>OZ022228.1:6385387-7585387 GCA_963978835.1 Tenthredo scrophulariae | reverse complement strand
CGAGTAACGGGACCATCACACGGACGCAACGACGTCCCGAACTCTAGAAATGCGTCCGAATACGTAAAAAATACCCTCTTGGAATCACCAACCATTACAATTCAATCACCGCAAATCATCGGCAACACTGGAACATTAATAGTAGACACCGGTGCGAATTTAAACCTCATAAAACAAGAAATTATTACCTCAGACACTCAGTCAGAACCGAGGAATAAACGTTATATCTCGGAAATAACAGAAGGATACACAGAAACACTGGGTAGCATTAACCTAGAATTTGCCGGCACGTGCCACGAATTCCACTTAATAAGTGACGAATTTCCTATACAAGAAGACGGCCTCCTGAGCGCAGATTTCCTGCGACTCGAGGAAGCAACAATCTGTTCTAAAAACGACCAACTCCATTCCCGAAACACGGGCGTTATTCCACTTCGTTACAAATCGTCGAATAATAATACAAGAACATCCCGCATTCTCACAACGGCAATAACACAAACACCTAAGATCCATCTACACACGCCCCAACTTGAGAAGCAGACAAGCACGCTCTTGGTCGATACCGGAGCCGACATAAACATGATAAAACTAAACGCAGTCAAACCAAACATACACTGTACCCTGACAGACAAAACCCAGATAACTGGCACAGTAGACGGTACAATAGAAACTCTTGGAAGCGTGAATGTACAAATCCGCAATAGTTGGCACGTATTCCATCTAGTCGATAATTCCTTCCCAATAAAAGAGGACGGTATTTTGGGTACGAAATTCCTATACAACGAGAACGCCACGATTTCGTTCGGACCTTGTACAGTAACAATAGATAACTGTAGACCACAAAAATACTAGACGAAAATATTATATCCATTCCTAGCCGAACTGGTGAAGTAATATCAATGAAAATCGCCAACCCGACGTTAAAAACAGGATTCATTGATAACATAGACCTCGGCCCTAGTATTTTTCTCAGCAAGGCCTTAGTCACGAACAGAAACGGTTTAGCATATGCCTACGTGATTAACTCCAGCGAAACAGCTGTTGAGATAAGGAGGCCTGTAGTAACCTTAGAAGAAGTCGACGAACTCGAGGATACAAGACCCCAGCTGACCGATACAAGACTCACTAGCGTTCAGTCAATCCTATTAACCAAGGCTCGTGGAACGAATACCAATAACAATTCCCGCACGCTTCACTTCTCCTCTAACTATGACTCAAAACGTCTTCACACCCTTATGGAAAACCTCCGATTAAACCATTTAAATGACGAAGGAAAACAATCGATAACCGACCTTGCTATAGAATTTAACCACCTTTTTTTCCTATCAGGCGACAAATTAAAACATACACAACTAGTCAGCCATACCATCCCTGCCACAGATGACATTCCGACCCACACAAAGCAGTACAGATATCCTCAAATTCACAAAGAAGAGATAAATACACAAGTTAACAAACTTCTCGACCAAAATATTACCAAGCACTCTCCTTCACCGTACAACTCCCCAGTTTGGATAGTACCCAAGAAAGCAGACGCTATCGACAAAAAGAAATGGCGCATGTTCATGGACTTCCGAAAACTTAACGAAAAAACTATTGGCGACGCCTATCCGCTACCCAACATAACAGACATGTTAGATCAATTGGGATCCGCCAAATAAATTCTATTTAGCGTCAGGTTTCCACCAGATACCGATGCACCCTGATCACAGTCCGAAAACGGCTTTCTTAACTCCGCATAGCCACTGTGAATATAAAGGAATGCCCTTTGGCCTAAAAAATGCACCATCGATCTTCCAACGCCTAATGGATCAGGTACTTTCCGGACTCTTAGGCAACGAAGTCTTCGTTTACCTGGACGATATAGTAATCTATGCGAGATCATTAGAAGAACATGCAATCAAATTTAGAAAACTTATGGAACGATTAGCCAATGCCGGACTAACCCTTCAGCCCGACAAATGCGAATTTCTACGTGAAGAGATAGCATACCTAGGCCACGTCATTACGAAAGACGGAGTAAAACCGGATTCTAACAAAATAACAGCCGTCAAAAACTACCCTGTCCCTACAAATCCTAAGCAAATCAAACAATCTCTCGGACTGATCATCTACTATCACAGATTCATACCTAACTTATCAAAAATCGCAAAGCCCACAAACAACTTACTAAAGAAAAACAATCGATTCCTTTGGACGTCCGAACACCAATCTGCGTTTGAAACCCTACGCGATAGCCTTTGTAACGAACCTATCTTACAGTACCCGGACTTTGAGAAACCATTTATATTGACGACCGATGCCTCTAACTGCGCCGTGGGTGCGATTCTTAGCCGAGGAAAAATTGGCAAAGACTTACCAATCGCATACGCCTCAAGATCCCTCGAAAGGGCGGAAGTCAACTACTCGACGATTGACAAAATTAGCAATCATCTTCGCCGTAAAACACTTCCGACCATACCTTTACGGACAAACATTGACACTCGTCACAGATCACAGACCACTAGTTTGGATAAACAATGTGAAACATCCAACCTCACGACTGCTTCGATGGCGCCTGACACTCGACGAATATTCTTACAACGTTATTTACAAAAAAAGAAAGATGAATTCAAACGCAGATGCGCTATCCAGAAACCGACCACCCGACACAATCCAGATCCTACCTCTTGATTCAAAACGCCTTAGAACCGATACAGAACCCTCGGAGGAAACGAACAGAAAGAAAAAGCTAGCACACCAGTTCGCGAAACGTCCCCGACAAACCACAGACGAATTCACTAACCCGGCCCCAACTGAACGAACTCAGGAGCAACAAACGCCAACTATGGCAACGTCAACTCTCTCGGACAGTTCAGATATTGAAGCTACCCATCAAAAATCTGAAACCCCTAAAAGACAAAGGACTGAATCCTCTAGTAGCCCGCCCCCACTCAAGAAAGAGGCAATCCACCTACTCGAATTCACTCACCACCCAACACCGCCAGCAGAAAACGACGATGAACGAACAAACTATCCAGAAACCTACCCGGGCGTTAAAAAACCGAATAAACGTTATAGCGATACGCAATCTTCAGGTAATCCGGCACCACGATACAAACCGAACATAGATCATCACTCAGACTCTACCGATGACTCAGACATTCAGGTACACATCCGTCGGAAGCGCATTATCACGACTTCGTCTAGCTCAAATCGAAGAGATCACAAAAAAGTTTGCAAACAAACCCCAGGCTCGATTTCCAATAAGAAACAACTCCCGTACATGCATACGGACGGATGAGCAAAACAAACCACCCAATGCTCAACCCGGAACGTCAAAAAATAATGAGCCAAGATCTGCACCCTACATACGCAAAAAAGTTTATAAAAAAACTCCCGAGCACAAATCTGACAACGGACTCAGAGTCAACAGCAACACCCACTAGGCTCGATATAGGGAAACGAGAAGACTCACGCGACAGACTAGCCGGAACTTCTACCAACCAGAACCCAGAAAACATACCCCCATACGGCCAATTCCTCGTAGATCTGGAGTTTCTACCTTTGGCTTACAATAAACACATTACAGAGATGAACGCTGACATATTAAAACAAAAAGACAACCTAGCACACTGCATTTCAGCATATTGTAAAGCTTCACTAGGTGTCGCGGATCAGATGGTGAAGCAGGGACTGGTACAACGTGAACAACTTCCAGCCATGAAACCTAAAGTGACAGACATTATTACAGTCACATACCCACGACGTATAATCTATAATTTGGTAACAAAAGGTTACCATTTCGACAAAGCGACGAACGAAGTCATGTAGTACAAGATACTAGCCAAACTTAAAGTAGCAATTATCAAAGAAGGAGTGAAATCACTATCAATGCCAAGATTGGGTTGCGGCCTAGACGAACTCAGCTGGGACATGGTTAGTCATATGATCCATTACATATTTAAAGACACAGACATTCAAATTACCATTTGTGTACACGAGAATCCAATATCTCACGGATCAACCCTCGAAATCAACGAACGACCAACCCTAGTAACAGCAACCCCACACCCGACAACAAAACATGAAACCATTGTACCAACAGAAGCAGATAACACTACCGACCATACGACGGACACAGACTACTCGTCAGATCCCGAAATCTCAAGTTTAACAGAAGGTGACGACACGGACTCACTAATAGACACCTTAGATTCCCGAGACCTACGCAACAATGATTCTCTCATCCTGACCCCCCACTGACACCCCATAACATACCGGTATTCAAGATAACGATGCCAACAGCACACGTGATGACTTCAACCATTTTATAAATAACCTAGACAACATAATACCTGTAACTAACGTTAAGGAATCAAAAGAAAATGTTCCTAATAAACGACAACTACGTTCACTGCGTCCCAGCGGACCACCCGTCAGATGACCCATTGGCAAAACAGCTGATAGACAAGGGCATGCTGAACAGAAAAACGTTCACAATTCGAACACCACGGAAACTAGAAATAGCTCTGACAAAATTCGAAGAAAAGTATATTCTCACACTTATGATAAAAAACAAATACAGAGACAAAGACAATCTGGAAGACCTTCATAATATACTCCTCAGCTTGAGACGTATCTCAATATGCAAAAATATAAACTCCTTCACCTTCAGAAAAAACAACGTAGGACTAGGTCACTTCCAGTGGTCGACGATCAAAAAACTGTTTTACTACATCTTCGCGAATACCAACATTAAAATCACACTTTGCACCGAAGAAATTACGACGCCCGACGAGACGCTACGTCACGAAATAATCAAAGAATGCCACGAATCGCTCATTGGAGGACACCAAGGGGTAACAAAGACTTTTAACCGAATAAGAGGAAAATACATCCGGCCAAATCTCAAAACTCAAATACAAAACTTTATCAAAGCTTATGACAGCTGCCAAAGAAGAAAAATAGTCAGAAACAAGACCAAGTTACCGATGATAATCACAGACACACCAGCGAACGCTTTCAATAAAGTAGCACTTGACATCGTAGGGCCACTTCCTATCACGAAATCCAACAATCAATATCTACTTACAATCCAATGCAACTTAACTAAATTCCTGGACGCAATACCACTTCCTAATGCTACTGCCCAAACAATAGGCATACCTTTCGCTCAAGAATACATTACGCGCTACGGAGCCCCACGAACAATACTGACGGACCAAGGATAGAACTTTATGAGTACTACAATCAAACAAATTAGCAAACTCTTTAAGATCAAACAAGTCCGAACAATTGCCTATCGCCCACATTCAAATGGATCGCTAGAACGCAGTCACCTCGTACTCACCGAACATATCAAACACTACAAGAACATTGGCAAAGACTGGGACGAATACATTCGCTTTGCAATCTTCTGCTACAACACTGCTGAACACTAAGGCACAAACTTCACCCCACATAATCTAATTTTTAGGAAAGAAGCACGCCTACCGTCAGACACAACATCAACCAATGCAACAACGAATACGTAAAACACCTTCATTCTCGATCTGATAACAAATATGCACGACATACGAAAACAAGCAGCAATGAACCTAAAAGAAGCTAAATTAAAGTCGAAAACTTACTATAACAGGCAAATTAATCCGCAAACCTTTGAAGCCGGACAAAAAAGTATTCCTACTAAACGAAACACGCTCCAAATTCGACGACCATTACAAAGGTCCCTACACTATTAAACGAATAATCGACAATATTAACGCAGAAATTTACATTACGCCAAACAGAACGAAAATAGTTCACTTAAATAAATTAAAATTAACACACACACGAGACTAACGAGACAAATAATTACAGATACGGCACGGCACTCGAAAACGATGGAAACCAACCTTATACCTTGATACCGTGCACAATAAACCCTGGGATTTACTACTAACAACTAGAAGACTTACGTTTATCGAACAACAAATGGAAACTGATAAACTTCTTGAATATAAAACAGTTTATAGACATATCTAACGAACTGGGAAGATACTGCGACTCGATTGATAAAAGTTGTAACACGACAGGAACGGAATGTATTGTACAAGATACAATAAACATATCAAAAAACCGACTATTAACCATAAAAGAATACCAAAACCAAATAGAAGACTTGATAGGATACCAGGAAACGGATAGACTGCATGAAAAATTAGCAGAACTGACCCATACACGCGTCAAACGAGGATGGTTCAACTTCGTTGGCAGCATTTACAAGACATTCTACGGAACGCTAACAGAAGCAGATGGTGATTATATTAACGCACAAAGCGATAGATTATTTAACGACACAAACCATGTAGCCACATTGTTAGCGAATCAAACGCACATCATCCGATTAATGCTGGGCCCGCAACAGGAAGGAATTGACAACATAGAGAAGCACATCATAGAACTAGACAATCAAGTAGTATCCGTCACTTTTACCTTATCAACCATGAAAAAACACCTAACACGTATTACAATGACCATAACATCACTGCATCACCTCAACAAACTAGACAAAATGCTAAACGAATACGAACTAGATCTAAACAGCGTAATCGATGCTATCTTATTCGCGAAACAAGGAATTGTACACCCAAAACTGTTCTCACCCAAACAACTGATTAACAGCCTACAACACATACAAACCTTAGAACCGCTTATACGGGTACTTCTCTACTAATTGGAAAATCGATGTCCCAGGCAAAATTTATGTATTTAGAGGTATTATTACTGAGTTTCATGTATTAAAAACAAGAATTCGTTACCCATTCTTCCAACGCCACAACCCAGATATAATTGAATAATTTCTAATATTCATTTAAATGCAGTCCAAACACCCCAAAATACAGTCCCCTGTCGTGTCCCATTCGCAGAATAAGAAGTTTCACGATCAGTAATCATATCCAGGATTAAAATTACGTAATTCACATGGCATTAGCTTAAACTAGAGTAGAGAACGTGTGTTTATAAAATACACCCATGATTTTAAACAGGTTTTTAATCTAAAAAACCATCACTCAAACGTTGTCCTCAAATTTACGGAACAGTCCCCTGGTTCAATTGAGATGTTGCGCCAAATTCATACTTTGTATCGTAGTGATCGTTTATTATGTCAAACACAATGGAAACGATGTGACGTTCGTCTGGAGGCCACGAAGGGCCGAGGCGTCATATTGTTTCAGTGTCAACCGATTGTTTGCCATAGAACGACGCGTCTGGGCCGCGAGATTGAACAGTCCACTGGTGAGTAGTTTTTCCATTATAATAAGTAATTAAATTTCAGTAATTTATTATTTAGTTCACGTAATGAGTACCTTAGCATTTCTTACTTTGTAATCAATAAATATTTCGAATGAATTGGTACTAGTCAACTTTCTTTGCAAAAATAACAGTCCCCTGGGCACAGTCCCCTGTCATTATATGATGCAGGGGACTGTTTTATCTTCCATAGGACTGATAGTATGTTGTTTCTTTTAGATTATGCTGCACAATGCCGCCTAAAAAGATGAATAAATTAACAAAAGAAGAAATATTAGAACAGAAACGAATTGCAGAGCGTTTGAGGTACGAACGACTTAAAAATGATCCTCAAAAAAGGGAACAAATGAAAGAAAAAGAACGTAGGAAATACCAGGCAAAGAAAGAAAAGGGCACAAGGAAATTGGTGAAGGATATGAATCGTCGTGAGCACAAGGCTGCGAAAAAAACTTGGAAGGAGCATTGCACTAACTACCGGGCGAAGAAAAAAGTTTTGCAAGAGGTCACAAATACCTTCGTTCGCGAAAATACGCCTGATTCGGAAATTGATCATCCACCACCAGTAAGAGCTCCGGTAAACGCAATAAGTGATGCAAGAAGAAAACGTGCTGAAAAAATGCGTGAGAAAAGTAACAGAGAGAAGGAGCTCAAGATTGCACAATACAGACAAAAATGAGAAAAGGTATATATACCTGCAACCGCCACTTCGGAAAATGAACTTTTCAACTACACGGGAATTATGGGCTAATTATGGGCTAATTTTGGGCACGAATCCCGATTTTTGGGCTGGTTTATTTTTTTAAAAAACTGCGGCGGTGCTAGATCGGAAAAAAGCCAGAACCGCCACAATGGAGCAAAAAAGAGATCAAATTTTAATTTCAACGAGAATTTTGTGCTTTTTATGGGCTTTCAGATACCGTTAACGGAAAACAAGAATCCACTTTCTAACTTGAGAAAAACAAAAAAAACATCTTTTTTTGTCAATTTGGAGTCGAGCCCAAAAATTAGCGTTTGATATCTGCAGAGCCCATAATTCACCCTGCAATTTTATTGGTTGAACGTCCCGAAATTCCCATTTATTCACCTACTTTACTCTTGTAGTCAATGTCCACGAGGAATTTTGAGTTATTTTTTTTTTCAATTTGGAGTCGAGCCCAAAAATTAACGTTTGATATCTGCAGAGCCCATAATTCACCCTGCAATTTTATTGGTTGAACGTCCCGAAATTCCCATTTATTCACCTACTTTACTCTTGTAGTCAATGTCCACGAGGAATTTTGAGTTATTTTTTTTTTCAATCTGGAGTCGAGCCCAAAAATTAGCGTTTGATATCTGCAGAGCCCATAATTCACCCTGCAATTTTATTGGTTGAACGTCCCGAAATTCCCATTTATTCACCTACTTTACTCTTGTAGTCAATGTCCACGAGGAATTTTGAGTTATTTTTTTTTTTCAATTTGGAGTCGAGCCCAAAAATTAGCGTTTGATATCTGCAGAGCCCATAATTCACCCTGCAATTTTATTGGTTGAACGTCCCGAAATTCCCATTTATTCACCTACTTTACTCTTGTAGTCAATGTCCACGAGGAATTTTGAGTTATTTTTTTTTTTTCAATTTGGAGTCGGGCCCAAAAATTAGCGTTTGATATCTGCAGAGCCCATAATTCACCCTGCAATTTGATCGGTCAAACGTCCCGGAAATCACATTTATTTACCTACTTTACTCTTGTAGCCAATGTACACGAGGAATTTTGAGTTATGTTTTTTTCCAATTTGGAGTCGAGCCCAAAAATTAGCGTTTCATATCTGAAGAGCCCATAATTCATCCTGCAATTTGATTGGTCAAACGTCCCGAAATTCCCACTTATTCACCTACTTTACTCTTGTAGTCAATGTCCACGAGGAATTTTGAGTTATTTTTTTTTTCAATTTGGAGTCGAGCCCAAAAATTAGCGTTTGATATCTGCAGAGCCCATAATTCACCCTGCAATTTTATTGGTTGAACGTCCCGAAATTCCCATTTATTCACCTACTTTACTCTTGTAGTCAATGTCCACGAGGAATTTTGAGTTATTTTTTTTTTCAATTTGGAGTCGAGCCCAAAAATTAACGTTTGATATCTGCAGAGCCCATAATTCACCCTGCAATTTTATTGGTTGAACGTCCCGAAATTCCCATTTATTCACCTACTTTACTCTTGTAGTCAATGTCCACGAGGAATTTTGAGTTATTTTTTTTTTCAATTTGGAGTCGAGCCCAAAAATTAGCGTTTGATATCTGCAGAGCCCATAATTCACCCTGCAATTTTATTGGTTGAACGTCCCGAAATTCCCATTTATTCACCTACTTTACTCTTGTAGTCAATGTCCACGAGGAATTTTGAGTTATTTTTTTTTTCAATTTGGAGTCGAGCCCAAAAATTAGCGTTTGATATCTGCAGAGCCCATAATTCACCCTGCAATTTTATTGGTTGAACGTCCCGAAATTCCCATTTATTCACCTACTTTACTCTTCTAGCCAATGTACACGAGGAATTTTGAGTTATGTTTTTTTTCAATTTGGAGTCGAGCCCAAAAATTAACGTTTGATATCTGCAGAGCCCATAATTCACCCTGCAATTTCATTGGTTGAACGTCCCGAAATTCCCATTTATTCACCTACTTTACTCTTGTAGTCAATGTCCACGAGGAATTTTGAGTTATTTTTTTTTTCAATTTGGAGTCGAGCCCAAAAATTAGCGTTTGATATCTGCAGAGCCCATAATTCACCCTGCAATTTTATTGGTTGAACGTCCCGAAATTCCCATTTATTCACCTACTTTACTCTTCTAGCCAATGTACACGAGGAATTTTGAGTTATGTTTTTTTTCAATTTGGAGTCGAGCCCAAAAATTAGCGTTTGATATCTGCAGAGCCCATAATTCACCCTGCAATTTGATTGGTCGAACGTCCCGAAATTCCCATTTATTCACCTACTTCACTCTTGTAGTCAATGTCGACAGGGAAATGTTCAGAATTTTCTCGTCTTCGGCTCGTGCTTGCTTGCCTGGCCTTGTACTGCAAACTCCGGACTCGGGCAAAAAAGTCCCACTTCTCGCCCTTGGTACATAATATACTATATACGGCAGTTCAGAGATGGACACTGCGAACTGCACATCAAAACTTCCGTATGACTGAGATCAGCTGTATAAAGTGCCACGTCACCGACCGAACATAGGTGTCAAAAAAATACGTTTGCATATTGATGCCGTAAAAATATAATTTTTTTTTGCACGTAGGTCCTATTTTCACTCCTCAATTTCTCACCAAAGCAAGATGATACGACAGTGCGGTAAAAAAGTTCAGTAGCAGCTCTTTTTCGTTGTTTTTCAATCAACAAAAGAAGGGTTTATTATTCGGAAGAATGTTGGACCACGCAAGTTTTCAAAATTCTTGAAAACTTGGATCTTTTGGTTACCCCTTTCTGTTTGATAACGAAAAATGAATGTAGAAATAAATAGCCGTAATACCCAATTTTTCATTTATATTTACAATAAACAAATTCAGCATTGATAGTCAGCAAACAAAAAAAAACGTGCAATTTAATATTTCTTTCACATTTTTGGTTCATAAATCGCCATTCTCAAGAAAAATTTCAAGGAGACCAATCTCGTCAGTTTTTCAACCTCAATTTCATCAGTTTTGTCAGCTTCAGGTCGGTTGGAAATTGAAAAAAAAAACCTCCGATTCGATGAAGGGTATTTTGACGAATAGGAGTCACGGGTGATTTATAAACTTTATTTATTCTCATTCATTGGTAATTTATACACTTAAGATGGCTATTCAATATCGCGTCAAACATGACGTACATTGGAGCAATAATGTTGCATCAACCGCGTGCCGACAGAATTTCATTCACCGGCGCTGTTTTGACTTTTGGTTGAAGTCGGCATTTCGTCTTTTATCCTTTCTATACATCATTTCGAACTTGGTGAGCACGTCTCAAGATTTTCAGTATTGCAGGGCGCGTTTGCAGAATTAAACGTATCTCGTTACAGAGTTGACAATGATGAAGTCCCGCGGAAGGCCTCGCGCTGTTGACCGGTCAACGGTTGTGAGTGCGATCTTAGAACGGAAGTGTGACATTGTTCAGAATACTGGTAAAATCGTTTCAAAATTTGCGGAGGTGTGGGAGTTACTATCTCACGATTTGAACGATGTGATAAAACCATCAGCTTTATATAGTTTTGTGTCGTGTAACAGGGAGGGTGTAAAGGACCAACTCATTGCCACACAAAGTGAGGATCGTGCTTTTTCCGACATCGCATTCGAGAGTGTGAGTGATCAGGATCCATCAATTTTCGATCTTTCGGTAAACGCGTCAGTTACGAACGTGACCCTAGAAGCTGAAGAAAAGAAATTCAATGTTTTATTGGACAAGTCGGAGTTCAACAAATTGTTGGCCGAAAAAGTGTACGTTAGGCGAGAGAAATACCGGAACAAAGAGTACGAACGTAAGTGCACTGTGCTCAATCCAGGGGTTTGGCAACAGCTGATCACTGCGAAAATATGGGAAGTCGATCGTCTAAAGTGCGCATTCAATTTCAAAAACCACAAACTGACCCGAGATGCCACGAGTGGATCAATCAATGGCGCATGCAGGTGCGGAGGAACAATTCGTTGCAATATAGATAATTCCGTTGCCGACGCTGCTCATGTGTCCATCGAATGCGTCATCACCACCGGACGGGGTGAGTGCGGGAAACGACCACTTCGCGCTCCAATTAGGCAAGAAATTGGAAAACGGCTTTGTACTACATCAGCCGTCGTTCTCCGTGCTGAAATGGCTGACGAGCTGATGTTGCCAGGCGATCCTGAACCACCACACTTGTATAAGGCATCGCAAATGAACGCGGCGAAACACGAGTATATGATCTCGCAGTATCTACACGCTGATCCATTCACAGCGTTGACAATCATGATGATGCATTCACTGAAAAATATCATCCATGTAGCGTCTTCGCATCCGTTTTTTGTATACTACTGGTCGATCCATCAGCTAGAAGTATACCGCGAATACGCCAGAAGAGAGCCAGCGTGTATACTAATCGATGCGACAGGTGGGGTGGTGAACAAGACGATAAAGGCGGATAACAAGACAAAGTCGAGTCACATTTTCCTCTATCACATAGTGGTCCATTGCAGCGCTGGGCAGTTTTCAGTGTGCCAAATGTTGTCTGAAAGACATGACACAACTTCGATCCATTGTTGGATCCTCGAATGGATGAAGACGGGAGCCTCGAAACCCAAAGAAGTTGTGTGTGACTCCTCGAAAGCTCTTCTCGGTGCAGCTATCAGAGCTTTTACGAGTTTCGATACAATCGAGGCGTACGCCGACTCATTCCTGGAACAAGGCATCCCAGAATGCTACGTTCGCATTGACGTGGCGCATTTCATGAAAATGTATTCTGGTGTCCTGAAGCATGTTAGTCGCACAGTTCGCAAGTTTTTTTTGGCGGCAATGGGGCAACTTGTTTTGGCCCGTAATCTGACGAGCGCGCGGGAACTCCTGACAGCAATTTTAACGGTAGGCCGCAGTGAGTCGAGTGGTTACCTCTCGGATGGTCGGCCGACAGATTGTGAGCGACACAAGCGAGCACTTATCGAGATGTTTGCCGGCAATCCACCTACGGAATGGTTCGATGAAGACTCAAATATTTCGGATGGGTCAACATCTAATCAGATTGGCGAGGGCCTATTCTCTGGCGCAAGATCCGCTAATAAATGGTCTGCGTGGGTCAAAGCCATTGACGATGACGTAAAATCGAGCTGCGGTACGGGAGATGATTTTGATGCGGCAAATGCCTATAACGCACCTAAATTTGCTGATAGGTTGGTAAGCGACTGCACGTGGCTGCCGCTCTGGTCATGCATATACCGCGATGACTTTGGCTACGGCCGCGTACCTGCAACAAGTGCAAGTGTTGAAAGCGAATTCAACTTGATCAAGAACCATCTCATGAAGGAGGGCACGCCGCGTATGCGAGTAGATCAGTTTGTTGAAAAACATGTGCACTATCTTAGCGGACGTACTAAAATTGTCAACGCTAGACAGATCTTGGATAGCGTAGCACCGTCAGCCGAATCTGCCTCGAACGAGGTGCTCTCACGCATCGACAATACGGCCCCACTGGAATCGTCCGTAATTTCATGCCCCGCATGCACTGATAACAATTTTCCCTCCGGCGCTCATTTATGCACTATATGTACGAAGCCTGTCCACGCTCTGGACGGTTGTTCTGTGGCCGTGGAATCATCAGCTGAGGGACACGGGCAACGCCGTATCTGCATGGCGTGCAAAGACCATCAAAGCACGCCAAGCATTTTAGCTTCAAGAGAAGTAGAAGATTGGGGCGGGCTATCGTCAGCCGCAGCGAAAAAGAAAAAATCTTTGTACCTCGTGCCTAATCAACAAACACTTGACGCGATTTCGCATGATCGATTTTCGAAAATGCCTATCTTAAAAAACGGTAATCGTACGGAAGGAAAGGTATGTTTGAGGTGTTTTTTGATAATTGCGCAATATTTGCATTTGGTTTTCAGAGCTAAGTTACTCATTCCAGTATCACGCGGCGTAGTCAATGTGAAGGGCGACATATGATTCCGAAAAAAAACGAGGCAATTGAAAACATTGACATGTCTTCCTCATTATTTTATCTCAATCACAAAGCTGTCTCTTGGAAAAAGTTCAGTTTTGATTATTGGATTTCTCGCAAAATTTGCGGCAGTTGAAGCGACCGCCGACATTATTATGAAATTTCAAAATGCCATAATAAATTCAAATTTTGAGAAGATTCACACCTGTTGGTGGAAAGGCAACTCCGTAGCTCAAACCGTTTACGATTATAGACATTTTAATTTTACAGAACCAGCACACATACATATGGGGGATTCCAGCTCATCTCGACCACCTTCCAGACCTGACCCCCTCGAATTCGAGTGAAACTTTTTTTTTGCTGGACTTAAGGTCCAAGTTGCAACCTCAATTTTTTTCAGAATTTTTCGAGCCCCCGTCCCGGAGACATAAATAGTGGAAATTTGCCATTTTATGAAATCCCAGAATTTTGGAACGATGATATCTTGAGATTAGAGAGTCATATCAATAAAAACAGGGTAGTCAATAGATTCGTCTTGAATTCAACTTCCTGAAAAAAATATTCTGGAATTTTACGATACCGTCCCGGTGGCTAGAAATGCATTTGAAAGCGAAAAATTGATATTTCGATGATTCGGGCATTTTTTATTTTTTCAATTTTTTTTTCCAAAATTCTATGAAGAATGACAAATTTCTGAGGCGCATAGCAAACATGGAGACTCCGTTCGTTTAGAAGTTATGACGTTTGCAGTTTCTAGAAGTGTGCGAAACTGCGAATTTCAAGCGACAAATACACGTCTCATCGGCTGTTTTTTTTTTTTCCAGTTCATGAGCTACAGTTTTCTGAAGAAGAAGTCAATTCTATGCGAATGAAACGAAAAAAAATAAAACAGCCGATGAGACAGGTATTTGTCGCTTGGAATTCTCAGCTTCGCACACTTTTAAAAACTAAAAAAGTCATAACTTCTGAAACCATTGGAGTCTCCATGTTCGCTATGCGCCTCAAAAATTTGTCTTTCTTCATAGAATTTTAGAAAAAAAAATTGTGAAAATAAAAAATGCCCGAATTATCGAAACATCGATTTTTCGCTTTCAAATGAATTTCTAGCCACCGGGACGGTATCGTGAAATTTCAAAATATTTTTTTTCAGAAAGTCGAATCCAAGACGAATCTATTGATTACCCTGTTTTTATTGATATGACTCTCTAATCTCAAGATATCATCGTTCCAAAATTCTGGGATTTCATAAAATGGCAAATTTCCACTATTTATGCCTCCTGGACGGGGGCTCGAAAAATTCTGAAAAAAATTGAGGTTGCAACTTGGACCTTAAGTTCAGCAAAAAAAAAGTTTCACTCGAATCCGAGGGGGTCAGGTCTGGAAGGTGGTCGAGATGAGCTGGAATCCCCCATATACATACGTAGACTAGGGTGGTCCTTATTTCGATGAATTTAGAAAAAAATTCGGGATGCTGCCTCAAATCGTTGAAAATATATAGAAAAAAAGCCCCCTGAAATTTGAGCTCTTAATTTCAACATCAACACGCCCCTCCAAAATTCGGAAAGTTTAATTCGACAGATATAAATATAATTTTTTCAACCAGTTACTTTTTTCCTATAACTCCGATAAAAATCGATGAAATAATTTGAAATTTGACACAGTTGTTGCTCATACTTTAAGGAAAAACTCCTAGAAATTGCAAATTTTGATATTTATTATTTCCTCACATATCAGGTCAATAAATATTCTTTTCCAGGTAATTAAGGAATTTCATAAATCAGAAACTCTTCAGATTTGTATTAACTAGAAAAATGGAGAATAATTTTTTAATTTTTCAATTTGAAATGTTTGAAGTAATATTACGAAAATATTTATTGACCTTATATGTAAGGAAATGATGAATATCAAAATTTGCAATTTTGAGGGTTTGTCTCTCACAGTTTGAGCAACAACTGTGCCTAACTATCTCATCGATTTTTACTGGAGTTACAAGAAAAAAACGTAACCAATTGAAAGAATTACATTTATATTTTCCGAATTAAACTTTCCGAATTTTGGGGGGGCGTGTTGACGTTAAAATCAGGAGCTCAAATTTCGAAGAATTTTTTTCTATAGATTTGCAAGGTATCTAGGGAGCGACCCATTTTTTTCGAAATTCATCCAAATAAGGACCATCACACACATATATGTATACTAGGGTGGCCCTTAATAGGGATATTTTCGAATTTCTTTGCTCCCAGGGGCTCAAATGCTTCCAAATTGATAAAAAAAAATTCTCTGAAAGTTTGAGCTCTTTTTTCTAGGTGGATTGTAGAGGAATATACTAAAATTTCAAGTAAAATATTAATATTTGAAGGTCAAGACCATCTTATACTCTTAGAATGAAATATATATACTGAGAATATAGCCGAAACACGTGTATTTTAAATGGGGAAATCCACCCTCTTGTAGGGAGGGATTAGATTTGGGATAAAAATCTGGAAAAATTAGGGAATTCTTATTGAATTATTTGAAGCCGTTTTGGAGGGGTGTCTATTGAAAAAATCGTCCGAGCTTTGAATAAAGGACCACCCTAATACATACATACATACATCCATACACCACACACACACACACACAAACATATTGTAACGTGTTCAGCCTATAGGCAATATAGGCTGACTACACATAACATCGTAGACAAAGGACACGCAGGTATTGTATCACGTGATACAATACCAAGATGTCGAAGCGTCGGTGTGACGACGCTCTGATATATAAGACGGACGAAGCTAAGCAAGAATAGCGTATTCGAGCCAAAGCGGCCGTGCGACTCACGTCAATTTAAAAATCAAATCTCAAAGCGTATTCGAGCCAAAGCGGCCGTGCGACTCACATATCACATATTCAAAATCAAGCGCATTCGAGCCAAAGCGGCCGTGCGACTCGCGGTTATTTATCTACCATAATTTTCTCAAATCATTCGATATTCACATAAATTCAATTTCTGTTAGAATCAAAGTCATATAACAAAATATTGTCCAGCCATAGCGGCGTATCAAATAAAGTCATAAACAAAATATTGTTTCAGCCATAGCGGCGTTCCAATCAAAGTCATAAAACAAAATATTGCTTCAGCTAAAGCAGCGTCTCAATAATAATTCACAAGGAAAATCAAATAAAACGAAAGAATAAAACAAGTCCGGCAATTGAGCCAAAAACTTAAGATAAGAAAAGTTAGATTAAGAAAACAGTCATAAAATCATTCATTCATTCATCTCATTCACTCATAATTATTATTTTACGTTTTTTATATTTCTTTTGTAAATAGAAAGTTCTAAAAATCTAGAACAGCAGACAAAATAAATTAGGAAAGAATCAACTGATTTCTCAAATATCAGGAATCTAATCTTTGTTTTCCATTCTCCTTTAAAACATAACCTAAAAATTTCTATTCTTTCAGAGAAGTACTTCACTTCATTTTCTTGTAAACTTAAATTCATTGTTTAGCTAAAAGGCAGCTTCGGTGAGTGTGTTGGACAGCTACGGTATAGCTATAATTGGTACCCTAGTCTGAGAACACACATATCCCAAGTCTGTAATAGGCAGCTTCGGTGAGCTAGATTCAGGACAGCTACGGTAGAGCGATAATTGCTATCCTAGTCTGGTGAATCTAGCATATCCCAAGTCTGTAGGGAGGCAGCTCTGGTAGAGTAAAATCTATCCGAGTCTGTATTAGGGTAAATTAAGGGTTTTTTCAACTTTTCCCAGAGGAGCTCCAAATATTCTAAGAAAATAACCCGTGACAAAGAATTCACGCGAACTAGTATAATTTCACGAGCCTTCAGCTCGTGAAACATATACAACAAGTTACATTTGGCGCCCAACGTGGGGCTCCTCAAATAAAATTAAAATCACTTAATTTTGTAAATTCATAGTAGAGTCATTGTTAAACTTAAAATCACTTTCTTTTGGGGCAATTTCAAGACTTTCAAGTCGAATTCAGGTAAAATCATTTATTAGAGTCATTTATAAAATTTGAAAAATTAAAACAAAGGAAAATGGCAGATAAGGATCAGATTCCTGATAAAACAGGGGAAAAAGATGTAGATCAGCCTGGTCAGAGTGACCGAGACACTGGTTTCCATGAGCGTGATGCTTCCATGACCGATACCAGTTTGTTAAGTCAAGCTGAAAGTCCAGCGCATAGTCATAATGAATCAATGGCTGCGATTGCCACCACTCTGCTTTCCTTAAAAAAGTCAAATGAACGCCTAGAAAAGAAAATTGAAAACAAATTTGCTCAAATGGAAAGAACTATAAATAATTTTCATATGACAAATATCGAAGCACAGGTGGTATTTGAAACCAAGATAAATAAAAAATTCGAAGAAACATCAAATAAAAAAAAAAAAAGAATTGACGACATGGAAACCAAGGTCCAAATAGTGTTAGACAAGTGGGATACAGACCTCACAAATTATGACGAAAAATTAAATCGAGTCGAGTCCAGCATCAGGACGGAGCACGTAAACGACCTCGATGTACTTAATAGTAAAATTAGAGAGAGAGATCGAGCTATAAATGATAAAATTAAGGAATTAAATCATAGGCACGAGAGTCTAAAGATAGGGATAGACGCAGATATAAGAAAATTAAAAACTAGAGTGACAGGGCCCACTGGTACCAATGGTCAAGATTCATTAAGATTTATTACAAAACAATTAAAATTACCCACTTATTCAGGGAAGACTTGGGAAAAACCCATGGTTTACATTAGGGAAGTCGAAGAATATTTTGTATTTTTAGGAGCTGATGAAGAATTAAGACTTCAGTTAATAGGCCAAAGTCTCACCGGAGATGCCAAGGACTGGTGGACTGCGCGTCGTGACGTAATCATTGACTGGGATACATTCAAAGATAGGTTCACTGCCAGGTTCTGGGGAATAGAAATTCAAAGAGAAATTAGAAAAGATCTAGAGTTTGGGTTTTACATCATAGACTCAAAATTAACTTGGTCGGAGTATGCTAACCGTAAATTCGCGGCTGCCGCAGGGTTAAGTCCTCGGTTGCCTGAAAAAGAAATAGTTAGGTCGTTAATCAGACATTTCGATGAGCACGTGGTTGAGGCAGCAAGATGCCGAAATATATCAGACATAGACGCACTTCTTACCTTTTTAGACGAAATGCAGACAGGTGGTCGATCTAACGCTTCGCGTAGAACAACAAATCAATTTACAAATAGACAGAGTCCACCGAACAACCGAGCATACGAGGATAAAAACAAACCTCTTTCATGGCGAAACAATAGCAATCCAGCACCAAAGTCATTTCCGAATCGCGACATAACAGATATCAAGCCCGATATTCAACGGCGACATGGACAAAATGAATATGCCCAAAATAAAACTGAAAATTGGACAAACGTAAGAGTCCAAGGTATCTCGGAACATAAGATCGATGAAGTAGAAATCGATACAGATACAGAACGAAATCCGGAAAACTAGATGGCGCTGTGCCGGTGCTGACAAGTACAGTTCCGACACAGCGTGATCTAGTTATTTGCGCGGCAAGATTAGAAAATTCTAAAAAAAACAATAACTTATTCGAGGATCCAGCAAATTATTTATTAGCAGAGGAGGAGGAAACAGAAAAAATTAACAAACAGTGTCCAGAAATTTGCTTAATTATTGAGGATATTGCAGTACGAGCTCTAATAGACACAGGAAGCCAAATAACGTGTATTTCACAAGAATTTTACGAACGAAATAAAAATTCACTTTCAAAATGTGAACGGCTACCCGTGGTAAATTTTCAAATATTTGGAGTAATAGGGGGCAAGCCTACTAAAGTAAAAGAGCAAATTTTTGCAAAAGTTAAAATTGGTAGTTCATCCGATCAAATAAATTTCCTCATAATAAGCGGACTTAAAAGAGAAGTTATAATAGGAATAGACACACTCCATAGATGGAAAGCCGATCTCGATTTAAGAACAGAAAATTTAAAAATTGAAACTTCACCAGGGTACAGCTCAGTGCAGTTATATAAAACTGATAATATAACAATAAATCAGATAGCAGATGTTCAATATCCAAGAAACGAAATAGCTAACCAGGAAGATGACGAGACAGTATATAATTTAACCAATGATGAAGTTGAAGAGAAACTCATAGAGTGTCAGGTTTTGAGTCAGAAGGAACTAAAAATTTTTTCAGACTTACTAAAGGAATATAACGATGTTTTCAGTAAATTACCCGGTCGAGTTACCATTTATGAGCATAAATTAAAAATCTACGAAGATAGAGCTTTTGTAAGACGATCTTACCCGATTCCAATGATTCATAGGGAAAAGGTGAATCTCGAAATAGAAAAAATGCTAAAAATGGAAGTAATTGAGAGATCTTATAGCGAATACGTTAATCCTTTAGTAGTCGTAGAGAAAAAATCTGGAGAAATCCGACTAGTGCTAGATGCACGGTTCATTAATAAACTGATAATACCTGACCATGATTGTGCTCAATCAACTGAGGTTCTATTTCAGCGGTGTTCCAACAACGCCTACATGTCTAGTCTCGACCTGACCGCTAGTTTCTGGCAAATTCCACTCCATAGGGACTCAAGAAAATATACCGCTTTTATGCACGAGGGCAAAACGTACCAATTTACTGTAACACCATATGGATTAAATACAAGTTTGGCGAGCCTAGTCAGAGCTTTGGACTTAGTTTTAAAAAATACAGAATCGTTTACAATAAATTTCGTAGACGACATCCTGTGCTGTTCTGATTCCGTCCAATCTCACTTGGCCCACCTTGAAATATTATTCAAAACTTTCAGGAAATATAATATGACAATAAACTTCAAAAAATCAAATTTCTTTCGCGACGAGGTAAATTTTTTAGGTCACAAAATCACAAAGACTGGAATAAGACCACAACCAGAGAAAATCGAAGCGATAAAAAATTTTCCAACGCCGAAAAACGTAAAACAACTAAAAGGGTTTTTGGGTCTTACAAATTATTACAATAAATTCACTAAATATTACTCGGACTCAACATTTCCGCTATTAGCTTTGATAAGAAAAGGCGCCAAGTGGGATTGGACCGAGGAAATGAACAGGCAGTTTAACTTAATTAAGGACATTTTTTGTGAAAAAATGATTTTGCATCACCCTGATCCAAATAAACGTTATTATTTAGAATGCGATGCAAGCAATTATGCAGTAGGCGCGGTCTTATATCAGATCTCGGATGAAAATGAAAGACAAATCGTAGGACTAGCGAGCAGAACCATGAAAGGCGCAGAACTTAATTATTTTACTAGCGAAAAAGAATTGTTGGCGATAGTTTTCGCATTAGGCAAATTCAGATCATTTATCATAGGTGCGAAGCTGACAGTACGCACTGATCATAACGCCTTAACATTTCTCTTTTCATGCAAATTGGTAAGCTCCAGGTTAGCTCGATGGGCTCTGTTTATCCAGGCTTATAATTTCGAGATAGAGCACATTAAAGGAACAGAAAATATAGTGGCCGACACCCTCAGCAGAAATCCACCTGAAATAAAGCAATTAAATTCAGAAATTGCAGAATTTAGCATGGCACCATTAGCCAAAGAAATGGATAAGGAATTAAAACAAAATTTAAAAGTCTTTTGGAAATTTCAGAAGCAAGATAAAAGAGTTTGCGAGTTAATGCAACCGGAAAGCTTAAACAAAAATAAGAACCTCATCGTAGAGAATGACATTTTATACCACCGAAATCTAGGGGGCGATTTCAAAGCGTACATACCCGAAGCACTATTAAAAGATCTTATAGATGAATGTCACGAGGCTTACGGCCACGTGGGTGCATCAAAGTGTCATAAACTACTTAGAGAAGGTTTTTATTACCCAAAACTAGCAAAAAGAGTGCGACAAGTAATAGCGAAATGCGACAAGTGTCAAAGATGTAAGGTACCAAACCGTCACTGTTATGCAGCAATGCAAAATATAATTCCAGATGGAGTAGGGGATCTTGTATCCATAGATTTTTTAGGACCGTTACCATCTAGTAAAGGGAATTATAAATGGCTTCTGGTAACAATCGACGCATTCAGTAAATATGTCAGATTGTATCCATTAAGATCGGCAAACGCGCAGTCCACAATTACTTGCATCTTTAGGGATTATATTCCAGAACTAGGGAAGCCGAAGCGAATTCAGTGCGATCATGGCACACAATTCACTTCATCCAAATGGATTAACAAGCTAAAAGAAGAAAACATAATATTAATTTTCTCGTCAATTAGACACCCACAAGGGAACATTGTCGAACGAGTAAATCGAGAGATCGGAAGATTTTTCCGTACCTTCCTGGCGGACAATCATACGCAATGGATTAACTGGATAAGAGTTATTGAAACTTGTATAAATGAAGTATGCCATGATGGTACTGGATTCGCTCCATGCGAAATCCATTTAAAAAATAGACCGACCAGATTTTGGGCAGATTGGATAAATCCAAAGATTAAAGACATACCCTATGAAACAAAAATTCATTTAGTTGAAAAGAATATAAAGAGACATGGTAAAAGAAGGGCCGATCGATTTAATTCTAGCCATAAATTATCTAGGTTTAAGGTAGGGGATAAGGTTTTAATCAAAGCGCTCAATGTGTCGGACACCACAAATAAAAAAATGGCAAAGTTTTTTCCATTATACGAAGGACCGTATATTATAAGCAAACAGATAGGAGAAGCAACTTACATTCTTGAAAATATAAGAACAGGATTAGAAAGAGGACGATTTCACGTAAATATGATGAAGCTATACATAGAGTCAGAATAAAACCAAATATCACTAGAATCTATTGTATGAGTTAAAATCTAAAATAAAAGTAAAGGGTTAAGTATAGATGCTAATCCGAAGAAGAGGATTAAGGAAGATATATAAGACATCACCATCGCCAGAAGAGATATCAGTCAAACCTCAATTTCAAGATGTGCGACTACGTGTACGGTTATACCAGCGTCCAGGATAAGGGTGTGCAGGCATCCGAAATAGATATCGGAAGTGTGGATGCAAACAACAATTTATATAAAACGATTGTTTGTTCGGGTCCATTCATCGGTGGTAGTGGAAAGTTCGCATCCGGGAAAGGGTCCCAAACTAAAAAGGACAAAAATGATACAACATTAAAACCAAAAACAACTGAAAAACCGATTATAACAATAAAACCTGACGTAGAAAAGATAATAGAAAAACCAAAACTAAAAATGAAAATAACTATACCAAAAGAAAAAATAGACTTAGAAAAGATAATGGGAAAAAAGGCGAAAAACAATACGGACAATCCAAATAATATCCCTTGGAAACTACATAGGATAGAGTTCGAAGAAAGAACAGAGGAAGAAAAGAGGGCTCACCACCAAAAAGTCGATCTATTCAGAACCTATGGACCAGTATCCTTAATCACCAATGAGTTGGAACAGGTGATAAATATTCCAACGGAAGACGGAAAAGAAGAGAAGATGGACGAGGACATCGGTCTAGGAGAAATTCTCCACATCCCTTCACCACGATACATGGAAGGTGAACAAGTTCCGTTCAACATACCCGAACTGACGTTAGACGACCTGACGACCGATTTTATCATGGAAGTCCCGATGCCAATCTTCGAAGGTGATGACTCACCAGGCTATATGGCGGAGTTCAACATCGACGACCCATTAGCTATGGACAGAGATTAAAACACCGGAATTATCAAAACAAAACAACACGGATATGACAAAACACGGACTTAACAAATATAAAATACCGGACGTAACAACAAAACTGAGGAAGAATTAAGCTTTCATCAACTTACCTGCCAGCGCTTCCATCAAACCTCATCGCAGAACATCAGCTGATGAAAAGGGGGCAATGTAACGTGTTCAGCCTATAGGCAATATAGGCTGACTACACATAACATCGTAGACAAAGGACACGCAGGTATTGTATCACGTGATACAATACCAAGATGTCGAAGCGTCGGTGTGACGACGCTCTGATATATAAGACGGACGAAGCTAAGCAAGAATAGCGTATTCGAGCCAAAGCGGCCGTGCGACTCACGTCAATTTAAAAATCAAATCTCAAAGCGTATTCGAGCCAAAGCGGCCGTGCGACTCACATATCACATATTCAAAATCAAGCGCATTCGAGCCAAAGCGGCCGTGCGACTCGCGGTTATTTATCTACCATAATTTTCTCAAATCATTCGATATTCACATAAATTCAATTTCTGTTAGAATCAAAGTCATATAACAAAATATTGTCCAGCCATAGCGGCGTATCAAATAAAGTCATAAACAAAATATTGTTTCAGCCATAGCGGCGTTCCAATCAAAGTCATAAAACAAAATATTGCTTCAGCTAAAGCAGCGTCTCAATAATAATTCACAAGGAAAATCAAATAAAACGAAAGAATAAAACAAGTCCGGCAATTGAGCCAAAAACTTAAGATAAGAAAAGTTAGATTAAGAAAACAGTCATAAAATCATTCATTCATTCATCTCATTCACTCATAATTATTATTTTACGTTTTTTATATTTCTTTTGTAAATAGAAAGTTCTAAAAATCTAGAACAGCAGACAAAATAAATTAGGAAAGAATCAACTGATTTCTCAAATATCAGGAATCTAATCTTTGTTTTCCATTCTCCTTTAAAACATAACCTAAAAATTTCTATTCTTTCAGAGAAGTACTTCACTTCATTTTCTTGTAAACTTAAATTCATTGTTTAGCTAAAAGGCAGCTTCGGTGAGTGTGTTGGACAGCTACGGTATAGCTATAATTGGTACCCTAGTCTGAGAACACACATATCCCAAGTCTGTAATAGGCAGCTTCGGTGAGCTAGATTCAGGACAGCTACGGTAGAGCGATAATTGCTATCCTAGTCTGGTGAATCTAGCATATCCCAAGTCTGTAGGGAGGCAGCTCTGGTAGAGTAAAATCTATCCGAGTCTGTATTAGGGTAAATTAAGGGTTTTTTCAACTTTTCCCAGAGGAGCTCCAAATAGTCTAAGAAAATAACCCGTGACAAAGAATTCACGCGAACTAGTATAATTTCACGAGCCTTCAGCTCGTGAAACATATACAACAAGTTACAATATATATATATATATATACGTCTAAACATTTTCCTAAACGCGATTTTCCGATTATTTTGAAAATTCTATAAGCACTCTAGCATAAACATCTTGGAGAAGTGTTCTTTGTGAAAACGAAGCTTCTATAAGAAAGCAGAATAACTGAATTATATCCTAAACTAGAAAGTACATCGTACATCACTGAAATTTCGTTAATCACTGAAACGTTTCTTGCAGGCACAGAAAATCCGAAACCAAAAATTATCATTGGAAAATACCTGCGCTTTCGACAGTATTTTTCAAATCCTGTTGAGCACCATCTGTGATGATCACGATTTCAAAAATTATGCATCCCACAAAAAAAACAATGCCCCTATCGTCGATATGGCTTTGGATACAGCCGATAGAGGTCTGCGAAATCATACGTACCGGTTGCGAACTGAAATCTTGTTACGGATTTTTCCGATTCCCGACACCACAGAATCATGCGTGTCAATACGTTGCGAAGCGACGGTTGGGTTTCTGGCAAAGCAACTCCTCAAGGATACTCCAAGCATTATGGAAGTCTCGTCGTGTGACAGAGGTTGCCCACCCCGGGAAAAGCCACTGGTTGTGCCACAAATCACACCAGCCATATTAAAGGCAGAATTTGGCAATGTTATTCAAGAGCACATTGCTATAAATGGAGAATCCAAATGTGCCACTTGCCCCCACGGATATGAGACGACTCAAATATCTCATATAGGTGAATATGCTCGTCATTATCGATTACGTATAATGCAAGTCAAGATTTTGAATATCGAATTGCCTAACACATTTTATAGATAGATCATGATATTGACCCACGCGGCTGACGACCCTCTCTCTCGTTTTCACACGTTAAGGGCGTTGGGTAATCAAAAAGCGCAGGATCTCTGGGTGTCCGCGCGACAGAGCCGAGGCAGCGAACGTCACGGGAGAATGTAAGGAAACAAGAGAGAGCGTCGTTAGCCCGGCCTCCGACTCTTCTCCTAACTTTTTTATTTTTCAAGATAATGCGATTCTTAACAAGCCATTCGATAGATAAAGCATGAATTTTTTCCCCATCCAAGCCAAATTTTGAAAAAAAAATTACTGGTCGCTGTGCCTCATCGCAAAGATAGCCTATACTTTCAGGTATGCTTTTCGCGGAACTGGGCGGAAAATCGGAAATTTGGCACCAGAGATGACAGAGATATATTGGCCACTTCACCAAATCCTGTACGTAAATCCGGCTTGCAAATTTTTGATGGTTTTTTTTGTGATTTCTACGCATTATCTAGGTGTCAACGAAGAGATTCCCCGAGTATGAAAAATCTCTGACTTCAGTTAATAGGAGTTCTCGTTATCAATAGATTTCGCTTCGAAATTTTCCAATCTGATTGAACGGTTCAAATATTGCCGGAAAACAAAATTAGGAACACGGTTGTCAATCAGAAATTTTCTGAATTTTTCGAAAATGATGTTTTTTCTCACTTATCATTTTCAGCGCGAAATTCGAAAAATAAAACTTAAAATGAGAATTCCACCATGTTTCCCATCGTTTTTTTGAAAATCAGATTTCGTTTTCTAACAATTCATGAAATTTCCGATTTAAATCATGTCTTAAAATTTTCTGCTCGTTATACTTCCAAGTCATAGTTACGGTTTAAATGAAATTTGAGTGTGCACTTCTTCATTGTTACTCCTCTATTTTCGACTTGGAGGTAAGCGAGCGGAAAATTTTTAGACATGATTCAAATCGGAAATTTCCTGAATTTTTAGAAAACGAAATTTGATTTTCAAAAAACGATGGGAAACGTGATGACATTCTCATTTAAAGTTTTATTTTTCGAATTTCGGGCTGAAAATGATTAGTGAGAAAAAACAACATCGTTTTCGAAAAATTCAGATTTCCGATTGACAACCGTGTTCTCAATTTTGTTTTCCGGCAATTTTTGTACCGTTTAATTAGATTGGAAAATTTCGAAGCAAAATCTATTAATTACGAGAACCCCTATAAACTGAAGTCAGAGATCTTTCATACTCGGGGAATCTCTTCGTTGACACCTAAATAATGCGTAAAAATCATAAAAAAAAAACATAAAACATTTGGAGGTCGGATTTGCGTACAGGATTTGGTGGAATGGCCAATACACTTGATGTATAAAATGGCTCCCTAAAGACCCTATTATCTCAGAGAATAAGAAAAAGAGACAGGAAATCGTGACCATCTTTTGGCGCGTGCGATAGCCAACGCCCTGAAGGAGGTTCACGAGGTACGCTGCAGTGCAGCAAGGAAACTGTCACGCAGTACGAAGCAAGTTGCGCTTTAACATTTGCTTCAATCGTAAAAAGTGCACTGACATTAAATAAGGTGAAGAAGCGGTGTCATTTTTGACATGCTCTGTGACTGTATCGGCTCTCAATTTTTTTCCATACACTTTTTCTAGAATTATAATGACGGGAACACGGAGTTCCATTTGGACCTATGTTATCATGAAAAAGATCAATATTAATTGTGAAAAAACAGTAGAGATAAAAATTCTAAAACAATTCAGGCCGGTCCGTATGCAGGTTCGAAACATTGGATATAAATCCAGAATTATTTTCACATTTTTGCTCAACCTGGTGACCCTCCTTCAGCAAACGAGATCCCTTGGCCAATCTAAAGAATGAATCAAGCGAAATTGTTCTACTTACAGGCCATGTCGTTGTTTTCGAAGTATTCGATTTGGAGTCCGAATTGCACCTAATACGAATCGGTGAATTACCAAAAGAGTTCGATCACCCATTGACGAACGAAAAATACGCCCTGAAAGGAGTGGTGCATTATAAAGTCCCAATGAGAAATACGCGTCGTTCAAGCGATATTACACCTGTGGGTCACTACACCGCAATGTGCCACAGACAGTCCGCGATGTGGGTACAGTACGACGACAACGTGGGCAAGGAACGCGTTATGAAAGCGGCTGAAAACGTTAACCCTCATCTTCTCCTTTTTGTACGCCAAATTAAAAAATACTAAACGAGTTCATTTAATTGTGAAATTTCTGACCTTCATTTCATTTCTTCCCCTAGCATTCTGCGTCTACACTTTGAATTTTTTTCTATGCATAGATACTAGCATTATTTACAACATAACGTAGGGTTTTTGTATTGGGACCTTTTCTACACCTTTGAGAAATGAAAAACTATTTTTTTTTCCAAATTTCAGTATAGGCCCACCTTAAGGTGAAGTGAAACGTTTCAAGGCCACGGCCGGGTGCCTTTCACATCGGTAATGCAGAAATGCCGAACGCTCGGTACCCCTGTCCACCGCTAGATGGCGCAGGTACCGACCGTTTGGTACCTCTGCTTACCGCTAGATGGCGTAACGCGCATCTTCCGATGCTTGCTACGCCAGTATATACGTACATACTAATGCTCGCGATTTTTTCGCGGCAGTGTTTATAAACACTGCAAGGCATGCAAATAATTGCACTAAATGACAACCCGAACAAATCGAGAATTATTCATGTACATCATGTGTACTAACACTGTATTGGACGAACGTCGCAGTGTAAAGCAACAAAGGTGGCTTATCCTCGCTCTGGTGCAGAGCGATTGATAAAAGTTGAAACCAATCAACTATGATATTTCTAACGTAGAGTTAGACGTGATAAATTCAGAGAAAATCCCTGGTCAGAATTCCTATCGGTATGACGAGCAACCGCAGTTCTCCCTTGCTCTGGTGCAGAGCGATAGATATGCGTGAAAACTAATTCACTATAATGTATTCAATCCGTTAGGATTCCTTCGACAATCAGTCGAGTCGCTCTCCGGAGGAGAGACAGAGAGAAAAACATTTCATTATGCAGTTCCTATGACTAGATATATATTCTATAAATCAATAATCTAAATCCGTTTGGATTCTATCGACAATCAGTCGAGTCGCTCTCCGGAGGAGAGACAGAGAGAAAAACATTTCATTATGCAGTTCCTATGACTAGATATATATTCTATAAATCAATAATCTAAATCCGTTTGGATTCTATCGACAATCAGTCGAGTCGCTCTCCGGAGGAGACGCTGAAAGAAAAACATTTCATTATGCAGTTCCTATGACTAGATATATATTCTATAAATCAATAATCTAAATCCGTTTGGATTCTATCGACAATCAGTCGAGTCGCTCTCCGGAGGAGACACTGAAAGAAAAACATTTCATTATGCAGTTCCTATGACTAGATATATATTCTATAAATCAATAATCTAAATCCGTTTGGATTCTATCGACAATCAGTCGAGTCGCTCTCCGGAGGAGACGCTGAAAGAAAAACATTTCATTATGCAGTTCCTATGACTAGATATATATTCTATAAATCAATAATCTAAATCCGTTTGGATTCTATCGACAATCAGTCGAGTCGCTCTCCGGAGGAGACACTGAAAGAAAAACATTTCATTATGCAGTTCCTATGACTAGATATATATTCTATAAATCAATAATCTAAATCCGTTTGGATTCTATCGACAATCAGTCGAGTCGCTCTCCGGAGGAGACGCTGAAAGAAAAACATTTCATTATGCAGTTCCTATGACTAGATATATATTCTATAAATCAATAATCTAAATCCGTTTGGATTCTATCGACAATCAGTCGAGTCGCTCTCCGGAGGAGATGCTGAAAGAAAAACATTTCATTATGCAGTTCCTATGACTAGATATATATTCTATAAATCAATAATCTAAATCCGTTTGGATTCTATCGACAATCAGTCGAGTCGCTCTCCGGAGGAGAGACGGAGAGAAAAACATTTCTTCATGCAGTTCCTATCACTGGATATATATTCTATAAATCAATAATCTAAATCCGTTTGGATTCTATCGACAATCAGTCGAGTCGCCCTCCGGAGGAGACGCTGAAAGAAAAACATTTCATTATGCAGTTCCTATGACTAGATATATATTCTATAAATCAATAATCTAAATCCGTTTGGATTCCAGCCACAAATGGTCGAGTCACTCTCATTTGGAAAGACTGGGAAAAACATTTCTCCATATAGTTCTTACGACTAGATATATAAAGTCTATAAGTCAATAACCTGTATTCGTTAGGTGTCCATCGACCATCAGTTCAGCAGACAAGCAGCGAAAGTATGGATCGAAATTGATCAATTAACATAAGTCACAACACAATACATAATTCCGTCAGAATTATATAGAACTCTACTACATATCTGAAAAATAAAATTCACAGTTTCGTATCGGCACTCATGTTTGAGGTTAGGACGGAGTCAACAAGAATCACACTCGTGATAAATATAAATTAAATCGATGGCACTAACAGCGAGGTTCACTCACGCACCTGTACTTTGTGGAAGCTCGTCATCCTGAGATTCGCCGATAATTATATCGTCATCGTTGTACCAAACGCGATTTTCGACAACCAATTCTGACAAGTTATTTCGTGTTTCCACGATCTAGCGTCGGTTGTCACGTGTTCCCACGAGGAGCGCTTCTGTCAAAAGTCTCACATCTTTCATTTGACTGCACTTCTCTTATGTTCTTTCAGACTGAAACTGATATAGCACGTTTTTCCTGACTTTGGCGATATAAAAGTCATCTTTCGATTCCAAACTACCTAGTTGAAATTTCAAGTTTCCTTCAATTATCATCCGTTCGACTAGATGTATGACAATCGGATGGATCAAAAGATTTTTATATTACGAACGTTTCATAGAGCCGAAGATTTTTCGATCTGCTAGATTCGAATAAGAAATTATTGAAAAATTGAAACCACTCTCGTCCGAACCAGCACCGTCTGTCCAAAAAAACCTCTTGTCATATTTCGCACTAGATCAGTATTTTCGTAATTACCTCAAGTTTTTGAAAACAAATTTCTAAGCGCCACGATTGTTCAAAGTTATAGCTCTTTTTGCTTTTATAAGGGCTCTTCGGCACCTGAGTGCTCAGAATCTCAATCTCCGAAGGTTACAAAAATTCGTTGTAGGTAGTCGAAAATACAACGATATCGACAAATCCAGCAATACGTGTCCACTCATGTTCAATATACCTACAATAGTATTCTGAAGCTGCAAAGAAATGAAAAAATGTGAGACTTTGTGAATGTGAAATTGACACGGAAATCACTAGCCCTAAGTCCGTACGTGTAATTACTAATCATTCGGGATTTTACCGGAACACTTGGAGACTTCTCGGATAATACGACTCGACATATAACGAGATCTCTGTATTCGAAGAAGGATAATGATAAAATTATTTTCGATTGTGTCTTCGACCACTCCCCTTAGAGTAGTGGGGCGACTAATGATAGTTCGAAGCAAATACATACCGAACGTTCGCGTCCAAACAGAACTACCCTGTCCCTGTGGCAACACCAATACAGACGCGTACGCGCTGCGAGGCTCGGCCGCAAGGGGTTCGCCGAGCCTCACGCACGCGGTACGCGCCCGTGTTGGTGATGCCACAGGGAGGGGGTTGTTCTGGTTGGACGCAACGCTCTACGTCAGAAACGGATGTGCCATATCTTATACGTTCATTCGTTATTGCACCGCCACGGACATGAAACGCGGAAGACCAGGAGGTAAGTGTCTGCCAATCTGTATACAATTATGTCCGACATATTATTATTATTACCTAAGGCACAAAATGTAGTTTTTTGGAAAATAATCATTTTTCTTTTCTATAATAAATCGTGCAACAAATAACTCGGTATTGATGGTGAAAGCAACACATATTTTTAACTATTTATGGGTTTTACAGCTAACAATAGAGGGCGGAGAGGGGACGACCGTGGTGGCCGGAAAGAAGTACGTATTATTTCATCTCTTTTGTTTGGAACTAAAAAATCCGATTTACAATTGGGTGATCAATTATTAAGGCCCCCCGTCCCTACTCGCCCACCTCCTTCTGATACAATGTTACACATTTTAATTATTATCCGAGCCCAGGCGTCGAAAACGCAAAAAAGGCCAACGTCGCGCGAATTCTATTTCAATTCCGAACACATGAGTCCAAAAAAATATTCGTTTCGTGCGAAAATAGAGACTACAGATGGTTTTTACACTTTACGCCGAGGAAATCGAATTCGAAAAATGTAAAAACCAAACGTAGGCTCTATTTTCGCAGGCATGAAACGAACATTATTTTGGACGTATGCGTTCGGAATTGAAATAGAATTCGCGCGACGTTGGCCTTTTTTGCATTTTCGACGCCTGGGCTCGGATAATAATCGAAATGTGTCACATTGTATCAAAAGGAGGTGGGCGACTAGGGACGGGCCTTGAGCGTGCACAATCAAACATGATGTTGAAATTTATTTTGTTTTACTTCACAATGCGGGAATATTTTTGCCGCGGCTAGTCGTAAAAATAAATTTCCGCAACTGTCCAGCGTGTTAGTGCCGTGCAGATAGCACGACGGCCGTTACGTGAAAACAAGCGAGATAGCACCAGTTATGTTTTCTCCCTGTCTTTGTCTTTTTCTTCACTTTACCGCCTTCGGGTCTTCGGCCACGCCGCACAGTGGAATTGAATCTATATAGAAATCCGGCCACAGTAGAAATGTTCATTTTGTGCAATTTTAGTAAACTTTTCTCACTAATCAGTAAAATCATGACCTCTCCGGAAGCAGAAAAAAGGCATTATTTCGTTTGTTTACTACGAAAAAATTGTCCTTTTCTGCATAGAGATTGCGATATAACTTAGTAGTCTTTTCGACCATGTCTACAGGATTTCATACCCTCGTTGTATTTTCTATGTATAGGGACTACATATTGCCTGATTATTATTTTTTCATTACTCAAGTCGATTCAATATCAATATTTTTATTCATATTTTAATTGATGAACTGAAAGATCCAGCGAAAATCGTATACATAGAATCCGACAGAAATTCAACTCAAAACAACCGTGACCTGCATTGCATCTTCTGATTTACTGTTCGTCGCACGTTGCTTTTTGTTGTTTATTTTCCATACTTGTATATTTTGATCAATATCATAACTATACGCAATTGTTGCAAAAACTAGTCACAAATTCGAAGTGCACAAAGCTCTATAATTATTCAAAGTTCACGCATAGGTTAGAATAAATCATCTTTCCCCTCGTTATAATCATTTTGACATCGTATGCTACCCTTTGTCAAGCCAGAGTTTGTACCAATGATGGATACATTCTATTATAGATTGTGAGTGAGTGTATATTAAAATATCTGATAATCAATTTATAATGCAGATGGTAGAAACAAGATCCCGGTCGCGATCGCGATCGTGGCCACGGTTGCGGCCGCAACCGGCGCCGCAGCAGCAGCCACAGCCGCAGCAGCCACAGCCACAGCCGCAGCAGCCGCAGCAACTGCCAGAGCCGCAGCAGCAGCAGCAACTGCCAGAGCCGCAGCAGCAGCAGCAACAACAACAGCCGCAGCCGCAGCTGCAACCGTGGCCACAGCAACAGCTGCAACTGTGGCCACAGCAGCAGCAACAACAACAGCCGCAGCCGCAGCTGCAACCGTGGCCACAGCAACAGCTGCAACTGTGGCCACAGCAGCCGCAACAACAACAACAGCCGCCGCAACAGCAACAACAGCCGCTGCCGCAGCTGCAACCGTGGCCACAGCAACAGCTGCAACCGTGGCCACAGCAGCAGCAACAACAACAACAACAACAACAGCCACAGCCACATCAGCAGTGGGGCGAGGGGCAGGGACCGCTGTGGCAGCCCCATCAAATAGCACTGCTCAAGCAGCAGTGCTATTTCCTGCAGAGCAGCCTACTCGTGAGTAAGCTTATCACTAAGCTTACTCACGAGAAGGCTCGCTCAAAAAAGCAGCGAGAAGAGGCGGCTCAGAAGAGCCTCTCAATCGCGAAGCGCCGAATTGAGGCGCAGCTCAAGCGATTTGAGAGGCCAAAGAAGCCGCCTCAAGAAGACCCACCTGCCCCTCCTCCGCTGTAATAACACCTACCCAAACACTAGGGTGTCCCTTATTTTCATCATTTTGAGCAAGTTTAGACCACGCCCCCTAGATAGATTTTTTATTTCAACAAATGATTTTTATTTTAAACAAGTACGAGACTTTTATATGCAAATTACACGGGTCATCACTGAATTGTCGAAAAAAAATTTCAACATTACTAGTTGAATATTTCTGAGTCAAAAGTACAGGATGTTGTCGAAGGACGATGTATTGACATGAAAGAATCTTTTCATCTAATATAGCATGGGCTGGTGGTGGTATGAGGTACTAAATAACCCCACCCTATGTCAGATATAAATATTTTATTCATGTAAATACATCGTCCTTCAACAATATCCTGTACTTTTGACTCAGAAATATTCAACTAGTAATGTTGAAATTTTTTTTGACAATTCAGTGATGACCCGTGTAATTTGCATATAAAAGTCTCGTGCTTGTTTAAAATAAAAATCATTTGTTAAAATAAAAAATCGATCTAGGGAGCGTGGTCTAAATTTGCTCGAAATGATGAAAATAAGGGACACCCTAACAAACACACATAGTTTTATTTTCAATATTATTTTTTATTATCCCAGAGAGCACAAAAATCAAAGTGGTCTTGAAGACGTCATATGGACGTCAAAAAGTGGCACATTTGACGTCCATATGACGTCTGACCACTTTTAACTTTGTGCTGTCTGGGATATTTTATCTATATTATTGTTATTATTTTATATTATATTTTATCTCAGCAGTATTATTATCTATCAAAAAACATATATTATTTTTTCGTTTGTTATCAAAACATTTTTTTTTTCTTCACTATGACAGTGAATCTAGCAGGTGATAACTAGTCGGTGATACGGACTCATGGGTCCTAGCTCTTTTTTAGGGGTCCAGCAAACGACGAAATGTCACAGAATGCATTTGAGAAATCTCTCTCAAGTACATTCTGTCACGTTTTGTTGTTTGCTCGACCCCTGAAAAAAATTGGGCTCATGAATTAGTATTACCTGCTAGCTATTACCTGCTAGATTCACCGTCATACTTGTACATATTTATTCTGTGTTATATTATATAATAAAAATTCTTTTAAAATATTCATTTCAAACATGCTTTGTTGTTCTCATTTCCATTTTGTACTTTGATTACTTATTCAAATTCACGCAATTACACTATTCCTTCTGTCTGCTCAGGATGCGAGATGGGTGTTGGGAGCAGAAGGACAGGGAATAGAAACAATAAAGACAATAGAAAAGGAAGAAGAATGGAAAAATGTGATAAATGCGATAAATACGAAATAAGATGAACATAGGAGCAAAGGCGTTCGAAAATATATACATCAGTTATAAGATGTACTATATGGTATAAGAACTAGTAATAGTCAATTATATGGGAGTCATTACAAGCTGAAAGGCCAAAAAAAAGTCGAAACACGATGAATAGGGAATAAAAGAAAGATGGAGGAAGTATGGGTGCTCCAAGAGAGATGTATGAGGTATAGGAATTGGCATATGATATATTATGTGATATAGGAGCAAGCAACATGTATAACGGTATCAAACCGTTCTAAGCAGACAGGCAAGTATTATGGGCATGCATTATTGAAAACGTTCCTTCTGTCCATCCGAGAGCCTCAACTCGATTGAAGACGGCACTTTATAAGTGCCATGGAAACACCCACCCACTCTTACCCACTCACACTATCGTGTGAGTTCGTTTCCTCACGTTGCAGCGCTCAATCTGCGCAACTATTATATACATATCGATAGACGATATGGACTGCATCTGCGCGTATTGTCGCAGATTTTTGAATCATTCACAAGAAAATGATATTAACTTACGATATCCTAACATTATCATCAAGAATTTTGATTCATTCACGGGGGAATGGCGTCAACTTTCGAGATTTTAATATCACTATTAAATGATCTCTCATTATTTTCGCATCTCGCGAATAGACTTGCCTCGCAGGGTCGCCACCCAGTGCGATTGTCGTTGCGTAAGCCGCAGCGTATACTCCACAACTGTAGGAGTCGGGTTGCCTTGTAACAAGTTGGAGAACTATACTTCCAGTATCGATATGCGGATATCGCTTGGAAATGTATCGCTTCTCTTCCCTGCTCAAGAACTCGTATTCACTGCGCACAAGACCGTCGTAAACGTAAACGTTACAAGTGTCGTAATAAACGCAACACCAGTGTCGGCAGACGTTACCGCCAATTATGTGTATATCCCTTCGAAGAGGGCTGCATGGCTTGATGCAGTTATAATATGCTGTATAAGAAGCAGGATTGCAACGAAAATCGGTATTTTCTTGTAATATATTCTGAAACAAGTCGATGCTTGAGTCAGTCAATAAATTTCTAGGCGATGCTACGTTCGCCTCGACTTGTTCGACCGTAATATCTCGGCGTACAATTTCGAGCATCTCGATAGTTTCGTCAGAAGCCTCATTGTCACCGTCAATTTCGATTGCTACCCAATCAGCAATGACGGTGTCCGCATGAGTCTTCGAACTTGGACGGGCTCGATCCATGAGATCGACCGATGCAACTTTCATCTTTGCAGAAGGTTGCGAGGAGATCTCTGAAGATCTCGTACAGTTTTGTACATAGTCAAGCTCGTCGGTGGAACGAGCACGTTTTTTTCGATGCTCTGCAGCTTCTTGGGCTTGAAGAATATATGTAGGATCGCGGATCCGCATATTTCTATTCCGACGACTGTCTATAATTTCAGGAAGCAAACATTCCATGTAAAATCGACAGAGAAAGGGTTTCATTTTCGATTCCCAGAATCCATCGTCTCTGGTGACTGTGACGAGTTTCATATACTCCTTAGACCAAAGCGCAAATTGGCAATAATCACGCTTGGTTACGTGTAACTGACCTTGTATTTGGTAATAATACTGGTGATTTTTATTCAGAAGCTTCTTGTCTTCCTTGTCGAAAATAGTCCGAATAGTCGGGTTTTCGGTTATGGCCTTTTTCAAGGCGGTCCGAGCTGAAAATGGACATTTTATTTCGACGATTCCATCGTCGTCTATCAGACCGTCTGGAGACGCTCCTAGATAAGGGATCTGTTCATCAATGAAAAGACCACAAGCAACGATTTTCTTCCCTATTTTTGCTTCAACGTCTCGTACGGCGTTTTTTTCACTTCCAAGCCCATATCGAGTGGCAGAAAGGTCGACTACCTTTGGGTACCGAATGCTCGCAACCATTTTCGCGCACGAAGTGTCTCGCCTCGCACGACATATCGGCCCGAATTTCGACGCTGTGATAATCTCAGTACGCAATTGATGCCACAGCTCAGAATCGCTCTGCGATATCGTATCTCGCTCGATCTGTCTCGCGTTGTTCTGGTACGACTTCAATTTTTCAATGTGTCGTTCAGCAAGAACATCGAATACCTCCTTGTCGATATCCGGCTTTTTGGCAGACGGACCATAGTCTTTGTCAACGCCACGATGACTTCGCACCCTGCGACTGCGTTTTTCCAACCTGCATAGGCGAGTACCGTAATTATTACGATGCCTATCCCGTTCCATTTTCGCTACTGCGACAGGAGTATAGTGTGTCACATGGCGATGTAACCGAGACAAAACCGAGTGGGTGTTGTATTGCACAACCGCTCCGTAACATCTCATTTGGTACGAGTTTTTCATACAATGATTAATTCTTTTTCCAGAATTTAATTTGTTCACTATAGAATTGCACGCCTCTGCCGCATTGTTGGTAACATTCCTCAATAAGCTCTTGGCGTGACAACTCAAATAGCGCACTGCATCGTAAACGCAGGGATAAAGTCCGGTTCGGTGAAGTTCCGCCAGCACATTCTTACCATTAGGCTCAGGTACACAGTCGAATGGCAGTGTGTGGCAATTGGAGTGGTCACCGTACGCATGTGAAAATATATTTAATATATCTATACAGAGTTTCGTTGTTTTTTCGTCCTCTGATATGTTCTCCGCATTGCGGAGATCTCTCGCTTTCTCTACGTCGAGACGAATTTTCAAACCGCTCGAAAGTACGTACGGTCGGAATTGAGTGACGTTCTGTACTTCTTTCTGCGGGAGTTTCGCAAGCTTCGTTAAGGAAGCAGCTCTTAACTTGCGGCACAAGTTCCGAAACAAGTGATTATTACACTCGATTTTATCGACGACAACTCCGTATTCAGCGTACGGATTATTATCTCGTATAGCTTGATATACGCTGCTGTCTCCGTCCGCAATTAGCGTTTTATATATTAAACCGTTGCACTCAACGCTATTCCGGAAACCTTCGACAATAATGTCAGTTTCCATTGCGTTGGAGCTGCGGTCGAGCCCCCAATTTTTGAAACACGTATGAGGGGGAGGCTCCTTATTTAGCTGCTCTGCTCTCGCGTGGGTTGCACAATACTTGTTGCGTACACCAACGAATAGGGCTAACTTGGTCTCACGACCAATGATCATAGCTGCACCTGATAGTGCATCATGTTTACCACCCGCATAGGAGCGTTTCGCCCAACAACCATCCGCAATGACGTCGATGTACGGGACACCGTTTATAACATGCCCCTTACTTATGGCAATCTCTTTCTCCATGGCCACAGCCCTTTCCCTTTCAGCTTCGACAACTTCATGGAAATTGTCAAACAGCGTATCCCGATAATGTCGGTAGGTGGGCGCGGACATTGCCGGGATTGCCATCGCGGCAAGTTGTTCTTGCAGCGTACTATGCCCGGTACCCGAAGTGATTGTACCGCACACGGCACTTTGATTTATCCCCATAATATTTTTGAGGTCGGGATCAGTCCAAATGCTGAACTTGTACAGACATTTCTGACACAGGAAATGCAGGTGGGTCCGCAAACCTTGATCCCATGATTTGACCAATTTCATATCGCGAAAAGAACATTCCGAAGAAACGGAATGGTTGTCGAATTTTTCGTGCAGTTGTTTAAGTAAATAACTTATATCGACAATGCGCCGACCTTCGATGGTGATCTCACGGACGTACTCGTTATCCGTGCTATCGTTTTCACCGGCTGGCGCATGGTCGTCACTTACCGATACCGGCAAACTATTTGTTTCCGCGACAATCGCGGTCTCTGAGGTCGCAACCGCGACGCTGGCTTGGCCATCATGTTCGTCAAGCGAAACGATGCTCTTCTTCTGGCGCCTGAAACAGATCGTGAATCCATAAATATTCGCAGCAGGTTTACGACGGGGTGTGTCAAAACGCGTAGCCACCGAAAAAATTCGGATTTATATGATAAATTTGAATTTCTTGATTGCGGATGGATGAGTGGGAAGGTTGAACCAACCCTTGTTGAATTTGAGGAAAAAAAATTCTGAATTCCGAATAGAGCAGATTTCCCGACTTGAAGACCGTTTACGTTATCCTATTAGCACTGATTTATTACCTTCGCAGTTGAATTAATGTAACTCAACTATTTATGCCAGCTCATTCCGGATTTCGACCAATTCACGGTTTTCCAAACGGGTGTAGATTACGAAGAATAATGATATCGTGCACGTAAAAATAGTAACGAAATCGTGATTGGATTTGCGCCCGCTTCATAAATGGAATGCTACAATGTATTAGACGTGGTAGGTATATAGTATGGAACGCTCGACTTGCACTGTAGCACGGTATTGATGGGGATTCTCAGTAAGTATATGAGATGTGGAAAATTGAACGAGAATTTGTGAATTTAGAGAAAGTATAGAAACAATCGTACTTACCTAGAAACAACAAAAATTCGCTTTCGCGATTTTTTGTTTCTTTTGTTGTGACTGTTCGCCATACTTATCGCAACCACACAGGTTGACTTCTATATATATATATATATATTATGTATATATATATATATATACTAAATTATACTAATTTTATTGTCTACACGCACATACACTAGTATTCACAAGGTAAAAGTCGATCACATTCACTAAGCACTGTCACTATATCACTTAGCACTGTCACATGAACGGAGACGCGTTGCGCGGCTGAAGTCACGTGTGCTCTCGACTGTTATTCTCCATCTCCTTCACTTCTGCTATCGGCGTTGCTGTCAACTATGAATATGTAGTTAGCAGAAAATCGCAAGCAAAAGATGGGCCAACACACGGTAGGACCTCACGCCCTCGCATGAATTAGGTTCTTCCAAATGTTGAACGACTGCTGAACTAATTTTTGGGGGGTGAGAAAACGCGCGTGCCGTTTATTACACGTAATACCCATAATTTAACAGTCTTTCTGAATGTTGTTCGAAAAATAAACTATGGTTTACTGCAGTTTTTGTAATTTGATCAAACGGACCGTAATTTTCTGTTTGAGAGTGAGCAAACGACCAAACTTTACAGTTTGTAATATTTGACCACTGTCTACTGTATCCGCGTAAAATGAATTGTTTAAACAATACGTACCTTGTACTTCGCGCGTGCGCGGGGCGGTTATATTCGGTTGTTACGTTTTTGAGAGGGTGAGAAAACGACGAAACTCAGCGGGATTGTTCGGAAAACTCCCTCGGGTGCATTCCGTATCATTTCGGCATTTGCTCAATCTCGATCAAAAACGTACTGTCCGTTTGATAAGATTATAAGAGCTGCAGTCAACCAAAGTGTATTATTCAAACAAAATTCCGAAAGATTGTTAATTCATGGGTATGGCGTGTAACGAACAGCAGTCGTGTTAGCTAACCCTTCAAAAGTTAATTCATTAGTCGTGCAACGCTCGGGAGAACCTTATTCATGTCGGCGCGGGAAAACCTCCGAGCGCGGAGCGCGCGGCAAGCCTCCGCTTACAATTTTCTACAAACTACATCTTCATCTCTCGACTACCGAGCAGCGTCGGACAGTGGTCGGAAACGACCCGATACGCGCGCATGCTGTTAAAAATTCTTACCAATCCTGAGGTGTATCTTCTCTTCGGAATGTCACCATTATGAATTCAAATGATAATATCTCTGCGATTAAACATGCTGAAAAAATTTCAGACAACAGAAATTTAAACTAATAGAGACTATAAGCTTGACGTTCAGGTCTTGACGTAGTCGACATACGAGACTTCGTGAGTCATGCATTCAGATTTTCAAAGAGACCCAACATGGATGTTTTCACCATTTTATAATCATACATATGAACGAAATGTTATAAATAATAAAGAATGAGAAAAAAAAAATCTCGTACCCCACCGTAAAAAGTTGGAGGTTTTAGCTGAAAACAAGTCCTGGTAAAAAAATGGGCGGCACGCTCGAAGATGTAGAGGGTGGAAGATAAAATTTTATGCTTTACATTGGATTAACGGAGGAATATATCCTCGTTTGTGTTAATCTATGCCACTTATGCATAGATTCGATATTATGAACTACATCTTATGTACTACAGACATCTGCGGTACACCATCTTATCCGGAATTTCAACCGCTAGAAAGAGATTCAAAAACCCGACATCATCATGCCAACGGTTTGAAAATTGCAGGTGATTGAAGTACCCTTTGGAATTCCCCTAACCTGATTTGATTGATTTTCATTATTCGAGGATCTCTCCTTTTTATTCATGGATTATTAGAATTCATTTTCTTTATTTTGATTCTTGTCCAACGAATCAAACACTTCATAACCGCAACTCTGAAGCTGCCGTCCCATGTAGGCCCGGACGAAAAATGGAACGGAATCTAGTGACTTTCTCCATGTATTGCGTGTATGTATACACCGAACACATATAACGTTCCGTTCCGTGATTCCGGATTCCGGGGAACCGGGCCTACATGGGACGGCAGCCAGAGAGGAGATCCTATGCTAGGCTAGCCGTCAGTCAAGTGAGGTTGTGTGGTCTGCTTGTATTATGTGGATTTTTGTCCAACAAATCGAACTTTCCATAGCCTCGAATCTGAAATGAACTTCTATGTTAGGCTAACTGTCAAAAGTGTGAGGTTATGTCGTCTGCTTGTATTATGTGGATTTTTGTCCAGCAAATCGAACTTTCCATAACCTCGAATCTGAAATGAACTCCTATGCTAGGCTAACTGTCAAAAGTGTGAGGTTATGTCGTCTGCTTGTATTATGTGGATTTTCGTCCAGCAAATCGAACTTTCCATAACCTCGAATCTGAAATGAACTCCTATGTTAGGCTAACTGTCAAAAGTGTGAGGTTATGTCGTCTGCTTGTATTATGTGGATTTTTGTCCAGCAAATCGAACTTTCCATAACCTCGAATCTGAAATGAACTCCTATGCTAGGCTAACTGTCAAAAGTGTGAGGTTATGTCGTCTGCTTGTATTATGTGGATTATTGTCCAGCAAATCGAACTTTCCATAACCTCGAATCTGAAATGAACTCCTATGTTAGGCTAACTGTCAAAAGTGTGAGGTTATGTCGTCTGCTTATATTATGTGGATTTTTGTCCAGCAAATCGAACTTTCCATAACCTCGAATCTGAAATGAACTCCTATGCTAGGCTAACTGTCAAAAGTGTGAGGTTGTGTCGTCTGCTTGTATTATTTGGATTCTTGTCCACCGAATCGATCTCTCAGTCAACCTCAAATCTGAAATAGAGTCCTATGTTTGGCTAACTGTCAGTCGAGCGAGCTTATGTTGCCTGCTAGTTGTGTTTGTTATTCGAATCTATTTTTGCTATTCTGATTGTTGTTCCACAGATCCATCTCTCCATAACCGCTACTCTGTATTAGGAAGGAACTAGGGCTCGAAATTCGAATAAAAACGAAAGCGGGAAACGAACTTGAAAGAGTGACGACAATGAAGTACCTAGGAGCCGTATCGGATGACAGATTGAAATTTGAAGAACGCTGACCATATACTGAAAAAAGTCGGAACAAAAACTAGCTTCCCCAATAAGTAAATAGATATGCAAAGTGTAGGGATATGCTAGAAGCGCTAAGTTTTATGACGATACAGAAAAGATTAGAGTTTAAAATGAATGTTTCCATAACATAATGCCGGACGAACTGAGCAACAGATCAGAATTAGTTGGGGGAAACAAAGGTATGGGAACAAGACAGGCACAGCACATACGGATAAGTACAAGGAAAACAGCGAGCGCCCAACAAAGCATAATATATACTTGGGCAAAAATATACAAAAATCTACCAAGGGAAGTCAAAAATTCCGCAGATCCCAATGGCTTTAAAAAAAGTGTAAACAGATACAAATTATAGAAAAGTTAATGTAGATATGGATATAAATGAGAAATTATTTAACAGATACTGTACATTATTATAGGAGATAATTTAGATGTAAAAGAGAAAGTACCAAATATTGTATATTACTATACGTTAGCCGAGAAGGCTGAATAAACCTGTATCTATCAATTAATGAAACAAAATCTTATCCCCTATGTTCGGCTTTCAGGCTAGCTACCAGAAATGTGAGATGACGACGTCTGGGATCTTGTATCGATTATTCGAATTTATTTTCATCATATGCCTGTTTCGAAAAAATCTAGGGGAATGAAATATACGCATGATATAAATAAACGAGCTGAATGAATCCTGACTTTCTCATACAATTTTATTTATCCTACATTCGAGTCTCAGGTTAGCTGTCGGACGAGTTAGATTATAACATCTGGGATCCGATATTGATCGTTTACATACGTTATTCACTTTCGAAACATTGGGATCAAAGATAGGAGTAAAAGAAATTGAAGAGCAATCGTCTCGTTGTAACGTCAATCCCAAATACGATTTCAGGCATCCTACGTTCGTTTTTCAGGTTAGCTGTCAATGATTATTCGAACTTTCTTTCTTCCAGTCAGGAGATTTGGGTAATATGAATAAACGAGCAATGATGTTATCTCGTAACGTAAATTCCGAACACGATTCTACCCATCCTTTGTTCGTATTTCAGGTTAGCTGTTAGTCGGGTGAGGTTAGCCCTTTGCGATCCGATGTTGAATATTTGTATTTCTTGTCAAGCGGGAGCAGCAGAAACATCTCACGTGAAGTGACAGAAGAAACCTTCACTAGCGCCGCCGCTCGGTTGACAAGTATACTGATCGCGATGTCGGTACAGGCTCTCACCTCAACTAAATGTCGGTTTTTTAGTTATGACTGACGGAGAATTGTCAATTCTCAGTCATTTCTCTGTCAAATGACACGGGAATAGACTCAAAGTGTGTGGTTTTTCATCGCGGAGTGGCTGATTGTCGGGGAAATGCGATTATCTGCGGCAACAGTGAATAATCTTGCGATTTATGTGGTCGGTACGTCAATCTGTGAAAATTTTTGTCAAATTTTGAAAAAGTGAAATAATCAGCCACTTTCTACCATAATTATGTGTAACCCCTCAAAGTTTCATCGCGATTGATTCAGTAGTTTCGGAGAATTCACGATTCCCGTTTTCGAGGTTCTGACAAACGTTTCACTTCACCTTAAGGGTACATAAAATAATTTGTGACGTTAAGAAGTTCAAATTTTCATTAATATGTAGGTAAATAAATTTTATAGTTCTGATTCAGGGGTAGGTCAGATAATTTGAAAAAATAGTTTTATTTAAAAGTAGATAAGATAAATTGTGAAATTTAGAATTTCACCTCCGCTCCGGAACCCAGCGGCCGGCTCTTGCCAATCTGGGCGCGTTTACTGAAAGATGAAAAACGGGGGTGAAAAATAATATAAGCTCATTACCAAGACAATCAAATTCAATTACAGGAAAAGAAATAGAAATCCCTTTTGGTGCGGGCTATCCAGCACTGGATTGCGGCGGTGGATGCCCAACAGCTACCTCGCCATCCGGAACTACTTTCACCGGAGTGCCTGCTCTTCTATATCCTCATTTGATTGAGACATTTGAAAAAAATCGGTTATTGGATACGTCGCAACAAATAATCAAGTTGAAATAATTTGTAAAACGAATTGAGATAATATGATCTATTATATCAGCTCAATTACAATAAATCAATACTTACACGTAAATATCCAGAATAATTTATAGTATATTTGATGCGATGCGCTCTGTGTAACAGCACCATTAAAAATAACTAAATTAAAAACGAACACATTGAATACATCAAGTTGCAGCTTACATATTTGAAACGTGAAATTATTTAATGAAGTTCTCCACAGAACAAAGAGTCTATTTCAGTCATATTCGAATTTTCACGAATTTATTTTATGTGACAGAGTGAGGCGCGTAGCGCCGAGACCTCGGAAGCGAGCGACGAGGTGGGGTTGGCGCGCGAAGCGCGCAGGGGCGGAGCCCCTAGTTAGAATAAAGAAAAATCGTTCTGTCCTGAGGAGGGCCCACACTTGGGGCCGAAACGTTGACATTGATGTAATTAACCTTTAACGTTATCTGACCTACATTTCCAAGAATCCTTCTGCATATTCACTTGAGGTCAAGAATTCTGTTTCTAATTTGTACGTACATACGTGTTTGATACTCTATTATGTTTGTATTTTAACTATTATAGATTCTTAAGGGGGGGGGGGGTTATACTCGATTTGTTACCGGCCTGTCTATTCTCTCGAATATCTCCGAAATGGGGCTATCAATCGACTTGTCCTTTCGGCAGCCGATGTTTGACGAGTAATGAGTCCTAACTGGTACGTTTTATCGAATGAAATCGGGATTTTTTTTTTTTTTGATCGAAAAGTTTTGGCGTGCCATTTATGTCGACTTATATCAAAGCCGACGCATCAAAAATGCGAAGTAGGGCACGGGAGCCCGATTCTATAGGGAATTCCGAACACAACGATGCCAAAACATCTTTGTTTTCGACAACGATGAAGGGGCCAGTTGTATTCTACGTTCTTGTTGTAATTTTAGCGATTGTCAGAGGCTGGGAGCAGTAATGGCCGCTAAATGTCAAGATGTTAGTACCCCGAACGCCCGTGAGATGTCGTCGTGCGCACATCTTTAGATTATTAGTCAGAGATGATTGGACTACAGGTCGAGTGACGTAGTACCAGGTGTATCAATGTAACAGCGGGCGATATCTCACGGGCGTTCGGAGAACTAATATCTTGACATTTAGCGGCCATTACCGCTCCCAGCCTCTGACAATCGCTAAAATTACAACAAAAACGTAGAATACAACTGGCCCGTTCATCATTGTCGAAAACAAAGATGTTTTGGGATGGTTGTATTCGGAATTCCTCATAGAATCGGGCTCCCGTCCCCTATTTTGCATTTTTTATGCGTCGGCTTTGATATAAGTCGACATAAATGGCACGCCAAAACTTTTCGATCAAAAAAAAAAAAGAATCCCGATTTCATCCCATAAAACGTACCAGTTCGAACTCATCACTCGTCAAACATCGGCTGCCGCAAGGACAATTCGATTCATCGCTCCATTTCGGAGATATTCGCGAAAAAAGACAGGCCGGTAACAAATCGAGTATACCCCCCCCCCTAATAACGTGATTTGTGTTAAGACATTCGGAAAACAAAATTTCTTCAATTGGCGGGGCCGATGCAAATAAGACCATTGCAAATGCCATGGCGGCAGTACTTACAAATGGGCTGTGTCAAAAATGCACTTGGATAAAAAATAACGGGTTGATATTGGTGAACAAGCTAAATTTCCATTAGACTATAATAAGTAAGGTTTTTGTATAATAATATTGGATACAAATGTTTTCCATACCTCAAGCTATTGAATTAATGTTTATATTGTATAGAAGTGGTGAGGGAGAGATTCCCAATATCAATTGCTCATGCCCAAGAGCGTTACAAAGACTGGCTGCGCCGCGCTGGAGACCGTATCCGGACATTAGAGTTACTGCACAGCGGCATCAGAACGAAAGAAGATAATACGAGCGTATATTATAAGCAATATCACATCACATGGATAATAATATAATATAAAATAGGATAATAGTATAATACAAAGTAGGATTGGGATGTCAGAGTGCAATACGCGAGAGACTGGATCAAAGACTGGAATTGATACACGTCAATAAAATGCTACATATATTATACCAAATTATATACATTTTTCATGAACCTTAGTGCTTCGTGCAGGGAATTCTATAATACTCTAATTATATATGTATAATTATGTATCGGCGATTTTGTTTGGTTAGCTGGTTCAGTGTTCACCTGCGATTCCGCCAATTAGTTTGACCAATTTATCAGTTGATTGATTATTCAAAAATTGGTGAAATCGCGGTTGATGCACGCAGATGGAATATGAACAAACGAAACCGCTGATACATATATATACCTATACCCGCGCGCCCAGCCTAATAAATCACTTTTAAAAGGCAACGTCAAGTTATCCTCATATAACGCATCTAGATGACAATGAGATATGCCTTTAGATGACAATAAGATGTGCCTTCAATTGACAATAAGATATGCTTTCAGATGACAATAAGATACACCTTTTTGACGACGAGTAAACGATGCCTGTTTGTTGTATTCAAAAAGACATCTTGAAGACATCGGAAGACTTCCTATAGTCAAAAAGTAGGCAACATATAGATGGACACACGTTGTCTATACAGTGACTGTACGATGACTTTATGGCTCGCAAATAGACGACTCTTGTCTACGAACGCCATCTTACGGACGTCTACCAGATGCCTTCGTGTTCACTAAGGTTCACCGTGTGGCTGATAGATGGCGCGCGCGCTTTTCACTATATACCATATGTTTAGACATTTATAAGGATTTTATGGCTGCCACGTTACAAACTTTTCTCTGATGTGTATTCGTTTACACTTTTTTTCAAAGCCATTGGGATCTGCGGAATTTTCGACTGCCCTCGGTAGGTTATTGTATATTTTTGCCCGAGTATACATTATGCTTTGTTGGGCACACGCTGTTTTCCTTGTACGTATCCGTATGTACTGTGCCTGTCTTGTTCTCATACCCTTCTTTCCCCCTACTAATTCTGATCTGTTGCTCAGTTCGTCCGGCATCATGTTATTAACCATTATACTGTAACGTATCAGGCATAGCAGCCTGATGACGGTTGCCAACTAATCAACGCGCATCAACAACCGCGCATAATAGCTGAGCTTCAAGCAATGGCGAGTATCGGCTATATAAGCAGAACTGTCAGACAGCACCTCAGCTATGCTAGACATAGCGTCAGATTAGCTCACTTTCTGTATTTTCAGAGGCCAGATAGGCAAAGCGCTGTGGTACTCATTAGAATCAAACATTTGCACGAACATTAGCTAAAGCAGCATTGTACGTTAGAATCAAATTATTTCACGAACATTAGCTGAAGCAGCATTGTACGTTAGAATCAAATCATTTCACGAACATTAGCTAAAGCAGCATTGTACATTAGAATCGAATCATTTCACGAACATAGTTATAGCAACATTGCTTCGTTAAAATCAGAATTAAATTTAACTCAAAGTAAATATCAAATATTCTCAAATATTATATCCTCTATAAAAACCTTAACAGTGGAGTAGAATCTTTCCCAGGTCAGATACAGCTTCGGTGACGGCTAACTGATCCCAGGTCTGATGCAGATTTAGTAAGGCATAGCCTACTCAAGTCTGATACAGCCTCGGTGCAGTGCAGTCTCCCAAGTCTGATACTGCCTCGGAGAGATATTCCTCCACCCAGGTCTGATATAGCCTCGGTGTGTTCACATACCCAGATCTGAGAGAGGCGGCTACGGAAAGGCAACTTTCCCTAGTCCGTATTAGGCAACTCATCGATTCTTTATTTTAGACTTAATTAACACAGGAGGCTCCTAAATTCTCTTAGGTGCAAAGCACCCACACTAACTTGCGTCCGCGTCACCTTCGGTGACGCATACCATTGAAAAAGTTACAATACATATATGAAAACATTTATATTAAACTAATCTTTCCTGTATCGTCATAAAACTTAGCGCTTCTAGCATATCCCTCATCTTTGTATATCTATTCACTTGTAGGATTGTTTGGATTGCACGGTTTTGTGCTTTCTGTAGTTGTTCTATTTTGCTTGTTACCATATTAATCATTATCGTGACACAGTACTCGAAGTGAGGTGCTATGATCGTTTCATCTACCAGGCATCAACTGCTGTTCTATTGGGGAAGCTAGTTTTTGTTCCAACTTTTTTAAGTATATGGTCACAGTGTTCTTTGGATTTTAATCTGTCATCCTATACGACTCCTAGGTACTTCGTTATCGTCACTCTTTCAAGTTCGATTCCTGCTTTCGTTTCTATTCGAATTTCGAACCCTAGTTCCTTCCTAATATTCTAGTTTCGGAGTTGAGGTTATGGAGAGATGGATCTGTCGAACAAAAATCAGAATAGTGAAGATACATTCGAATAACAGCCACAACTAGCAGACGACATAACCTCGCTCGACTGACAGTTAGCCAAACATAGGACTCTATTTCAGATTTGAGGTTGACTGAGAGATCGATTCGTTGGATAAATAACCAAATAACACAAGCAAACGAAATGACCTTACTTTACTGACGCTAGCCTCACATAGGACTGTATTTCAGATCTGAGGTTATGGAGAGATCGATTTATTGGACAAGAATCCAAATAATACAGGCAGACCACACAACCTTACACTTTCGACAGCTAGCCTATCATAGGAGTTCATTCCAGATTCGAGGTAATGGAAAGATAAATTTGTTGCCCAAAAATCCACATATTATGAGCAAACGACATAACCTCACACTTCCGACAGTTAGCCTAACATCGGAGTTCATTTCAGATTTGAGGTTATGGAAAGGTCGATTTGTTGGACAAGAATCCCAATAATTACAGGGGACGACATAACCTTGCACTTTTGACAGTAAGCCTAACATAGGATCTCTTCTTAGGGTGCTGTCCCATGTAGAACCGGTTCGCCGGAATCCGGAATCACGGAACGGAACGTTGTATACATACACGCAATACGTGGAAAAAGTCACTAGATTCTGTTCCGTTTTTCTGTTCCGACCCTACATGGGACGGCATCCTCAGAGTTGCGGTTATGAAGAGTTCGATTCGTTGGACAAGAATCGAAATGAAGAAAATGAATTCCAATGATCTATGAATGAAAAGGAGAGATCCTTGAATAACGAAAATCAATTAAATCAAGTTAGGGGTATTCCAAAGGGTACTCCAATCACCTGCAATTTTTTAACCGTTGGCATGAGGATGTCGGGTTTTCGAATCTCTTTCTAGCGGTTGATATTCCGGATAAGATCATGTACCGCAGATGTCTGTAGTACATAACATATCGTTCATAATATCGAATCTATGCATAGGTGGCATAGATTAACACAAACGAGGATATATTCCTCCGTTAATCCAATGTAAAGCAGAAAATTTCCTCTTCCACCCTCTACATCTTCGAGCGTGACGCCCATTTTTTGCTAGGTCTTGTTTTCAGCTAAAACTTACAACTTCTTACGGCGGGGTACGAGATTTTTTTTTCTTTTATTCATTATTATTTATAACATTTTGTTCAGAATATGTATGATTATAAAATGGTGAAAACATCTATGTTGGGTCTTTTTGAAAATCTGAATGCATATGACTCACGAAGTCTCGTATGTCGACTACGTCCGGGTCTGAACTTTAAGCTTATAGTCTCTATTAGCTTAAATTTCTGTTGTCTAAAATTTCTTCAGGATGTTTAATCGCAAAGATATTATCATTCAAATTTATAATGGTGAAATTCCGAAGAGAAGACACACCTCAGGATTAGTAAGAATTTTTCACAGCATGCGCGCGTATCGGGTCGTTTCCGACCACTGTCCGACGCTGCTCGGTAGTCGAGAGATAAAGATGTATTTTGCAGAAAATTGCAAGCAGAGGCTTGCCGCGCGCTCCGCGCTCGGAGGTTTTCCCGCGCTGACATGAATGAGGTCCTCACAAGCGTTGCACGACTAATGAATTAATTTTTGAAGTGTTAGCTAACACGACTGCTGTTCGTTACACGTCATACCCATAATTTAACAATCTTTCGGAATTTTTTTTGAACACTACACTTTGGTTGACTGCAGCTCTTATAATCTGATCAAACGGAGAGTACCTTTTTGATCGAGATTGAGCAAATGCCGAAATGATACGAAATGCATCCAAGGGAGTTTCCCGAACAATCCCGCTGAGTTCCGTCGTTTTCTCACTCTCTGAAAAACGTAACAACCGAATATAACCGCCCCATGCACGCGCGAAGTACTGAGTACATATTGTTTAAACAATTCATTTTACGCGGATATGGTAGACAATGGTCAAATATTACAAACTGTGAAGTTTGGTCGTTTGTTCACTCTCAAACAGAAAATTACGGTCCGTTTGATCGAATTATAAAAACTGCAGCAAACCATAGTTTATTTTTCGAACAACATCCAGAAAGACTGTTGAATTATGGGTATTACGTGTAATAAACGGCACTCGTGTTCGCTCACCCTCTAAAAATTAATTCAGCAGTCGTTCAACACTTGTAAGAACCTAATTCATGCGAGGGCGTGAGGACCTACCGTGTGTTGACCCATCTTTTGCTTGCGATTTTCTGCTAACTACATATTCATAGTTGACAGCAACGCCGATAGCCGAAGTGAAGGAGAAGGAGAAGAACAGTCGAGAGCACACGTGACCTCAGCCGCGCAACGCGTCTCGATCATGTGACAGTGCTAAGTGATGTAGTGACAGTGCTTAGTGAATGTGATTGACTTTTACTTTTTTAATACTACTTGTGTTAATGTGTGTGTGCGTGTAGACAATAAAATTAGTATTATTTAGTATATATTGTAACATTGCATGGGGCCCCTGCAGTTACAAGCAACTCCCGAACCCTTGGACGACCTTAGTTACGTAGGGTGGAGTGGATGAACTGAGTGGGTGCGTAATTCACGGCCTCGAGGCCGATATAATCTCCGAGAGGCGACCGTGACCGACCTGTAAACTAAGCTTTCTTTCTTATATTTTTTTCGTCCACTTTCCTATTCTCTATTATGTGGGAGACCTGGCCAGTAATACGAGGCCCAACGACGAGGCTACGACGACGAACCGCTGCCTGAACGACGCCTATACCACCAAGTTACGCTACGTACGCTCCTGGGGGGCTAACAGATCCGCTGGAACCGATGCCTCAACATGTGAGAACGCGGGGGAGTGCCAGGGGCACTCAGCCACGAGGGAGATCGGTGGTGGATGTGAATCCCGCCACCCCCAAGAGCCTGCGAACCGCGTTCTTCTACACGGCCACCTCCGCATTCGGCAGGATTTCATTTTCGCGCGAGGCAAGGATCCAGCGCCTCAACTAGGCAACTAGACGGTCGATAGGCAAATCGATATTCGATCACCTGACGAGGGGATTGACTATCGGCGCCATGCCGTCTACGACACTCTGCGTTAGGCTATAGTAGCGATAAGCTGTATTTTGTTGTTTTTGCGTGGAATATTCGAGTATTCGAGTTCCGCCTCGTGGGCCTCAGTTTTACAGTGTATTTTCGCTTTTTGAGTTCTGGTGTGTGAGTGCCGAGTGTCTGAACACCACGAGCATAATCCCGCGAGGGAAATCACGAATTTTGTCGAAGAATACGGGAAATTTGGAAGGTGGCTGGAAGACGGTAAGCGCTGACGCACTGTACCCATCCATAGTTTGAATCTAGTACTGGCCGTCGGCCATATTGCCTGGATAGAAGCCACGAGGCTTGTAGCTGATCTTTGAGAATCAAAGTAAGACGACCTCCGAGTCGGTAGGCCGTCACCAGTGTCTCACATTATATTAGAGTTTAGAGCTTGGATTGTTGAGAAAGATTTGTGAGTTTGGTGACATTCGAGTGCTTTTTGTAGAGCCGGGGGCTTCGCACCGGAGTGCGATAAAGATAGTCTAATTACGTCACGGTCGCTCTCTTTCTTACGAAGAGATTCAGAACGTTATTGTCTTGAGGATTTTGTTTAGCCTTTGCGTTTCGCCTACGAGGGCAGAGTTAGGTTAAGTTAATTTCTAAGTAGTAATTTTGTCAATTAGTCTTATCACGCCTCGCGGGCATATTCCTGTCTTTTATCGGTAATCCTTGTCTCGCGAGGTACTGATTCGTCGAGTTATTTTCTTTATTTTTTTTTTTCGTTATATTTTCTTTCTGTTATTGCCACCCTACGTGGGAGCGTATTTAGTATTCTTTATTTACTGTGAAACTCGTCAAAATCTATTTTTTTTTCAATAAATTCTATTTTGTTTCTTGGTTAAATTCTACGCCACGGGTCGTTTGTTAATGCCTAGCTAATCCTTCAAATTAATTCCGACCCCTCTCCGCGGTACTGTCGCTAGCCACCCCTTAAAATTTCAGTAGCCTCTTATTTAGATTTTGAAGTACGTGGCGGTTATCCGCCTGGCGCCCAACATTTCAAATAATTAATAATTTTCTTTTCGTCATTGTCGATGCAGACTAGCCTCGCGATTATCCACCGGTATAAAAACGAGGGCTACCAACGATCCGCGTCACAATATATATAAGTCAACCTGTGTTGTTGCGATAAGTATGGCGAACAGTCACAACAAAAGGAACAAAAAATCGCGAAAGCGAATTTTCGTTGTTTCTAGGTATGTACGATTGTTTATATACTTTCTCTAAATACACAAATTTTCGTTCAATTTTCCACATCTCATATACTTACTGAGAACCCCCATCAATACCGTGCTACAGTGCAAGTCGAGCGTTCTATACTATACCCAGCGATTATGTGGAAATTACAGGCTCCAAGCGCGCAGGCGCTGATTTGCTCGAATATTACGAGGGTCGCCAATTTCAGACTCGCCACGAATATCCCTAGAGTCCGTCTGCTACTCTGCTATTTGTTTCCGATTGTTGTCAAATAAAAATGGCGGCACACAGTGACAGGAATAGGTTATGTTTCTCGTGGAACTGCGAGCGAACGAATCTCGTATGGATCATGTTTTAAATAAAAATTAACTACCGTTCAATATCATTAAGTGTAGAATAATGAAAGTGAACTTTAGTGTTTTTTAATAACTGCCAAGAGAGGTGAGGTGTCGCTTCAGAGCTGTGGATTGGAAATAATGCGAGCCGAATTATCGACTAGAATCATTTATTGATTATTCATCAATTGATTGAAAATAAAAATGAATTGAAGTACAACAGTAATTTTCATTCTCATTGGGTAAAAGGTCGAGGAAATTGTGCCAGGTAAGTGAAAACTAATTTGAAAGAGCAATGAAAAGTTTATCTCATACACAGTAATAATTAAGTAGGATCGTGACGTGACAAATTTCCAGGCATCGGAGTCAGCAAGAATAGTGCCACGCTGTTGACATACGACATCATTTCCGGGTCTTGAAAAAGGATGATCATCTAGTTACTGTAGTCTCGATAGACACTTATCGACTCCAAACCTTAATAGCCAAGAATGACTATGGACAGCTCTAATGTTCAACGAGCAGTTACTTCAACAGGCGTACAACAACTTGCATACATCTTAGTAGAAAAATTTATGTATGAAATAAGTTTTTGTGTGAGATAAATGCTGTTCATACTTATGAAATGGTTGAGACGCACTACCAATACCGACATAGTGCTACTCGGTAACAGAAAACACAATTGAATACTGATGAGGCATGAATGTCTGTTGAGTTTTAAGACTACAGCTGTGTGAGAACGCTTGCAATGTACCGCAGCTAGGTCATGTAGCTTGCCTATCAAGTAGGACAAAGTCAAATTAGATGAACAGTGACGGTCCTGTATCTTGAAAAACTGTTACGGTAAAAGTTTCAGTCAGAACCTGGATGTGCCTTCACAATATCCATGTCCCTGCGGATAATAAATGATAAGACTGTGCACCATTAAAGAGTAAATTTCGATGGACCTGATAAAAAAGATGTAACTCGTTAGAGTATTGAAAAAAATGTATCTCATAAAATAGAAACAGCGTGCCTCAAAGTTATTGCGCAGAGGCCTATTTCTCACCGAACTAAATTAGACGTAGCTCAGAGAGATGAATCCATTCGTATACACAAATACCATGCGTCTCTTTGAACTACCGTCGTTCGTAGCTTTTTGACAAGCTATACCTATTTATGCGGTAACATTGAGGTACGCTGTTTCCGTTAATCTTCAGTGGCTAAAGCTAGATGGCACGTTAACATATCCAAGTGCCTTCCTTCACGTATCCTCGAAAATCAAATACACGTTGATTCCCCATACTATCGAGATGTTCGCATCACAGCGAATCAAAGCTGTTAACTTGGACTAGCTTCAGCGTCATCTATCTCCATTAGATATGACTCTTCGAACTGATTTATCAACTTACGCCTTCCCTCAACGGATCCATCGATTTGTTTTGAAAAATACTAATTGGAATGTATTAGTAAGTGCGAACAGAAAACCAATGATTTGGATTCATATGAATGCACTAACATCTTCTCCGCTGGCTATCACGAGTATAGGAAATTTGCTGCCATAGCGTGTGGAAGTACTCAATTCAATCCAGTCAGACCAACTGATTTTGAATCCCAGAGAGTTTTCAGAGCTATCAGTCCATCACAGGGGAAGTGAATATCACTCGATTAGCATGATTGTATTCTCAGAGCTGCTGATGTTATTGAAACTAATACTTTCATTTGGCTGAACGAGGGATGCTGCGGTTTGAGCCTCGAACGAAATGTTCGATTTTTGATCAGATTTCCTCATTTTCTTCAGGCTTGAGGTAGACGCCGATTAATCGGCTTTGTTGGCCAGAAAATGTTTATCGAACCCGCGTCACAATTTTCAATCCGCCGAATTTCATAATCGCGATATTTTTAACCTCAGCAATAGAAAAATTCGATGATGTCGGATTTCACCTATCCTACAAAGCTTAGCTCCTGTTGTATGATTTCTACCCTCTCTGCTTTCGTGTACACGATATTTCGAGATTCTGCGGGATTGTGGCTTCAAGCCTACCACGGAAATTGCAGTTGTGCCATTATCAGCTGTGTATTATCGTCGCGCGCAAGTGACTGACTATCCATCGTCTTGGCGAACACCCCTACCACGAAATGATGAACTGAGATCAGTTCCTACTAACAATCTAACGGTTGCATACATGTGGCGAACTTTAAACAATTAATTTCCTCGAGCTGATTTTGAGAATAAAATTGATATTGTGGTGATCCTTCAACATCTTTTTGATGAAAATTCGCGCCGCGGGGATCTTTAATCGATAATTTTTCACGTGGTGATCTTAGAACGTAATCAACCTCGTGGTGATTCTCGATAGAAAATTTTCCTCGTCGTGGTTCTCGAACGCACTGCATCTACCTCGTGGTATTCTTTGAACGATAATTTACCACGTGGTGATTTTTGAATAACCGCTTGCTAAAATGCCGAACATCGTGTACACGGTTGCGGAAAGAGTAGAAATGGTACGATTCTACGAGCAGGGTAATAGTTACCAACGTGTAGCTGACCATATGGCGGCTATGCATCCTTTGCGACCAGCTCCCTCAGCTTCGACGGTAAGGAACCTTGTTCGACAATTTCGGCAATCCGGCAACGTTGACCCGAAAAACGTCAAGGTCACCTACCCGAATAGACAGCTTTCTGAGGAAATGAAGCTCAACATCTGCCTCGTGGCCGCAGAAGATGACCGAAGACCAGCGTCACGAATAGCCCAAGAACTGGAAGTTTCAAAGTCCTCAGTCCGCAATGTTCTCCGTTCGGAAGCGTACAGATCGTAGAAACATGAAGCACACCAGGAACTGAAAGAAGCCGATCCTGGCAATCGGCTGGCCTTCTGCACTAGAATGTTGGAGCGACTGAACACAGATGCAGGTTTGCTCAATAGGATCTGCTTCTCGGATGAGTGTACGATCGAGATCGTTGGCACGCCTAACAGGCAGAACACGAGAATCTGGTCCCGAGAAAACCCACATCGCCTGATTCAGTCGCACACAAAATGGCCACAGAAATTGAACGTCTGGGTTGGCATGATTGAGCGTCAGCTCATCGGGCCTCTCTTCATTGATGGCAACCTGAACGGGGAGAAATACTTGCAAATGCTGAGGCAACAGATAGTCCCTGCTTTGAGAGCCATCGAAGGAGATGTAAGTGTATTTGATTGAATTAAACTTATTTATTAGCAAAAATGATCTACTACACAATGACAAAACAATTTTGATTGGTATAACGTGTCCCTGTAAACATTGCATATCTTGACTATTTAGGGTCCCGTTGTCTGGTACCGGCAGGATGGAGCTCCTGCGCATTATCGAAATCTGGTTCGCGATTACCTGGACCAGGAGTTCCCTGGTCGGTGGATAGGTAGGCGCGGTCCAATTGAGTGGCCTGCTCGATCGCCTGATCTGACGCCCCTCGACTTCGCTCTGTGGCCGTTTCTAAAGAACCGTACCTACACTGCGACTCGAATCGAGAATCTCCCAGTTCTACAAGCCCGCGTGTTGGAGATATTGGGGGATATGAATCCCTTGACCATCGGCAACATGACGAATGGGTTTCGCAGACGGATAGAGGAGTGTATTGCTGTTGAAGGTGCTCTGTTTGAACATCGTCGACGCAATCGTAGAGTCGTAGAAGTGGCAGAAGAGGTAGCAGAGGTCCAAGAAGCTCAAGACCAACACGGCTGAAAGAACTCGTCCGGTGTAGCTCCGCTCAGACACGGATGATCAATCTCCTTCTACGTTGGCTACAACACACCTGGTGGCATCGATGTCTGCGTTGTGGAACTTCTGCAGACTTCTAGGAACCCTGCTGAAGAGTGGATTGTTTGATTACGGGTAGTACCATTTGACTAATTTATTTTTTGTTCAATTCTTCACTTCGATATAACACTTATTTTTTTACAGAACCGACGCACTGCAGTGTCCAGTTTCGTCGTCGAGTAGTCGACAACGGGAAGTAACGTTTCTTGAACTTTTTATTTTTTCGAAATCTTTCACCAGGACAGGCATTTTAAATTGAAGTACATTAAACAGCAGTTATTTTATTACAGAACCAAACCACTACAGACTTGCAGAGTAGTCGCCGAGACGTCGATGACGGGAAGTAGCATTTGTTTCACTATTATGATTTTTTTTACCGTAGTTGAGATGAATCTTTGAATACGGGTTTGCTACCAAATTGATTCACATTGATCCGCAATTTTTTTTCACATAACCATGGTTGGCATGAAATTTATACAACTCTGTTTTGTTGACGACTACACAGGAATAAGGATCCTTACCTCCACGCTGCAGGACCAGGCAAAATCTCATTGAGGCATGGAGCGGAAAGTCACTTAGGAGAGATCTGGCATAAAATTCTTGTGCTTACTCAACCTTCGTCTGTGATCTACCCTGAGAATAACGATGAAAGATTGTTTTGCAACACGATTTAAAGTTTTGTCATGTATCAAATGTATTCATACTTGTTATAATAAATTTATTTTCGCTTACCTGATACATGTCTCAAGCCTCCCTCGACTTAGGGATACGAATCACTATTTTTCTTTGCGTTATTGTTATTTTGTATTGATTGATAAATCTTCATTAAATGTTTACTCTCAATTTTCGTTACTTTGATTCACCTGCTCCAACACCACAATCCGAATTTTCTTCCAATCAAGGGGTAGACTGAAATGCTACCGTTCAATGATTTGAAACTTTCGTAATTATTCGATTTTTCAATGCTTATTTATGACTCTAAATTCTATTCGCATCGATTCGCATCATTTCGCGACATAACCTCTCATTGCCTTCAGCCACTTGCGAAGCGTGTTGCGTCTCAATCGTCTGCTAGCGGCTAGCGCCTAGCAGACGATAGAACTAGGGATATTACTGAAAAGTTGGTGGAGTTGCTGGCGCGATTCTGCTGGCCAATAATATTCGAGCAAATCAAACTACGCGCGCTTGGAGCCTGTAGTTTCCACATAATCGCTCGGTATACTTACTACATCTAATACATTGTAGCATTCCATTTATGAAACGGGGCCAAATCCAATCATGATTTCGTTACTATTTTTACGTGCACGTTATTATTATTTCTCGTTATCTACACCCGTTTGAAAAACCGTGAATTGGTCGAAATCCGGAATGAGCTGGCACAAATAATTGAGTTAAATTTATTCAATTGCGAAGGTAATAAATCAGTGCTGATAGTTAACGTGAACGGTCTTCAAGTCGGGAAATCTGCTCTATTCGGAATTCAGAATTTTCTTCCTCAAATTCAACAAGGGTTGGTTCAACCTTCCTACTTATTCATCCGCAATCGAGAAATTTGAATTTAATATATAAATCCAGTTTTTGTCCGGTGGTTACGCGTTTTGACACACCCCGTCGTAAACCTGCTGCGAATACTTATAAATTCACGATCTGTTTCAGGCGCCAGAAAAAACCATCGTTTCGCTCGGCGAACATGATGGCCAAGCCAGCGGCGCGGTTGCTACCTCAGAGACCGCGATTGTCGCGGAAACAAATAGTTTGCCGGTATCGGTAAGTGATGACCATGCGCTTGCCGGTGAAAATGATAGCACGGATAACGAGTACGTCCGTGAGATCACAATCGAAGGTCGGCGCATTGTCGATATAAGTTATTTACCTAAACAGTTGCACGAAAAATTCGACAACCATTCCGTTTCGTCGAAATGTTTTTTTCGCGATCTGAAATTGGTCAAATCATGGGATCAAGGTTTGCGGACCCAGCAGTTCCATTTGCTGTGTCAGAAATGTCTGTACAAGTTCAGCATTTGGACGGATCCCGATCTCAAAAATATTATGGGGATAAATCGAAGTGCCGTGTGCAGTACAATCACTTCGGGTACCGGCCATAGTACGCTGCAAGAACAACTTGCCGCGATGGCAATCCCGGCAATGTCCGCGCCCACCTACCGACATTGTTGAATATACACAATGATCACCTCTTTGTATTCAAATAGCGCGCCATTAACTATAAGTAACTATATAGGTATACTATTAGGGTTGGCAACGAAGCCTGTGGATACGTATGTTTTCTAGGGTGGTATATACTGCCGTTTGTAACTATTGTGGAAGTCTGAAGTATAAAGTATGCGATAATAAAAAGACTGTTAATTAATATCGTTTCATGAAGAAATAATCCTTTGTTCTTTTTCTTTAACCTGAAAAACCTTAACAGGTTATGGGCCCAGACTCGCGGGTAATAATAATATTTTTCGGGTTATTGAGTGGTTAATTGTTAAAAGTCGCGTCCGAAAAGCCGGTCATTTTTTGAGGTTATCCAGCCGCATGTGCAAGAGTGGAAAGCCAGTATGGAAGGCGAAGGACAAATAAAAATAACAAAACTCAAAGGATCAGATAATTGGTCGACATGGAAATTTCAGGTCACTGTCTTATTAAAAGCACAAAATTCGTATAAAATAGTCATTGGTGAATATTTGGAGCCGACAGCAGAAAATGCTGCCGAGCAATCAAGATGGATCAAGAGCGATCTTGCTGCACAGAAGATAATAGCAACTAGTGTCGAAGACACTCAGCTCCTTCATATAATGAATTGCAATAACGCAAAAGATATGTGGGATAAGTTGCATCACGTCTACGAACAAAAGTCGCAAACTGCAGTACACATGCTTCAGCAAAAATGGTTTCATATAACGAAGAGCACCTCAGATAGTATGGCCTCCCACATCGCGAAGATGGAAGACTTAGCACACAAACTACGTATGCTTGGTGAGCAAGTATCAGATTCCATGATTATAACAAAAATTCTGATGACACTTCCATCGACATATAATCACTTTGTGACTGCGTGGGAATCCACCAACGAGGATCAGCGTACTCTAGGAAATCTGACAGGAAGACTACTGGCTGAAGAAATAAGAGTTCAGGGGCAAGTTTCAGAAGAAAATGAAGCTCTTTTAACTGTAAAGCGACAAGGTGGTAAATACAATCAGCAAAAAAGGGACCACGAACACTCGTCGACGAAGCGCAAGCCAGGCCTTTGCAACTATTGCAAGAAACCTGGACATTGGAAGCAAGATTGTTATAGATTGAAGAATGCAAACAGCAGATTGGAAACAAACAAGACTGAATCGAGAGGCGAAGCACTGATCGGACAAGCGGTAACACTTTTGCAGGCAAATGCAACAGACAAAAACATTTGGTATGTAGATTCTGGCGCCACAGACCATATGAGTAATCAGAAGATTTGGTTTGATCAATATCGAGCTTTTCCAGAGCCCACTCCCATCAGATTAGGAAATGGCGAACCGATATATGCCGTTGGAAAAGGGACTATTAATGTCTTGGCCTACGATGGCAGAGAATGGAACCCTAAGTATCTTGCAAATGTATTATTTGTGCCAAGTCTGCAGTTTAATCTTTTTTCAGCCGGAGCTGCACTTGATAAAGGCATGAGGCAAATTTCAGATGCAGAAGGCTGCAAGTTTGTACGGGATAAGAAGACTGAGATAATAGGCATCCGTAGACACAAACTGTGCGAGATACAAATTAAGGTTAGGGAACCACCACAGAAGAATAACACGCAGATATCAGAAGGTGTTGCAGGCATTGCAGCACAAGAAGAGTTCAAAACATGGCATGAAAGGCTGGCTCATCAAAATCAGGCCTACGTGCAAGAGTTTTTGAAAAACAGAGGAATAAAAGTCAACGTAGAGAAAAATTTTCTGTGTGAGGGCTGCGTAAAAGGTAAATTACACAGAACAGTTTTTCCAAAGCGTCAAGACCATGCAAAGAAGACTTCTTCACCAGGCGAGCTAATTCATGCAGATGTCTGCGGGCCAATTCAAGAACCATCGATAAAAGGGTCACGATATTTTGTATTGTTTAAAGACGACTATTCTCATTACAGAAGCGTCTATTTTATTACGGGCAAGGACGAAGTTACTCGTTGTCTGCAGGATTTCCTCAAATTAGTGAAAAATCAGTCTGGCCATGGCATAAAAACCCTCAGGACTGACAATGGGTTAGAGTTCGTAAATCAACGAGTTCAAGAAATTCTCTCTAGTCAGGGAATCAAGCATCAGAGAACTGTTGCTTACACTCCGGAGCAGAATGGCTCTGCAGAGAGAGAGAATAGAACACTTATGGAATCTGCACGAGCCATGCTGCACAGTAGAAATCTACCCAAGAAGCTGTGGGCCGAAGCTGTGAATCTAGCAGCTTTTGTAATCAACCGAACAGGAAGAAGCAGCGTGCCTGGGAAAACGCCTTACGAACTATGGTATAAAAAGGTACCTCAATTTGATAAATTAGTTGTTTTTGGAGCAAAGGCATTTGTGCACGTACCTAAACAGAAAAGAAAAAAGTTAGATAGTAAAGCTGAAGAAGGCATTTTCGTGGGTTACGGCGAAAATGTAAAAGGTTTTAGAGTTTGGTTTCCCTTGAAAGACAAAGTTGAATATGCGAGAGACAGTGTGTTCAGCGAGCATCCAGAGAAAAATAAAACCCAACATGAAGAACGAGTACCAGAAGAGACATACATTCACACACCAAGTGCTCACGAACAAGACGATCCAGATGAACAGGAAGAGCAACTTGTTTCACTCTCAACAGACTCTGATAATGACGAACAATCGGATGAGGATGTTTTTGATGATCCATGGGAGCAATCAAGTTTGGAAGAAGAGGTGGAACAACCTGAGCGTCAATTAAGAGAGAGACAGAATCTTCGGAGACCCAGCAGGACCGGATGCAGCCAAATGGATCCGAGCCATGGACGAGGAAATGGCTTCCTTAAAGAAAAACGAAACCTGGGTGCTGACACAGCCGACAAATCAGCAGAAGATAATTGAAAATCGGTGGGTCTATAAAATCAAAACACAAGCAGATGGAAGCGTTGAGAGAAATAAAGCGAGGCTAGTTGCGAAGGGATACACGCAGAGATATGGTCATGACTACGGAGAAACTTTCAGCCCTGTAGTCAAATTTGACTCGATTAGAGTCATCCTAGCACTAGCTGCATCAAGAGGATTGAAGCTGCGACAGTTCGATGTAAAGACAGCATTCCTGAATGGCAAACTAAATGAAGATATTTATATGCAGCAGCCAGAGGGATATCAAGATGGGACAGGTCGAGTCTGCAAACTCAAGAAGAGCTTGTATGGCCTGAAACAAGCATCTCGTTGCTGGAACGAGAGATTCACGAGTTTTCTACAAAGAAACAACCTGTCCCCAACTACGTCGGATCCGTGCGTCTTTGTCAGCTCGACAAAAGACGTATTGCTAATACTTGCAATATACATTGACGACGGATTGATTGCAGCGTCGACTGAAGCCACAGCCGAGAAACTGTTAAGCGTGTTACGTATGGAATTTGAAATAACCACGAACAACTTAACGTTATTTTTAGGGTTTCAGATAGACGTACAGACTGATGGAAGCATTGTCATGCATCAGGCAGGCTACGCCAGAAAAATACTAGAAAGATTTAATATGACTGAAGCGAACCCTGTAGCGATCCCAGCGGATAAGAATCACGAATTGTGTGTTCAAGCTCACAGGGAAGATGCACAACCTGCCACAAATGTACCGTATAGAGAGGCAGTAGGTAGTATTATGTATTTAGCAATCGGAACACGTCCTGATCTAGCTTTCGCATTAAGTAACGTAAGTCAATTTTTGAATAATCCTGATAAAATTCATTGGAATGCCGTAAAAAGAATCTTGAAATATTTGAAAGGTACAGTAGATTACGGACTAAAATATACAACACAGAGTGAGTTAAAACTGACAGGTTTCAGCGATGCAGATTATGCAGGAGATTCAAGTACTAGAAAATCCACTACTGGCTATATATTTGCTTTAGATAAAAATGTAATAGCATGGAGCTCACAAAGGCAAAAAGTAGTTGCCTTGTCTACAACTGAAGCTGAATATATAGCGGCAGCTCAAGCAGTTAAGGAACTAATCTGGTTAGAACGTCTCTGCATGGAGATCGCTGGAAAACCTAGTGATAAGCCGGTAATGTACTTGGATAATCAAAGCGCGATTCGATTATTAATAAATCCGGAATTTCACCGAAGATCCAAGCACATTGACGTGAGATATCATTTTGCTAGGGAAAAATATCAGTCAGGACTTTTTAGCTTAGAGTACATACCTAGCGCAGAGCAACAGGCCGATTTACTAACAAAACCGCTACAGAGAGAGCGATTTAATTATCTTAGGAAACTTATAAATGTGCAACAAGTAAACCAAAGAAAGTAATCATTGAGAGAGAGTGTTGAATATATACAATGATCACCTCTTTGTATTCAAATAGCGCGCCATTAACTATAAGTAACTATATAGGTATACTATTAGGGTTGGCAACGAAGCCTGTGGATACGTATGTTTTTTAGGGTGGTATATACTGCCATTTGTAACTATTGTGGAAGTCTGAAGTATAAAGTATGCGATAATAAAAAGACTGTTAATTAATATCGTTTCATAAAGAAATAATCCTTTGTTCTTTTTCTTTAACCTGAAAAACCTTAACAGACATTATCGGGATACGCTGTTTGACAACTTCCATGAAGTTGTCGAAGCTGGAAGGGGAAGGGCTGTGGCCATGGAAAAAAAAAAATTGCCATAAGAGAGGGGCATGTTATAAACGGTGCCCCGTACATCGACGTCATTGCGCTTGGTTGTTGGGCAAAACGCTCCTATGCGGGTAAACATGATGCACTATCGGGTGCAGCTATGATCATTGGTCGTGAGACCAAGTTAGCTCTATTCGTTGGTGTACGCAACAAGTATTGTGCAACCCACGCAAGAGCAGAGCAGTTGAATAAGGAGCCTCCCCCTCATACCTGTTCCAAAAATTGGGTGCTCGACCGCAGCTCCAATGCGATGGAAACTGACATTATTATCGAAGGTTTCCGGAGTAGCGTTGCGTGCAACGGTTTAATATATAAAACGCTGAATACGGAGTTGTCGTCGACAAAATCGAGTATAATAATCACTTTTTTTGGAACTTGTGCCGCAAGTTAAGAGCTGCCTCCTTAACGAAGCTTGCGAAACTCCCGCAGAAAGAAGTACAGAACGTCACTCAATTCCGACAGTACGTACTTTCGAGCGGTTTGAAAATTCGTCTCGACGTAGAGAAAGCGAGAGATCTCCGCAATACGGAGAACATATCAGAGGACGAAAAAACAACGAAACTCTGTATAGATATATCAAATATATTTTCACATGCGTACGGTGACCACTCTAATTGCCACACACTGCCATTCGACTGTGTATCTGAGCCCAATGGTAAGAATGTGCTGGCCGAACAAGAGCTTATTGAGGAATGTTAACAACAATGCGGCAGAGGCGTGCAATTCTATAGTAAACAAATTGAATTCTGGAAAAAGAATCAATCATTGTATGAAAAATTCGTACTAAATGAGATGTTACGGAACGGTTGTGCAATACAACACCCACTCGGTTTTATCTCGGTTATATCGCCATGTGACACACTATACTCCTGTCGCAGTGAATGGAACGGGATAGGCATCGTGATAATTATGGTACTCGCCTATGCAGGTTGCAAAAATGGAGTCGCAGGGTGCGAAGTCATCGCGGCGTTGACAAGGACTATGGTCCGTCTGCCAAAAAGCCGGATATCGACAAGGAGGTATTCGATGTTCTTGCCGAACGACACATTGGAAAATTGAAGTCGTACCAGAACAACGCGAGACAGATCGAGCGAGATACGATATCGCAGAGCGATTCTGAGCTGTGGCATCAGTTGCGTACTGAGATTATCACAGCGTCGAAATTCGGGCCGATATGTCGTACGTTGCCAGACACTTCGTGCGCGAAAATAGTTGCGAGCATTCGGTACCTGAAGGTAGTCGACCTTTCTGCGACTCGATATGGGCTTGGAAATGAAAAAAACGCCGTACGAGACGTTGAAGCAAAACTACGGGAGAAAATCGTTGCTTGTGGTCTTTTCATTGATGAACAGATCCCCTATCTAGGAGCGTCTCCAAACGGTCTGATAGACGACGATGAAATCGTCGAAATAAAATGTCCATTTCCAGCTCAGACCGACTTGGAAAAGGCCATAACCGAAAAGCCAACTATCCGGACTATTTTCGACAAGAAAGACAAGAAGCTTCTGAATAAAAATCACAAGTATTACCACCAAATACAAGGTCAGTTACACGTAACCAAGCGTGATTATTGCCAATTCGCGCTTTGGTCTGAGGAGTATATGAAACTCGTCAGAGTCACCGGAGACGATGGATTCTGGGAATCGGAAATGAAACCCTGTCTCTGTCGATTTTACATAGAATGTTTGCTTCCAGTAAATTATAGACAGTCGTCGGAATAGAAATATACGGATCTGCGATCCTACATATATTCTTCAAGCCCAAGAAGCTGCAGAGCTTCGAAAGAAACGTGCTCGTTCCACCGACGAGCTTGACTATGTACAAACCTGTACGAGATCTTCAGAGATCTCCTTGCAACCTTCTGCAAAGATAAAAGTTGTATCGGTTGATCTCATGGATCGAGCCCGTCCAAGTTCGAAGACTCATGGGGACACCGTCATTGCTGATTGGGTAGCAATCGAAATTAACGGTGACAATGAGGCTTCTGACGAAACTATCGAGATGCTCGAATTTGTACGCCGAGATATTACGGTCGAACAAGTCGACGCGAACGTAGCATCGCCTAGAAATTTATTGACTGACTCAAGCATCGACTTGTTTCAGAATATATTACAAGAAAATACCGATTTTCGTTGCAATCCTGCTTCTTATACAGCATGTTATCACTGCATTAAGCCATGCAGCCCTCTCCGAAGGGATATACATATAATTGGCGGTAACGTCTGCCGTCAGTGGTGTTGCGTTTATTACGACACTTGTAATGCTTACGTTCACGACGGTCTTGGGCGCAGTGAATACGTGTTCTTGAGCAGGGTAGAGAAGCGATACATTTCCAAGCGATATCCGCATATCGATACTGGAAGTATAGTTCTCCAACCTGTTAAAAGGCAACCCGACTCCTACAGTTATGGAGTATACGCTGCGGCTTACGCAACGACAATCGCATTGGGTGGCGACCCTGCGAGGCAAGTCCATTCGCGAGATGCGAAAATAATGAGAGACCATTTAATAGTAAAATTGATATGTCGAAAGTTAACGCCATTCCCCCGTGAATGAATCGAAATTCTTAATGATAATGTTGAGATATCGTAAGTTAATATCATTTCCTTGTGAATGATTCAAAATTCTGCGACAATACGCGCAGATGCAGTCCATATCGTCTATCGATATGTATGCCGAGAGGAAATCTAGAAAGTATACAGTGACTGCGCACGAGCGAGCTCCGTCGTCCGCTGAGGCAGGCTGGCCATCCCGAGTTTCAGCTGCCAAAATTGGTTTTTGACGGCGATGTAATTGATACGAATTTTTGAGGTTAAGATCTCAATTAATTGCGGTAGTGATTCAGAAAGGCTTGGAAAGCTTTTATTGTCGAGATTCAAACTTGATGTTCTGAAAGAACTGTCGGAATTCATTCCGAACAGCTGATTGTTGGCTTCGATTCGATGCAACGCATTATTTTTAGAGGAATTGTTTATCCGATTAAACTGGAAACTAGTGGTCTAAGTGATGGGTGCTTGGAAAAAACGAAGCAGGTAGGTGGAAACAGTTTATTTAATCATGGTAGTTCAATACAGTAGAAATGATCCAAATTCTTTTGATTAACAGGAAATGTTGGTGAATAAATGCTGTTTGGTTGGAAAATTCAAGAATCAGTCTACAACAGCCAAATGATTGCATCTCCGCCTTTCATTGACATCTCCCATTTAATTTCATCTCAAGTGCAGAGATCATCGCCATTTTTGTCGGTTGACCGAAGAAATTGTTATAATTTCTTTCAATTTTAAATATTCTTCATGCGACGTTTCTCTGAAATATCTTTCTCGACAGGAAGGAACATTAATTTTATGAGTTCTAAAATAGAAAAACATGAAACCAATTGTTTAAGAAGTTTGAATATTTTATGATCTGTGATTGAATTGTGATTTTTTTCTTTCATGAGTCTAGTTTAATTAAGTTTCCCTTGAATCTCCTTCTACTACAGCAGATTATTGTCAATCGTAAAGATTTTCTTATAATAAGCAGAATTCATTCTGTAAATCATCGACAGTGTTCGAGTTACTGAATAGAGAGGGCCCCATACTGAAATTAAAAATGTATCAACTTTCGATTGATTAAAATTATTTATGAACAAGCGATTATTCGTAATGTAACGTGTATTAGCAAATGAATGCATTTGTAGCCCTTGACGAGGTTTGCCTGAGTATTTTCAAGAAGACACAAGTACAGACACAGCGACAGAGATAACTGAGACAGCTGGAACTAGCTAGCGGGGTGAAATTATAAACCAAAACTAACTTTGGAGATATTTTCAACTAAAAATGTTGAACATTCCTGGATTTCGATTGTATCAGTTCGGCTAGCAATACCTATTCTGTGATTACAATTACAGACCTGAAAAACTATTTTCCTGAACCAAATGACAAAAGTAACGAAGCCCAAGTTCAAAATAAAAATATTCATGTGTTCCAATATTTCCTTGACGCTGTGAAGTAGCAATAATGGCCGAATAACAAACTCATCATTATTGGCTTGAACAAAGTAAAATGGTCAAATATTAAAACATCCACGTCTGTACTGTACGAGCTCTTCAATTTCGCCCCAGTCAATCATGTAAAAATGGAGGTGATGGTCCAACAAAATCACTTGAACTCCTATTGCCTGACAGAACGACCACATCGAATAGTTGAAATGGTGGCACCGATCAAGAAAACATGGTCCTTGCTGGCAGAACGTTTTGATTACCAGGTAACATACGATTTTCCTACTGTTGATCGAGCCTCCTAGAAAAATGAATGTTATCATTGAATGCATGCCAAAATGTTGTACCACTCAAAGATCACAGAATTAGAATTGTACTTACGAACCCCGATGACTTCTCCGAGGAGAAAACTTGAACGTCGACGACTTTAGTCCAACTTCACTGTTTGATTGTTTCCTAACTGAAAATAAAAGGTGTTATTATCAGACCTGCTTCTGCTGATTTTGGATTCAACTAATTGAATGCATTTTACTTTGATGATGTAAACTACACTGTTATTTTTTTCCTCTTTTCATTCTTGGATTTTTGGGGCTTCCTTCTTTGGTAATCAAACATCGTTCGCTGTACTGCGGAGCTGCATTTAACGAAGCTGACGAAGGGTCTGTGAGAGTTTCAGTCAGGTACATCTGCTGTGAATTTACACTCCTTGTACTCGTAAATTTTATGGACAAGCCGTATCATTTTGTTGTGTTCCTTGCTATTAATTTTATTCGTTCATTCCATGTTCATCGACACGGATTATTGGCGTCCGGAGCACTGAACCCTTATTGGAGAATTGCTTTTGATTACAAATCAATTTATTTATCAAGAACCCGTTCCCACTCGCTATAATAATAAAATTGTATACAACAGTGGTGTCATAAATACGCATTTTGGATTGGAAAATTACTAAACAGTGAACCGTAAGATAAGAAAACAGAGGCCGTTGCAGTAAACCAACGATATCAAAACAAAACCCTCACCGTTGTAATACATCAACGTTCAAAAAAATCACTGTGCGTGGATTAACACATAATTCACCGTTGTTATACATCAACGTTAACAAAAATCACTGTGCGTGGATTAACACATAATTCACCGTTGTTATACATCAACGTTAACAAAAATTACTGTCCGTGGATTGACATATAATCTACCGTTGTACGGAATCAACGTTAATAAAACTCTGTGAAGAGATCGAAGCTAACAATCAACAGATCAAAGTATACCGTAGTGCGACTCCACGAGAATAATAAAATCTAACACACCCTCGCAACAAATCGTACCCCAGGTAGAGAAGCTACATTACGTTCCCTATATGAAGAGGCGCTCAAGAAACCTCAAGTCCGTCAAGACATAAACGCAAGAAGACTCCAGTAGACCAACACCAAAGCAGCCAATTACGGATCCGACGGTTCGGCGAACTCGAGCTCTCAACACTGATAACGTTATGCATTGGCCTATTCTACTGTTACTGTAAGTCTTACGAACTAGCAATATATAGTAAAATTTGGAAATTGTAATTGAAATCTTAGACAATGCCAGTATCAGCTGAAAAACTAGCGAAACTCCTTCCCGTATTTACCGGAAAGGATATTAGCGTTAGAGAATTTATTGACAAATGCGACCGTGCGATCAAACAATGCATCAATACAGAATTAGAAGAACTTTACGAGTATAAACGTATCAAAATCACTGGTAAGGCATATTAAAGTATTCAAAATAGGGAAATTCAAGACTACAATTCTCTCAAAAGGAAATTACTACTTATTTGTGAAGGGGCTCAATCAATCGAGTCGAGTCAAATTGTTTTGAAGTGAATTGGCCTGACGTTTCGGCAGTAATGGGCTGCCCTCACCAGAGGCTTATTATACCGAGTGATACCTTCATGATGATGGAAATTACTACTGTTTTATGGAGCTAAAGGAACAAATAGACAATGGGAATTAGAATTAAGCATTTGTAGACGACGCGACGTCCCGGCGAGTCTGTCGATTCCTTCTATCAAAGAATAGAACACCTCTGCATAAGAGTAGTAGAATCTGGGTTGCGATTCTGTAACTTTTCGCTAATTCGCTAACTCGCTAACTTTTCGTTAACTCAGCAAAGACCTTTGGTTGGCTGAGGAGCGTCCGATCGGAGATCGTTAGCGGTCTGTCGTACGGTGGCGCCGTGCGTTTTGCCGGCCGCTAGTCGTAAGCCCACTTACACGTGATATACATGCATTGATGCATGTGTAACACATGTACCACAAGGATAAATCGAGTAGATGAAAAGAAAGAAGTAGAACGAATAAATGAACTAAAATACTGGACTGCGGTAAAACTGCTTGTATAACATTGTGAACTCAACTTTTGACTGGTAGGCTATCGATGATAATTTTCTCCCACCAATTGAATATATTCAATGTCTCCCTAGATACAAAGCGGGTAAATACTATTTTATCTGTGTTGAATTTTTGTCCCGTATATGCTTTTCCCTGTGTTACAGTTAGCTGAATATTTCCACGATGAATCACACAGGTATATGTATTATGATCGATAGCCTACGAGTCAAAAGTTGAGTTAATATTGTAATATAAGCAGTTTTACTGCAGTCCAATATTTTGGTTCATTCATTCGTTCTATTTCTTTCTTTTCATCTCTTCGATTTATTCTTATGGTACATGGGGTACATATGCATCAATGCATTTGTATCAAGTGTAAGTGCGTCTCGCGTTTGTTACGACTGGCGGCTGGCAAAGCCCACGGCGCCACCGTCCGACCGACCTGTAACGATCTCCCATTGGACGCTCCTCAGTCAATCAACGGTCTCCGTTGAGTTAGCGAAAACATAGCGAGTTAGCGAGTTAACAAGTTAGCGAAAAGTTACAAAATCGCAACCCTGGTCCAGTAAGATCTAGGGAAGAGACTGTATTTGACGAAAAAAACATCACGACAAAAGCACGAGACTGTTCCATTTACGGACTTAACGAAAAACTACGTGACATCTTAAGATTAAAAAACCCTAAGGACTTACTTCAAGCCTATAATTGGGCCACAAAGGAAGAAAAATTGGGGGAAACTGAAAACCAAATTACTCATCTTGTGAAAACCACTGTTACTAATAGAAGTGGTCTTGATTGTCAGAATTGCAATAAAATCGGGCACACGGCAAAAACATGTTTTGAGAAACAGAGATTCGAACTAATAAATACCCTTGAGGCAGGCTCTATTTCAGAATCTGATCAGTACGTAGACCTAGACCACCAACCAGAAAACAGCTGCTCACAAAACTGTTTTAAAATAATTAATGGCTATGATTCTATAACAGAAAAAATTACATGTGACGAATACCAACGAATCTACCCCATCGATAGTTCCAGAATTAGGTGCTTCTTTTGTAAAAAGCCCGGCCATATGGAAAACAAATGTTTCAAAAAGAAAGCTATGTTAGCCGCGAAAACTAATCAAAACCATGTAGGAACCTCGAATTTCACGGAACGGACTGCGTCGATGAGCGGGACGACGTCTGTTATAGAAAGTCGCTCAACACGAACAGCGGAAAAATAGAAATACCAGACCATAAGATAAATCTCATTGGCTCACCAAATAACGTAATTTTCTCAATACCCGAGTTGAACCAACCTAAAAGCTTGCTGATGTTAGACACTGAATCCTACCCATGATTGATCAAGAAGAAATTTATCTTAAATTCATCACAGATAAACCCACAAGAGCGCATTAAATTAAAAGGCCTAGCTAGCGACTCACAAGCACACACATTAGGAACCATTGAACTCACGCTCAATGGTGGAGACGAAGTTAGGCCGATCAAATTCCATCTAGTAGACGACTCCTTAGACATAACACAAGATGGTTTAATAGGCAACCACCTTTTAACACAATTCAATAATGTGCTGATCAGTTATAGATGGAGAGGCAAAGATATTCCCGAGTTGCTATTAGGTAGCCGCAAATACAAACTGCAAGATCAAAAACAATTCACCATTCCTGCGAGGACAGAAATCTTGGCAGACATCCCGACCATCGCCGAAGATTCCATAAAAGAAGGCTCAATATACAGGGTCGAGTTAAAACCAGGAGTCGTAATAAGCATAGGCTACGTAACAATTAGACCCGACTACACAGCTATCACAAGCATCATCAATTTAGCCGACACGGATCATACTATCCTTATCGAACCTCAAAGAGTTTACAGAATCCTAGACTCTGAGACTGACAAGATACAATCAGTTAATTGTATAAACGAAAATAATTCAGCTGACAGAATCAAAAAATTGAAAGACGCATTAAGATTAAACCATCTAAATTTAGAAGAAAAAGAAAGTATAATAGAAGCCTGCACCAAGTTCAACGAACTTTTCTATTTAGAACGGGATACATTACCAGGTACACATGCTTGTACCCACAAAATTAAAACCACCGACGATACCCCGGTTTATGTTAGACAATACCGGTATCCGGATATCCACAAAACAGAAATAGATAGACAAACGGAAGATCTCCTTAATAAAGGAATTATTCGAAATTCAAACTCACCATGGATTTCACCCATCTGGGTAATACCAAAGAAATCAGACTCATCAGGGATTAGGAGATGGAGAATAGTCGTGGATTATCGAAAACTGAATGATAGATTAATAGGGGATGCTTACCCGCTGCCGAATAAAGTAGATATCCTGGATCAATTAGGAAACTCTAAATACTTTACCGTACTCGACATGGCCAGCGGGTTTCACCAAATTCCAATGAATCCTGACGATATGCATAAAACCGCTTTTTCCACCAGTAAGGGACATTTTGGATTTGCATTCATGCCATTTGGGCTTAAAAATGCCCCAGCTACATCCCACAGACTAGCGAATACCGTCCTATCGGGGTTACAAGGATTGAAATGTTTAATGTACCTAGATGACCTCATAATTTACGCCGACTCACTTCAAACCCATATAGAAAAACTTTGGGGGTTACTACTGAAATTGAAAGAATACAACTTGCGGTTACAACCGAATAAATGTGAGTTCTTGAGAAAAGAGGTTGCTTACTTAGGACACATTATATTAGAGGATGGAGTTAAACCTGACCCAGCCAAAGTCAGAGCAGTCAGGGAATTCCCTACACCCAACACACCTACGAAAATAGAATCATTTCTCGGGCTTGTAGGATACTATAGACGTTTCATAAATAATTTTTCGACGATAGCTAAACCACTGACGGAACTTTTGCGGAAAAACATACCATTTGAATGGTCGTCATTACGGCGAAATTCCTTCGAGGAACTAAAGAACGCCCTAATATCCGACTCAGTCCTAATATACCCTGACTATACACAGACGTTTAATCTAACGACAGATGCCAGTAACACTGCTCTAGGGGCCGTCTTATCTCAAGGTGTTCCAGGCGACGACAGGCCTGTTGCATACGCCTCGCGGACTCTAAACAAGGCAGAAAGTAATTACTCCACAATCGAACGCGAGCTGCTGGCCATAGTATGGGCGACTCAATATTTCAGACCATACCTGTTGGGGAGAAAATTTAAGACATTTACCGATCATAGGCCCCTGACTTGGCTGTTGAAGATCAAAGACCCAAATAGTAAATTAGTCAGATGGCAATTGAAAATTTCGGAAGTTGACTACGAGATTTGTTTCAAACCTGGAATAACGAATCAGAACGCAGATGCGCTTAGTAGGAATCCTATCGACCCACCAACTAATCATGTGTTCAAAATCTTTCCTATCAGAGCTACGGACTCTCTCCCAGCGTACCCTGAATACCTCAAACTCATGAAAACGACAATACTACAAAATTCGGACATCATAGAAATCCACGATGACCTTTTTAATCGAACGGATAACTACGCACACGCTGTTTCCACTGATCTGGAAATGAGTCAAGGAATAGCACTAGAATTCAAAACTAGATATGGCAATGTCGAGAACTTGAGGGAATCAGCTGAACTATACGCAACTGGTAGGCTTACCCAACGAGACCGTAACGTTTATTACATAATGACCAAGCAACGCTTTTGGGATAAGCCTACGAACGAAGATTTATACATCAGTTTGATAAAATTTAGGGAGAAATTAGAGATAGACTTGATTAGAACAATTTCTATACCCAGGATCGGTTGCGGGATCAATAATTTAAAATGGCATAAAGTTCGGACGATGTTACGATTTATATTTAAGGGATCGGGAATTAAAATAACTGTCTGTACAAACATAAAAACCGATCTTGATCAAAACCACATTCAAAACGTTATCAAAGAATTTCACGATAGTCCTTCAGGTGGACACTAAGGCGTTAATCGTACTATAACGCGACTTGAAGAAAGATACCACTGGGATTCAATGGAAAACGATGTAAAAACATACATTCGTATTTGCACGACTTGCCAAAAGAATAAAAATTATCAACAGAAGACCAAAATGCCAATGAAGCTCACGACTAGCAGTAACAAACCGTTTAAAAAGGTTTTCTTAGACATAGTTGGGCCCCTACCGACTACAAAATCAGGTCATAGTTACATACTGACGCTACAAGACGACCTAACAAAGTATCCCCAAGCCCATCCACTCCGGACTGCTACCGCTGAACATACCGCAGAAGCTTTCATACGAAACTTTATATCTGACTACGGGGTACCACTATTGTGACGGATGTTGTGGGTAGAGTGGTTAATAATCCGAACGGTTCAATTGACAAGCGAGGACCTGCCGACTGTTAGGATACCCGTCACATGCGCGAAAATAATAAAATTGAAGAAAAGATCTATCTTACGATTAACCGTTAAATAGGATCGTTGCCGCCTGGTCCTATACAGGTCTCAATCGAATTGTTTGAACTTTAGTGAGGCTAGTTGATATGAATGATAAAATAACAAAAATAAAATAGATGAATAAGGTGATTCAAATGATAATAAGGATTAACTGGTAAAATCCATAATATATTCTTGAACAATTAGGAAGGTGTTATGATATGGTTCAAGCCCTCACAAATGAAATGGACTTGAACTGACGAATAGTATAAACGAGAAAATAATAAATTGGTCAAATAACAAGGTGATATTCAGTCACCGACGTGGGGATCGTGAAGGTTTGGCTAGTTCGTATAAGGAAGCTATTATCGAATAATAGATAACGCAAAGAAAGGCCTATCCACGATTCGCACGTTGGGATAATCAAAGATGATATAATGAATTATTAGAGTAAAATAGTATCTCTCTCTCTCTAAGGTAACGGTTTCGTTATGCGCGCAAAGGTAGCCTCGCACTGGGATTAGGGTAAACCCGGAATTCTACGAATTATCCCAGCCAAGTAGTGCAATTAGAATCGCTCAGGTCACGATTCATTCATAATATTAATTCTTAAAAATAGATATATATATGGATATCCTTTATTATAATGGTAACATAATGAGATAAAATCGAGATCGGTAGCTCGGGTATTGGTGACTCGACTAGAGCGGTAATACCCGTTCTCTTGAAGATTTTATAGGTAAAGTTTGAAAGAAAGGAGACCCAGCGGGATTAGGGCAAAACCCGAAATTCTATTGAATTATCCCGTTTGGTCTATGACTTTATACTCATACCAATCTCGAGTTTAACAAGTAAATATATTAATGATAAAATTGTGCAGGTTGAAATTAATGAATAGTGTCACAAGTTCACCGGGTGGTCTCGTTATTAGCAAGGGTTTATCCCGAAATACCGTGGGGTATTAGCTTATAAAGATATTCCCGTGATTATACTATTCATTTGATTGAATTATATTTTATCATGCAAATGGTTAAATCTAAGGAATTCTGGAAAACAGTATAACAAGTTCGAATGTATAATATAATTTATAAATGAGCAATTTGTGAGCGTTCGTGGTTACTTAGCTTTGGTCGACCTGGGGTACCATGGGTCTACTTTGATAGGTATTAGCCTCCCTCACCTTAGGAACCTCGTAGCCTTTGATTTCCGAAATGCTAGGATTTAGATTTGTTTTAACACGTATTAAATGTTTGATTGTAAGTAAATGTTAATTTGAATGGTTGTTCAGAACTGAAGCTAGTTGATGAACACAAATGTCTATGGTTAATATTGTTTTATTGGACTGGATTGAATATTGTTCCGAATTTAAGATTAGTCTCAACACTGAATTTGTGATTGGAATAGTTTAGGTTGAGTTTAATGGTTATTTGATATTCTTAAGATTACATAAACCCAGAAGGGATCTATGGCGATTATGGAATGAAGGAAAGTCTATTAACATAAAGTTAATAACAAAAAAAAATGAAAATATATGTGTCTCTGCACTGAATCTAGGCTAATAAACGGATCACTAAACTATTGGATTATATCTCGTTTATATAATTTGTTAACGGGTACTGAGTCCTTTATACTACCACTTCACATATAAAACAAAGAAAAGATTGAGTATAACTTTTGGCTCTATTTAGCACACGGTTCCTTACATCCACGCACGTCGCGATTTACCAGAAGAAAGACGCTAGTTCAAGTTCAAAGGCGACGAGGTCCCCGCGGTTGCAACAATGTATGTATTACTGCGCGCGTGGCTTAGCCAATTAGGGCCTTGTTTAGTGGCTAATCGTCGCCTGATTGGTTTGAGGGACTACTTGCAGTTAGGAGTAGGCGTTGGCGTCCTGTGACGTCACGCGGGCCCATGGTACTCCATGGCTCACCTATAGCCCACTCACACTAATCTGATTTGAATATCTTCGGACTATATTAATAGCTTGATCTTATATTTGAATTATTAATCATTTGCTTGATCTTTTAATTTAAATAATACCTGACTTTATTATCTTGTTATTCTGCTCATCTTTAACTTAATTTCCCTATTTCTTTGGAAAATTAGAGAGAGAGAACGCTACACCTACATACTAGTTTGGTAGTGTGAATTTGACGGGTCAGCAAGACTGAGGGTCCCAGTATTGCCTCGCCGTTATCTACGCCTACGTGACTTATGAGCCACTTCAAGAAGGGATAAACATTCGATAGAATTAAATATTATATTTCAATATGGTTACTTTTACGTTCTAAGTCACGTTTGAAAAATGAACGGAATAAACTATTGCGCATTAAAGGAAGTTGATATTTATCTTATATATATTGTAACTTGAGGAGTTATTTAAGAGATAAAGTGGTGAGTTCTCGAGCGAAATAAGTGACTTGAAAGACACAAATAAATTGATTCAAGCAAACTGGTTTCATTTGAATACAAGCGTTCAATTTGAAGTCTAGAACGAGACTGTTTATAAAACAACGGTTAATTAACAAAATGGCATTAGGTGTTTGTTGGAATGTTTGAATGTCTTTGAAGTGTGATAGAGACAGGTGGCCTAGAAATATAGGTGATTCCACCCTTTGTAACACTGCTCCCCCCTGAGGAGAAGAGGTGTCCCAACTCTTAAAAGTCTTCTCGTAGAGGATGTTTGAGCTATGGCTCCTAAATTAAGATCGCTCCTCTTTTAACTATCCGGCATTTGCCTTCGCTCTCAAGGTAAACCATAGAAAACCTCGAGAAGATAGCCGAGTATAAGAAAATCTCAACAAAAGTTTTTACAAAATCTTCGCTAAGTCTAGCTGAAGAGAGGGATCGATAAAGTCCTCCGATGAATGGTAGAGGGCGTCTAGAAAACTGGAAACCGCCTAGGGATGGGGTCGGTTCGATTCGTCTAAGAAAGTCTGGTAGGTTCGAAGACAGGAAATCAGGAAACTGGGAACTGGGATCTAGAAACGTCTCTTCTTGATGATCTCCGAATTCTTCACGATGGGGGTTAACCTAGTTCTTCTTTTTTAAGCGACTTGAGAGAAACCTAAAACTCTCAGAAAGAAACAGTTAATCTTAACTCTAAAATAACTGAAAGGCACGCGCTCAAATCTCCGTATGAATTCTTTACAACGTCATCGGCATTTGACAAGAGAAGGAAAGAAATTCTGAGGAGCAACAGTGGGGAGTTGATAAATCTTTGGCGACTCGACGCGAGTCGTTTGGAAAACAGAAGAAAATTCTTATCTTTTTTCAAACAAAGGTGAACAAAGTCGACTACCGAGCGTCAACCATCCTAACCTCATGTCCAATCACCACGCTACCATAACCTCACCAGATTCTTTATAAACGTCATCGATCGATGCCTCGGCATCTATCACGAAGACTGGTGCTGGAAGAGCTGAAATCTTTCCGCGGATGAGCCAGTCATCGTGGACCTCGTGTAAAACTTTTAAGTAATCTACGGAGTATTCTTTTCTTCGCTCCGTGCGCGTGAATTTACCCTAACGAACGAAGTTTCTGGGGATACCCTCAAATAAACTATGAAATAACCATTCCTTCAGACTCATAAGGGGCTAGACGGTCCAAGTGAACTACCTTGGGAGTCGTGCGCAGGGAACGCTGGACCCGATAAACCACGTCATTTATTCTGTTTATAATCGAATAAGGACCCTCCCAGTTCGATTGAAGCTTCGGGCAACGACCCCTTTCACGCCTGAATCCTCCCCCTCGCAAAATTATGAATTTCTTCCAACCTATTTCTCAGATGAGAAGCGAAGTCAGTCTGAAGAGCGACCTGTGTGGGAAGGGGGCCTTTCTCTAAATCGGAGGGAAACCGAAGATCTCTTCCCATGAGCATAGAAGCTGGGGATTGCTTCGTAGTCTCGTGGACAGCTGAGCGATGAGAAAGCAGGAAGAGGGGAACCCATTCGTCCCAATCCCTCTGACTCCTTTCTACAAATGAAGATAGATAAGTTAAGAGTGTCCGGTTGAGGCGCTCTACCATCCCATCAGACTGAGGGTGAAGCGGAGTCGTACGAGTTTTCTTTGTCCCTAATACTTTAACTATCTCTTCTACGAGGACCTTATGAGGGGAACTAATTCGATCCGCGATATTTATTTGGACTGAAACCTCTTGAAGAACGGGAGTAGTCTCTCCTGTCGCGGTCCTTAACGTCGCAAACTGATCATTTTTGTTTATCGTCCTAAGGAGATCCGAGCGCACCACAGTCACTTCTGCTCCGGTGTCTATAACCCAGAAACAGTCTACGCCATTGACTGATCCCTGAACATAGAGACCGGATTGCCTTAAGCTCCTAATTAATAAATGCTTTTCTACAGGGCTATCCCTATCCGTTTCTGGCGATGATTCCCGCCCCCCGAAATCATCAAAGACTAGTTTTTTTGTTGATCAGTAGATCGAGAATTATTAAAAGGGAGCATTCTCTCTCTCTGAGCAGGACCATCGTTTCGATTCGCGTTCGAGTGGAAATTGTTATCATTATTCCTCCAAGAGGTTTGATTTGAGGAGGTTTCAGGTCGGTTTTTCTTTTGTAAAGCAAAGCAATTTTCTATGTCATGACCGCGTTTTCTACAGTACCTGCATTCGGAATTATTTTTATAATCTCTGGTCGCGGTTGACCTGTGATCCTGTTCCAGGGAAGAGTGTTTCTGCTCATACTCTTTTCGTTTTTCGGGGGTTGGTTTCTCTACTTCTATTTGTCTTACACGGTTGGTCCCTAGGTACTGTTTATTTAATGCTTCTAGTTCTAAGGCTTTTATTATAGCCTCGCGTAGAGAGGGGGGTCCCGCCACACTCAGGGCGTGTTTGAGTTCAGAGTCAAGAATTGAATTTATGAACCTATCGATCGCGAGAGTTTCACGGGTGGTTTCATCGCAGGCTGGCAAAGCTATTCTAGATAGACGTTCCACGTCGTGTCCTAGAATGGCGAGATCCTCATCTCGTCGCTGGCGTCTCGTGTTAAATTGAGTTAAAAACAATTTCGTCAGATGACCATTGCCAAACCTAAGGTTAATGGCTGAGCATAACTTTTCGAAATCCTGAATCTCGTCGTCAGCCAAGGTGGACAAGATTGTTAGCGCCTGGCCCCTAAGACTTCCTGCTAAATTTGCGGCTTTTACTTGGCTATTCCAGCCATTAATATCTGCTATAAGGTTAAACTGCCTCTGGTAATCGGCCCAGGGACTAGTACCGTCAAACGTGGCCACCCTGACCGTCGACGAATTAGACGAAATCTCTGGCCTAGAAACGCGGTTCTGAATGATACAAGCGTTAGAATTTGACTGAGCGGGTGGTCCGACTAAGGTCACCATCTCATTCGTCTGCACATTAGGTAAAGGTGGGAGAGTTTCGTCTCCCGTCATAATCGGCACAGACCTTAAGGTTAAGGGAAACTGGGCCGGTGAACAAAAGGAAGTGGACGGGACTGGGGCTGTCAGGGACTGGAGCTGGTGAGGCTCGCCTCCGGATCCTCGCCAGTCATCCCGCAGCGTGGAGAAGAGTTGGGAGAAGGACTGCTGCTGGTCCTGGAGTACTCCAATGAGTCTTCCTTCAGAACGTTCGCGTTCTACTCGCTGATCTTGAAGAATCTGTAAAAGAACCTGCTGCTGTTCGGCCTGAGCAGTTTGAGCTGCCTGTTGGGCGGCTAGTCGAGCGGCCTGTTGGGCGGCTTGTCAAGTAGCTTGTTGTTGTAAAAGCTGCACCAGAGCAGCTATTGGGTTCATTTCGGGTTCTTCGGCTTGTGGAGGTGGAATTGACCGGTTAGCAGCAGCGGCAGGGGAGGCTTGGCGGTGGGTATTCCGTCGGTTGCTCATAATTGAGCAGGTTTTTTTATTTTTTTTTAAGCAATTCTCAGGAAAAGGAAAGCGTTAAAGGCTTGTGGATTCAAATTCAAGCAATCAGCAAGGACCAAAAGGAATGTGTCAGGACAAATCTACTTATCGGGCTCGAAACGATCCACACTTCTGACACCAAATGTAACTTGAGGAGTTATTTAAGAGATAAAGTAGTGAGTTCTCGAGCGAAATAAGTGACTTGAAAGACACAAATAAATTGATTCAAGCAAACTGGTTTTATTTGAATACAAGCGTTCAATTTGAAGTCTAGAACGAGACTGTTTATAAAACAACGGTTAATTAACAAAATGGCATTAGGTGTTTGTTGGAATGTTTGAATGTCTTTGAAGTGTGATAGAGACAGGTGGCCTAGAAATATAGGTGATTCCACTCTTTGTAACAATATAGAAGAAAGGACTAAGAATCTCAGACGACAACACAAATGAGAGATCATTCTTTCGAAACAAAGATGATTTTGAACATTGGTGCATTACGCGGATCTCCAATTAACCCTCCGCCGTCTACCTATGACGATATCGTCTAATCTGACCTCACTGAAATAGTCGAATTGGCCAGTTTTCCATTGTTTATTAAATTTCTATTTGCTATTTGCAATAATGTTTTGGAATAAAAACTGCTGGAATATTGAGATGAGACCAAAAACTGATTCCTTGAATTTATTTGGAAATTTCGGACACTCCTATGTGGGTTGAAAATAGCCGACTGCTATATCATCATGGGTGGACGGCGCCGTAGTCAAAAAAGGGGTAGGCGGCGGAGGGTTAACTACATAGTTGACAAACTCTTATGAATGCCACTAATCTTCCAGCGTAACTCAGCTGTGTAAAAATAACGAAGTCATTTACATGTTGCAGCTATATACCTTCGATCATGAGTTTCACGTTTTGATGCATAGAGCACACGCAAACGGTATGTGTACTGCTAGCCCCCGCTAGTACGCAATGTTTGGGCCTGAAGGATGCAAATTTTGAAAATCCAATATTTTGACCACCGTGTTGTTGATTGAATGCCTTGTACAATTCCTTCAAATTGCATAATATGAGTCGTTTTTGTCGGTTAACTCGGTTTCCGCTTGCATGATCTTTCACCGAAAGAAAATCTTTTTTTCCCGGCATAACCGAGCTCATCTCATCATCTTCATGAAATTTGTTGACTTTAGCTATCAGGTCCGGACGAAGAGGTTTACCTTTGGGATATAAAACAACAATACAAAAGTCATTCGATTATAACGATTGTTAAAATTTCGCTCGCTTCATCGCTGTCATTAGATAAACATGACATATTCGCCAAGTGTGATTAAATGTGAATCTGTAACTTCGGCGGGCTGACGTCAGAAGGTTGACAATCTAGTTATACGCAGAAAATACGCTTACATCTGACCTATATAGTACCTTGTTTTTTAGCAGGCGTGGCAAGTATCCCATGATTCTCGAAAAGTTGCTTTGCTGATTTTGCCATGTGTCGTGTCACGCCCATTTCGCGCACAATTTTCGCAATACTCCAACTGTTTGGAAGGAGCGTCAGCAACTCCATTTTTGAATTCCGACTTGTACCGGGTGCATGAAATCGTTCCTTCACTTGCAACAACATTTCCGAGTAATCCTCGGTACTGCCCTGCGTTCGTGTAGTCCCAGCTACGCCTAAATCTTCACGCAAGCTATAGGCTATACGGTCCACTTTTCGCAGTGCCCATTGATCACTGGTGTACTTCAGTTTTTTTCGCGGAATGGGTGACTGATTTATGAGAGCTATAGCATCATTAACTATTTCAAAACGCGTATTGATGCTCACGTCCGAGATTTGCTTGTTCAAATTGGATGTTCGACTCAACGGCTCAGATGACGTGGAAATATATTTATCTATGAATGAACGAAAGAAGAACAGAAGCACATGGTGAAGTGTGTGTGGAATAACCGTAAGACCCGGAGATCACACCGTTTTATGTTGGACTGCTTGTCACCGCTGCGATAGAACAAACGCGGGCGAGTTTACGACGGTGTAATCTCTCTGAGATGCAGAGGCGATAAACGCGATCGATACGAAAAATTGTGTTATGTACTTCGTATAAAGGTATGTTCACCTGGTTCAAGAGTGCTCTGCAGCATCTTTTCTATGCGACGCCTACAACTAAAGCATATCAGTTGACTCTTGGCCAAAAATGGCATCTTATTGATACACGCTTCTGCAGGATGGCGCAAGGATTTTACTTTTTTGTGATTTTTCTCCTTGAATGGATTGCAGCACCGATCCTTGTGCACCAATGGCTTCATGTCGGCAAGATGAAACCTCTGTATAGTTGCAAACGAAGATCGCAGTCAACTTTATAGAATATAGTGTAACGTGTTCAGCCTATAGGCAATATAGGCTGACTACACATAACATCATAGACAAAACACACGCAGGTATTGTATCACGTGATACAATACCAAGAGGTCGAAGCGTCGGTGTGACGACGCGACGCGCTGATATATAAGACGGACGAAGCTAAGCAAGAGCAGCGCATTCGAGCCAAAGCGGCCGTGCGACTCGCTGTCATTTATCTACTATAATTTGCTCAAACCTCTCGATATTCAAATAAATTCACATCTCTGTTAGAATCAAAGTCATAAAATAAGATATTGTTTCAGCCATAACGGCGTTTCGACCAAAATCATAAAATAAAATATTGTTACAGCCATAGCGGCGTTTCGATCAAAATCATAAAATAAAATATTGTTTCAGCCATAGCGGCGTTTCGATCAAAATCATAAAATAAAATATTGTTTCAGCCATAGCGGCGTTTCGATTAAAATCAAAAGAATAAAACAAAAGAACAAAACAAGCCCGGCAAATTGAGCCAAAAACTTAAGATAAGAAAAGTTAGGTTAAGAAAACATTCAAAAATCATTCATTCATTCATCTCATTCTCTCATAATTATTATTTTATGTTTTTATATTTTTTTTTGTAAATAATAAGTTCTAAAAGCCTAGAACAGAAGATAAAATAAATAAGGATATAATCAACTGATTTGACGAATATCGGGAATCTGACCTTTGTCTTCCATTCTCTTTAAAACATAACCTAAAAATTTCTATTCTTTCAGAGAAGTACTTCACTTCATTTTCTTGTAAACTTAAATTCATTGTTTAGCTAAAAGGCAGCTTCGGTGAGTGTGTTGGACAGCTACGGTATAGCTATAATTGGTACCCTAGTCTGAGAACACACATATCCCAAGTCTGTAATAGGCAGCTTCGGTGAGCTAGATTCAGGACAGCTACGATAGAGCGATAATTGCTATCCTAGTCTGGTGAATTTAGCATATCCCAAGTCTGTAGGGAGGCAGCTCTGGTAGAGTAAAATCTATCCGAGTCTGTATTAGGGTAAATTGAGGGTTTTTTTCAACTTTTCCCAGAGGAGCTCCAAATATTCTAAGAAATAACCCGTGACAAAGAATTCACGCGAACTAGTATAATTTCACGAGCCTTCAGCTCGTGAAACATATACAACAAGTTACAATAGAGCTTATGAAAAAAAACAAAGAAACAAGGAACGGTTACACGAAAAATGTAAACAAGCCGGAACTGAGGCCCGATCGACGCGCCTCCCTCTCCTCTCCCCTCTTACGTCTTCTTTGTTCGTGTGAAACAATAAGACGAGTCCAGTTCGACTTCCGAGTTGAAACTCGAGATCAAGCGTTCGAAACTGTCACCCTCGACACTATTACTACGTTTTCTTTTATCAAATGAATGTGGGTTTATAAAGTAAATATCTTCGGCTTTCATCCACCATTATTTTCTTCGTCTCCTACAAGAATAACATTCTAATTATTCACAATAATATTGTTGAAGAATGTGCTTCGCAATGAAAATAAGTTAATAGTAGGTTCCCGACGGAAATAAAGTGAATCAAAGTGAAATTAAATGAATTGAGAAAATTGGTTATGTATTCTGAAATACAGGTCTGCATTAGTGATAAGCTGGAGCAAGACGGATTTGTTTTACAATAATGTTTGTTGACGCAGCAACCGAGGTTCTTATATTTTAAAAGACGTCTTTTATCTTATAGGCTACTAGATGGTGGTCATATAGAATTAGTAGAATAAGGGTGATCTTACCCAATGTAACAATATTATAAATTTTCAGCCGCTTAGTTACCGCTTACAGAAATATTTATTGTTGTGTGATCAACTAGTGATATGATTCAGACCCGGTACGTAACAAACCGTTGAAGAATGGTTAGACGACTTTTGATAATCTGTTTTACAGACAAATGACGAGATGCAGGTTGGCGGGAACAAACGACGGCGTCCGGGGCAAAGCTTTGGCGTAAGTGTTAAGGTGCCTTTTTATTCGACGCTGACGCTAGAAAATGCGTTCCTCTTGTTATCACATGACCTCAACGTTATTTTTCGTTTGGTTAAATTAAGATCGCGTGGATCGTGGTCAATTCTGCTAATGGTTGCGCGCTGGTAAGCAAATGAATAGTATGCGCGTTGGCAAATAATAGTACTTCTCGATACAGTGCGAAAGTTTTGATTCTCCGACGAGTGTGAAGTTTTTCGCCCGAGCGAAGCGAGGGTGATGATCACACGAGTCGAGCATCATCTTCCGTACGTATATCTAACTTTATCTTTCAACACAACGTGCGTTATGTTAAATTTTGTGCACGCGAAGCGTTTAAATCGAACCTTGCGCACGCAGTGTGATAAACATCATTATTCGTAACGGAAATGAATAAAGTAAACGAATTGAAGGATACCGCAAAACTGTAAAGAACCTTTCTCACAGAAAGTCAGAATTTGCGTAATTGTTTTCTATCATGTGTGTATGCTTGCAATGTTAGATTCGGAAATGTGGCGCCGAGAAGAGATTCGTCTGCGACGACTCGAGTAAATCACCGTTTAATACAAAGAGTAGCGCAAGATTGAAAATGAATCTCGAAAACGTGTTGAGCATTCTTATAATTTCATCGTCGTTATTTTTTATCTTGCCGCTCCCTACCTTCCATGATTTCCCATAAAGCCGCTTGTCGGCAAATTTTTTCTGGTGAGCGGCTGAATTCGGTCTTGTAGATGTTTGAATAGCTGTAACTTTCAAACCAAAGAAGACCCCATTATGGCCAAGGTCCCAAAAGTTTTGTGATTTTGGGTAGAATTTATGATATTTTTTTGAAAATAATAAGTTGGGGCCATTTTTGAAAAAACGGGTTTTTTTATGTTTATTCGCATAAAAAACAGTTTCGAGTTGATGGAAAAATTGGAAAAAAAATATTTTTGAGTAGAACACTTCAATACCAAGAAGTTACGTATATACATTTTTTCGATAGGAGTAACCAATTCTGAGCAACCAGAGCGCAAAATATAACTGGGAAGTAAAACTTGAAAATTTCAAAATTCTGTATCATTCGAACGGTAGAAGAATACGATAAACCAGGATGTATGAGTACGTTTTTCTGATAGTATAGTACATGAAAAAAAACTCAGTCCGATTGAAATTGTCAAGGTTTGCGGACATGGCAAGTTGAGGTGGACTACGCCATATATATGTATGCTAATGAGATTTTGTATTTTATGTTCGTTGAGAAATATGTTTCGTAAATCACATATGGAGTACGACTGGCACATGCCTGTTTTCACGAATAAATTATTTTGTGTATTCGAATAATCGCAAGATTAGATTAGATAAACAATATATTTCGTAGACTCTAGATCACATTTATGTTACTATAGAACATGTACATTGGCTATATAGTGTATCATACATAAACATATATTTATCTATGATGCACTGGTAAATGTATGTCTTAGTTACATAAATGTGACATGGAGTGTACAAAATATATTGTTTAAACAATCTAATCCTGCGATCCATGAATCGCAGGAACTGTTCAATCAATGATGTGCTTGTTCAATCTAATTGCATCATTTGTTCATAGAAGCCCCGAAATGTTCTTCTGAAATGAAGATTTATTTACAACAAATAACATTGCCATTAATGAACGGAAAAATTTAATTTAGAAGTCCATTCAACGATTCGTTCAAACTAACATCGCTCGCAAATATAAGTTGAATGAATGAAACGATATTTTCATTCAAGTTCATACTCAATTCTTGAAAATCAATGCGCTAATCTATTCGCAAAGGTATACAAATCCCTGGTTTCAACCAAAATAAATGTCAAATTGATTCGAGAGATGTCATATCGGATCAACTCTACGATTTTTTGATTGGACACTTCAATATTTTGGTGCAACTGAATGTCAGACTTAACGTGAATAAATTTTCTTCATCACTAATGAATCTTACCTTCTTCTACGGAAATATCATTTCGAATGGAATATTCGTTTTCTTGCGAGTAAAAAGTGTATTATTGTTCGTAAGAAATATAGTCTTTCATTTAGGATTTATGACTACAGGTTAACGAAATAGTTCGACGCTTCGATAAGATGTTGTTTCCGTTTGTGAACGTACAATGTTCGATTATTCTTTCACGCTATTACTTCAACCTGGCAGTCGCTCCTTAAGAGTAGATTTGCTTTCAATTAATTATATATGTAGTTGGACGAGAAGAATTTCGAATCAGATGAACTCAATATTGTTTGGATGGCGAATACAGTTTCTCTAATCGAGAGACAAGATGTGTGCTTCAAGACGTCATCTGGTTCGGCAAATTCGATAAGTTGTGCGAATGAATAAGGATTTGGTTGATTCAATGTATTCTTTCTTATTGTTAAAAAATGATTTGTTTCGCTCAAAACTGGATATCGTGTTCTTCGAAGCAAATATGCTATTGCACCTATAGAAACGCCGCATTTTCTTGAATCAACTAATATTTAATAAATCCAATAACTTTTTTTTCTCAGTGCAGGTTTTCTTTGTACATTCTAGTTTTAATATATTTATATAATAATATACATATTGTAACAGCGATTCCCGCGGGTTCGGATGTTACCCTCGGAAACTACGACCTATTATCAAATAAGGCACCAACGTTTACCTCCTCCAAACCAGCGATGTAATGTTGGGCGCCAGGCTTCTATTCGAAGCCTTCTCTCTCTCCCACTCTCGCTCCGACTAGCTAGTTGGTAGAGGGATTGTTCGTGGGGGCGAGAAATAAAAATACTCAACACGAAGAAATATATTTGAAATTATTTATTGATTAAAAAGAAAAAAAAAAGATAACACTATTTTGTGCAGCCTGTTATCTGGCTTCGGCTTAATTCCACCGCTATTTTATGTTTTGAATACTACGGTAAGGACTAAGACTAGAAAGAAAATAACAATAATATAAATGACACTACTCTGAATTATAAAAAGAAGAAAAAAACAAAAGACTCTGAGTTATCAAGTACATGTTGTAATCGGGATCCTGAGATCTTTCTTACAACTACAATTTATTGAAGGTTCGTTGTTGAATTAAGAGTTAGAACTCAGTCGTACAAAAGTGATAAGGTTTTATTATTATATGAAGAGTTTTACAAAGCTTCACTACGTCTAGCAGAGATCTGGCATAGCCTGCCCTAATATCTCGGTCTTGATGTTCTGACCCTGAGTGTTACAGTGATTGCTTATTTATTACGTTAAGGAGGTCGCGCTGCGTCTGCAGTTGTTGTTAGTTGCGTTAAGGCTTCGTACTTGCACATTCCATAGTATTACCAAAGTGTGGCTCAAACATCTGGATTGCAACACCTTGATACTCGGGTTGCAACATCCCTCCCCCCTTAGGAAGAAAAGCCCTTAGGATTTTCTCCCGAAATCAGTTAAATCTGCTGGCTTGCGTCGTCGTGCGTACGCTCGTCTATTATGCTATGTCTAGGTTAGTGATTTACATAATGTATCCCGTCTATAATGTTTTAATATAATCGTTTCTTAATCTAAGTTAGTATAACCTATTTCTATATCATTTTTTCTATCAGTTAAATTGTTCCAAATTTCATACTCAAGTCATATTATTCAATAAACGGTTTTAATCGATTTACATGTACTCTGAGATTCTTCCTATTAACCTTTATGGTGTAGTTAACGTTTGAGTTTACCTCTAGAATAGTATAAGGACCAATCCATTGAGATAAGAGCTTCTTCGATCGTCCTCTGCGTACAGTCTCGTCGTACAGTAGTACCTTGTCTCCAACCTTGAACCCTTTTTCTTTGGTTCGTCGGTCGTACTCAATTTTTGACCTCTCCTTGGCTTGTCGCAGATTTTCTTTGGCTATGAGATTGCTGGCCCGCAATCTCTCTCGTAATTCTCGCGCATAGTCGTCATAGGTGTACGTTGGTTCTGGATCCTTCTTCAGCGATGTTGGTAGTTCGGCTGGGTGCCCATACACTAGTTCGAATGGCGTAAATTGTGTTGCAGTGTGGGGTGTCGTGTTGTATGCAAACATAGCATATGGTAACCATTCGTCCCAATTGCTTTGTTCTTCGTTTATGTAGTGTCTCAGATATTCAGCCAACGTCCTATGTGATCGTTCTAAGGCTCCGTTGGATTCAGGATGATAAGCCGTCGTCTGGATTTTGTCGATCTTTAACAGTTTACAAGTATCTTTGAAAACGTTACTCAGAAAGTTCGTACCTTGATCGGTGAGTATTCTCTGTGGTATTCCGTGTTCGCATATGATCCTGGTCGCAAATCCCTTGGCTACGGTGTTAGCTTCTTGGTTCGGAATGGGTATTGCTTTGCTGTATTTAGTTAAACAATCTTGAAATGTTAAGATATATTTGTTTCCTTGTTCTGTTTCTGTCAGTGGTCCTACGATGTCTAATGCACATTTCTCAAACGGTTGATTTGGAGTGTCGGTAATGACCATTGGTACCTTCGTCTTCCTACTGAGTTTGTTCTTCTGGCAATTCTCGCATCTCGAGATGTGTTCTTCTACGTCTTTCCGTAATCCTGGCCAATCGTGCTTCAATCGAATTCGTTCAATTGTTCGGTTTACTCCTTGATGTGCTCCTAATGGCGTGTCGTGGTATTCATAGATGATCCTGTTCCGATCTTCCTCCGAATATTCCTGTTGCGGGTTGTTCGATTCATCCTCTTCCTTCTGCTGACTTCTGGTCACTGCGTACATGCGACTCAAGGCATCTGCGTTGGTATTTGCCTTGCCCGCCTTGTACTCGATCACATAGTCGTACTCTTCCAGCTTCAATCGCCATCTCATAAGTCGTGATCCTGGATCCTTGACTCCGAATAACCATGTGAGTGGTTTGTGATCTGTAACAATCTTAAATCTGGTACCATACACATACGGTCTGAAATGATTTACTGCCCAGACTATTGCCAACAATTCTTTTTCTGTGGTGCTGTAATTGCCTTCTGCCGAATTTAGAGTTCTACTTGCGTACGCTATTGGCAAGTCCCTTCCTATTATTCCTTGCGACAGGACTGCTCCGATGGCTTTGTCGGATGCGTCTGTCGTCACGATGAACGGTTGCTCAAAATCTGGATACTGTAGAATCGGCGCTGTCGTCAACGTCTTCTTCAAACTTTCAAAAGCCTCTTGCTCCCTTGAAGTCCATTGAAATTTTACCTCTTTCTTCAGCAAGTGTGTTAGTGGTTTTGCTAAACTCGAGAAATTTTGTATGAATCGTCTGTAGTATCCGGCCAAACCCAGAAATCCTTGAACTTCCTTTACAGTCTTTGGAATTGGAAATTCTTCTACTGCTCGGATCTTCTCTGGATCTGCCTTTATCCCGTCTCTAGTGATGACGTGTCCCAAGAAGTTGACCTCTTTTCTCAGAAATTCACATTTGTCTGGCTGTAGCTTCAATGAATTCTGTCGTAAGCGTTCCAGCACTTCTTCCAGTCGTTTGTTATGTTCCTGCAAACTAGGAGCATGTATGACAATGTCGTCGAGATAGACATAACATCTAAGGCCTTGTATCCCCGAAAGAACTGTATTCATTAATCTTTGAAACGTAGCGGGTGCATTCTTTAATCCGAAAGGCATGCGGTTATATTCATAGTGACCGTGTGGAGTGGAAAATGCCGTCTTGCACTTATCCTCCTCTTCCATCGGAATCTGGTGAAATCCTGACGCTAAATCTAATGTGGAGAAATACTTCGCCTTACCCAACTGGTCTAATATTTCGGTGATATTCGGCAGTGGAAAGGAGTCTCCTACAGTCACGTCATTCACCTTACGGAAGTCTACTACGACTCTCATCTTCGTTTTTCCTGATGCGTCCGCTTTCTTTGGTACCACCAGCAGTGGCGCGTTCCATTGGCTTTTGCTTTGTCTGACTATCCCGTCGGCAAGCATTTTATCTACCTGCTCGTTTATTTCCTGCTTATGTTTTTCCGGAAGTCTATATGGTCTTACATTTATAGGTGCGATATCCGGATTTGTAGTAATCCTGTGACTAACTGCGTTCGTGTAATCCAGATAGTCTCCTTCTAAGTGAAATATGTCGTGAAATCTTTCACAAATATCTAACAAACTCTCTTTTTCTTCTCGATTCAGATGACCAGTACGTAGGTTGTCCCTCAGTTGTTGCATTCGGTTCGCGTTACTCGGTGTCATTGTCCGGCATGCATGAACTTGCGTAATATCTGTGTGCTCTTGACCTAGTGCTACGATTCGTACACACGGCTGTTCCAGTTCTACTTCGAAATCGTTTGTATTAAGAATGCTGACTTTGCACTCACCGTCGACTGCGTTGGTGATGCAACTCCCCATGTATACTCCAGGCTGTAACTCGATTCCTTCGACGATGCCTTCCGCGTCGTCGCGTGTCTGTGCACGGATTATCTTCTCGCTTCTTCGTTCAAGCGATATGTGAGCTCCTGTGGCTCCTAAATTCCATGTCGTTCCGTACAATCTTGCGTACTTCCCAGATCTAAGCTCGACGTCATGCTTCTCGAGGAAGTCGCCTCCTAAGAGACCGTCTGCTTCTAGTGGAAAATCGTCTTTAACTGCGTAAAAAGGGTGCGATATGTGCCTATCACCAACCCTTATATTCAACCTGACCTTACACAAGGTCGGAACCGGTGTTCCGCCTATCCCTCTGAGCATGATCACACCGTCTTCTGCCATAACTTCGCCGTCAATTTTTCCAACTCTTACTAGGCTTACCTCAGCTCCTGAATCTAATAGCATAGTTCCGTATCTTGTCTTGAATTCATCTGCCTCGATCATTGCGTGATTCTTCTGTCTTGATCCATTTATTAGGCAATTTACTGGTACGACGCGATACGGTTGCCTGTACGCCGCGCCTGCTCCTCGTTTCCCGAAGTCTCTTCGTCTCGCCTGCTGGCGTCTCTAGAAGGACCTGGTTGGGCCCGTTCCTCTCTTCTAGGGGGTCCCCGATTCCTCTTGTAACCTCGCCTGTTTTCTTCAGCTAATCTCGTTCTGCAGTCTCGTATAAAATGCCCTGGTTTCTTACAAAAATGACAAATTACCTGAATTTTTCTTACGTAGTTACTTGGTGTCGGCAATCGTTGAGGATTACTGAATCCTGTCTTCGCTGAGCGACAGTCTCGTGCTAGGTGTCCTGGCTTCCCACAATTGTAGCAATTATTTCCTCTGTTACCTTCTCTGCTGTTGCGTGGTTGATTGTGTTCCCGATCCGATCGATGGGTGGGGCCTAAATCTCGTTCTTCTTCTATCGCGAGTGATATGGCTTCCCTGAGATCTTCACATCGTCGGCTCTTGACCAATATCCTCAGCTTGTCATTCAAGCCTCTGACGAAGATATTGACAGCTTGTTTTCTGACCTGACGTTCCAGCGTCGATTTCGAATCCTCTTCTGCGGCTTCCCTCATCGTCACTTCGATTACTTGTGCAGTTAGTTTCTCGACTCGTGCTCCATATGACTTCGCGTCCTCGTTCGGACGTTGTCTACAGCTACTGAATTCTACTTGTAACGAAGCTAATGTCCGTGTATCGATGCTCATCGACTTCAGCTCTTCCTCCAGTGCATTCCAGGTGTCGATTGATTTGTATTCTAAAGCTCGTGCCGGCGCACCTTTGATCCGCGTGCTCAAGACAGCCTTTAGCAGGTTCTGCGTATCCGCAGGCCGTATTGTCTCACGTGCATATTTACAAGAGCGTATAAAATCACAAACCTTTCCTCGGTCACTGCTATCGAAGATCTCGATGTCCTTCGGAACTTGTCTTACAGTGAGGGTGTCTTCGGCCATGTCAGTTGGAAGTTGGTTCGCTACTGTGTTCTGAATCTGTGGTGGTGTTACTTGCTTTTGAGCCTTACTTTTAACGAATTCGCGCAATGCCGCACGAAGTTCGTCGACCGTATATTCTTCGGTTACGTGTATATGAAAGTGCTCACAGGTTTCGAGAAGATGATCTCTTCGTAATTCTTGAATCCACGCGGTTTTACCTTCTGCAATGCGTTTTTCCACCGTGTACCAGTTCAACGGCATTTGCTGTTTTCCCGAAGCTTCCTGCGCTGCTGCAACCTGTGATGAATGCAAGGCGTGCCTCTGGCTGGGAGGTAGTACGCCAAATAACGGTGAATTATCCCCAAAGCTTACTTCTCCTTGTAACTTGGGTTTAGTCGGAGAGTCTACGGATGCTGATCGTTCTATCCCTTTTTTTGACATGTGACGTCACGGTAATTTCTTCAACGATGCCAGCTTCCGGTGCTACGCTCACTATTCTTCTGATTTACTGGCTCGATACTTGATTCACTTGTACGATTCGACGATCCTCGCCGCTGCCACCAGTTGTTGTAATCGGGATCCTGAGATCTTTCTTACAACTACAATTTATTGAAGGTTCGTTGTCGAATGAAGAGTTAGAACTCAGTCGTACAAAAGTGATAAGGTTTTATTATTATATGAAGAGTTTTACAAAGCTTCACTACGTCTAGCAGAGATCTGGCATAGCCTGCCCTAATATCTCGGTCTTGATGTTCTGACCCTGAGTGTTACAGTGATTGCTTATTTATTACGTTAAGGAGGTCGCGCTGCGTCTGCAGTTGTTGTTAGTTGCGTTAAGGCTTCGTACTTGCACATTCCATAGTATTACCAAAGTGTGGCTCAAACATCTGGATTGCAACACCTTGATACTCGGGTTGCAACATACAAATTACTGTTTAAAAATAGGTACGGTTGACGTTATCACAGGCTCCGGGACTCGCCTTCTCCGCTACAACCAGCTGGAGATACAGCTGCAGTGTTGGGCATCACTAATTACAAATTGTAATTAGGTACATTGGAATTACTAATTATATGTGTAATTTGTAATTAGGAAAGATTCAATTACTAATTACATTTGTAATTTGTAATTAGGAAAAATTCAATTACTAATTACATCAGTAATTAATATCTATTTTCATCCTGATTACAATCGCAGGAAGTAATTAGTAGCTATTTTCCATCTAGTTACAATTTTTCGAAGTAATTGGAAAAATTTTTCAATCTATTTACAATTTTTCAAAGTAATTAGAAGAATTATACAATCTAATTACAATTGTCAAATGTAATTGGAGTGATCATACACGAGTAAATATCGGTACATACGGGAGTATGTACAAGTTATCTTTAGATAAATGGAAGGTTATAATACATACCGCGAGATTTGGAGGTATATAGTGTAACTTTGCGTGTGTATCTCAAGCTCAGAAGCTGTAGAGATACCCGCAGTTAGTGTGAGTTCTTTACCTGAAAGAGTTTATATAAAAAATTGGGCTTTTCTTTGAGGTCGAAAGGCAGGGAAAAGGATGGGTACTCCACCAAAAGCCACCTATCTAACCTTGTGATTTTAAATTTAACTCTGACTCGGGTAGAATTAACTACCAAAGCCGTAAACGATCGGACTCGGGTCAAGACCAAAGCCGAGATATCTCTAATTAGCAGAGCCGGGAAATTATTCCAAGCCTGCTTTTCCTACTGCAAAAACTATCTTTCTCGGATCCGGGAACCGTGAGATTCCAAGACCGTGCATCAGACTCGGAATCGACTTCCTTGGCCCTCGGACGCGGAGAAACGAATCTCAACGCCGTACGCTCTAGGTGACGATCCAAAGCTGGTCCCTGTTGGCTTTATAAGGAAGGAAAGGTTTTTAGGACAGGAGTCAGAGCTGAAATGTCGGTTGAATCTGGCATACGTTTAGTTTACAAGAAATGCATTTAATGCCGGATTACAAATTTAACTAACTCTAATCTATCCTCAAGTTTACGCTTTTGTGTTTATCTAATTGTGATCTTTGTGCATAAAGTTATATTAAATAGAATTCCCAGACGAAAGACTATTTATTAAATGATTTTACTTCTAATATCTCCCGTTTCTAATCATCGATTTTATGTGTTATATGACGAAGTGAACCTTTATCTACTCCTCATGATTGTATCGTTAAAGTGAATTGAAATTAGTCATTAGAGCTAGACGTTCTAATGCTATATGATAAGAAATTACAATGAGTCGCTGTGGTGTTCTACCTACAAACGCTGTCGTGCTTGAAGTCGGTACTGCTTATATACTAGCGATCCCCTCCTTCTTGAGTGACGTCAGCGTCTGGTCGAGTGTAGAGGATTAGGATAATACTCTACTCCTTTGTTTACATTCTTTCCGCTAATATTCAAGCCATTTCACAGCTTGATATGTTACATTGCCCCCTTCCATCGAGTGAACTTCCGCATCCTCAGTTTTTTCTTGTTCCTGATGCTGGGACCTTCTCTTGATTAATCCAGTTCATGTTCGATCCTCAAGCGGAACGGTTGATTCTACTAGAAGTTCTTCTTTGTGGGAGTCTTAATCGGTGCTTTTAAATATTTAATTTGCCTTTGTTATATTTGTGCGTTATTTTATAAGTTTTTGAGGCCTAGTGGGTCGCTTGGATCCCTTTTTATAAAATAATCTGGCGTTTCTGGTGGTATGAAAGGTGCCAATTGCGGTCGTGACGGTCCTGCTTCTGGAATGCACTGGCTCCTCAGCATCTTCGGTAGCGTCGGTGGTGCATGCTCCGTTTTTATGGCCGGCACTTCCTTTGCCTTTGGCTTCGGAGGAGTTGGTGGCCTCAATGAGTCGATCCACTTGTACATCTCTAGTTTATACTTCTTTTTCTCCTCCGGTGTTTTTTTCGGTGATCCCTAATCCTTTCAATTTCCACCCCAAACTTAGGTTCACGTCCTTCTTTTCTTTCTTGCTGTCATCTCCTTTCCAGCGCATCTTCTGGTCGATCGTGAGTGTGACATCTTCGATTATCATTGGTGACATCTTCTTTTCTGGCTTGCGTGTCAAATGTTCAAGCTCGCGCAGGAGATCTTCTTTGACCTCCTCGACTTTTTCCATAGGTAAGTGATTACTCTCATACAACATCCGGTCAATCTCGTTGTTGTTATTGTCGCATTTTTGTTTCCTAATCTTTCTTTTCATTCCCAGGTCTCTTCCGGATTTCGGTGTCATTGTGTCCCGTCCAGGCCGAGCTCTACCTTTGCCGCTGATGAAAAATCCCGAAGGGTAGATTAATCGATCATTATCATTAATTCGTACTTCTTCACCTTCTTGGTAAGTCTGCACCTCCTTTTCTTGCACGCTAGTGTAACCGTATGACATCATGTTGTCTGATTGTACTGGATTATCTGATTTACCATGACGCATTATATAGTCTCACTTCATAATTGTCATATTTTGAATTTACCGATCACGCCCAAATACATTGACAACTCGGATTTGAGTCTATTGTCTCTAGTCATTCCTCATACTTATTTTCCTAGTTTCTTCTATTCAACCGTTTAACTAACATAATGCCTAAACATATTTTCGTGAAATCGTCCACGCTCTTTGAGATTTATTGGATTCTCTAAGCATACGTAGCTTCACCGACTTGACTTTTTATTCTATACGGCCCTTCATAAATTGCAAAAAACTTTGCCATTTTTTTGTTTTGTGAATCTGATACGTTTAACGCGCGCACAAGCACTAGATCATCTATTTTAAAACTAGACATTTTGTGTGTTGCATTATAACGATCCGCACGATATTTTCCTCTCCTTTTTATATTTTCTTTGGCTAACTTGAGTTTGTACTCATATGGTAAATCGTATTTATTTTTAAACATGAAATTTTCCCAAAATCTTTTAGGTTTTTCTCGTTTTTGTAACTCACATGGTGCAAAACCCGTTGTGTCGTGATATACTTCATTCATGCATGATTCTATGACGTCTAACCATTTAATCCAATCGGTATGTTTGTCCGTGATGAACGTTCGAAAAAATCTACCAATTTCTCGATTTACTCTTTCTACTATGTTACCCTGTGGGTGTCGTATAGAGGAGAATATCGGCGTTACATTTTCGTCTTTTAATTTACCTAACCATTTTACTGAGGTAAATTGGGTACCATGATCAAACTGTATCTTTCTAGGTTTTCCTAATTCTGGTACGTATTTGTCGAATATGCTGCAAATGGTGGATTGCGCGTTGGCAATTCTTAGTGGGTACAATTTCACGTACTTACTAAATGCATCAATCACGATTAACAACCACCTGTAGTTTCCACGACTTGTAGGTAGTGGACCAAAAAAGTCTATAGAGATTAAGTCTCCTACGCCAGCAGGTATGATATTTTGCATATTTGAATAACTGTAACAGTTGGTGACCTTACACTTCTGACACAGAATGCAGCGAGCTAGTTCCTTTCGTATTATTTTACCAAATTTAGGATAATAAAATCCTTCTTGCAACAACTTATAGCATGTTGCTGATCCTACATGCCCATAAATTTCATGGCATTCAAGGATAAGTGTCTTGACGATTGACTCTGGTGAGTATACTTTCAATCTGCCCCCTACTTCTTTATGATATAATATTTCATCTTTATATTCGTATTTTAATCTATTGTTTGCTATTCCCTTTCTTATCAGATCAGCAATCCGGAGATCCGCCTTTTGTAACTTCGCCAACGAACGGAGTCCTTTCATCAGATCATCGCTGACCCTTTTTGCTAGTTCTGCGATTACTTCGACTGAATTTACTGCACTTTCTTCCTGATTCTGTTCCGGTGGGAATCTACTGATTATATCAGCCATCACATGATCCTTGCCTTTTATGTATTCTATTTTAAAATCATAGTTTTGTATGTACAACACCCATCTGGTTAATCTTGAGCTAGTTAACCTACAAGTTAAAACGAATGTGAGTGCTTCATGGTCACTTCTAATAATTAGTTCCGCGCCTATAACGAACGTCCTGAACTTTTCAAGTGAATAAACTATTGCTAGTAATTCTTTTTCCGTAGTGAAATAACCTAGTTCAGCCCCCTTGAGCGTTCTACTCGCAAAACCTACAATTTTTTGCTCATTATCTTTATTTATCTGGTATAATATACCCCCGATTGCATAATTACTTGCATCACATTCCAAATAATACTTGGCCTTTGGATCAGGGTGGTGAACAATCATTGTTTCGCAAAATAATTCTTTGACTTTGACGAAGCTATTGTTAATTTCTTCTGTCCAATCCCATTTTATTTCTTTTCGTAATAACTTTAAGAGTGGATATGTCATTTCAGAATAGTCCTTTGTAAATTTGTTATAATAGTTTGCTAAACCTAGAAATCCTTTCAATTGTTTTACATTTTTAGGTGTAGGAAAGTTTTTTATAGCCATGATTTGGTTTCAGATTGGGGTTGTATACCGTTTTCTGTTATTTTGTGTCCCAAAAATTCAACTTCTTTTCTAAAGAACTTGGACTTTTGGAAATTTAGTGTTAAGTTATGTTTTTAGAAAGTATCCAAAAGTTGTTCTAAATGCTTTAAATGGTCTTCGACCGATCCTGATGTGCATAATATGTCATCAACGAAATTTATAGTGAAATGTGCTACTTCTTGTAGTATAATGTCCAATGTCCGAACTAAACTAGCTAGACTAGTGTTTAACCCGTATGGAGTTACTTTAAATGGATACGTTTTACCTTCAAACATGAAAGCTGTGTATTTTCTTGATTCTACTTGTAAAGGTACTTGCCAAAAACTAGCAGTTAAATCAAAACTTGACATCAATTTTGTGTTTCCACATTTTTGAAAGAGCGCCTCAGTAGACTGAGCACAGTCTCTATCCGGTATAATCAATTTGTTGATAAAACGAGCATCAAGTACTAACCGTATATCTCCATTTTTTTTCGCGACTACCACAATCGGATTTACGTACTCGCTATATGATCTTTCAATAATTCCGTGATCAAACTTTTTATCTATTTCCTTTCTAACCTTTTCGCGTTGCATAATTGGTACTGGATATGACCTACGTACAAATGGTCTATCTTCATAAATCTGTATTTTATGTTCGTAAACTGACACCCTTCCAGGAACTTCGCTGAAAACGCCTCTAAATTTCTTTAATAAGTCTATAAAGTTTCTTTGGTGCTCGTTTTCCAAACAGTTACATTCCGAGAGTTTGTATCTGATCTGATCATCGGTCAACTCATATTCTTCACAATTAGTTTGTCGACTTTCAAATTGTGAACTTAACGTCGTTATTTCTGAATTTTCTCTACCAGAAGGTAATTCTTTTGACGTGTGCAATATGATGTTCTCCGTTTCGATTTCAGTGTTTATTGATAAGATATTTGTTTTTAGATTCATACGTGCTTTCCATTTTCCTAATGTATCTATTCCGATAATTATTTGCCTGCGGAGATTCGGGATTACAATGAATGGAATTTGATCCGTGAAGTTTCCTAGTTTGACTTTAACAAAGATTTGTACCTTTATTTTTACAGGTTTCCCACCGGTGGCTCCTACTATTTGATAATTCATTACTGGTAATTTCTCACAAGATTTGAATTTTTCTATGTTTTCCTTATACCAATTTTCCGATATGCCGGTTATCTGGCTTCCTGTATCTATGGCTGTATCTAGGCCTGTATCTAGGGCTATGGTTTTTATATTTTCTAAATAAAGTTCTATTGTTGGACAGTATATAATTTCTTTTTCCTTTACATCCTCTTCGTTTAGCAAAAACTCAGTAGGATTTTCGAACGTATCCGTATTCATAACATCCGCTGCATTTATTTCAAGATCGCGCTGCGTCTCGTCTTTTAGCGGATTGACGATTACAGCGCCATTTGGTTTTCCAAAACCGACTCTTCTGTTTCTATTTTGTTGCTTTCGCAGGTTTCTTCTGCGATCGCATTTATCTGTCGAGGACTTGTCCAATTTGGACGACGGTTATTATCTTGTGAATTAGGTCTGACTTTATTTTCATGTGAATCGTTCATGTTTGCATCTTCGCGTTGAGCGATCGACCTGTTATTATTGTTTTGGTATGAATAGCTATTTCGCCATGTGTTTTGTTTTGGTCGCTCGTCAAGATGGCGAGCAGTGTTTGATAATCTATTAACACTTTGAGCGTGAGGATTTGATTTCGGAATGTTTGAACGTCCTCCGGATTGCATCTGATCTAAAAAGGTAAGCAGACTGTCTATATCTCGTATGCACCTACATTTTGCTGCTTCGACTACATGTTCATCGAAATGACGTATCAAATTGCTAACGATTTCGTTTTCTGTCATTGCAGGAACCAAACCGCTCGCTGATGCAAATTTCCTGCTGGCATATTCTGACTATCCCGTTTTTCCCTCAGGTATGAAATACCCAAACTCTAGATCTCGTCGGATTTCGCGCTGAGTTTCCTCACCCTAATATCTACCTAAGAATCGTTTTTTAAACTCTTCCCATGAATTTATTACATCGCGACGCGCAACCCACCAATCTTCAGCATCATTCGTCAAACTTTGACCAATAAGCTTAAGTCCGAGGTCGTCGTTAATCCCTGAAAACGTGAAATATTCATCTAATTCTTTAATGTAATTCACAGGTTTTTCCCATGGTTTACCCGCATACGTCGGTAATTTTAACTGTTTTGTTATTACACTCATGTTGTCGTGCGTGATGTCTTGACCTACACGCTGTCGTCTAAGGCCTGTATTAATAGTCGTTGCTCAGATCTCGTCTCAAGAGAGTATCAAGTGATACACTCTCAAGATACTATTCTTGTCTCAGGCCATGCGCTATTTAATAGTCAGTACTCAAGTCTTACTCAGTTGATACATTCTCAAACTGAAACTAGTTTCATTATTCAGCTGATAAGCGATCAGCTGAGGGATAATTACGGCGGCTAGCCTCATACAGGGTCCCCTAGTATGAAAAAATATGTCAAACAATGCCCTTCGTACGTTATCTATAGTTTGTGTACTATCTTATGATACTTCGTGTTGCGTAGTGACCACTGGCTTTGTGCTGCGGTGCGTCGTGAGTGTTGTGTGTACTCAACCATACGTATAGTCGAGATGGAATCGAAGAAAAAGAATTTTACCGAGGTGGAGAAAAATTGGTTAACTTCTACTCTCGTGGAATTCAAAGACATAATCGAAAATAAGAATACTGATGGTTCTTCAGTCAAAGCCAAGAAAGCGGCATGGGAGAAGATATGTACCAAATTCAATGCGTCTCAACTCATCAATCAAAAGGTGGGTGTTATTCTTTCTTATTCTAGAATATCATTCTATAATTTAATAAATAATACAAATATGGATATTTCTCATTCGACATGTGCAGTGTCAATAGTCGTACAATTTGTGAAATCAAATACACACTCTTCCATTTGAAGCTATTCCAATTCCAGGCTAATTTCAAGCAACTTCAGAGATTATGGACGAATATGAAGCACCGTCAGCGTGACGCACTTACGTTAGAAAGGCAACACCGGTTATCAACAGGTGGAGGATCGAGCATTGATGACGCTGAGATTGATGCAAACATCGCTATAGTTGCACCAAATCTTATGGTTGAAGTGTCAGGCGTTGTCGATAGCGATACTGAAGATATTGTTTTTGGTAGGTATAACTGAACGGGAATTGATAATGTAGTCGCACAATATATGTTTACTACAGATACCTAATCCGATTCTGACATCATCGGTGATGTCAGAATAACATTTATAATATGCATTTATAGTAATGGGTGATTCGAATGAATTTGTTTGAAATCACTGGAATCCGGATTGTATTTCATTGTTGTAGATAAAGATTCGCTGGAATTTTTTGATGTTCACGACAATGATACGGTATCGGATGTTTCAGAAAAAAAACACAAGGAATTGGTGACAGGTAGGACATATTTTTGCTCACGTGAAAATAAAATTCGTCGAAAAAGACGATACAAAATATTCTGTTAGGGACAAGATAGGCAGCATTGTAAATTGATAACAAATTCTTGTGTGTATCGGTACAACATAGTTCAGTTCATGTTATCACAAATAGTCAGCAGACTAGTCACAAATCGAAGTACAGGCTGCTTCTAATTTTTTTTATTTTTATCACAGGTGTCGATTGTGGTCCACCTACAGAAGTGTTGCGGATGGAAGTTTCTGAAGTAGAAGAAGCTTCAAAAAATAATCGTACAACCTCAGAAGCTGCTATTGCATCCTCTTCCGGTGGAACCACCACATTGCTGGCGCCGCCATCACAACCACCACGGCGAAAACTGCCCAGTATGTCCATATCACGTTCTGGAACACCGCCATCTCGTTCACCATTCCCAGTGACATCTGTAAATAAAAAGGAAGTTTTGATGCAAAAGGAGGTTGACTGTCGAATGAGAAGAGAAGAACAGCTCATGACTTTTGAAAGAGTTCTTTTGGAGCAGCGTATCGCCAGCGAGAAAGAAAATACCCGTAGATTGAAGGCTATGGCCGATCTCGCAGAGCTTGAATTCGAAGTCAGATCTAGGCATTTTGAGAAATAATCAATATAATACTGACCTGCTGTGCTTGGTGAAGACCACTTGAAGGCATGAATGGAACAAGGGCCAAAGTCTAAAATCGTAGTTATCGGCGAATAAAAAAAAATGCGTTCGGCCCTTGTTGCAAATGTTAGGGTTTTTTGTGTTGAGGTGGGTTTTTCTTCAGAATTTTTTTTTTTTTTTTTTCAACCAATTAATGAATGAGTGATCTTGATTGTCATAATGATTACCAATTACTTTTGGTTGAAATGAAATTTGATGCATTATATCATTTCAGCCCTTGTTCCATCCAGGCCTCAAAGTTATTCGATGTCATAACATTAAATTTCAGTTATTGCTATTCAACTTCAGCAGTAGGTCAAAACACATATTTTGTTTTTCGTGATTACCCCAAGCAGAGTCTATATTACTTTTGAAATCTCAAGAAAAACTTCCCAGTATTACTCGTCGTAGAATAATATAAATTATTTTCATTTACTGACTAACGTTATCTAAAATAACATGAATGATGAATTTTATTCTATTTTCATTTACGTAAGTTCATATTGTAACAGGAAAATAGAATTCTAATATATAAACTCAACGTCAGCGTCAAAGTCCTTAGTTAAGAATGCATATAGTTGAATTACATGACTGATAAGTCGAACGAAATGGTTTGAATACCGCGCCATTACGCCATTATCAAATTTAGTCGAATAGCGTGTAGATATTCAAAATTGAGATAACGCGCAGACGCCAAAATATTGATCCGAGTAGCATGCAACAAGTATCGGCAAGCTTACTCTCACGCGAAAACCGGTAGATATATGTTGTGTACGTTGTGAGATACTCTCACGTTAACCTTTCATCGATTTATATCGTAACGTGTTACTCTCACGTGAAAATTGGTCGATACATGTTCTATACGTAACGCTCTCACGCGTCGATAATTGATAAATTGTTATAATCGTAATATTTTGACTATTGTGTCAATCTTTATATGTGATTCTCACTTATTCTTGACTAATTGTCAAACTAAAATCGATTCTGTGTTAATTATTGCATTTTACCTTGTTATATTGTAGTAAATCATTACGTGATCTAAAGTTTTGTCAATATAGACAACTCTTAATTGTGTTATAACTATTCGTCAAGGATTAGTGCTAATATTTTGTAAACGAACAACGAAGAGTCGGACTTTGACAACAAATTGTAAGTAAAATAAACTTGTATATTCTGTCCAACTCTGTCTTTCTTTGCTCTTGGAAATTTAGATCCTTCCTACCTTGGGTCCCCCAAATGAACTCCCTCGTGAGAAGAGTCTATTTATTAAAATATTAGTTAACTAGAGCTAAGCCGATCATTGTTTTCGTTAATTTTGATAATTAACTGGCGCCCAGCGAATTTTAGTATCCCGAGCCTCGACAGCTTTGACCCAGGCCGCGTCGAGTAGAAGCGTTCAAAAGAAAAATAATTAATTTCGTCAAATTATTAAATGATATTTAGTAGTTAGAACAGAATTAACAAAGGGAGAGAACGCTTTCTGTCTCAATATCATCAAGATTACATGAAGTACTAAAAAATGAGCCATGATAAGTATATAAAATTGTGATATTAAACTGATCTCCGTCCACATTACCATGGTCCAGTAAATGTTGAAACCTTACCATAAGAAGTGGGCCTGAATCAAAGCCTGACGAACTGCGAATCCTTCTGGCCTTCGGTCCAATATAGGGTCTACCGGAACGATGGGCTCTGCATCATCATCATGATTGTCAAGGACATCAGGTAGCTCTTCGTTTATAGCCACTGCCATGTTATGCAAAACGGCACACGCAACAATAATATTTGACACTGTGAGCAGCGCATTCCCCAAACCCCTTCGCAGGCAAGGAAACCTTCTCTTCCACACGCCAAACGTACGTTTAATAATATTTCTTCCTTTTATGTGGGCTCTATTGTAACGTTCTTCGGCTTCCGTTCGTGGTATCAGTAGCGGTGTGAACATGTACTGTAGAGCAGGGTATCCACTGTCTCCCAGAAGAGCGCCGGTTAATTCTCTTTCCCGGTATCTCATGTTGACGCGCGACATTTGGAAAATGCGACTGTCATGAGTGCTACCAGCCCATCTTGCTACAATATCGAGAAATTCCATCCTAGGGCCAACTATTGCCTGTGCAGAATAATAAATATATGCGTAAATTACATGTTTCGAAAATCGTAACATAACGGATCCATGGACTATTACCTGTACGTTAATAGAGAAAAAAGTTTTCCTGTTACGGTATGCTTCACCATGAGCTCTACCTGGTGTGTTAACAATTCGTACATGTGTGCAGTCGACTGCTCCATCAACACCAGGAATTCCATTTCTTGCCCCAACTCTACCGAGCGTTCGGAATCGATCTCGATTTTCAGCAATAGCAGCATCGTTAGTTGGAAACTTGATGTACTGCAGCTGCAGCCTGGCAATCAGCAGAGACACTCTTCGAACAATATTAGATGCACTCGATTGTGACACATACTCAAGGTCACTACATACAATCTGGGGAATTAAATATAAAATGAAATGTGGCCCTACATGTTCAAATACGTTCCATAGTACGCTCACCTGAAATGACGCAGTAGCATAAAATCGTAGACACAACAACAGTTTTTGAACTGGAGGGATAGGCAAACCTCGAATCGACTCGGTTCTCAACGCAGGCTCAATTTGTGGCAGAATTAAATGCACCACAGTATGCTTCGAAAATCTGAATCGCTTTGCGAATTCATTTTCAGCCCACCATTCGAAGGGGTTCATCGCATCCCGCACATATCGTTTTCGCAGTCGGACACGAGGTATCACGTCATCTTCGTTGTATCCATCATATCGATCGTACACGTCGTATATATCATATTGGTCGTATATGTCAAATATGCATTGTATATCCATTTTCACTGCACTATTGTACACCACTTGCAAAAAGATGCGAATTTTCGGCTAATTTGGCAGAATATATAGGGTGAATTCTGACGTCCGAATACTTGGAGTAGAGTTGACGCGGCCGCTAGTCGGAATCGGCAATTATTCACCTCGAAATAACCAATCAAGAAGTTGCTAGCTGCTGAAGCAATTGCCTATTCCGACTCGCGGCCGCGTCAACTCTATTCCGAGTGTTCGGAGGTACGAATTCACACTGTATGTATGAAAGAACGAACGAAGAGCGGCGCAGAATCACGTCTCAAGACACCTCCGGACCTATTTTGGCTGACACGAGATTTTTCTATTCTCAACACTCGACTGATACGAGTTTTGTCGACTATTAATAAGGGTACGGGTAATGCAATCTTGAGAATCGACTATTGTACGGCATGAGACAAGTCTCAAGCATCAATCAACAGAAACGCCCCTACTTGATCTCTTCTCAATTTCAGTTTTCGAAAACACTCTCAAGCTGCGTCTATTGTACCGTATTCATACTCAGGACTAGTTTTACCTGAGTTTATCACTTGAGAATCGACTATTAATACAGGCCTAAGACGTCTAAAATCTGACTCTATACCTATCTTTAGACAATCGTGTTTGTGACTGAGCTCTGATAACATTTCTTGATTTATTTCGTGACTTTCCGTTGTTTTATTTTTCAGAACCTCGTACGTGCCTACCTGTTCTCCTCTGAGAATATTTTCACACGTTTCTAGCTTGTCTTTCCATTCGGTGCTTTCATCATTCAACCTATCTACAACGGTCCTAAGGTTAGTATTCATTTGTTCGAATTTTGCGTTAACTTCTATTTCGCTAGTTTCTAGTTCTTTGTCTACCTTTGACTCATACTTAGTTCTTTCTTCTACATTTTTTGCCTGAAACCTCAACATTGTCTGTTCCATTTATTCGAATCTAATATCCATTTTCTTTTCTAGGTTTTCTAAAGAAGCCAATATTTTCGCCATCGGATCTACCGAACTTGCGCTCGTTTCCGTACTCATTGTGGAAGACAGAAAGCTAGACCTATCGCCTGCAATACCTGAATCTCGTTCGCGATTCCCTAAATTGACGACGTCGGACTGTTTTAATTTACCGGGTTCTTCGCTGGACATTTCAGCCCTGACTCCGATCAAAAAACAATTCCAAGCCTGAAGCACAGATCTTTCGTCGGTCTATTTTTGGAACTTTAAACTTGACTCTAGATTCTACTTGATTTTACTTTTATTTAGCGATTTTACGTTTATTTAAGTGATTTGACTAATTTGACTTTAATTTTTCATGCTTTTTCCAAATGATTTTACTAAGAAAAGCCCCACGTTGGGCGCCAAATGTAACTTTGCGTGGGTATCTCAGGCTCGGAAGCTGTAGAGATACCCGCAGTTAGTGTGAGTTCTTTACCTGAAAGAGTTTATATAAAAAATTAGGCTTTTCTTTGAGGTCGAAAGGCAGGGAAAAGGATGGGTACTCCACCAAAAGCCACCTATCTAACCTTGTGATTTTAAATTTAACTCGGACTCGGGTAAAATTAACTACCAAAGCCGTAAACGATCGGACTCGGGTCAAGACCAAAGCCGAGATATCTCTAATTAGCAGAGCCGGGAAATTATTCCAAGCCTGCTTTTCCTACTGCAAAAACTATCTTTCTCGGATCCGGGAACCGTGAGATTCCAAGACCGTGCATCAGACTCGAAATCGACTTCCTTGGCCCTCGGACGCGGAGAAACGAATCTCAACGCCGTACGCTCTAGGTTACGATCCAAAGCTGGTCCCTGTTGGCTTTATAAGGAAGGAAAGGTTTTTAGGACAGGAGTCAGAGTTGAAATGTCGGTTGAATCTAGCATGCGTTTAGTTTACAAGAAATGCATTTAATGCCGGATTACAAATTTAACTAACTCTAATCTATCCTCAAGTTTACGCTTTTGTCTTTATCTAATTGTGATCTTTGTGCATAAAGTTATATTAAATAGAATTCTCAGACGGAAGACTATTTATTAAATGATTTTACTTCTAATATCTCCCGTTTCTAATCATCGATTTTATGTGTTATATGACGAAGTGAACCTTTATCTACTCCTCATGATTTTATCGTTAAAGTGAATTGAAATTAGTCATTAGAGCTAGACGTTCTAATGCTATATGATAAGAAATTACAATGAGTCGCTGTGGTGTTCTACCTACAAACGCTGTCGTGCTTGAAGTCGGTACTGCTTATATACTAGCGATCCCCTCCCTCTTGAGTGACGTCAGCGTCTGGTCGAGTGTAGAGGATTAGGATAATCCTCTACTCCTTTGTTTACATTCTTTCCGCTAATATTCAAGCCATTTTACAGCTTGATATGTTACAATAGGCATATAGGTATACAGGGTGACCCAGAATTCGTGACGAAGAATTTACAGGGTAAATCTTGATCAAAAACGGGATCGAAATTTCCTTAGCCGTTTTTCCCGGAAATGCTTAGATTTCTCGCTATAATTATTTCAATTTCAATCAATAACGCGCGATCTAAGAACGGGCGCTTGTCGGTGTACTCGCCGCTTAGTTGTGTGCACTTGTTTTTGTGATGGCAATAGGATGGGAGACACGCATACAACCGAGCGGTAATCACATCGACGAACGGCCGTTTATAAGCTGCGCGTCATTGGCTGAATTTGGAATAATTATAACGAGAAATCTAAGCCCTTCCGGAAAAAACGGCTAGGGAAATTTCGATCCCGTTTTCGATCAAGATTTACCCTGCAAATTCCTCGTCACGAATTCTGGGTCACCCTGTATACAGTAGACTCTCTATAAGTGTCCGCTCGATAACTGTCCGCACAAGCTGTTTCCCCGCTACATGTACGCTCACTAACACTAGTATCGCGCCCCCTCCATATCGACGTTCGCGCCGGCGCCGAGGACACAGCGACTACGAAATCAGCCGGTGAAATCTCATGTGAGGTTATGTTATAGTTCGTTGTGTCATCAGCGTATATTTTTTTTTAATCAGAGCAACGTGCACTAAGCTACAATAAAATGCAGTCGCGTGATGATGAAAGTGGATCGAAAGGAAAGAGAAAATGTAAAAATTACAATGCAGCCAAAAAATTAAATATTCTGAAAGAATTAGACAATAATGTATCGACAAGCCAACTTGCTCGACAGTATGACATCGATGCTCATACGATCAGAAGTTGGAAACGAAACCGATCGAAGATTGAAGAATTGTGTCAAAATGATCCAAAATTGCAACGAAAACGTCAACGGAAAGCACCATTTGAGGCAGTTGAAAAGGCATTGGTCATTTGGTTTGAAGAAATGCGACTCAGATCAATGCCAATGACTGGTCCTCTTCTGCAAGGTTAGTACATAAGTTTTAGCTTCCAATTCAATGACTGATCCATTTTATTAATTGATGTCTGTAATCACATAATTTCTAGAAAAAGCTCGAGAATTGGCGGAAGGAATGAAAATTACTGAAAATTTCGCTGCCAGTGAAGGATGGCTAAGCAAGTGGAAAGCTAGGCATGGCATTCGTTCACTATCTATTTGTGGTGAAAAAATGAGCGCTGATCTGGAAGCTGCAAACAAGTTTAAAGATAATCTGGAACGAAATGGAGAAGACGATCTGACGTTAGCTCAAATATTCAATGCTGATGAAACCGGTCTAAATTACAAGATGATGCCAGGGAGAACTTTGGCAGGAGCCGCAGAACGTCAAGCTTCCGGATTTAAAAAAAAGTAAAGATCGTGTTACAGTTATGGTTTGTTGCAATGCTGACGGATCATTCAAATTGCCTCTGGTTATTATTGGCAAATCTGCAAAACCACGAAAGTTGAAAAATATATCTAAAAATGCATTACCTGTTTACTATACGAATCAAAAGAGCGCGTGGATGGATTCCAAGATTTTTTAAAAATGGTTTAAAGAAGAATTTGTGCCTCGGGTAATTGCATTTTTGAAACAGAGAAAACTACCGTCGAAAGCCATTCTGTATCTTGATAACGCACCCTGCCATCCGCCAGTCAAAACTTTGACAATAAATGGTGTTACGGCTTCTTATTCACCGCCAAACACAACATCTTTGATCCAACCGATGGATCAGGGTATAATTGAAAATATAAAAAGACGTTACAGGTCACAGCTTGCGCGTTGTGCATTGAACGCTCAAAAATCTGAAATCGACATCACAACATTTCTTAAATCCATCTCAATAAAAGAAGTGATTTATTGGGTAAGTGATGTGTGGACTGCTGTAGATCAAGCAATGATTAGAAAATGTTGGAAAAAATTGTTACCAGCAAGATTTTTTGAAGATGAGACTGAAAATACAGTAGAAAATTCAGCTGCAGAGACTGATATGACTGATGAAAGTGTATTGAATACTATACGACAATTAAGTGACTATCACAACATCACTGAAGATGTTATGCAGGATTGGATTAAAGATGACAAAGTCGGACCGATACCTTCTAATGATGAAATCATTCAAATGGCTGAAGAGAATAATGAAAGCGGTGAGTCCATTGGCACAGTGTTATGAGTACAGCCTGGAAATTTGAATTTCATTCTCTATCAAGAGACTCCAAATTTTTTTTTACAATTTTGTTCAAATTATTTTTTCGTGATGAATATACTTTGATAAATGTTGACATCTTCGATTTCTTCATCCGAATTGTTTTTTCAGAGGATAATCATAAGCCAATCGAGTGAGCGAGCGAGAACGAGCACAACCTTTGATTATTTTTTGGTTGAGTGATAAACAACAACTACATTTTTCATTCATTTTCATTCATTTTTTCGATTTTCTCCTGCCATTTTGAGTCGAATTGTTGAAATATTATTGTATAGGTAACTTATGTTCATGATGTTTGTGAAAACATGATTTTGCTGTTTTATTTTTCAGAAAGCGAGAGTGAAAATGAAGAAGAAGAAATCACTCCTGGAAAAGCGATTTCGGCAGCCGATAAATTAATCTTATTTTATGAAAAAAAACGGCTTATTAACCCTGGACGAATTTGCCGCTATACGGAAATGCAGAAATGTCGCTATTAAGTTGAATCTAGATTAGTATGGACTAATTTCTTGTTGCGCTGCAATATATAGAGATTTTTACGATGTCACCTGTATTCATTGGTTATCGTGTTTTGACATTACCTTACGTATATGTATTTTTGCTCGATGATTAATAATTTGCCCAATAAAAAATTGATATTCAATCCCGATTTTGATGCATTATTTTTATCCCACAATAAGTATACTGTCATATTAACTAAACCTATAAATTTTACGCACGTTTATATGCGGCATGTATACGAATATGCGCGCGCACATGCAACCTAGCGCGCATGCACCAGTAGAAGAGTAGCTGAGGAGTGGTGGCACTCGTTAACTATCCATTTCCAAGAATTTTCCACTTCTATCGGCTGTGTTCCAACTTGTAAGGCTGTACACTTACACTTACACTTACACTTACACTTACCCTTACCCTTTGCCTGCGCGCCAAGCGTATGCCTACGCCAATGATTGCGCATTTCAGCGCGATCTGGCGGAGATGTACTTAACCAGGTTGTCGAGCGCATGCGCGCCGTGCCTTGGCGGGATTTTTGTTTTTGAAACAAATTGTTACAAATTTTCAATCGTCACGTTTTCTTGGCGTTTATCTTACGCCTACACCGCATTCATCAATCGCAATCTTCGGCGTTTATAGATATAAAATTACATTATTTAAATTGAAATATTAAAATATTTTCGTGTGAAAGTTTTGCGTTTACAATTATGAGTTCCGTGGTGCCGAAATGGACTTGTAAGTATAATTTATTACTATATCTATCATATGAGTAGAATAATTACTTAATAAACAAATTTCTGAAATGTCTTCGTGTTTATTATACACCAGTCGTCTTACGGGTTTCGACCGCAGATAATTTAATATTCTAAACTTTAATTCCAACTTTTATTTGAAAACTCACATGTATTACCTGGAAAAAATGCCAGATAGAAAACTTATCGGGTCGTATAAATGGCTGCAGATAAAATGCTAAGACAAAAACAAAAATGTTAAAGAGTTCTATTCATTTATTTCGTAATTTATTACCAAATCACGGGCTTGTTCCATAAAAGGAAAGTAATAATAATAATAATATGTAATAATAATATTAATAACAACAATAACAATAATAATAACAATAACAATAACAATAACAATAATAATAATCACAGATTGAAGAACAGAAATAACTAATGAACCTGTATGAATCAAAATTGTAGAACACTAAATAAATACTGATATCGACACTTGATACGAATAACAGCACATTTCAGATTCCGGATGAAAGAGAGCACGTTCCAAATTCCGGGTGGAAAAGATCACGTTTTAGATTCCGGTTGGAAAAGAACACGTTTCAGATTTACTCGAAAACTGGCACAATTTAGGTCGAAGCAAATATTAGCAAGTGTCAAGTAGGTTCATTATAAAATTGGAAACTCACAATTATGCACAAAAACTCGATTCCATTTTATCATTAAATGATTAATTGAATTGAGTTTTTGTGTATGATAAGGAATTTCCAATTTTATCATGAACCTACCTAACACTTGCTAATATTCGCTTCGACCTGAATTGTGCTATAGTTTTCCGGTAAATCTGAAACGTGCCAGTATTCGAGTCAACCTGAAATGTGCTCCTTTTCATTCTCAATCTGAAACGTGTTCTTTTCCATCCGGAATCTGGAACGTGCTCTTTTTCACCCGGAATCTGAAACGTGCTCTTTTCCACCCGGAATCTGAAATGTGCTTTTTTCCACCCGGAATCTGAGATGTGCTGTTATTCGTATCGGGCGTCGATATAATATAATATAAATATAGAATAAATAAGTAAATGAATAAGTGAATTAATAATTGAATAAATAAATAAATAAATAAAAAATTATCAAATAAAATGGTTTTTATTTTTAGGGAGCAAAACCGATACCATTAATCTAGTAAAGACAGGGTCCGCGCTGAATTATATGTTCACCGGCAAGAAAGGGATGGCGACTGATGGCTGGGAAACGGTGGCCACCAATTTGAGGTGCGGTGCCAGCGCCTATCAATGTAAAAAAAAATTCGAAAATCTCCAAATGTACTACAAAAATATTATATTGCCACCAACCGGGGAAGGGTTGGAAGAGCAGCAGCACCCAGCCGAAATATGGCCGTATTACGGCGTAATGCATGAATTCATGTCCAAGAGGCATACGATAAAACCGGTCCTGACTATCCAATCAGCGCCCGGAGTCGCAGGTCCATCAGGAACTTTCCACGTTCAAAATCGCAGGCCCTGCAAAGAGGCATCCGACGAAGATAGATAGATAGATAGATAATTTTATTTTTCCAGGTTTGGGTTGGAAAATATTACAAAGTAATCGTAAGAAAGTAGAGAAATAGAATATGGGTACAAGCATAGCTAGAATACATAAATAGAGATAAGCAAGCAGTAAAGAGAAACCAAAAAGCAGACACAACGAAATGAAAGAGACAAATATAAGATTCTCAATTACAACTCACTGAAAAAGAAATTAAAAATATAACTTAAATTAACAAGAGTAAACTTAACGCCTAAGGAGCTAAGCAATAGAAAAGGCTTAAAGTGGTAAACTAGGGCGCACGCGTAAACTCCGTATCGAAAAGATACTTGCGGAGGCGGTACTTGAAGGCAGGCAGAGAGCGAGCCGCACGAAGGTCAGGGGGTAAAGACTCCCAGAAATAAATGGCAGAAACTGAAAAGGACCTACGATAGGGCTCGGTTGAAAAACGCGGGATAATAAAATCACCTCGTGGGCGCCGAACAGGACTAGGGGTAGCCACAGTGGAAGGACGAGCAGTGAAGAGTTCCCGCAGATAGTCCGGCCGACCGGAACGGAGAACGACGAAAAAGAGGGTGCCGAGAAAGTAAAGCCGACGATCTCGCGCATTGAGCCAACCGAGCCCACGCCGGTAGGGAGTGACATGGTCGTCGTCCCTGGCGATGCCGCAGACGGAGCGAGCGCAGCAGTTAAGAAGTCGTTGGAGTCTAAGGTTAAGAACACCCGAGACGCCTGCGAGGATAGCAGCGCAGTAATCGAGGTGCGGAAAAATAAGAGTGGTGACCAGGTGCACGCGTAGGGAACAAGAAAGAAGCCCGCGAGAGGCCGAGAGCTGACGGAAAGCACCATGAACCCGGTTTGAGACAGTATCAACTTGCGATACCCAAGAAAGCTTACTGTCGAGGAGAAGTCCTAGGTCACGAACCGATTGAGAAAGAGGGATAGGCACACGATCAAGAACGATAGGAGGAAGGACTGCACTGTAAAGCCTCGTAATAAACGGCGGACTACCAAGAATGATTGCCTGGGTCTTAGAGGAATTAAGGGAGAGACAATTCTGGCAGGACCAAGTATGCACCGCCGCGATGTCCTCATTGAGAAGGCGAATAGCCTCCGGGACTTCCCCCGCAGAGCACTGGAGATAGATTTGAAGGTCATCTGCATAAAGCAGGTGCTCAGTGTGCCGTAGGACGCGGAAAAGGTCATTTATGAAGATGAGGAAAAGCAGAGGGCTAAGAACGGAACCCTGCGGAACGCCAAGATCAAGCGCGACCCAGGCAGACAGTTCGCCAGAGGGGCCTACGACAGCCTGCGGGCGGCCTTGCAAGTAGCTCGATATCCAAGCTAAGGCATGCTGGGAGAAGCCCAAGGCAAGAAGTTTAGAGAGAAGAACCGAATGCGGGATGGAGTCGAACGCCTTGGTAAAATCGAAAAGGACCAAAACGGTAACCAAACGCCTGTCGATGCCAAGCCGAACGTCCTCAGTTAACTTAAGCAGGGCGGTCTGCGTATTCAACCCCCAACGGAAGCCAGATTGGCGAGGGTCGAGAAGAGCGTTATCCTCGAGGTAGGACATAATCTGGACAAGGACAACCCGCTCGAGTACCTTCGCAAGAAGGCAGAGATTGGCTATTGGACGCATTTGCTGAAGCGAGGTGGGACTCTTTACCTTAGCCAGAGGCAGCACACGGGCTCGCTTCCAGGCAGCAGGGAAAACCGAGGTAGACAAAGAGTGGTTGAAAAGTTGAAGCAGAAAAGGTAAGATCGCAGGAAGAGCATCCGTGATATTTCTGAGAGATAGGTCGTCCACACCTCGAGATTGAGAGGAGAAGTGCGAGATAGCGTCAAGCAGAGAGCGAGGTGAAATATCGCGGAAGTAAAACTGAGAGTCGTCATAACACCGCGGAGGCAAGGCACGGAAGAAGTCGGCCACATCTTGGGCTGAGGTGGGGCAACGCAAGACCGAGGCAAAATGTTCGTTCAACTCGTCAACTGAGAATCCCGCACAGTCGCTTCTCTGTGAACGAGCCAGGCCGAGGGACCTCAATTCACACCATAGGGCCCGAGCAGACGAAGCGTTACTTAGACGGTTAGCATAAAAAGCACAACGGGCTGCGGACGTGAGCTTATAAAGAGCGTCCCGGGCGAAACGAAATTGCAGAAGAGCCGAAGCGGACCGACAGCGTTTATAACGCCGATAAAGGGTATCTCGAACACGGCGCTGGGTCAGAAGGTCGGGCGTGATCCAGGGTGGAGCGGAGCGCTTGGACGTAAACGTACAAGAAGGCGCAAGATTATCGAGCGCAGTCGTCATATTGCCCTGCAGGCAGCAGACTAACTCATCCACGGTAGCTTGAGGATGGAAGGCCTCCCAGGGAGCAACGTCAAGCTGGCGAACAAACTCGACCGGAGAAAAGGTGCGGTAGGAGCGAGAAGTGATGAGCTTAGTGGAGGACGGAGCAGGAAGCAAGAGGCTAACGAAGATGAGATCCTGCCCAGCGATGAAGGGGACACTAGATTGCCCAAACCCGGTGATGGAGTCACGGTCGCTCACCATGCAAAGATCTAGAAGCGTGTCCGACGTGTGCGTATGGTAGGTGGGGGCGAAAGGCACCATGAACAAGGCACGGGTGTGGCAGAAGGCCCGCACGTTCTCAGCATCATAGGTGTTGGCGAGTTGGTTCGCATTGAAATCCCCGAGAATAAGAGAAACAGGATAGTTGGCGGCGAAGAGATCGTAGTCGAGCTCGAACGACGCAAGGTTCGTAATTTTGGGGGGCCGGTAGACGACTGACACCATAAAAGGAGGAGCCCCCGAGGGCTTGATTTCAGCTACGAGGTATTCCGGGGAGGCAGAGTACTGTGAGGGAGATGCAGCAAGTATTTTCCCCCGGAGAGCATCGCAGACATAGAGCGCAACACCGCCACCTAGTTTACCGACGCGATCATTACGGAGAATGGAGTAGCCGGGCAGGGAAACGGAAAGGTCAGAGACTTCAGGATGGAGCCAGGATTCACTGACGGCGATTAGATCGTAAGAAGGCGAGGCCGCAAAGTAAAAGCGCAGGTAGTCCAGGTGCCCACGAACAGAATTGGCATTGAGGTGACAAACGTTGAGGAAGGCACACGAAGGGTAGTTCGGGGCTGGAAGTCGAACAGGTGGCGACGAAGAGGCAGGAGAACAGGGTGAGGAACGTCATTGCGAGGAAGGATGGGAAGCCGAGGCATGAGGAGGGTTAGGAGTCGGCCCAGACGACAGGCGGACAAAGGACGATTCAGAGTGAGCAGAAAAGGCAGGCGACACGGATCGCGAGAGAGGCGGGGAGCCCATTTGCGAACCCGGACGAGAGGTGACGGCGAGGGCTCGCGAGGTACCACGCGACGCGCCACGTTGCAGCCCACGACGAGAGCTAGCGGGAAAAGAACGCGGCCCGGGCGGTAAGACTGGCGAACTAGCTGGTGATTCAGCTTCGAAGGCCTCGAGGTCTTGGACCGTGCAGATGCGTCGAGTTCGGGCGCCGTCCCCCATTTTCAGGAAAACAACCCCATCGAAATGCCAAATATATCTATAGCCACGAGCTTTAGCAGCAATTCGAGTTGCAGTGAGAAGTTTATAGAGGTCACTGGGCAGGGCTTCGTTGATATTAATGGTGCTCACAGGACCCGGGAGTGGAGGACTCAGGTTGGAAGAGCGGAGGATCCCTTTGCGCTTCTTGGCGGCGATAAAGTCGAGGCAGATTTCACGCGTGCGAAACTTGGCGATGATGGGGATGGGAGCATCCTTGCCATTGCGAACCTTAGAGCGAGAGATTAAAAAGCGCGAGTCCAAAATATCACCGTCCGCAAGCACAAGCCCAATTGCCTGGGCCACGAGCAAAATTGAGGCCCGCGTATCACGAGGGGACGAGCAGGGCACCCCCGAGAAGATGTGCTCAAGCTCACAGAGTCGCGCAGAGGCTCGACGCAATGCGAGCTGATCAGCAGCCGCTGAACGACGAAGATCGGCCAGTTCATCACGCAGCTCGCTGTGCTCCCGAGAGGCGGCAACATCCCGCTGCTCCAGTTCCAGGATTCGAGCCGTGTTAGAGTCAGCTTGGGCCTGCAGAGCAGGCAGGCCTTCCAGACGAGATTCGAGGGCGTCAAACCGATGGTTGAGTTGGCGAAGGACCTCGTCTAACGCAGCCGAACTGCTAGGTGTAGGAGACAGCCGGGCCGGAGAACCCGGGCGAGCAGTTGAGGGCGTAGGCTGCGCGCCCTGCTGGAGAAATTCCATGGGCGAGGCTGGACAACAGCGAACAGTGCCAGCCTGAGAGGTCTTCTTTTTCAGGCACCCCGGGTGGAAGAAGGAGCCGCAGCCAGTGCAATGCACCGATTCGGTGGCAATATGCTTATTGCAGCAAAAGCAGCTACGAGGCGCCATCTATAAAGAGGCCTAGCTGCACAGCACAGAGTCGGTGGGTTACCGACGGAGCAGAGAGCGGCTCAGCAGAAGGCAGCAGGTGAGATAATCGAACGTCGATCGATGGATGGTCGATAGCGGCGACGGCGGGGCGAGCACGGGCATGCGCGCAGCGGTGACAGGTTAAGGTTATGTTAGCTAAAGAAAACCCATGGGAAATACAGAAAAATGAAGCGTAGGACGTGCAGACAAGCAGAAAAGCAAGCCCAGAAGGAGGCTTGCAGTTAGGCGCATGCAAGAAAATCTGAAAGCAGAGCCCGAGGGCAAGATGCAGCAGTAAAAGCCCAAAAGCAGAAGAGCAGAGTAAGAGGCGTGTAAGCGTACTCACGTACAGAGAGAGAGAGGGGGGAAGAAGAGGGGACGAAGCAGCAGCCATGCAAAAAAAGACGTGTCGCTGCTGCAGAAACAAATAACAAGGCCGTCACGGACTTGATATCCGTACTGAAGGCGGATATGGAGAAGCAAGCCGAGGATCGGGCAGCTGCCAGAAGAGTAGAATAGGAGTTTTTAGGAGTTATAAAAGAATTCCTGTTAAAAAAATAGAATATATACATTATTATTAATATATACCGTGAAGATTCGTGGATGCGGAACACTTGTTGAATGAATCTGTGTTCAATTCATTGTAATTCATTGTCAAGCATCAAAAAATGTTCCGCATCCACGAATCTTCGCAGTATAAGTATATTATATTTAATTTAGGTATATAATTCCAAAATCCATTTCCAAAATATCGAATTTGAATTTGAATTTTTCTGTATACGTTTAATCTTTTTACTATAAATATACATAATAATATTAACTAAATATATATATATATATATAATATAATAAATAATATATATACATTATATATATATATATACCTATATGCCGTTAATTAAAAATATATATATATATATATATATATATAATATAATAAATAATATAGTATATACATTATATATATATACCTATATACCGTGAAGATTCTTGGATGCGGATCACTTGTCGAGTGAATCTGTGTTCAATTCATTGTGAATTCATTGTCAAGCATCAACAAGTGATCCGCATCCACGAATCTTCACGGTATATATAATATATGTATAATGATATTATATTTTGAGTTAATATATTTAATTCTGTTTTGTTGAGTTTTGTTGAATTTGTTGCATATCGAAGTTTGATAAATATTGAACATTATAAAATAAAGTAAATAGTAAATTATACTTACATCCAGTACATACGTTCAACACTACAATCAAGAGACTCGGTTCGCGCCAAGTACATGGTACAAGTACCAAGTTTCGATTTAATAAAAATAATCTTTATTAAATATGATGTCGATAACTCTTGTACAATTCTTCATGATGCTTAAGTATGTACGACTATGGTAGAGATCCACATTTTTGGACATATAACATTCGACTCAGCCTTTTCATTTCAATTTTTACATTTTTATTTGTCTCGAGGTATCAATTATTTAGTTTATTCGGAAAATATTAGATGAATCGCGTTGTAAATTCTATTGCCCGATACAGGAAAATTATAATATTAGCGTTTTCGGTTGGGACGAATTGTGCTTCACTAATGTGCTTCACTAATGTGCATCATGTGCACCGGTATAATACTGCGGCGTACACCGTATTACCGTGTATCACCGTGTATCCTAGTTTTGCCCACGGGTTTTGCACCGTGCCGTTCAGACGTCGCTGCGCCCTCTGAACGGCACGGTGCAAAACTAAGGTACCATGAGTTTGCATAAGTCTGCAGTGATAGAAATCAAACGATTAGATAGACGTTACACTCGTTCGAGAAAGAACACATATTCAGAGCGGAGTTCTATAAACCGCAAACTGCAAATTCATTTGAACCAGAAGATACAGGTAAGATCCTGCACGTGGCACGAGAACCCGGAAACGAGTAAGTGGGGAATTTCCTACGGTTGAGGTAAGAGTATATACATACATATAAATGTAACTCACAATGAATATTTATTCTTTATTGAATAATTATAGATATATGTTATATTGAATAATTATGGAGAAAAAAAAATTGTATAAAAGAATAATATATAAAGTAAAGTCCGACAACGAAGAATTTGAGAATTTGAGAATGTAGAATTTTCTTTCGTTCCAGTGTCTGGACAACATTGTTGAAATACAGCTAATTATTTCTCTCGAGCGTGTGTAGCTGTAGAAGTAGATTGCGCAAATCTAAACCTGCACGTTCATTACGCGGAGCTCGAGGTGGAGGCAGTGGTCGGTTACGTGCGTGGATTATCAAAGCATCACCTCGGCTGACACAAATATTGTGTAATACCGTACACGCCGCCATAACTTTGATTGCGGTTTGAACCCTAACCTCCAACGCTTTAGTAAAGATTGCACGCCAGCGTGTCTTCATGATCCCAAAAGAACGTTCAACAATCATTCGTGTCTGGCTGAGTGCATGATTGAACGCTCTTTGGTTTTCGGTAATTGGTCGAGTGAACGGTGTTATTATACATACTGGATCTCTTCTACAAGGATAAGCGCTATCTCCGACAATAAAGAATCCTTCGGGTGGGTACAAACTTCGTCGGAACAATGCACTGTTGCGGAATAGACGAGCGTCGTGCACAGACCCCGGAAAACCACTAACAATGTCTATAAATGAACCGGAGGCATCGACCAAACCTTGGAGATTTATAGAATAAAATTGTTTCCGGTTATAATACTGATCGTAAAGATTAACCGGACAAACGATTCGGATGTGGCATCCATCAATGGCTCCCACGCATTGTCGAAAGACCGCGCTGTTTGCTCGTCTTGAAAATTGCAAACCAATGTCTGGCAACCTGTCCACCGAGGGCAGACGAACAATTTCCGGTAAAATAGTGATTATTTTGTTAAAAATCTTGTGTACCACCCTGCAGACTGTTGTTCGTGGTATATCAAAACAAGCTGACACTACTCGGTACGCGACTCCAGTAGCCAACCAAAAGAGGAACAGAGTAACCTGAAACATACGTTTATTATTATTATTATTATTATTATTATTATTATTATTATTATTATTATTATTATTATTATTATTATTATTATTATTATTATTATTATTATTATTATTATTATCATCATTATTATAATTATTATTGTTGTTATTGTTAGTATTTTTTCATTTCTACACTATAATTTATTTATTATCATTTTATTCTATGTAAGTTTATTCATTTATGTTATATTTTTTTCTATTATTCATTCATCTTATAATATAATTTCATTTTTATTAAGTTTGAAATGTTTTTTCATTTAGAATACAAAAAGAATACGTTATATTATATAAATAACAAGGTCTGATACTCACTTCAACTTCAATGCACCAGCCTGATCTTTTCCCAGTACTTCTAACAAGTTGGACGATTTGTACGAAGCTTGTTGGATTGACGCGCAAGTGTCTTTGGCTCATTCTGCGATCCCCGCGCGCAGAAACGTTCCGAGCAAGCGCCGATTGTAGCTAGGAGGAGTGAGGCAATACGGACCTCTCTACACAAATATATACAAATAAAAAAAATATACAGCATATGATGTTTCATAATTTACGTAAACCATACTGTAGAGTCGATTTAGTTATTTTTTAATGAATTGCAATTCTTTTTTTGACAAGGGGTCGTCACTAAATTTAATTATGAAACACTTGTACATCCTTACCAGGTTATTCCTCTGTTGCAATAATTGCAACGCCAACAAAAAACACCCGTTGACTCTTCTCGAGCGAGCTTCCTCGACTCGGCGATTTCGTTGAAACATTTGCCACATCACCAGCCATATAGCGACAAATTCTTCGTCCGTAATCATAATTGATCAATTAAAAGAGTGGAGATTTATTTAATAAGAAACAAATCCAGAAATTAAATAATGAACACAAATTGTAACACGAAACCAATACAGCCGAACAATAAATATCGAAGAAGCAATAATATTACTGATCCTTTACTTATCTCAAGAAGCAACAACAAATGCCGTAAACGTAGGATAAACGCAAAGAAATAGGTGACTATTGAAAATTTGTAACAATCAAAAACAAAAATCCCGCCAAAGCACGGCGCGCATGCGCTCGACAACCTGGTTAAGTACATCTCCGCCAGATCGCGCTGAAATGCGCAATCATTGGCGTAGGCATACGCTTGGCGCGCAGGCAAAGGGTAAGGGTAAGTGTAAGTGTAAGTGTAAGTGTACAGCCTTACAAGTTGGAACACAGCCACAGCCCCTAGGGCGGACACTTATCGAGAGTCTACTGTAATGAGTATATATAGGGTGAATAAATATACATAGGATATATATCGACATATTCGGGTATATCTCGGTATATACTGCAATTTCTGAGTATATACAACCATATATCGACGTATTCGGGTATATCTCGGTATATACCGTCATGTCTGGATATGTCTCAGTATATACCGCAATTTCTAAGTATATACGATCATATATCGACATGTTCGGGTATATCTCAGTATATACCGTCATATCTCGGTATACACAACCATATATCGACGTATTCGGGTATATCTCGATTTATACCGTCATATCACGGTATAAATATACCTATTGTTTTATTCTGGGACTAGGGTTATAGAAATAGACTATAGAAGTCTATACTTTAGGGACGTTTGTATACTTTGAGGACGGTCCTCAAAGAATTGCATATCGAACTTATCGTTTGAGGACTTTTCCAAAAAATACGGCACTGGGGCCAGAAATTGCGGTATATACCGAGATATACCCGAATATACCGGTATATGGTTGTATATACCGAGATATACCCGAATATGTCAATATATGGTTGTATATATCCAGTCATGACGGTATATACCGAGATATACCCGAATACGTCGATATATGGTTGTAAATACTCAGAAATTGCGGTATATACGGAGATATACCCGAATATGTCGATATATATCCTATGTACATTTATTTACCCTATACACACTCATTATATGCCTATATGCCTATATACCTCCAAACCTCGCGGTATGTATTATAACCTTTCATTTACCTAAAGATAACTTGTACATATTACCGTATGTACCGATATTCACTCGTGTATGAACACTCCAATTACATTTGACAATTGTAATTAGATTGTATAATTCTTCTAATTATTCCTAAAAATTGTAATTAGATGGAAAATAGCTACTAATTACTTCCTGCGATTGTAATTAGGATGAAAATAGATACTCATTAATAGAATATGCCAGCTTTGGGGCGTCACAACAAACCCCCCTTTCCCCCCTTCCCCTCCCCCCTTCCCCCCCCCCCTGGCGCCATACTTCCCCCTCGAGGTCGTCTGGACTCCCCCCTTCAAGGTCGTCTGGACTCCCCCTCGAGGTTGACCGTTGACGAGGGGGTGTCTCTGTCCCCCCGTCCCCTCGCTATTTCCGCCCCCTCTGCCCTGCGCTGTATTTACATGTGGGGTCGTGTCACGCTAAAATTTTAAATACGCTACCCCCTTCTTACGACTATGAGGATGGGAGGATCGGGTACAAGATTACAAGATGCAATGACGCGGCAATATTCACATAAATGCTATTTTTATTCAAATCTCAAGTATACACAGAGGGGTGTGAGACAAGAGTACATACAATTTCATGCAAATCTTAGGTTATAGATTAGCCTAAGTGGTATCTTAACACTATGAGTACACACACACACACACGCACCCAATTTGTGTTTATTCAATACATGGGTGGGATTTTATGCAAAGCGCACGCACATATATATGCTTATAAGACCAAAGATGATACGGGAACTTTCAGGAAAATAGCCAAAGTGTTGCTCTAAAAGAAAGAGGTTATATTTACATGTGGTGTATCTACAAGAGTTTCTACTATTACATACTATTACATATTATTTTAATAACATTTACCTAGAAGAAAGAGAAACGACAATTAAAGTCTATTCTCCTCGGTTTCCTTCTCCTTTAGTTTATTATTCAATTTCTTAATTTTGTGAGTAATGTTCACATGTGTTCTCTATCTTCATCTATCTACCTGTCATATATCGATCCCTGTCGACATCTCGATTATAGGACGCGAACTGATGTTGCGCGGTTAATTTAAATTAAGTTAAAGAAAGGACACTTTCTTTACATCTCCCCACCCGGGGTGAAAGTTCTTAATATCATTTGTCCCAATTTCCTACATCTGTATCTTCTTTGTCTGCTTCATATATGTTCGCTGTGGCTGGTATTAGTTTAGTCACGTGAAATATACCTGTATCCGTTCTTTCTCTCCCTGTTTTTAGTTTGTAGATAGTGTCCGAAATTTTATCGGTTATTTCAAATGGCCCGATTCTCAGTTTGTCGAGTTTCCTTCTATTCAATCTATTTCCATTTTCCACATATATTAAATCTCCGATGTTGAATACATGGTTCTTTCTATTCTTATCGAATAATTTTTTATTATAGTTGTGTGATCTGATAGTATTCTCCAACGCCACTTTTCTATGCCTATACCAGGTGTCTTTATCTTCGGCCTCTCTCAATTCCTTGGGTATGATGCTTACGTCTGTGCCATCCAGTAAATACCTTGGTGCAAATCCGGTTATTGAATGTTCCGTTTCATTTGTATTTTTCTATGCACTCGTGCGCCGTCGTTGTCCAAGCCTTCTTATTTACATTTTCGTTAATTTTGCATCTTATTTTATTAACGATTGTCTGGTTTAGCCTTTCGTTTAATCCGTTTGAGAAGGGTGCGTCGACTGCAGTGAGTACTATTTGTATATTGTTTTCTTCTAGGTATTCTTTAAACTCCTTCGAGTTGATGCCCGGATATTGGTCTGTCAAAATCGTCTCTATTCCCTGTCGACATCTCGATTATAGGACGCGAACTGATGTTGCGCGGTTAATTTAAATTAAGTTAAAGAAAGGACACTTTCTTTACATGCTTATTCCCACTACTGAAAATGGTGTTTTTATTCAATACTAGGGTGTGGGTGATTCCCCAAGTACGATTTATCATCCCTAGCAGGTCCTTGTATTGTTTCGGCCCGGTTTTAGGCATGGGAATTTTTTCTTCTCACAAGCAGTCGCCACGGTGCGACCCGTGAGATCTTGGCGGCTGTGGTGTAACTCGTCGGAGACCGACGGTTCCAATAACGGAAGCACTTACTTCGACTGCGCGTCGATGAGTTGTTTCACCTGAACGGTCACGTAATAGGGGAATAGTTTGCTTATCTCTAGCAGGACGATGTCAAGGTAGTTCTCACGGAATTCGAGATCTAACAGAGGTTTGATGTGTTCGACGGCAGCGTCGTATTCCCTCAGAGCTATTTGCGAAATGCTTTGCAAGGAAGGCTGAGCAGGCAGCAAAGTCTTGACTTTTTCCGCGGTGAACTCGGCGAATAGTTTCTTACATGTATTGACATCATCTTTCAATTTTTTCAGCATTCGTATTCGTTCTTGTACGCAGGGGACTAGCGATTTCAGCCCATCGAAGGTAGTCTTCTGCATCACGATTGAAGGTTGATAGAGTTTTTGCTGCTTAGCGGATGGTTGATAGTTCTCGTTGTCGCAGGCACGTGTGTCATCGTCAACAGCATTTGATGAGATATCTGCGTCGGCTGCTGGTACGTCGAATCGAATTGCTCTTGCCCCGTGAGCGGTCGTGAATGCTCGCTTGCATTCACCAAGGTCGAGGGTATCGAAATACCATTGGGCATCGGCGTATATATCGAGAGCAAAGTAGTCCGAGATGATGTCCGTTGCTTCGGTCAGCGCGATCCACGATTCCAGATTCAGGCAAATACCTCCTGAAGAATTATTCACCAACCGAATCAACAGTTCGTACTCGCTGTCCCCTCGCAATCCAAGACCGATATTGATTTTCTTGGTGAACGAGTGGTTTAATCCGTATGTAGTCGACAGTAGTAGGTGTTTGTCTGTCTGTTTCAACGACTGAGAGTGAGTTTTGAAAATTTTGCGCAGATTGCTCGCCGGTAAACTAGTTTTAGGTGTAGCCATTGTGCGATGTTGTTTCTCTCGCTGTTGACGAAGAACTGACCTGGTTTTGCGGTTACCGTGCTTTGTTATACGTCTAGATTGCCATGAAATGATTTTTACGGTTACCCCTACCATTGCGAGATATGGTTCGAATAGACAGCTGATTAGCCGTGACCAGGTTGGCTGATGACTGGTCTTCGCTCCCCTCGCCGAGCGGTAGCAGGTGTGACACATTCTTTAACGCTCACCAGCACGGCGTTAATTACCAGCCGTTGGGCCCCTAATTTCCGAGACGCCCCCTAGACCGCCGCCCGCCGCTAAAAGGTCGAGTCAGAAACGGCCATAAATATACGGTATGCGGATTACACCCGGTAAGGCAAGTGGTTCGCGAAAAGGCGCTTTACAGCTGACCTGATGGAATGCATTAGGATTCTCGCGTGAGAATCGTTAAAAATCTTACGCCACCCCCCGCGTGAGAATAACCTCGTGTTTAGCGTGGGAGGTGCATTCGGTCACGGGGTGAGGGGTACTACATGGGGTATTTAGGCAAGTTTTCCCCAATTTTTTTCATTCTATCTGAATCATTGATCGAGCCTATATCGCTTGCTCATGCTTGCTATATCTTTCTCTCACGAGACTCGTCCTACTCGCTCGATTTTGACTCAATTTTTGAAATCACCTAACGCTATGTCCGGCATTTTTAGTATGTACCGTGCTGCAGTGCTGAAGGCCGTGTTTTACGCTAGACAGAAAAATTCGACAATCGACCGGGAATGCGATATTCGTTGGAGACGTTCGCTTGCTCGCATGTCAGCCGACGCTTTGTTGCGTCAGCTGCGACGTTTCATCGGCGCATGTAGCGAGAGATCCATCGGTTCAATGCACGCGGCCGGGTTTTTTGAGAAATCGAGGGAGTGTCTTCAAATCGCGGCCGAGACGGTGTTAAGACGGGGGACTGCGCATTTCTCCGTGGTGATGCCGTTGATCGCGGAATACAACGAATACCGTGGTAAGTCAAGATTTTATTTCAAACGGGCTGATTGTAGTAATACGGTGAAAAGTGAATTATTTCTGAGTAAATTCAATTTCCTACACGTGCCAGAACTGCCGAACATGCTAGAGGGCTCCGAGGAGACGGAACGGATGTTGTGTGAGCTCCTGGATCGCTGCGGAGATGCGGTTACGCTAGGGGAACAGCCGTCGCTAATCGAACACCGAGGCTCTGAGGTATCTGCAGAGCCGATGGCTGTTGAAACCGTCATAAAAAGCCACGTGCTCTCTCGGGCTGGACCCTCGAGCGATTCTCGAATTTCTTCAGCAGAGATAAAGGAACCAGTCGCGTCAACATCCCACGATTGCCCCGACAGTGAGTTACAACAAAGAACTAGGATTCCAATCATTTGCCCGAAATACGCCCGCCGCCGAGTACACGCGTCGTTTTTCCGATGTAGATGATTACAGTCAGTTTTCATATGCGAACAGCTTTGGTTATCGCTAGTCTGTACGACCCCCTGTCCCAGGCGTCGACCGTAAAGCTACAAAGACCGAATCGGGCGGAGATGACCACCGATTCAGGTATTGTTCGGCGTATTATCTCGGTTTACTATGCCTTCTTGTCAGCGCGCCGTGTCACATGTATATCATTGCGTACATTTCCTTTCCACAGCTACAACCAGAACAACCTGCAGCTCTTCACGTGGTCATGGAAAAAGTAACCGATGATGAGGATGAACATGAGGCGGAGGAAGAGGTAGATGATGACGGCGGAGATGAGGACGAGTTTGAAGACGAGGACGAGGATGCGGATGAGGATGAGGTTGAGGAAAACGCGAGCATTCCCACGGCAGATCCTGATGTTTTTTCTCAGTTATTCAGCCCAGGCTCGTCCTTCGACAGTAGAATATTTTCGTTGTGCGAAACCTTGGACGCGGAGATCTAACGCTTTCCATAATCGGGGCGGGCGTGTGTTTGGCAGTTTATTCCGTTATCATAAATAACCTAGTATTAGTTGTTATTTTTAACGTTTTGTCCTATGTTTTATACTGTTCGCTGTACAAGTATCTGTATTCTTATTATTGCACTACAGAGCCGGTTGTCCGGTGCTAAATAAATGAATAAATAAATGAAAAAATCCTATTTTCTATCGGCTACCACACATCATGGCTACCGCTGAAAGCCAAGGAACGCGAATACGAGGGGTGGTGTGCCTCTGGCTTACAGATCGGCGAACGTCAACGCCTGACACGCGTGAACCAAGGAGCCAGTACCTCGCGATTACCGAGCGCTGGGGCGATATCCATTGATTCCGACGATACCGATTATGACCAAGACAGCAACGACGACGACGACGACGACGACGACGCGACGCCTGACGAACGAGGAAAAAACACAGACAACCTCGACGGGGCGACTGGCTGCGAAGTAGGCGATAAGAACGAGCGTGGGAGTGTAACGAGAGACGAGGTTGAACCAGAGCCGCTTGAACCTGGAAAATGCTTTAGTATTCTCGGAGAAACTTTGAGACATATCAGACGGTTTGACATTAACGGGCGCGAACTGAACGTTAAAATAAATATTCCCGAGGCCAGCGCGAATCCTTTAAAGTGGTTGGAGGGAGCGTTCAAAGACTTACACACATAAGTCACCGCGACCTGTCATGAGGATGATTACATGGGGTTTATTTTTCACGCGGAAAGTTTCAACGAGGGATCCGCATGGTTATCTTTTCGGCCGGTCCGCGATTCTCGCTACAGCGATCTGTGGAAGCTGGTTTCCAGCGTAACACAGAGCGCAGCCGAGTTTGAAATCGACAAGGTCTTCACTGTGACGGTTCATATAGCCAAGGTACCATCCGGCCGTGGCAGATGACCCACGCCGGAGTGATGAGAAAGTCGATTGTTCGAATCATGAACACCGACGGGTTTTGTTTACCGCGAGCGTTGGTCGTGGCGGAAGCACACGCTGAGAGGGGTTTGAGTCGTAGCGGGAGGCTGCACGAACGGTACGAGGCGATACGTTACCCTGGTTCGCGTATGCAGTAGGTGGAAGCGCGGCAACTCGCAGAACGGGCCGGAGTCGGAATTCCCGAAACGGGTTGCGGGATGCTAGAAATTAACAGATTCCAAGATTTCTTGGCTTCAAAGGGGCTAGCGATAGTGATTTACGAGCTGGGGAAATTAGGTACCGGGGACGCGGTCTTTTACAACGGCACGACCCGTGTTACAGACAGGCACCTGAGCGTTACCCATAGGCTGAATATTTTATATAACCCTGACGAGCGGCATTTCGATACCATAACAAACCTGACCGGGGCTTCGACAAGCCGATTTTTTTGCGAGGGATGCAACAAAAAATTCAATCAAGGCAACGATCATCGGTGCTCGCATCGATGTCCGCAGTGCCTGGGTATACCGCAGTGCGGCATCGGGGCAACTAAATTGGAATGCGCCGATTGTAGGCGCGTGTTTTGGGGCAACGTCTGCCTCGATAGGCATCGCCAAGCGGGTTCGTTTAGCGCGCGTCGGACTGTTTGCCTCGCGCTCCGCTCATGCGTGAATTGCTCCCGAGTCGTCAATCCGAGGTCCGGTTCACACTCGTACGAAACCCGTTTCTGTCGGACGTGTAATCGTACCCGACCGCATAACCATTCCTGTTTTATGGCACCCTTGAAAACGCAGGATCGTTCGAGCGATGACATCTTTACATTTTACGACTTCGAGACACGGCAGAGTCAGACGATCCGCGGAGACAGCGCGACGAACGTTCACGTGCCTCACCTTTGCGTGTCGCAGCAGGTGTGTACTCGTTGCATCGGCGAAACCGATATCAAACAAGGCTGCAGTTTCTGCGGACTTGTGCGTGAGTTCGTTTTCAGGACGGGTCCCGTGAGAGAACTGGTCGAGTTTGCAACACGCCCGGTGCAGGGATTCAGTTGCGTTATTTGCATCGCCCACAATTCCAAAGGCTTCGATTGTCAGTTTATTCTGCGGTAAATAGTCGAGCGAGATGTCGAGCCTCCGACGGTGATATTGAACGGTAGTAGAATTATTATGCTTGAGACGGGTCGTACGCGCTTCTTGGACGCTCTGTCGTACTTGCCGATGCCCCTATCCGCTCTCCCGAAAGCTTTCGGACTGCCCGATAGTGCTGTGAAAGGAGTATTCCCACATTTCTTCAATACGCCTGAAAATATCGGTTACGTGGGACCGCTTTCCACAGCGCGATTCTACGCGCCGGACAGTATGAGTAGTGCAGCGCGAGCGGCATTCTATGACTGGTACGACGACGCCGTGGCAAAAAATTACACGTTTAATTTCGACCTGAAGCTAGTGGCGTACTGTAAGTCGGATGTAGATATTTTCCGTCGCGCTTGCATCGCGTTCCGGGCGATATTTATAGAGCGCGGTGGTGTATGCCCTTTCACCGAAAGCACCACAATAGCGTCGGCTTGCTCGGCTGTGTTCTGCAAAAAATTTTTACAACTGGATCGCATAGGGATCTTACCCCCCGGGGGTTACAGACTAGCCGACCGACTCGTGGCTCGTTTGGATGGAGCGGGAGCTAGGAGTCACCCTATTGCACGCCGGACGCTCTCGAGAATATCGTATACCTAAAACAGGACGACGCGTGGACGGTTACTATGTCGACCGTAGCGGTACGAGACACGTGCTAGAATTTCACGGATGTTTTTTTCACGGGTGTCGTCGCCGCTTCCGTATCAATCGTGATCGACGACTCGTGAACGGTGTCACACTTGACGCGCGCGCCGAGGAAACACTCGCCAAGACCTCGCGGATGAAGCAGCTGGGCTACAGTGTAACGGAAATTTGGAAATGCGCGTTTGACCGGGAGTTCGCCGAAAATGAGGATATTCGGCAATATTTAGCGCTTCACCCCTTGACCGCGAGTACGGACGGTAGTGATGCTTTGAATCCACGAGATGCGTTCTACGGTGGACGTACCGGTAATACATTGCGTTACCGACAGATCTCAGCCGACGCGATGGAGCAGATTCGTTACGTGGACGTCTGTTCCCTGTACCCGTGGGTTTGCAAGAACGGGCGGTTCCCGGTTGGTCATTCGACCGTTTACGTAGGCGACGAGTGTAAGTTGTTGACGGGTCCGACCGGCAAAGACATCTCGCGTGTCGACGGTTTGATCAAGTGTCGCGTCTTACCGCCGCGAAATCTGTATCACCCCGTGCTACCTCTGCGTATGCACGACAAGCTTATGTTTGCGTTGTGCTATTCCTGTTGCCTGAATTTCGAACAAAACGAGTGCCCTCACGAAAATAGCAAGGACAGACAGTTTGAAGGTACCTGGGTATCGCTCGAGTTGCAAAAGGCCGTAGAAACGGGATACGAAATCTTGAGCGTGCGAGAGATCTGGCACTACGACGTTACTTCCTTCGACCCCGTCACTCGACAAGGCGGCCTATTCGCGGGCTACATCGACACATTTCTGAAAATGAAGCAGGAGGCGAGCGGATGGCCTGCGGAATGCGTCGACGGCGTAACGCGGGCACGCTACCTCGCCGAGTACGAACGAGTCGAAGGTATACGCCTGGACGACGCGAGAATTGAGAAAAATCCTGGGCTGCGATCTGTTTCAAAACTGTGTCTGAACTCATTTTGGGGCAAGTTTGGTCAACGTGAGAATCTGATGAAAACAAGCATCGTCAAAACCCGCCAGCAACTGCTCGAGTTGATGACCGATCCCGAGATCGAATTGCAGCATCTGCTGACGGTCAACGAAAACGTGTTGTACGTCAGGTGGGCATACGCGAGTCACAGCGTCGGTCCCTCGCCGCTGGCCAACGCGGTAATAGCCGCCTACACCACGGCTCAGGCACGGTTGAAGCTTTACTCCTACCTAGAAAGGCTCGACCGCCGTGTTCTCTATTACGACACCGATTCTGTCATTGACATACGCGACATTACCCGCAAAGAGTACAAGCCGCCGACTGGTAACTTTTTGGGAGACTTGGCGGACGAACTGACTACTTACGGTGACGGAAGTTACATCCGAGCCTTCGTCTCAGGTGGTCCGAAATTTCACGCGTCTATCGTACGTCGTGCGGACGGTGAAGAGGCCGAAGTGTGCAAGGTAAAAGAAATTACGTTAAATTACACGGTCGGTAGCCGAGTGAATTTCGAATCCATTCGCCGGCTGGTAGTTGAGGGGGCGAATCCAATCGAAGTGAAATACCGTGCGATTCGCACAACCGCAACGCGCGAAGTGGTGACGCGTACTGAAAAGAAAATCTGCAGGCCGGTATTCCTCAAAAGACGTTGTTTGGAAGGTAACTTTGATACGCTACCCTACGGCTACCGCGCGTAGGGTGTATAACTCGAACCGTAGGCAATAAACAGGGCGGCGCGACCCTCTGGCTCTCTGGCCCACATCCACGCTCTCTATCTCTCTCTCTCTCTTACTACTTCGCTCGACGAAACGGTGTACAGGACAGCCAGCCAGCCAGACAGACAGATACCTGGCAGACAGCCCGTCGGACGGACGCCCCACCGCGAACGATTGGTGTATAAGCTGAAAAGACACCAGTGGACAAACCAAGGGACAATGACAAGAAAATAGCCGCTTGAACGCGGCGTCAAGGCTGTTGAACAGGTAAAACGAACAGGGAATAATTTCTGATGAATAAATTTCAAATATCTAGTTCAGCATGTATACGAGTAAAATTTTTTAAATCAGCTCACTGGCCCCGCGTGGCGCGCTGACTATCAGCTCATTACACAGCGCGCGCGTGCGTACGAACGAGCTTGACACGCACGCACCCCCGCGCGCGGTACTCGGCTCGTCCAACGGACGTCGCGCGCGCGCGTGCTGGTATCAGCTGGTAGCCAGCACGCGGCGGGCCCCGCGCCGCCGCCGCCGCCGGGATGAGCTCATCAAGAGGGTAGTTTAGTGTTTCGATTCTCATCGCAGATTCATATTTTATTTCTCCGACTTTTTGCAGAACGTGTACAAGAAATTAATCGCAACGCAGCAACTACGATAATGGACACTCGTTGAAAGCATCCGTTCTCAGCCATCGTAGCCGGGCCATCGGGCTGTGGAAAGTCGAACTTTGTGAAAAATTTCCTGCGTCACAGCGAGAAGATGTGCGAGACTAAATTCAGTCGCGTCATCTGGTACTTTGACGACTGGCAACCGCTTTACGAGTTGGGCAACGGGATAGAGTACCGCGAGGGTCTGCCGCAGCACAGCGATTACGACGTTGACAAGTCGCCCAAGTTGTTGGTGATTGACGATCTTATGCGTGAGACGTCCAACAACGTAGTCGTCGACCTATTCACCAAAGTCTGTCATCACAAGAATCTCAGCGTCTTCTACATTACCCAGAATCTCATTCATCAGGGACACGGACAACGAGATATCTCTCTCAACGCGAACTATATAGTTTTCTTCAAAAACCCCCGGGATCGCGGACAGATTCAACATCTCGCGCGACAAGTCTATCCGGAGGATCCGCGATTCCTTCAAGAGGCCTATCACGACGCCACCGCTGTCCCGCATGGTTATTTACTGCTCGATCTTAAGCAATCGACGCCAGAAAATTGTCGTTTCCGAACCAGCATATTTCCCTCGGATGAGAAACAGTACGTCTACGTTCCTCGGAAGGATATAAAGAGCGGCAACGCCCATAGACTACCAGTCGTTCAGCTGTAATGCCGCGAGGATCCCGCACCGCTGTCCGGCACGGCGGACACGCCAACTTTTGCAAGACGAATACCATCGCTTTACACGCGCTGCACAAATTGAACCCCACGCAGAGGAAAGCATTGCTGCGTACGGCGGACAACTCATTGATAAAGAATATTTGCGAGTGTGCACTGAACACCTTGGAGGGTAACGTGGCGTTGTCCCGCGCGCAGAAGGCACGTCTTGTCCGTCACAAGCAGACCCTTCGTCGATTCGCCGGTAATCGCGGCAGCTGGAAAACCAAAAAACGAATACTTGTTCAGCGGGGAAACGGATTTTTAACTCTACTGCTCGGACCGATACTCCAAACTCTTGCCTCTAGCCTATTTTCGACACGATAGGTGGAGATGAAGCGAGCTAAGAAGATGGTTTTAATTCCGATGGAAACGATCAAGAGATTTCAACGGCGTGTCGGTGACGGCGTGGGTACGGCCGTATCGCCAACGATTAAAACTGATTCTACTGTTCCCACTGATCCCGTATCCGGCCTCGATGGGGAGATGAACAATTTCTTGAAACACCCGACGAAGGATGACGCGGAAAAGTGGAAACTTTATCAGCAGGCTCTGCAGCGTTATCTGTTCTTTGCAAACGAGTCGCGAAAACCACTGCGAGTGGATGTTTACGAGAAGGCCGACAATGCGGACGGAAAAATCGCCAACAAAGAACGGTTCAAAACCGACGACAAGGCCGCCGGAACAAGCAAGGAAGAAGAAGAAGAAGAAAGAGGAGAAGCGACACAGGCGAGGAAAATAATTGCGGCCGTACCTGCCAAGTTCAACGCAAAGGCCAAACTCCTGATGGTCATGCTGAGCGGCGCTTCGACACGGTTGACCTGGAACAACGATGGGGCAATCTCGCTCGACGGGGTACCTTTACCAGGTACGAATATCGTCGACCTAGTAAACCACACAATGCGCAACAGAAAAACCTTCGACCCGGTGGGCCGAGCACCGTTTGCACGATTTCTTCACTCTCTTAACGTCCCGCGGGAAAACGTGGGAAACGATAATTTTTGGAAAGATATACGCGCCTTCGACAATGAAAGTATCGCGGATATCTCGAACTCGAGGCTCGCATCGTCATCTCTAACGAGGAACGAGCTCGACCACACCCCCAGTGGACTTCCGCGCCTGAGACGGAAAAGACGATTAGCAGACCACGACGGGGGTACCGGTGAGACCGAGGTTTACGACTACGGAGGGGAAACACCTGCATCGTTCGATCGTCGGGGGGATATAAGACTTTCACGCGATCGTTCCAGCGCTGAGAAACGTGCAAAAATCGCCGCCGGAAAACTCCGGTGGAGGACACTCCGACTGAAAGAATAATGGAAATACTGGAGAAAACGTATTACGACGCCTCTCCTCCCGCGGGGTACGCAGGGGCTCGAAGACTCGAACGGGCCGCACACGGAGATACGAGTCGTGAATTGGTTAGAAAATGGCTGGCTGCCCAAGAGGCCTATACACTGCACAAGCCTGTGCGTAGAAGATTTCCACGCGCAAGATACAACGTTTCCAACATCGACGACGTGTGGGAGGCCGATCTGGCTGACCTGAGCTCTGTGAAAAAACACAACAACTGTTACCGATATCTATTGGTTGTCATCGACGTCTTGAACAAGTACGCGTGGGTGGTCCCACTAAAACGCAAGACTGCTGCAGCCGTGGCCGAGGGATTTCTACACGTGTTGAGCACAACGCCACGTAGACCCGTTTTGCTGCAGACTGACAAGGGTAAGGAGTTTGTCGGGAGCGCCTTTCAGAAGATACTCGCCGACAACTAAATAAGATACCGAACCACCCACAACCCTGACATAAAAGCAGCTATCGTCGAGCGGTTCAATCGCACGCTCAAGGAACGACTTAGGCGTTACTTTACGCACAAGAAGACGCGCCGCTACGTTGATGTCCTACCTCAGGTTGTACAAGCTTACAACGGAACTGTTCACTCGAGCATTGGAATGGCTCCGTCGGAGGTGACGCTTCGCAACGCAGCGGATGCGCGTGCCCACATGCAGAGACGCTACCCACCACGTTCCGCGGGTAAGCCGAGATTTCGCAAAAACGACTATGTACGGATCAGCAGAACTAAGGGTACGTTCGAGAAAGGCTACGTGGCAAACTGGAGCGAAGAACTTTTCAAGATTCGTCGCGTACTAGCGCGCTCGCCGCTCGTCTACGTGTTGGAGGATCTCACTGGTGAGGAGATCGACGGTGCGTTCTACGAGCCTGAACTCCAGCGGGTGAAGGGAGAAAACGTGGCATAAAATTGACAGGTTTGACAAAATCGCGCGAGTCAAGGAGCGAGGATTCAGTAGGGGTGCGTTTGCCATACGATTCACACTTCCCGAAACGATCGGACGTCATGACGGGCGATCAGTTTTATATTACTCTACCGAGCAATAGCTCGATGCGATTTTTTCCGGAAAATCGTACCTGCTGCTACATAGCTCAATTACCGCGGTCAATCGAGTTGACCGTATCTGGGAGGTTGGACTTGCCGAGATTCATTATCCGCTCACCATTGCGGCAAACAACACGGCGCGGGATGAATATCCAACGGTGATGACGGAGATACGACCAAGGGTGCACGTCGTGTCGAGGGGTAAACCGCAATTGGAGATACAGCATCCAGCCAGGATACCCTCGTGCCTGATGTTCGTCTACTGCGACCTCGTGGAACCGCGGATAGTCGGGGACGTTTACGCCCCCCTGTTGCGAGTTGTCCAAGCATGCGGAAAAGAGCGCTCCGTTTACGGGGAGTCCGAAATGAGAGTCCTCCCGCCGCCGCACTATCTGCCTCTGATGCTTACAAGTTTCCGCACGATTGAAATCTATATCAGAACGCATACCGGTGAACCTATGCCATTCGAGTACGGGACGTTGACGACCACACTGCACTTCCGACGTATTCAGCAATAAGACGATCTGCCTCTTCGAGGCAGAAGAGGAAGAAGAAGAAGTAGAATAAGACGACGACGAACGAAAACAGAGAGAAAAATAAAAATTAGGCACAAATTCAGATGGCTCATTATATCGATCATTACGAGGCGCAGCTCGGCGGCGGCGGTATGGAAAACTTCTACCGCGGCGCGGCGCATCAGCGAGGACACGGTATCGGTAGTTTTCTCGGAAGTTTGTTTCGTAGAGTATTACCGCTGTTAACCAGAGGGGCTTAGGCCGTTGGAAAAGAGGTTTTACGCAACGGTGCCAACCTATTATCGGACATGCGGAATCATAAACCGTTCAAACAGGCGTTCAAGACACGGGTGAAGGAATCGGGTAGTAATTTGCAACAAAAGGCCGAGGGAAAAGTTGATGCACTAATGAAGGGATCTGGATATAAAAAAGGGACCGCAGGTACAGAGCGTCAGTTAACGCTTACCCGTCTGAAACGACTCATCGCCGGACGCCCGTCCACCCGAACTAACAAGAGAAAGAAGACGAAGAAGAAGACAACCACCAAAACCAGGCGTGGGGCAACTGACAAAAGTGGAAGGCGACCAAAAAAGCGGGCAATTACCGATATCTTTGGACCCCGTTAATCTCTTCCCATCGGTAACAACGTCAACAAGCAATCAATGGCGTTTTTACACGCTTACTCGATGGAGTGTATGAAATCTGAGCTGGATCTTTTCACCTTACCACCGACGCAAACATCCATCGAGGGTGGTCAGTGGGTTCACTACAAGCCCGTATCATCGTTAACCGATGATTCGCCAATCGAATTTCTCGTACCCGGGCACGGTGACGAGTACATCGACCTGGCGCACACTATGCTCAGCGTACGAGTACGATTTCTACGAACGATCGAGCCTAATGACGCAGATCAGCAGCGGCCGTGGCCATGTCCCGTGAACAATCTGCTTCACTCTATGTTCAGTCAGGTTGATGGATTTTTCAATCAAAAGTTAGTCTCACCGACTAACAACTCGTACGTTCATCGTTCCTACATAGAGAAACTACTGAATTACGCACCACACGCAAAGGAATCGCATCTTACTGCCGGCTTGTGGAGTGGCTACGGCAAATCGGCATCGGACAACCACACAGGGGACGTTGACGAGGAAGGTTTGGATAGCGGGTATACTGCACGCAAAGCTATAATGAATAACGGTCGTGTTGTGGATCTGATCGGTCATCTTCACTGCGACGTTTTCAACCAAGAAAAGTTTCTACTCAACGGTGTAGAGCTGCGACTACGACTCGTGAGATCGCGAGACAGTTTTTGCATAATGCAGCTGGAGCCTCTGCATAGTCTTCACATCGTCGAAACCTCGTTGTTGGTACGGCGCGTCAAGATCAGTCCTGGAATTTCACTGGCCCATGCGCGGACACTCGCTCAAGGTAGTGCAAAGTACCCTGTGACCAGAGTGGAGGTGAAATCCTCTACCATTCACGCAGGCGTACAGGCAGAGACGCTGGACAACGTTATACTTGGTCAACTACCGAAACGCGTGATACTAGGTTGCGTCAGCAACAAGGCTTTCAACGGAGACAGGAAACTAAATCCGTTCAATTTCCAAAATTTTCTCATGAACTATTTGTCACTGTACGTCGATGGGGTACAGGTCCCTTCAAAACCTTTACAGCCGAATTTCAAGAAAGACGGAGTGACGAGCAACCTGTACATTGAGGCCTATCACTCCCTGTTCTCGGGGACTGGTGTACATTTTCTCAACGAGGGAAACGGAATCAGCAGGACAAGTTACCCTAGAGGATTCTGCCTGATGGCTTTTGACCTGACCCCGGATCTCTCAGCTAACTGTCCGTCGCATTGGTCTCTCATCAAGCACGGTACCCTGAGAATCGAAGTGCGCTTTGACGAAGCTTCGAAAGGAACCATTAACTGCATTGTTTACGCAGAGTTTGATAATATTATCGAAGTGAATGCCGCCCGCCAGGTCATTGCGGATTTCGGCGGTTAAACGAATCCCAACGTCGGCTAGGGGGGAAAATAACACGTCACCGGCCAGCCAGGTGTCCGCTACGGGGGAGGAGCAGAGTCCTCGAAGTGGTAAGGGCTACGACCAAGAGCTCGTGGGTGAGATTAAAAGGCCGCGCGCCATCACCGTGACGATCAGTCTAGTGCCAACCTTTGATTCGTTCACCATCGTACGTCAAGCGGTAAATATGGATTACGTTATTGATATCCAAGGATTTCACGACATCGACAATTTATACCGAAAGAAGTGACGGTGCTTACTCTGGAGGAAAGTCACACCGCGCATTGGATTGTCGAGCCACCGCACCCGTTTGAAGATCTGCATTCCATTGACCAGACCCGTAATAATCACGTAACCTGCTATCATCACGGGATCGAGTGGTTCGAGGGCGACATTTCGCTACGAAAACTGAATAGTTATCTGAGGGAAATTGCTCGCACTGCTCACCATATTTTGACTCGAGGCTACGAGAAGGCGAGATACCTGGAAAAAGCGACAGCACGGAAAATCGTAAATTTGGAAAACTTTAACTGCCCTAGTTTTGGCAAGATAGAAGCAACGCCGGAATATTGTTTATTTCACGGCGTGAAAAAGGAAGAACTTTACACGTGTGCGGTGAACAATGCCGTGAAGCTGAAAAAATGGTTAGCAACCAGCAAGTTTCTCAAAACCTACGACCACAGCCCTCGCGTCGAGTCAGCCGCCGACAGGTTCAGCTATATCTCCCAATCGAGGACACCGATCGACAGTAAGTTTTGGAACGGCGAACGTAGCGTCTCGACAGTAGAACAACAAGATCAGCTGGCTGCACCACCACCTATACCGACGAAAAACGAGAAACGACAGCCTCCACCTCGGCCTGAAAGAAAGTCATCTCTGCGACGAAATTCTGTTGAGCATAGACCGACAACGCCTGGTATAATACCAAAGAAATTGGAATATCCGGAAGAGGCAGAATACGAAGAAGGATCCATAGTCAGCATCTCCGGAGCTCTCGACCAACTTGAGCTATATTCAATTACGACGCCATCACCGCGAGGCATGACCGTATCCGAAGACGAGGGATATGGACAGTCTACAAATTCTGCAGGCTCTACAGATGTTGCATACAGTCCCGTGCGGGGTTTTTGCAGCCGACCGAGTACCCTTGGTTTGGACATACCCGACAGCTATTATCTCCAACATCGATGACCATACACGCCCAGGTTCCCATTGGGTGGCATTTTACGTCACCCCTACCGGACAGGGGACCTTCTTTGACAGTTTTGGACTGCCACCCCTCATCCCTGAGCATATGCGAAGACTCCGAAGAAATTGCCGGCAATACCGCTGCAACGACAGGCAGCTGCAGAGCCTTTCTTCTGACGTATGTGGACACTTCTCTATTATGTTTATTTATTTTATGGCTGCAGGCAGTACTTTGTGCCAGTTTCTCGATATATTTACTGACGACTATGAAAAGAATGACACCATCGCCCGAACATTTTATAACAAGTTAATCGGCAAGGGCAAGATCTCAAGCTCTCGGAATTTCATCCCCAGCAGTTGCCTACAGTATTGTACCTCTGGGAAATATAAATTAAAAAATAAAGCTAAGTCGTAGAATTACCCCAACACAATATTTTTAGAACCACTCGAATAAGCATATGAATAAAAAATTGTACTCGTGGAATTGAGTTATCACCTGCCTTTGCATAAAATCCCACCAATGTATTGAATAAACACAAATTGCGTGCGTGTGTGTGTACTCATAGTGTTAAGATACCACTTAGGCCAATATATATAACCTGAGATTTGCATGAAATTGTATGTACTCATAGGGTTAAGAAAACAAGTTGTCTCACACCCGTTCGTGTATACTTGAGATTTGAATAAAAATAGCATTTATGTGAATATTGCCGTGTCATTGCATCTTGTAATCTTGTACCCGATCCTCCCATCCTTATAGTCGTAAGAAGGGGGTAGCGTATTTAAAATTTTAGCGAGACACGACCCCTCATGTAAATACAGCGCGGGGCAGAGGGGGCGGAAATAGCGAGGGGACGGGGGGACAGAGACACCCCCTCGTCAACGGTCAACCTCGAGGGGGAGTCCAGACGACCTTGAGTGGGAAGTATGGCGCCAAGGGGGAGGGGAAGGGGGGAAAGGGGGGTTTGTTGTGACGCCCCAAAGCTGGCATATTCTACTCTCATTACAAATGTAATTAGTAATTGAATTCTTCCTAATTACAAATTAAAAATGTAATTAGTAATTGAAATTTTCCTGAATACAAATTACAAATGTAATTAGTGATTGAATTTTTCCTAATTACAAATTAAAAATGTAATTAGTAATTTGAAATTAGCTAATTACAAATTTGCCCAACACTGTACAGCTGTTCAGTCAGATTCCGAGCTCTGCGCTCTAGTCTCTGGCTGACAGCTGCTCGCTCGACAGTTGGGAGGGAAAGAGGATCGGGACTCGGTACTTTGCCGCAAGAGTTTTCTGACTCGCAAGCAGACGACTGCGACGCGTGACGTCAGAGGACTCGGGAAATATGGCGTCGATTCTGGAATTACGAATCCTGCGCAGCGGCTTTAAAAGCGGCTCGCAGTCGCGCAGAATCGAGAGCCACACGGAACAACAAGTTTAAACACGCCGGGACTCAACGGCAATGCGGGACTGTTTTAGACTTGGGACTAGGGACGTTACTGGGGGAACGAAGAGTTCTCCAGACTACGACTCGAGACTGTAGGGGTTTCGGGGCTTGGGGAATGGATTAGAGTTAGGGGGAATTGATCGGATAGATCCTACCTGGTAACACGTTCTCTCGACCTCGTGATCGACTCGTAGTCCGGGGACAGGCGAGGGTCGTGTATAATTCCAAGTCGGTAACAATCCAATCCACAAATCCAATATCTAGTCCAAATTTAAATCACAGTAAAACAATAAACACTCTCAAACAATTCTCCACAACACAAAAGACTCTCTCTCGATTCACTGAATTTGCACGTAATTTTCACTATGAGGCTCGGACAATGAACGGCTCTTCGTTTCCGGGTTGCTAATTACCTACTCTCGCCGTTCGTCCTGCGAGCGCTGGCCGTCATCGATAGACCAATCCCGTGATCTACGACCGGATATTCAAATGAGCTACCCTGACTTCAACTCATAACGGCTTACATACGCTCGTTTAGGCTGGTACGGAGGACGTCCAAACGTTTGCCACGTTACAATATATATATATACATATACCGAGAGGAAATCTAGAAAGTATACAGTGACTGCGCACGCGCGAGTTTCGTCGTCCGCTGAGGCAGGCTAGCCACCCCGAGTTTCAGCTGTCAAACTTTGTTTTTGACGGCGATGTAATTGATACGAATTTTTGAGGTTAAAATCTCAATTAATTGCGGTAGTGATTCAGAAGGCTTGAAAAGCTTCTATTGTCGAGATTAAAACTTGATGTTCTGAAAGAACTGTGGAAATTTATTTCGAACAACTGATTGCTTGCTTCGATTCGATGTATCGGATCATTTTCAGAAGAATTGTTTAGCCGATTAAAATTGGAAACTAGTGGTCTAAATGACGGGTGCTTGGAAAAAACGAAGCAGGTAGGTGGAAACAGTTTATTCAATTTTGATAGTTCAATACAGTACAAATAATCCGAATTCTTTTGATTAACAGGAAATGTTGGTAAATAAATGCTGTTTGATTGGGAAAAATAATTGCATCTCTGCCTTTCATTGATACCTCCTATTTGATTTCATCTCAAGTGCAGAGATCATCGCCACTTTTGTCAGTTGACCGAGGAAATTGTTATGACTTCTTTCAATTTTAAATATTTTTCATGTGACGTTTCGTTTGAATATCTTTCTCGACAGGTAGGAACATTAATTTTATGAGTTCTAAAATTGAAAAACGAAACCAATTGTTTAGGAAGTTTGAATATTTTATCATCTGTGATTGAATTATGATTTTCTTCTTTCACGAGTCTAGTTAGATTAAGTCTTCCTTGAATCTCCTCCTACCACAGCAGATTATTGCAAATCATGGAAATTTTCTAATAATAAGCAGAGTTCATTCTGTAAATCATTGACAGTGTTCGAGTTACTTAGAGAGGGCTCCATACTGAAATTAAAAATGTATCAACTTTCGATTGATTGAAATTATTTCTGAACAAGCGATTATTTGTAATGGAACGTGTAATTAGCAAGTGAATGCATTTGTAGCCTTTGACGAGGTTTGCCTATGTTTTTTCAAGAAGATACAAGTACAGACACAGCGACAGAGATAACTGAGACAGCTGGAACTAGCCAGCGGGGTGAAATTATAAACTAAAACTAACTTTAAAGACATTTTCAACTAAAAGTATCGAACATTCCTGGATTTTTATTGTATCAGTTTGGCTAGCAAAACCTATTCTATAAATTGAATGAAAGACCTGAAAAACTATTTTCCTGAACCAAATGACAAAAGTAACGAAACCCCACTGCAAAATAAAGATATTCGTGTGTTCGGATAATTCCTTAATACTCTGAAGTAGCAGCAATGGTCGAATAACAGACTCATCATTATTGGTTGATCATAGTGAAAAGATCAAATATTTGAACATCGTGATCCATACTGTGCCTAGCTCTTCAATTTTGCCTCAACAGATGTGAAGACGGAGGTAATGGTCCAACAAAATGGGTGGTTACCATCTACAGCCAAAATTCAACAAACTCAGACATACGGCTAAGCGATTGGTCTTCTCCGTTCGCTCCAGCCAATCATATTGCTGTGTGTCTGACTGTGTCGATTTTTGGCTGTGAATGGGAGCTTTCCATCTACAGCCGAAATTCGACAAACTTAGACACACAGTTGAACGATTGGTCTTTTCCGTTCGCTCCAGGCAATCATATTGCTGTGTGTCTGCGTCGATTTTTGGCTGTAGATGGAAAGCTCCCAATGGAAAGCACCCAATCACTTGAACACCTGTCGCCTGATGGAACGACCAGATCTGATGGTTGGAACGGCGGCACCGATCGAGAAACCATGGTCCTTACTGGCAGAGCGTTTTGATCATCAGGTAAGATACGATTCTTCTACTGCTAATCAATGTTGAAAGCTGGAGCCTCCTAGAAAAATGAATTTCATCATTGAATGCATGCCAAAATGTCATACCACTCAAAGATCACAGAATTAGAAATGTACTCACAAACACTGATGATTTCTCCGAGGATAAAACTTAAACGTCGACGACTCAAGTCCTGCTCCACTGTTTGATTGTGTCCTACCTGAAAATAAAAGGTGTTATTATCAGACGTGCTTCTGATGATTTTGGATTCAACTAATTTCTAATTAAATGCATTGCCGTGAAACGTGACGCGAAAAATGTCTTTATTATTAATAATTCATCAAACGCATACTCAAGCTCCGCGATTTGCAAATTTGCCGATACCCACGTGAGGTTAACGAGAATAATGACCTTGATCCTCGTAAAATAATACGAGCTAATTTAACCTCGCTGTTCGTATCGCGCACAATTTTCATATTTTCCTGCGTAATCATATGAAATCTCCGATATTCAGTAGAAGATCACCACGAGGCCAGACAGATTAGTATCATGGCGTATGCAATTTGTAAACACGCGGCGCGCGCGGGAAGCGCAAGCATCAAAATAGTGTGAAGTCTGCTACCAGCATGCAATTGGACGATAGCAACAACCGAAAACGGTTTCGGCCAATCGTCTGTCTGTAAAGTCTCGTGGTACGTTTTTCAACTGAAAATTTAATCAAAAGACGCTGGCAGGAACTGACTAGTTTGCATAAAGATCGCGCACGTTCTACCTCGTGTTTGGAAAATACCTCGTATCGTTTGTGAAGTTCTTGATGGGCTTAAAAATGCCTAATTACAAGTTTTCTGTGCAGGAAAAAGTGGAGATGGTGACCAATATCCTGCAGGGCCTCAGCTATCGCGAGACACGGGACCATTTCGCGGCCGCATACCCGAATAGGCCGATACCATCAATCGGGACCATACGTAAGTGGGTCCTGAAATTTCAGGCAACGGGGAGCGTCGATGAAAGGTCCATCCCGGTAACTCAGCCAAATCGACAGCTGAGTTGGGATACCAAGCTCGACATCTGCTTGAGCGTTGAAGAGGATCCCTTCAAGCCGACCAGTCGTATCGCCCAGGAGTTGATCATCAGCAAGCCGTCCGTCAGAAAAGTGCTGCGTGAAGCTAAGTACAAGCCGTTTAAGTTTCAAACGCATCAAGAACTCTTGGCTGGTGATGACGATAATCGTCTTCGTTTCAGCCAAGAGATGATGGATCGGTTAAATGCAGACGAGGGGTTGAAGAGACGCATTTGCTTCTCCGACGAAAGCACCGTGTTGCTTGTTGGGAAGCCGAACAGGCAGAACACTAGAGCCTGGTGTCGAATCAACCCGCGTCTGTTCTTCCAGGTGGGTACACAGTATCCTTTGAAACTGAACGTCTGGCTTGGCGTCGTTGTAAATCGGCTGGTTGGACCGTTTTTCATCGATGGAAATCTCAACGGCGAAAAGTATCTCCGGTTACTGAGAGAGCACATTGTACCAGCTCTTAGGCTTATCGAAGAAGAAACTGTGAGTAAATAGTACTATTCAGAGATGATTGATTCATTATCAGACTGGCTGTGGTTCAAGAACGAATATTTTCTCTGTTTTCTAGAAGTGATATGATTTTTATTCGAATTCAAGGGCGAAGAAGTCTGGTTCCAGCAGGATGGAGCGCCACCGCACTTCACACGAGTGGTCCGAGACTATCTCGATCAGGAGTTTCCTGGTCGTTGGATCGGTAGGGCAAGCCCTACAGTCGAATGGCCTGCTCGTTCGCCTGATCTATCGCCTCTAGATTATGGTTTGTGGGGCCATTTAAAGAACGTCCTCCATGCGCAGGGTAGGATTGAAGACCTTGCCGCGCTGCAAGCTAGGATTTTGGACATCCTTCAGAGCCTGTCGCCGGATGTTATTTCTAACACGACGAACGCCTTTTACGATCGGCTAGGTTACTGTGCTGCAGCTGCAGGAGGACACTTTGAACACCTCTTGAATGGTAACCACTGGCCAGAGGATAGGTAGTCAGGAAAGTGGGGATCGCTCTCCTAGAGTTGGCGGACGATTGTCTTGTAAGTTATCGTTTTGTTTCATAATTTCACTTCCATGATGTAAATTACACTTTAATTAACGGTCATTCTTTTCTCCCTTTCATTCTTGGATTGTTGGGACATCCTTCTCTGTTATCAAACATCGGTCGCTGTACTACGGAGTTGCATGAAGGAGATCGCTCTCCTAGAGTTGTCGGACGATTGTCCTGTAAGTTATCGTTTTGTTTCATAATTTTACTTTCATGATGTAAATTACACTGTAATTAACTGTCATTCTTTTCTCCTTTCCATTCTTGGATTTTTGGGACATCCTTCTCTGTTATCAAACATCGGTCGCTGTACTGCGGAGTTGCATGAAGGAGATCGCTCTCCTAGAGTTGTCGGACGATTGTCCTGTAAGTTATCGTTTTGTTTCATAATTTTACTTTCATGATGTAAATTACACTGTAATTAACTGTTATTCTTTTCTCCTTTCCATCCTTGGATTTTTGGGACATCCTTCTCTGTTATCAAACATCGGTCGCTGTACTACGGAGTTGCATTCAACGAAGCTGACATAGGATCTGTGAGAGTTTAAGTCAGGTACATCTGCTGTAAATTTATCCTCCTTGTACTTGTAAATTTCATGGAAAAGCTGTATCATTTTGTTTTGTTCCTTCCTATTAATTTTATTCGTTTATTCCATGTTCATCAACACTGATTATTGGCCTCCGGAGCACTGCACTGGGATGAGTCCACTCCGGAACTATCTTCTACTCGGATTTAACAATCGGTTTATTTTTTACGTAATATGAATGAAGAATATTTTTTCAATAAACGTTATTTTCACTCACCTGCCTCAGTTTGTCCAGACTGCCACCTAATAATGACCTTTCAGATTTGATTTGGACTTCATCTTTCAACAAATCACTTCAAGATAATTTTTGTAGTAGCGATTAATTGTTGTTTTCACATTAAATCTTTTATTGCACCCACTAAATAATCTTCCGATATGGACTGCGTTATTAAAAACTGCTCGTCCGTGCTATTTTTTTTTTTTTTTTCGCTAATTATCGTCAAATTAAAATAAAAATCAACATAACCTCGATTGACTACTTTACGCGCGAGAGTTTGACAGCAGATCTCGCTTAATTTTCTTCAAGTTGGCACCCATGCCTCACAGGTTGAAATACCACCGCGGGACGATCTTACCGACCAATGAAATTAAATTATTTTGGCGCGTGCGCAGTCACTGTATACTTTCTAGAGTTCCTCTCGGTATATATATATATATACATATATATATCGCGGTATAACGTATTCAGCCTATAGGCGAATAGGCAGACTATACATCACATCAAATACGCTAGCGCACACTGGTATTGTACCACGTGGTACAACACCAGCTCACTCAAGCATCGGTGTGCTAGCATGAGGAGTATATAAGATGGACGGGCTAAGCCTCTCCAGCGTACTCGTGCCAAAACGGCCAGGCGTCTCACATGTTATTCTTCCGAAATTTCACTAAAGTTCAATTCAGATACAGAAGTTGTTATAGCCAAAAGCGGCATTTCAATAAATCCAAATTCACAAGTTGTCGTAGCAAAAAAACGGTATTTCAATAAAATCCGAATCAGAAGTTGTTATAGCCAAAAAGCGGTATTTCAATATGATGCGAGATATGATAAAGAGGTTCGTTAGATGTGGGTAAACGAATTAGCGAGAGAGAGGCCTAGGATGAGTGACTTACGGGATTAATGTTGAGGAAAAGCTTACACGGGTTTTGTTTCTATTTTCTTACTTAAAACTCGTGTCTTTATTTAATTTCCACGATGGAATATAAAAACAGATATTGGCTACGAAGCCTAACGGTTATAATGTTTCCCACAGGGAGATCTGAGATATACTGATATACATATGGACTTTGATTTAGTCCGCAGGAATACATATACATATATACATCTTACGCTCGGTGCGCAATAATACGTTAAGAGTTCGATTTAACGTAGGTAAACACTGCACGATGGTGTGTGTGTGCGATCGATAGACGCTAGCCGTCCAGCTGATCTACGCGATCGATTATACTTTGCCCGAACATACCGCCCGCCTCGCTATCGTTTGACGATTGCGAAATCATGATAGGCCGCCCGCCATGTGGGGCTCATTATGAGAGTTAACCGGTAGCACGCACAATTTTACTATCGGCCGTTTTAACACCGACGATTTCGTTTTCACTGTCACAACGCGAACTAATCCATCCGATCCTGGGTGGACGTCGATGACCCTCGCGAGTGGCCAGACCGATGGTGGTAAGTTTTCATCCTTGATGAGAACGATGGCTCCGATGTCAATGTTTCCGTTGATTGATTGCCACTTCGGCAGATATTGAAAAGTCTGGAGGTATTCCGTACTCCAACGTTTCCAAAAATGCTCGAGCATTTGACGTGAGAGTTGCCAATGTGAGAGGCGTTGGACGGGTACGTCCGCGAGCGAGGGTTCTGGCATGGTATTTAAGGCTGTGCCGATGAGAAAATGCCCTGGAGTTAAAGCACCCGAGTCTGTCGGATCGTCCGAGAGTGCACACAGTGGTCGCGAGTTGAGGGTAGCTTCCACTTGCGCGAGGAAGGTTTCGAACTGCTCGAACGTGAGTTTGGCTTCGCCAATGACCCTTTTGAGGTGGAACTTCACTGATTTTACCCCGGCTTCCCACTTACCACCGAAATGAGGTGCTGACGGAGGATTGAAGCGCCACTGTGTTCCGTGTGACGCGAGGATGTTAGCGAGTTGAGCGGATTCCTTCGATGATGCCGCGAGTAGGCGACGAAGTTCAGCATCAGCACCAACGAGGTTTTTTCCGCAATCGCTTGCGATAGTCGCACAGATTCCGCGTCGTGAGGTGAAGCGCTTATATGCCGCGATAAAGGCTTCCGTTGTGCAGTCCGAGACTAGTTCGAGGTGAACTGCTGATGTGGAGAAGCATACAAAAACAGCTATGTAGCCTTTATAAGTTTTTGGATTTCTCCCGCGAGAGGCTCGAATTGCGAATGGCCCTGCGTAGTCGATGCCAGCGTGCAAGAAGGGTCTTGCCTGCGGAACGCGAGACTGAGGGAGCTGGCCCATCTGCTGGACGCTAAGAGTAGCGCGTTGACGCGCACACGAAACGCAGCGATAGATGTACGAGCGGACCGGTACCCTTCCACCGATGATCCAGAAGCGTTGTCGGATGGTGGCGAGGGTGAGCTGTGTTCCCCCGTGGAGAGTCGCTCGATGATAATGATCAATCACCAACGTGGTTAATGACGATTCTCGAGGGAGAATGAGAGGGTGCTTCTCGTCGTAAGCTAGGGATGATTGCTGCAACCGTCCTCCGACTCTTAGTAGTCCGTTTCGGTCCACGAATGGAGCGAGCCGAAAGAGTGAGGAGCGCCGAGTGAGACGCGAACCTTGTTTGAGCAATTTAATCTCGGCTCCGAAGTAAGCTTTTTGACTTTTCGCAACCCAGAAGATGCGAGCGTCCTCTAGTTCGAACGTCATGATCGGGTCGCGCGAGACATTTTTTTTAGGAGATTTCGCGACCGATTTTGATAAAAATATGTTCGCAGCACGTTTGCAAAGAGCGGTGATTCTCACCAATTTCGTTAGTGATGAGTATCGATCGATGAGATCCCAGATTGGTGGCGGATCAGATGCCGCGAGGTGATGGGTTGCTACCTGCTTTCTTTCTTCGAGAGGTTCATCTCCCTTCAGCGTTGGAGATGAGGATGGCCAGCTGACTGAAGGCTTGGCAAGCCATGATGGACCGCGAATCCAGAGTTGTGAGGCGCGAACTTGCTCTGGAGAGGCGCCGCGAGACGCGAGATCTGCTGGATTTTCCGAACCCGATACATGATGCCACCGAGCCCGCGCGAAATCTTGTATTTCGGTGACACGATTGCGGACAAAGTCTTTCCAGCGAGAGGGGTGACTTTTTATCCACGCGAGCGCGACTGTCGAGTCCGACCACAGATGAACCGGAGCTTTTGCGAGGTTGAGAGTGCTTTCCACGTGGCGCACAAGTCTTACGAGGAGGAGCGCGGCAGACAGTTCGAGACGCGGAATTGTCACTTTTTTCAGGGGCGCGACTTTTGTTTTCGAACATGTTAGCGAGACGCGCACTTCGTGAGTGTCAATGTACGTTCGCAAGTAGATTACCGCCGCGATAGCCTCTTGAGAAGCATCCGCGAATCCATGAATCTCCACTGCTGGAGATTCTGAGCTGAGCCCGATCCATCGAGGAATTGTGATCAGGGAGACGTCTTGTAGCTCTTCCCGGAAGGTGATCCAGCGCGACGCGAGTGAGTCGGGCAGGGGCTGATCCCAGCTGAGGCCGATTGCCCACAGCAGTTGCATGAAAATCTTGGCTCGGATCGTGATCGGCGAGAGCCAACCAAGAGGATCGAACAGCTGAGCAATTTCTGAGAGGATCTTTCGTTTCGTAAGGATGTGCTCATCCTCGACAAGTTGAGGCGCGAATGCGAACGAGTCGATCTCGGGTCTCCACATAAGACCGAGTGCACGAAAGAACGGACTTTGATCGAGATTCTGCTGTTTTGCGATTTCCCGATCACCTGGTGAAATGTCTACAAGAGTTTCAGGGTGGCTCGACGTCCACTTTTTTAGTTCAAAGCCGCCCGCCCTGAGCAGCTGATTGAGTTCTTCGATTTTTTCGCGAGCTTGCAGTGGACTGTCTGCCCCCGAGAGTACGTCGTCGACGTACGTGTTGTCGATAATGACTTGATTTCCTAGGGGAAAATGTTGCCCTTCGTCTTGAACGAGCTGATGAAGGACACGTATCGCGAGATATGGAGCGCAAGCGAGACCATACGTTACCGTACAGAGTTGATACTCCTCGATTGGGAGCTGTGAGTTTTCTCTCCAAAGGATCCGCTGAAGATCCCAGTCATCTTGGTGAACCAGAATCTGTCGGTACATCTTGGCGATATCCGAGGAGAAAGCGACGGGATATTGTCGCCACCGCAAGAGAACGTCCGCGAGGTCGGTTTGGACTTTTGGGCCGACGTAGAGATTGTCATTTAGAGAGAGTCCTAGCTCCGTTCTCTGAGATCCGTTGAACACGACACGTAACTTTGTCGTTGAACTGCACTCGCGCGCGACACTGTGGTGTGGTAGATAAAACACGCGAGAGTCACTGTTTGATCCACTGGGAGCGCGACACATATGCCCGAGGTCACGGTATTCGCGAAGGATGTTCGAGTAAGCTTCCTTGAGCTTCGAATCATTAACAAACCGTTTCTCCATCCGTAGGAGCATTTGATGCGCGGGGGTACGCGAGTTACCGAGATCGACCGAACTGTCTTTGATTGGCAACTGAACGATATAGCGACCGGTCGCATCGCGAGAAACTGTTTCGCGAAAATGCTTCTCACAGTTTTCTTCGTCAGTCGTGAGGGCGACTGGAGTAGACACTTCTTCTTGCACCCAGAAACGCCGAACGAGATCGATTAATTCGGTGTCCAGAGAGCATTGCAGCCCTTGAACTGCGGTATGAGAGATGTTTGCTGCTTCTGACGAGACAGGACCCGATAATACCCATCCGAACTGGGTTTCTTGAGCGATTGGTGTGCCAGGAGCTCCCTTACGTATTCCTTGGATGAGCACGTGGCCGTAAACATCGGCGCCGAGGATGACGTCAATTTGACCAGGTTCCGCGAAGCTTGGGTCTGCGAGAGTGAGACCTTGTAGATGAGGCCAGTCTTCCACGTGAACTCGGAATGATGGCAGGAACGATGTCACGCGAGAGAGTATAAAGGCGTCCACTTGACATGAGAACTCGGTGTTCACACGAGATTTTATCTGGAGTGTCGCAACCCCGCGGGTTACTCCAGATTGTTGAGCTCCAACTCCGATGACTGGGATTGAGGCGTGACGCCGCGTTGATCGCAATCGCTGCGTGAGCGACTCCGAGATGAACGAGCTTTCGGAGCCTTGATCCAATAAGGCTCGAACGGTGATGTACTCTCCTGTTTCGTGGTTCGAAACGAGAACTTGTGCTGTTGCAAGGAGGACTGGTGAGCACTGCGCGTTCTTCGGTTGAGCTGCATGGCTGCTGACCTGTGCTGAGGTGCTCGATGCCAGCTGAGAAGCTTGGCCTGCGGTAGCCTGTCTTTGCGAGGCATCGTTGCCAGATGCTGATGCAGATGTGGAGGATCTGCGATGAAGTAGAGTGTGATGTCGACCTTCGCAAGTACGACATCTCTTGTCTGATCGGCAGCCTTTTACTGGATGTGGACCGAGACAGTTGAAGCAAAGACTGTGAGATGCGATGAAGTCCTTTCTATGTTCGAGCGGTTTCCCTTGAAACGATTTACACGCCGCGATGTAATGATTGCCCTTGCAATAGGAACACGATGATTCTTTTGATTGCACCACGTGAGATTTAGTGGTGGAACCGCTAGGCTTCCCTGGTGAGGCCTGCGTTTTGTTGGATGCACTCTGACCTTGGGCTTGTTCCACAGCCTCGAGGGTGTGGATGCGTCCTAGCAGGAATGATTCGAGTTCTGTGAAGGCCGGAGGGTCACGAGTTTCGCTGACACGCTTTTCCCACTCTTCTAGAGATCCTGAGTCGAGTTTGCTTGTTGTCATGTGCACGATAATGTCATCCCACTGTTTGACAGGGCGACCGAGCGCTTCCAGAGCACCGACGGCTTCACAGGTATCGCTGTGCAGACGTTTGATTTCTGCCGATGATTTCTTCCCGATTCGCGGAATCGCGAAGAGTTTTCCGAGATGAGAGCTTGTGAGTAATCGCTTGTTTTCGTAGCGCGATACGAGAGTGTTCCAGGCACGAGAGAAATTATCACCCGTTACAGCGATATTTCTGATTAGTTGAGAGGGCTCACTGGTCAAGCTGGTTTTTAGATAATGGAGTTTTTCAACATCCGAAAGCTGTTCGTTGTTCCGAACGATTGAATTGAAGAGATCGTGAAAAGGTTGCCATTCAGAAGAACTACCCGAGAACGATGGCAACGCGATAGGAGGTAGCCGTCGGAACGTAGGCCTAGTCGCTGAGGCTAAAGATGCATCCGCTTGCGGTGCGATTGCCGGTTTGAGTGTCTCCAGGAGATCGAGCATGTGTCCCCGCGAGTCTAGGTATTTTTCTTCGCACTGCCCGAAGTAGTCTTTTGAAAAATACGATCGTTGCTCGATCAATGAAAGCTGTTTTTCATCGGCCGCGGATTTTTGTTTGACCATCTGGTCGTGATTCGTTTGGAACTTTGTCCAGTTTGACTCGAGAGCGTTGAGTCGTGATTGCACCTGGCCGTAGGTGATCTTTGCCTCCCCGAGCTTCTGCAGATTTTCTACCGTGCGCGCGATGCGCCATAAGAGTTCGTTTTGACGATCGATTAGCTCGCTGAGAGACATGATCGCGAGATATATCAACAAACGATTCTACGAGAATCTGATTTGAGTATTTAAACTGCGAGAGAGAGAGACGCGCACGACACACTTACTTGCACGCACACGACACTCGAGTTGTTGATACACACTGACTACGAGTCTTGATACGGTGATCAGCGGCTTTGATGCGAGTTTGAAATTAACCGTTTTCAGTTATATTCCACCGAGAGATTTCACTTTTAGCGTTTTCCGTAACACTGTGTATCAGCTTTCCACAACACTACCGTGTCACTCACCCACTAATTCGTTCCCCGAGATTCGCGAGGATTCAGAGATTGTTCAAATCACTTCGCGACCGATCCGGCTCGAAGGACCAAAAATTGTTGCGAGATATGATAAAGAGGTTCGTTAGATGTGGGTGAACGAATTAGCGAGAGAGAGGCCTAGGATGAGTGACTTACGGGATTAATGTTTAGGAAAAGCTTACACGGGTTTTGTTTCTATTTTCTTACTTAAAACTCGTGTCTTTATTTAATTTCCACGATGGAATATAAAAACAGATATTGGCTACGAAGCCTAACGGTTATAATGTTTCCCACAGGGAGATCTGAGATATACTGATATACATATGGACTTTGATTTAGTCCGCAGGAATACATATACATATATACATCTTACGCTCGGTGCGCAATAATACGTTAAGAGTTCGATTTAACGTAGGTAAACACTGCACGATGGTGTGTGTGTGCGATCGATAGACGCTAGCCGTCCAGCTGATCTACGCGATCGATTATACTTTGCCCGAACACAATAAATTATTCTTCAAAAATTGTCATAACCAAAAGCGGTAACCCTTCAGTAAAAAAGAGATTGTAACGGAACTTCCGTCACCGCGAAATGCGCGCTACGCAATGCGCAGGCATGGAGCAGCGCAAGGTTTTTGTTTGAAAAAAATATCCTGTCAAAGCTGTCAAATCAGCGTGTTTTAGATGCAAAGCAGTTGAATAAAAATTAAAAAATAAAAGCAGCTAAAGCAGAAAAGATTCGTTGTCGATTTCAACGCTGGGCGGTAAGTAACCCAAAACTGTTGAACCATGAAAATAAAAATTATCATTCAAGGCTGTAGAGTCGATTGAAGTACAGAATACAGCTTTTGTATTCATTACACTTTTCTTATTTTCAGGACAGAAACAGAAAGAGTACCTATTTGAGAGAATTTGTTGTCGATTTCAGCCCTGGGCGGTAAGTAACCCAAAACTGTTGTTAAACCATGAGAATGAAAATTATCATTCAAGACTGTAGAGTCGATTGAAGTACAGAATACAGCTTTTGTATTCATTACACTTTTCTTATTTTCAGGTCAGAAATAGAAAGAGTACCTGTTTGAAACGTATAATATAACAGAGTAACCACAAATAATAATCAAAAATAAGTAATCGAAATACCCATGCAAACCCTACGAGTACCTATCTGAATCATACGAGTAACATATACGAATCCTACGAGTACCTAATGATGAAACTATAAGTACCTGCAATTGTGAATCAGTTATACGTTAGTTCAGATTTGTTTTCATAATGCCACGTCGCAAGATCATTCGGACTGTTGAAGAAGAGGAGGAGTTTCTACTCGCGCGTAGGGAGAGAAATAATGCAAATCAACGTCTGCGTCGTCAGAGGCAAATCTCTATTGATGTGTCAAATTTACCAATTATTCGTCAAGATGTCAATATTGTCGGTCCTAATAATTGTGAACGGCAACGCAGCTTCCGAGCAATACATGGAGAGTCATCTAATATTCAAAACTTCACCGTTGATGAAATTTCTGAACATTATATTGGAAGAATGGAGGTACTATGTATTCATTGCGGTGCACAACATTTTTCACAAGAGAAGGTGGCCAATAAAGGAAATTCGTTTAATGATTGCTGTAGCCACGGTTGTGTACTTCTTGATGCGATGCCTGATTTCCCTGTCGAACTTCGTGAACTGTTCGAGGCTAAACATCCGAAATCGAACGAATTTTATAAACGTATAAGATGCTACAATAGCTCATTTTCATTCGCTTCGTTCAACGCCAATCTGATTAATTTTGGCACCAGACGACCCGGACCCTACTGCTTTAAGATTCAAGGTCAGGTTTATTACCAAGTGAATACATCATCGTATTCTGCTTTAGATGAACCTCCGAGTTATGGTCAACTGTTCATAGTTGATTCGAACGAAGCGTCGGAACATCGCTTGAATCACAACTCTGAACTCGACCACGACATTGTACGAATACTAGATCGAATAATGCGACAGTACAATATATTTGCACAATCATATCAAATGATGGGTGAAGAATTAACAAATCAGCGGCAATTAGCATTGGAGAATAATGAGCCTGTCCCTGAGCTTAGTATGCTATTCACCTTAAAGCCAGGTGTCGATCGACGTCGGTTTAACTTTCAAAGGACTAATGAAGTGGCTGCCGTGTTTTCTACGACTGCTGATGGAGAGATCCCAGAATCTTACGTATGTATTCGAAATAGAAATGATAAAGTTCTGCAACAAGTTAGTAGTATGGATCCAAATGTCGAGCCTTGGATTTATCCCCTATTCTACCCATGTGGTTCCCGCGGTTGGCATCGTAATTTGATGCGTTTGAATAGCAATCGACGCGTCTCCAGGTTAGCCTATGTAACGTAACTTGTTGTATATGTTTCACGAGCTGAAGGCTCGTGAAATTATACTAGTTCGCGTGGGTTGTTTGTCACGGGTTATTTTCTTAGAATATTTGGAGCTCCTCTGGGAAAAGTTGAAAAAACCCTTAATTTACCCTAATACAGACTCGGATAGATTTTACTCTACCAGAGCTGCCTCCCTACAGACTTGGGATATGCTAGATTCACCAGACTAGGATAGCAATTATCGCTCTACCGTAGCTGTCCTGAATCTAGCTCACCGAAGCTGCCTATTACAGACTTGGGATATGTGTGTTCTCAGACTAGGGTACCAATTATAGCTATACCGTAGCTGTCCAACACACTCACCGAAGCTGCCTTTTAGCTGAACAATGAATTTAAGTTTATAAGCAATTGAAGTGAAATACTCCTCTGAAAGAATAAAGTTTTGGGTCATGTTTCCAAGGAAAATAGAAGACAAAGATCAGATTTCTGATATTTGCGAGATCAGTTGATCCTATCCTATTTATTGTTCTATCTTGTTTGACTTTCTATTTTACAAAATCATAAAAATGGGAAACATAAAATAATAATGAGTGAATGAAATGAATGAATGATTTTATGAATGTTTTCTTAATCTATTTTCCCTTATATTTAATTTTTATAGCCTCAATGGCCAGACTTTGTTCTGTTTTCTGTTTTGATTCTTTTATTTGAATTCCCTTTTTTTTTTTGATTTTTAATCGAGACGCCGCTTTGGCTGAGTCAATACTTTCAATTTTTTGTCTGATTCTAATTGAAACGCCGCTATGGCTGGAACAATGTTTTAGTTTTTATGTGATTTAAATCGAAACGCAGCTATGGGTGAAACTATCTTTTATAATATTTGAAAATGAGAATTTATGTGCGTACGCTGCCGTTTGAGAGAATACTATGACCGTGAGTCGCACGGCCGCTTTGGCTCGAATACGCTAGAGAGGCTTAGCTTCGTCCGTCTTATAGTATACGAAATGTGTCGTCACACCGACGCTCCGACCTTCTGGTTTGTATCACGTGATACAATACCTGTGTGTGCTATGTCCATGATGTGACGTATAGTCAGCCTATTCTGCCTATAGGCTGAACACGTTACATTGCCCCCTTTTTCATCAGCTGATGTTCTGCGATGAAGTTTCCGGAAACGCTGGCAGGTAAGTTAATGAAAAAATATCTTCTCCCTTAGTTCTTGTTGTTAGGTCCAGTGTTTTATATTCGTTATATCCTAGCGTTTTGTCATATCCGTGTTGTTTTGTCTTGATATTATTCTGTGTTTCAATTCCTGTCCATAGCTAATGGGTCGTCGATGTCGAACTCCGCCATATAGCCTGGTGAATCACTCCCCGCGGATATCGGCATCGGGACTTCCATGATGAAATCGGTCGTCAGGTCGTCTAGCGTCAATTCAGGTGAATTAAAAGGGATTATTTCCCCTCCCATATATTCAGGTGATGGAATGTGGAGGATTTTTTCTAGATCGATGTCCTCCACCATCTCGTCTTCTTGAATGTTATTATTTCCTACTTCAGTAGTTGGAATATTCATCGCCTGCTCTAATTCGTTGTTAGCTAGAGATATTGGACCATAAGTTCGGAACAATCCAACTTTCTGATGGTGAGCCCTCTTTTCTTCCTCCGTTCTTTCTTTGAATTTTATCTCATGTAACTTCCAGGGAATGTTGTTGGGATTGTCCTCGTTGATTTGTGCTTTTTTTTTATTATCTTTTCTAGGTTTATTTTTTCTTTTGGTATGGTTATCTTCATTTTTAGTTTTGGTTTTTCTATTTTCTTCTCTAGGTCTGGTTTTGAAGTTATAATCGGTTTTTCAGTTGTTTTTGGTTTTAATGTTATATTACTTTTGTCCTTTTTAGTTTGGGACCCTTTCCCGGATGCGAACTTCCCATTACTACCGATGAATGGACCCGAACAAACAATTGTTTTATATAAATTGTTGTTTGCATCCACACTTCCGATATCTATTCCGGATGCCTGGACACCCTTATCCTGGACACTGGTATAGCCGTACACGTAGTCGCACATCTTGGATTTAAGTTTGACTGATATCTCTTCTGGTGATGGTGATGTCTTATATATCTTCCTTAATCCTCTTCACCGGATTAGCATTTATACTTAACCCTTTACTCTTATTTTAGATTTTAACTCATACAATAAGATTCTAGTGATATTTGGTTTTATTCTGACTCTATGTATAGCTTCATCATATTTACGTGAAATCGTCCTCTTTCTAATCCTGTTCTTATATTCTCAAGAATGTAAGTTGCTTCTCCTGTCTGTTTGCTTATATTATACGGTCCTTCGTATAGTGGAAAAAACTTTGCCATTTTTTTATTTGTGGTGTCCGACACACTGAGTGCTTTGATTAAAACCTTATCCCCTACCTTAAACCTAGATAATTTATGGCTAGAATTGAACCTATCGGCCCTTCTTTTACCATGTCTCTTTATATTTTTTTCAACTAAATGAATTTTTGTTTCATAGGGTATGTCTTCAATCTTTGGATTTATCCAATCTGCCCAAGATCTGGTCGGTCTATTTTTTAAATGGATTTCGCATGGAGCGAATCCAGTACCATCATGGCATACTTCATTTATACAAGTTTCAATAACTCTTATCCAGTTAATCCATTGTGTATGGTTGTCCGCCAGGAAGGTACGGAAAAATCTTCCGATCTCTCGATTTACTCGTTCGACAATGTTCCCTTGTGGATGTCTAATTGGCGAGAAAATTAATATCATGTTTTCTTCTTTTAGCTTGTTAATCCATTTGGATGAAGTGAATTGTGTGCCATGATCGCACTGGATTCGCTCCGGCTTCCTTAGTTCTGGAATATAATCCCTAAAAATGCAAGTAATTGTGGACTGCGCGTTTGCCGATCTTAATGGGTACAATCTGACATATTTACTGAATGCGTCGATTGTTACCAGGAGCCATTTATAATTCCCCTTACTAGATGGTAACGGTCCTAAAAAATCTATGGATACAAGATCCCCTACTCCATCTGGAATTATATTTTGCATTGCTGCATAACAATGACGGTTTGGTACCTTACATCTTTGACACTTGTCGCATTTCGCTATTACTTGTCGCACTCTTTTTGCTAGTTTTGGGTAATAAAAACCCTCTCTAAGTAGTTTATGACACTTTGATGCACCCACGTGGCCGTAAGCCTTGTGACATTCGTCTATAAGATCTTTTAATAGTGTTTCGGGTATGTACGCTTTGAAATCGCCCCCTGGATTTCGGTGATATAAAATGTCATTCTCTACGATGAGGTTCTTATTATTGTTTAAGCTTTCCGGTTGCATTAACTCGCAAACTCTTTTATCTTGCTTCTGAAATTTCTAAAAGACTTTCAAATTTTGTTTTAAATCCTTATCTATTTCTTTGGCTAATGGTGCCATGCTAAATTCTGCAATTTCAGAAATTATTTCTTTCATTTCAGGTGGATTTCTGCTGAGTGTGTCTGCCACTACATTTTCTGTTCCTTTAATGTACTCTATCTCGAAACTATAAGCCTGGATAAACAGAGCCCATCGAGCTAACCTGGAGCTTACCAATTTGCATGAAAAAAGAAAAGTTAAAGCATGATGATCAGTGCGTACTGTCAGCTTTGCACCTATGATAAATGATCTGAACTTGCCTAATGCGAAAACTATCGCCAACAATTCCTTTTCGCTAGTAAAATAATTAAGTTCTGCGCCTTTCGTGGTTCTGCTCGCCAGTCCTACGATTTGTCTTTCATTTTCATCTGAGATCTGATATAAGACCGCGCCTACTGCATAATTGCTTGCATCGCATTCTAAATAATAACGTTTATTTGGATCAGGGTGATGCAAAATCATTTTTTCACAAAAAATGCCCTTAACTAAGTTAAACTGCCTGTTCATTTCCTCTGTCCAATTCCACTTGGCGCCTTTTCTTATCAAAGCTAATAGCGGAAATGTTGAGTCCGAGTAATACTTAGTGAATTTATTGTAATAATTTGCAAGACCCAAAAACCCTTTCAGTTGTTTTACGTTTTTTGGCGTTGGAAAATTTTTTATCGCTTCGATTTTCTCTGGTTGTGGTCTCATTCCAGTGTTTGTGATTTTGTGACCTAAAAAATTTACCTCGTCACGAAAGAAATTTGATTTTTTGAAGTTCATTGTCATGTTATATTTCCTCAAAGTTTTGAATAATATTTCAAGGTGGGCCAAGTGAGATTGGACAGAGTCAGAACAGCACAGGATGTCGTCTACGAAATTTATTGTAAACGATTCTGTATTTTTTAAAACTAAGTCCAAAGCTCTGACTAGGCTCGCCAAACTTGTGTTTAATCCATATGGTGTTACAGTAAATTGGTACGTTTTGCCCTCGTGCATAAAAGCAGTATATTTTCTTGAATCCCTATGGAGTGGAATTTGCCAGAAACTAGCGGTCAGGTCGAGACTAGACATGTAGGCGTTGTTGGAACACCGCTGAAATAAAACCTCAGTTGATTGAGCACAATCATGGTCAGGTATTATGAGTTTATTAATGAACCGTGCATCCAGCACTAGTCGGATTTCTCCAGATTTTTTTTCTACGACTACTAAAGGATTACCGTATTCGCTATAAGATCTCTCAATTACTCCCATATTTAACATTTTTTCTATTTCGAGATTCACCTTTTCCCTATGAATCATTGGAATCGGGTAAGACCGTCTTACAAAAGGTCTATCTTCGTAGATATTTAATTTATGCTCATAAATGGTAACTCGACCGGGTAATTTACTGAAAACGTCGTTATATTCCTTTAGTAGGTCTGAAAAAATTTTTAGTTCCTTCTGACTCAAAACCTGACACTCTATGAGTTTCTCTTCAACTTCATCACTGGTTAAATTATATAATGTCTCGTCATCTTTCTGTTTCGCTATTTCGGTTCTTGGATATTGAATATTTGCTATTTGATTTAGTGTTATATTATCAGTTTTATACAACTGCACTGAGCTGTACCCTGGTGAAGTTTCAATTTTTTAATTTTCTCTTCCTAAATCGAGATCGGCTTTCCATCTATGGAGTGTGTCTATTCCAATTATAACCTCCCTTTTAAGTCCGCTTATTATGAGGAAATTTATTTGATCGGATGAACTACCAATTTTCACCTTTGCAAAAATTTGCTCTTTTACTTCAGTAGGCTTGCCCCCATATTACTCCAAATATTTGAAAATTTACCACGGGTAGCCGTTCACATTTTGAAAGTGAATTTTTATTTCGTTCGTAAAATTCTTGTGAAATACACGTTATTTGGCTGCCTGTGTCAATTAGGGCTCGTACTGCAATATCCTCAATAATTAAGCAAATTTCTGGACATTGTTTGTCAATCTTTTCTGTTTCCTCATCCTCTGCTAATAAATAATTTGCTGGATCCTCGAATGAGTTGTTATTTTTCCCTGAATTTTCTAATTTTGCCGCGCAAATGACTAGATCACGCTGTGTCGGTACTGTACTTGTCAGCACCGGCACGGCGCCATCTAGTTTTCCGGACTTCGCTCTTTATCCGTATCGATTTCTACTTCATCGATCTGAAGTTCCGAGATACCTCGGACTCTTGCATTTGTCCAATTCTCAGTTTTATTTTGGACATATTCATTTTGGCCTATTAACTGAAGTCTTAATTCTTCATCGGCTCCTAAAAATACAAAATATTCTTCGACTTCCCTAATGTAAACCATGGGTTTTTCCCAGGTCTTCCCTGAATAAGTGGGTAATTTTAATTGTTTTGTAATAAATCCTAATGAATCTTGACCATTTGTACCAGTGGGCCCTGTCACTCTAGTTTTTAGTTTTCTTATGTCTGCGTCTATCCCTATCTTCAGACTTTCGTGCCTATGATTTAATTCCTTGATTTTATCATTTATAGCTCGATCTCTCTCTCTAATTTTACTATTTAGTACATCGAGGTCGTTTACGTGCTCCGTCCTGATGCTGGACTCGACTCGATTTAATTTTTCGTCACAATTTGTGAGGTCTGTATCCCACTTGTCTAATACTATTTGGACCTTGGTTTCCATGTCGTCAATTCTTTTTTTGTTTTTAGTTGTTGTTTCTTCGAATTTTTTATTTATCTTGGTTTCAAATACTACCTGTGCTTCGATATTTGTCATATGAAAGTTATTTATAGTTCTTTCCATTTGAGCAAATTTGTTTTCAATTTTCTTTTCTAGGCGTTCGTTTGACAATTTTAAGGAAAGCAGAGTGGTGGCAATCGCAGCCATTGATTCATTATGACTATGTGCTGGACTTTCAGCTTGACTTAACAAACTGGTATCAGTCATGGAAGCATCACGCTCATCGAAACCAGTGTCTCGGTCACTCTGACCAGGCTGATCTACATCTTTTTCGCCTGTTTTATCAGGAATCTGATCCTTATCTGCCATTTTCCTTTGTTTTTTTTTTTTTTTTTTTATAAATGACTCTAATAAACGATTTTACTTGAATTTGACTTGAAAGTCTTGAAATTGCCCTTAAAGAAAGTGATTTTAAGTTTAACAATGACTCTACTATGAATTTATGAAATTAAGTGATTTTAATTTTATTTGAGGAGCCCCACGTTGGGCGCCAAATGTAACTTGTTGTGTATGTTTCACGAGCTGAAGGCTCGTGAAATTATACTAGTTCGCATGAGTTGTTTGTCACGGGTTATTTTCTTAGAATATTTGGAGCTCCTCTGGGAAAAATTGAAAAAACCCTTAATTTACCCTAATACAGACTCGGATAGATTTTACTCTACCAGAGCTGCCTCCCTACAGACTTGGGATATGCTAGATTCACCAGACTAGGATAGCAATTATCGCTCTACCGAAGCTGCCTATTACAGACTTGGGATATGTGTGTTCTCAGACTAGGGTACCAATTATAGCTATACCGTAGCTGTCCAACACACTCACCGAAGCTGCCTTTTAGCTAAACAATGAATTCAAGTTTATAAGCAATTGAAGTGAAATACTCCCCTGAAAGAATAAAGTTTTAGGTTATGTTTTCAAGGAAAATAGAAGACAAAGATCAGATTTCTGATATTTGTGAGATCAGTTGATCCTATCCTATTTATTGTTCTATCTTGTTTGACTTTCTATTTTACAAAATCATAAAAATGGGAAACATAAAATAATAATGAGTGAATGAAATGAATGGATGATTTTATGAATGTTTTCCTAATCTATTTTTCCTTATATTTAATTTTTATAGCCTCAATGGCCGGACTTTGTTCTGTTTTCTGTTTTGATTCTTTTATTTGAATTCCCTTTTTTTTTTTATTTTTAATCGAGACGCCGCTTTGGCTGAGTCAATACTTTCAATTTTTTGTCTGATTCTAATTGAAACGCCGCTATGGCTTGTAACTTTGCGTGGGTATCTCGGGCTCGGAAGCTGTAGAGATACCCGCAGTTAGTGTGAGTTCTTTACCTGAAAGAGTTTATATAAAAAATTGGGCTTTTCTTTGAGGTCGAAAGGCAGGGAAAAGGATGGGTACTCCACCAAAAGCCACCTATCTAACCTTGTGATCTTAAATCTAGCTCGGATTCGGGTAGAATAAACTACCAAAGCCGTAAACGATCGGACTCGGGTCAAGACCAAAGCCGAGATATCTCTAATGAGCAGAGCCGGGAAATTAATCCAAGCCTGCTTTTCCTACTGCAAAACTATCTTTCTCGGATCCGGGAACCGTGAGATTCCGAGACCGTGCATCAGACTCGGAATCGACTTCCTTGGCCCTCGGACGCGGAGAAGCGAATCTCAACGCCGTACGCTCTAGGTTACGATCCAAAGCTGGTCCCTGTTGGCTTTATAAGGAAAGAAAGGTTTTTTTAGGACAGGAGTCAGAGTTGAAATGTCGGTTGAATCTAGCATGCGTTTAGTTTACAAGAAATGCATTTAATGCCGGATTACAAATTTAACTAACTCTAATCTATCCTTAAGTTTACGCTTTTGTCTTTATCTAATAGTGATCTTTGTGCATAAAGTTATATTAAATAGAATTCCCAGACGAAAGACTTTATTAAATGATTTTACTTTTAATGTCTCCCGTTTCTAATCATCGATTTTATGTGTTATATGACGAAGTGAACCTTCATCTACTCCTCATGATTTTATCGTTAAAGTGAATTGAAATTAGTCATTAGAGCTAGTCGCTCTAATGCTATATGATAAGAAATTACAATGAGTCGCTGTGGTGTTCTACCTACAAACGCTGCCGTGCTTGAAGTCGGTGCTGCTTATATACTAGCGATCCCCTCCTTCTTGTGTGACGTCAGCGTCTGGTCGAGTGTAGAGGATTAGGATAATCCTCTACTCCTTTGTTTTCATTCTTTCCGCTAATATTCAAGCCATTTCACAGCTTGATATGTTACAGGCTGGAACAATGTTTTAGTTTTTATGTGATTTAAATCGAAACGCAGCTATGGGTAAAAGTATCTTTTATAATATTTGAAAATGAGAATTCATGTGCGTACGCTGCCGTTTGAGAGAATACTATGACCGTGAGTCGCACGGCCGCTTTGGCTCGAATACGCTGATTTTGTAATTAGGCCAAGCAATAGAGGTTTTTTACGTGACAAAAATACTACCTAAAATCTGACTGTGCAGTCATTCAATAGGTAGTTTCCACATGTTTTTCATGATAGCTGCGATTCCTGAATCGTCGTAGGTTTTTTTTGAGAAGCGAAAAATAGCCAAAAAAGCCAAAATTTTGCTTTTTCGCTTATAAAACGTAAAGTATTGATCTGATCGAGAAGCTATAATGGCACTTTTTGTAGAGAATTCAAAAACAAAAAAAATGAGAGGTGAAACGTCTCAATCGGATAATTAGTTTTCGAGAAAATTCCAAAAAACTGGAAAAAACATCACTTTTTCGAAAATTCATAACTTGGGCAATTTTTGAGATGAAGCGTAGTTCCTCTGAATTTAAGTAGTTATTAACATATACTTTATTGGTGCACAATTGCAGAGCTGTCGGATAAATAGTTTTTGAACAATCGCAGTTTTCCGAAATCAACATACTTTTTTCAAGAAGGTCGTGATACTCGGCTACTTGTCGGATTTGAATTTTACAAAAAGCATTTTAAAGAAGAAATAAAATTCTTCAAATCGTATATTCTCACGATACCGACAGATAATGTTTAGTGGGTGAAAAACGGCGTCAAACAGGAGCAAAAAGGCTCGAACGCTTGAAACTAGTCGAGGAGTGGGGGCCGCCCGCTACGCGAGGGGAAAACTGTATATATAGTATACCTTGCGCGCGGCGCGCAATTCCGATCTTTTCACCTCGATTTTTTCAGCAACTAAAGGTCGTATCTCAACACTTTTTTTTTTTAAATAAGGGTAATTTTATCTCAGCAATCCGATTCTTTTGTCAGATGTGCAATATAATCAATGGTTTTACTGAAATTTCATGTTTTTCATTAAAAATACCATTTTTCATTAGGAATACAAGGAAAAATCAATACTTATAGGGTTTATGATAATTCGCAGTACATCTCTAAGATATATAATTATGATGCAAGTAATGTATACACGATGAAATACATGAGATGATTGATTATACTATGCGAACATGTATATATTAGAAAAGCAGAATGTTGTTCGTACATACAGGTATAAAATTCAGCAAGCAATATAAACTTGAAATGAATTCTAAGAATCATAAAGTCTTCCAATAAAATAAAATATTGGAGTATAAAATTTGGCGCCAATGACTCATAAATTGGGAGGAGCACTTTCTAATCCAGTGCAGCTGCCCATCCCTCGGCGTCTCCGTCCCTGTCCCCGTGCCTGTCCCCGTCCCCTTCAAATCAGTACACGTGTGGTTGTAGCAAAAAGGGGTGTGTAGATGCCTCTTGTAGTTGTAAGAAACATGGCCTGAAATGTACAACCCTTTGTGCTTATTGCAACGATGATTGTTGCTCAAATTTAGAAATTACTCATTGTTCCGTAGAGTCTGAGGACGAATCTGTATCAGACGATGAGAATAATGATTCCGATAACTGTATGAATATTGAAAATGACAATGACTCTGAAGATGAGGATGATACTTCATCACATCCAAAGAGAAGGAGACTATTGTAAATATTAGGATAAGATATGTATAATTGATGTATCCAATAATTGACATGAATATGTAACCTGTATGATAATTATATATATGAAAAATAAACTACCAATTCTAATTACAACTCTTATGAATTGATTTTTCCTTGTATTCCTAATGAAAAATGGTATTTTTAATGAAAAACATGAAATTTCAGTAAAACCATTGATTATATTGCACATCTGACAAAAGAATCGGATTGCTGAGATAAAATTACCCTAATTTAAAAAAAAAAGTGTTGAGATACGACCTTTAGTTGCTGAAAAAATCGAGGTGAAAAGATCGGAATTGCGCGCCGCGCGCAAGGTATACTATATATACAGTTTTCCCCTCGCGTAGCGGGCGGCCCCCACTCCTCGACTAGTTTCAAGCGTTCGAGCCTTTTTGCTCCTGTTTGACGCCGTTTTTCACCCACTAAACATTATCTGTCGGTATCGTGAGAATATACGATTTGAAGAATTTTATTTCTTCTTTAAAATGCTTTTTGTAAAATTCAAATCCGACAAGTAGCCGAGTATCACGACCTTCTTGAAAAAAGTATGTCGAATTCGGAAAACTGCGATTGTGCAAAAACTATTTATCCGACAGCTCTGCAATTGTGCACCAATAAAGTATATGTTAATAACTACTTAAATTCAGAGGAACTACGCTTCATCTCAAAAATTGCCCAAGTTATGAATTTTCGAAAAAGTGATGTTTTTTCCAGTTTTTTGGAATTTTCTCGAAAACTAATTATCCGATTGAGACGTTTCACCTCTCATTTTTTTTGTTTTTGAATTCTCTACAAAAAGTGCCATTATAGCTTCTCGATCAGATCAATACTTTACGTTTTATAAGCGAAAAAGCAAAATTTTGGCTTTTTTGGCTATTTTTCGCTTCTCAAAAAAAACCTACGACGATTCAGGAATCGCAGCTATCATGAAAAACATGTGGAAACTACCTATTGAATGACTGCACAGTCAGATTTTAGGTAGTATTTTTGTCACGAAATCGACCTTTCGATAGCTCTATTGCTTGGCCTAAATTGACTGTGAGTCGCACGGCCGCTTTGGCTCGAATACGCTAGAGAGGCTTAGCTTCGTCCGTCTTATATACGAAATGTGTCGTCACACCGACGCTCCGACCTTTTGGTATTGTATCACGTGATACAATACCTGTGTGTGCTATGTCCATGATGTGACGTATAGTCAGCCTATTTTGCCTATAGGCTGAACACGTTACAGTAAAGTATTGTTTGGGTATACGTAACGACTTCAATCCGTTTATTATGGGTCGTCGATTGTTCCAGCAATGGTCAGTGGACAATTATGTAAAAATTGAGAAGGACCGAATAGAATACTGTAAAGGGCACCAAAAAGAACTGCGCGCAGAATCCTATAACGGACTTATAGACTACTTGCAAAATGCTGCAAATGATGTGAACGGTCGTGTTGGAAAAATGATTATACTACCTTCGTCATTTGTAGGTTCACCGCGCAATATGATGCAAAATCACCAAGATGCAATGGCTATTGTTCGTACATATGGTAAACCAGATCTGTTCATAACGATGACGTGTAATCCAAGTTGGAGAGAAATCCGTGAAAATCTTCTTCCAGGCCAACAAGCTGCCGATCGACCAGACATTTGCGCGCGAGTCTTTAGCATTAAGAAAAATTTTTTAATTGATCTAATTGTTAAGAAAAAATGCTTCGGTGAAGTAGCAGCGTACGTTTATGTTGTTAAATTTCAAAAAAGAGGTTTACCTCATATACATATGCTGGTAACATTACGCCAAAATTACAAAATAACAACTCCCAGTATCGTTGACCGTTACATTTCTGCTGAAATTCCAGATCCATCTGAAAATCGAGTTTTGCACGATATTGTTATGAGACATATGATTCACGGACCCTGCGGCGATTGGTGTTTGGTGGACGGTAAATGTTCTAAACATTATCCAAGATCTTTTTGTGAGGTAACAACCATGGACGCAGACGGATATCCATATTATCGTCGCAAAGATAATGGCGATGCATTCTTTGAGCGTCCTGGCGGATACACTGTCAACAACCGTTACGTCGTACCCTACTGCCCAATGTTGTTAAGTCTGCTCAATTCTCATATTAATGTTGAAGCTATTTCAAGTATTAAGTCCGTGAAATACATATACAAATATATCTACAAAGGTCATGATGCTGCTACGGTAACTATTGGCGAAATTAACGACGATACTGTTATAAATCACGATGAAATACGCGATTATATTGAATCTCGTTACGTTGGACCTGTCGAAGCAATCTGACGTATTCTGAGTAAAACCCTGCACGACAAAAGCCATGCTATTTCACGCTTACCTGTGCACTCACCAAATGAACAAAACCTCACAATCAACATTGGTGCTGATGAAAATGAGCTTATGAATGCATTGGACCAAGCAACTATGCTTTTAGACTATTTCGCTTTGAATTCACGTGACGAGCAAGCCAGACAATATTTGTATGTTGATATTCCATCATACTATACATTTAAAAAGCAAAAAGACTGTAATGGTAGAAATTTTTCTCATTGGATACAACGCAAATCTCATTTTAATTGCATTGGTCGCATGTATGCAGCCAGTCCCACACAGATCGAACTGTTTCATTTGCGGCTGTTATTACTGACGATCAGAGGGGCTACAAGTTTCGAATATCTGAGAACTGTAGACGGAGAACTTCAACAAACATTTACAGCTACTTGCTTGAAATTAGGTCTCATCGAAGACGATGAAGAATGGAGCCGAGCAATGCACGAAGCAGAAGTTTGGATGATGCCTCGACAATTACGCAGGTTATTCGTTCGCATGTTGATACACTGTCAGCCAATTCATCCTGAACATCTCTGGGAAGAATTCAAAGTTGCGTTGTCAGAAGATTATGCAAAACACGTAGGTACGCTACACGGACAAAATAAATCGTATGCCCAGATAAATGCAATGCTTTGTGCCGAAGGTCGAAGTCTAGCTGATTTTCCCGAAATGATGCAATTAGCGGATATCGTTGAAGTAGATGATGGTATATCGCTTCAACAGGCCATTGAAAATGGAACGCAGCAATATATAAGATTAAATGAGCAACAAAAACAGATTATAGATATTATCTTGAATGTAATTGATAATAAAAATCAAACTCCGAATACATGTCATTACATCGATGGACCCGGTGGATCTGGAAAAACTTTCCTATATATCACTCTATGGAATCTTCTCAAGGGTAGGAACAAACGCGTGATTACCATGGCATTCACTGGGATTGCGGCAGTATTGCTTCCTAATGGGAAAACAGTCCACAAGACTTTTGGTTTACCAGTTCCCCTTTTCGCAGATTCGTCATCCAATATTAAATTGCAATCGAAAGAAGCAAAATATCTTGAAGGAACTGATATTTTTATTTTCGACGAAGCTCCAATGGCTCCACGATATGCTTTGGAAGTCATGAACCGGATCTTGCGTGACATTATGAATAATGATCTGCCTTTCGGTGGTAAGATTATGATTCTGAGCGGTGATTTCAGGCAACTTCTACCCATTAAGATGCATAGTACTCGTAGCGAAACAGTCAATTTATCAATTAAATTTAGTTCGGTTTGGCAATACTTCGTCAAATATTCTTTGACGAAAAACATGCGAACATTACCTCAAGAAGTTGATTTCATGAAATTTTTGATAGATCTAGGGGATACTGAATGACATTAATGATAATCTTAGCATTCCAAACCGTTGTATAGCGAGCATAAACGCTGATATAGTGGAAGACACATTTGGTAGACTTATCAGGAATAAACAATATAGAGAAGCAGCAAAATGTGCAATTTTAGCTGCAAGAAATGTAGACGTGGATGAAATAAATATAAGAGTTGTGCAGCTATTAGAAATGGAAAGTGAGCGAATCTATACAAGTGTAGATAGTACAGAGAATTGTGAAGACAATGGTGCTATCGAAGAAATTCTTCTGCCAGAATATTTGAACACTTTGAATCCCCCATCTCTCCCTCCACACGAACTACGGTTAAGGGTGAATAGCGTCGTTATGCTAATTCGAAATCTAAGTATAAGCGAAGGTCTTTGTAACGGTACTCGATTATTGATTTTGGATTTAAGAAATAATATGCTTCGATGTGAAATTCTTACCGGTGCACAGTGGTCCCAAACCCCGAAAAGCTGGCCAAAAGTCAAAAACGTTTTTAATTCGGGTGAAAGTCTGTACTCGGGGGTTTTCGGGGTCGCTGATTACGAATTCGAAGTCAAAATGGAGAAAAACAAAATGGCGGATCCAATATGGCGGAAAATTTCTTCAAAAACGTATTCAAATCGGGTGAAAGTCTGTACTCGGGGGTTTTCGGGGTCGCTGATTACGAATCCGAAGTCAAAATGGAGAAAAACAAAATGGCGGATCCAATATGGCGGAAAATTTCTTCAAAAACGTATTCAATTCGGGTGAAAGTCTGTACTCGGGGGTTTTCGGGGTCGCTGATTACGAATCCGAAGTCAAAAAGATTTGGGAAGAAGAGGATTGGAATACAGTAATTAATAATTATTACAATGACAATGAATATTTATAATAATTACAAATTAATATTAATATTTTTGATCGATATAATTTGAGCATTTCTTACAATTAATCGCTGTCCTGCGAAGTGTCATCATCGTCCGATGTATCGCTCGTGTAATTAAAAAGAATCTGACTTGATTCTGGAACTGAAGGTGGAATCAATAGTTCAACCGCGTATGGAGATAACGATCTTAGTTTCTTTGGAGGAAGTTTTCGCAAACTGGATATTAGTGGATCTGACATTACTAAAAGTCTGCAAAAAATGTCGTTCATGTTGTTGATGCGGCTACATTTTCGTGAAAAATCTTCTCGGAATCTCTTAATATACTTGTTACATGATTCCTGAGCTTCTTCAGACATTTGTCCGATAGGAAGTAACGAAGATTCCACGATTCCATGACCGTGAATAAGAATTTTGTGTACTGTTGTTGGCATGAAGTACCACGAATATAGTTCGACAAATTTTCGTGCAGTATCTTCAGTGTATTTGCGAAATTTAGGTATATTGATTTCGAAACCACAAGAAATTACCTGCAACACAACATGGAATCGCTTTATCAATTCTTCATCAATTCCCGTTATCGAAGCGGAAATTTCAGAATTTTCGAAAAAACTCCTAGCTGTATTTCCGTCATTAGAACTTCCATAGCCTGGTTTTGGTTGATCAACAAGAAGCCCTAATCTTTCACGAAAACCTTGTTGTATATTTTTTTTTCTTCTATCAACATTTTCTTTATCCTCTTTGCGCCCTTGCCACTTTTTGATTTCTAATTTGTAAGCTACATGTAAGCAACATTCAAAAAACCATATCCAAGCATGCAGCGACGATATTCCGAATTCGAAGTGATCTTTATTAATCGGTCTTTGCAACATCTTGTCAATGTCATTAAATTCTTTGACGTAGCACCACAAAGGTAACAACGCATACTTGATGATGTATTTGTGATAGAATTACAAACTTTACCATCTATCATCGTCAACACAAGTTTGAAATTGATGTTAATTTTTTTGCCGCCAATTACAGTTTGAAAGGGCACGAGGTTTTTCTCTTGCGCTTCGATACAAGCAACTTCTGCCCTAGTTGCTTCGGCAGTTTCATGAAAGAATTCAATTTTAATTGGCCGACAAAATCTTGGCGATGAAGGACGTGGATTTTTCCAAATAATCACGTGTGGATTGACTTTATCAAAGATTTGCAAGGGAACCAGTGAAATAAAGAAAATGTTGGCATCCGATTTATTGCCGTCTCCATCGCTAAATTTTTGTTTGTAAGTGCTTTGACCAGATGTGCCATCGCATCCCCACTTGCATATCAATTCTAAATTATCAACATTGTTGTCAGAAAGACTTCCAATAATGTCCGATTGTACCATTAATAATCTTTCAGCTGTATGATTTAGCAATGCTTGAAGTCCAACTGTGGCTCCACTTTCAGTTACAGAAATTTCTGACTGTGCAGGGTAACATTTTTTTTTAGAATCCAATACACATTTATAAGGCGGGTATAATTTACAATTTTTTTGCACGCTTACAGAACGTATTAATTGGTATTGACTTTTGGTCATTTTACCTTCTACTACAAGTGATAATGCTTCGTTGCCTGACAGTACATCTTCTGAAACGCGTTCAATAGACGTACGGTACTGTGATGCTTTTGATGGACTCCCTTCTGTGACATCCCTAATTACCTTTGAAGCTTGTAAATTTCCAGAAGCTCGGAGACTCATTTGTGTAGCGTAAGCCAATTCGTGGACGGTATGTTCGTTTCGAACCTTTTCTGTCCTCCTACGTTTTGACCGATCACTTAAATCGTCCCAGCTCGTGGAAGGACGCCCCATTGTGTTTTCCGTAGAAGGACGCCTCATTGTCTTTTCCATGGGAGTCTTCAAACCTTCTTCTTTAATTGTGAAAGACACCGGAACGTTGAGCCACTCATCGAATTTCCGGAAGAATTTGGTTTCGTTCCTGGTCGCTTGTTGCCACTTCTTTTTGAAATTCGATACCAATTTACTTAGAGCATCTTTCACACTTTTCGGCAAAATGTATGGCTGCTTTGATTTTTTTGATACCTCCTTTTCAACAATGTCAGTAACAATGTTGATATTTTCGTTTAATACCGATTTCAAAAATACGAAAATTTCCTTCCTCGTGAAAGAAATCGCTTCGGTATTATCCAGATTTTCTGTAGAAAATGGAAAAATAACATTAATAGAAGAATTATCTTTACCAATTTCCTATAAACAATATTACAGACGCGAGAATTACGAAAACTGCAGATAGTGCACACTAGGGTGGTCCTTACTGAGAGTATGTTGTTTTTTCTTTCAAAAATGGTGATTAATCGATTTCAAATAGATAAGTAAAAATAAAAATTTCCTACAAATTTTCCAAGCGGCTTTTTCCATTACAAGTATCTCCCATTTAAAACTTTTACTGTCCGGGGGGAGGAGGGGGCAGGATACAATTAAAATATCGAACTAAAATTTTTCACGAATTTTTACTTATTTATTTGAAATCGATTAACCACCATTTTAAAAGAGAAAAGAACATATCCTAAACAAGGACCACCTTAGTGCACGCATCATCGCACAAAAATTATCCACAAAACCGAAGTCGCAGCCAGATGCAGCTAATTTTTGGATATGTTTTGAAAAAATGTCTAAGCAACAGTTTCCATTTAGTTTCAGGGCAGGATTCGACGAGGGTTTTGACTTATTGCTTTTTCTGACACGACTTTTCAGAACATTACCAAGAAAAATACCACTACTTTTATTAATGACTTACTATTTCATAGATTGTTAACAATAATTTCAAGCAACACATTCAAATTGTACTTACTTTCCGGAGAAGAATCCATTTTGGAGAACCAAAATCCGTTCACTTTTCGCGATTCTACAGGTGTCTTAACTTTGTCTTATTTTCGACGCGCGACGAGTAAACGATGCAGCTGCTCTAACGCTCACGAACGGAATGCGTTCCCAAGCCAGGTAGGGACGGTACCCCTTTCTTAACCGGCATAATACATACTAGGGGTACCACTACAACTATTCCAACCATTGAAAGTTCCTGGAAAAAATATTTTTTTTTGGGACTTTTGGCCAGCTTTTCGGGGTTTGGGACCACTGTGCGGTGATAAGGTGGGAGAAATTGTATTACTGAATCGTATCACGTTATATTGTGAAAACAATTATCCGTTTACGTTCAAAAGGAGACAATTCCCTATAAAATTAGCTTTTGCAATGACTATCAATAAGTCGCAAGGACAGACTTTCGACAAAATTGGACTCGACCTTAGAAAAGATGTATTTAATCATGGACAATTATACGTTGCTTGTTCACGAGTTCGGTCGTGGGATACCTTAAAAATTTACTTAGGCAATCAACGTGACAACACATTTGTTAAAAATTACGTATATAGAGAACTCTATGAATAGGAATCACATTCGAATCAACAGAACGATGGTAAAAACCGTGAACATAAAAATAAAAATACAGATAGAACGATTTAATACGTTCGGTACACGGCGTATACAAATTTAATTCCGCATCAATTGTTTCGGTATTCATTTGATAATTAGAAAATGAGTGTGTTTGTCAAATTTACTCAGCTGGCGTTCTGCGCTTCATAATCAATCGTTATTGAAGAGTGAAAAAAAAAACAATCAACTGCTGATGCAGTCCGCCTACTGAGTAGAACGAAGGCATCTGACAAAACCTGAATATAAACAGTTGGAAGAATTTTTTCAATTGCTATTGTGTACATACTATTTTCCATAACAACGAAGAATTCTATCGAGCACGGACGTGAAAAAAATTGTATTCTAAAATAATTTAACCGATATCACAGTAAAAAATACGAAGTTGAAGTGATTATGCCTTCGAAAAATTCTGAAAGCAGCGGTAAGTACACGCAATATAATACTTCTTCGTCTTCTCTTTCAATTGGTAATAATCAATGATATGAGAGGGAAATTCAATTAGACTGGGCCATATTTTCAGGGTGGATTTTTTCATGTCATGTTAGATTAATCTGATCTAATATTTCAATGAGCCCTAATTCACGCTGTTCACCGTCATATTAATTTGTTTGTGTAGCATCTTCAGAATCGTTACTGCTTAAAGAAGACGAAGACGTCGAATTTTACGAAAAAGACGAAAATAATGTCCTGGACTGTGACTTGACGAAAATTAGATATACTTCAAGCGAACAATTACACAAAATTACAGCATACGATTCCACGGTGTTAGTACATTCTTCATTTTATTTGAATTGAATTCAGATAGACCATAAAAATATTACAATCAAATTCAACATGCGATAAAATGAATTCACCGTTATAATTTGCTGAATTCCATGATCTATACCGATCGAGTTGACATTATATTTTGTTTTACAGAGGAGTAATCGGTTATGTAGATGCAATTGAAGCGTCGAGGTTGGTAGGCGCAAAAAATATCAGACTCTTCAAATTTTACTTGAACAACGGTTCAGGAGACCGTATCCAAGTTGTGGCTTGGCGGAATGAAGTGGACCGATGTGAAACAATCTTGAAACCTAATTCAGTACGTGCATGAAATATCAATTAAAATTTCTGGAAAAGTTACGCAAAAATTGATAAAATACTGATATCTCTGAATTTGAATAACATTCATGACGAAATTAAAAAAATTGTTTAATTTCTGTTCCAAATTTGTCATCACATTCTGTTGAATTATCGGACGTTTAAATTATAGATATTACACGTCGATGGTGCATACGCTAAACCTTCTTTAATTGGGAATTTCAATAAAGGAACCATAAACTTCGAATTGATTATACAGTCTGCAACGACGTTGAACATATTTGGGTACCACTCGATAATAGAACATGTATCCGTCGTAGCGTCAGAACTCATACTATTGAAGAATATTGGGAGTGCAATCAACAAGTGCATCAGTGAGTGTTATTTCATTTATACTATTGAGTTCATAATCAAGTTTGGGAACATATTTAAAAAAAATCATTCTTTTCGATGAAAAAAATTATGTTTAATTATAGATTGATCGAAAAAAACGATCATAATGAATCGAATGAATAGAATTTCGATCAATTTTTAATAAATAAATAATTCAGCAAAAATAAGGTCAGTTACATATATCTAATCATGTTACAGAAGTGCAAGGATTCGTGAAAACAAACTTTGGAGTAATTGTCAAACAGTCAACGAATACAGGAAACGACTTCGGATGTGGTTCTATCACTGACGGATATTTTAAGATTGAAGTTCGCATTCCGAAAATGAAAGATACAGTACACGATTTCGTAAAGGGGCATCATGTAGAAGTAGAAGGTGAACTACAGATGAATGGTAATAACTCTTTGAATCATAATAAATATTCAACAAAGACAATTACAAATATATGTTGAGCTAAAAAAAAAAAACATTCCATCACATCGACAGAATCAATAAAAATAATTACGACCTAATACAACAAAATTTTGTAATTACTCTTTTCCCGATCACAAAATATGGATAGAAAATTAATTATGCTCAGAAAATACATGTATTCTGTGCTCAATCTACAGCTTCATTTGATCACGTAATATCATACTCTTTTTCTTTTTAGCAAATCCGATATACATACTATGCAAATCAATCGACAATGTGAAAAAAATCAGCGACAAACGAATGCAATTGATGCAGTTATTTCAAGGATATAATTTAATATCAACTGGAAAGAAAAACGAAAATTACGAAACACCGCAGAAAAAAATTAAACAGAACTGAAATAGTATAAAAGTACAATCATTCAAAACATTTATTAGATTAATCAGTTGACATGAATTATTCACAGTTGTGAAAGAAAAATAATTACTTTCTGAGTTTGCTATTGTTAATGTTTCATTAACGACATAATAGGAACTGTGTTCATAATATTCTCGGGATTATTAAATTATTCATTTATTATGATTATGATTATTAATATTATTATTCATTATTACTATTTATTATTTATTATTTAATTAATTATTTAATTCACATTCGTGTAGCTGGTAACTTTACCCTACTATTTTTAAAAAATTTCAATTTAGGTCCTCCTTAACTTCTCGCACTTACCATAATTTTTTTTACGTCCTTGCCCAATAGAATTTTTCGTTGTTATGGATAAAAGTATACCCCTCTCCAACATTTGAAATTTGAAAATGTATAAAAAATAATAATAAAAGAACAATAAAATATATTAAATTATATTAATTAATTATATTATTTTGATATTAATATATTAAATTATATTAAATTATATTAAATTATATTAAATTATATTAAATTATAATAAAATATATTAAATTATATTAATTAATTATATTATTTTGATATTAATATATTTTATATATTATTTTTTTTTTTTTATGTTTCACCTGCGAGTACCTAATGATGAAACTATAAGCACCTATATACAATTGTAAATCAGTTATACGTTAGTTCAGATTTGTTTTCATAATGCCACGTCGCAAGATCATTCGGACTGTTGAAGAAGAGAAGGACTTTCTACTCACGCGTAGGGAGAGAAGTAATGCAAATCAATGTCAGCGTCGTCAGAGGCAAATCTCTATTAATGATGTGTCAGATTTACCGATTATTCGTCACGATGTCAACATCGTCGGTTGAATATTGTTGAGTTAAAAGCATCTTTGAAAACGTCGACTTTCTACGACCACATAACAGAATTCACGTATCTTCATTATAAAAGGACCCCGCAGAATCCTTATGAGCAATGGCTTTCGGCTAATTTTTCCTAAACTCCGTATAACGATAGTCCTTGACACGTAGAACAAAAGTCTCCGTAGGCCCAAAGCTCCAAGGTTCTTAGTTTAAGACCTCCAACCTGACAAAGTCGAACGTTTTGACCCATACGCTGTATAGCGTAGGCACGGGAGCGAGCACGGGAGTGAATATATATATATATATATATATATATATATATATATACTATCGGGTCGTAAAATCGGGACACGTGGGTTCAAACTCCGATATCTCTTCGTGAAAAAATCTTAGAGTATCATGCAATAGAGTTTCTGAAACTGTGGAGTCTGCCACGTCGAAGTGTCACTTGCATAATTGTTGTAAGAAATTTCGAAGCCGGGATATCCCTATATAAAGGTCGGAAAACGTAAGTTTGGCGGATTTGCATCAGTAGCTCTACTTCAACTCGTCGTCATTTCTTTTATGATATTATTAAAAATTTGAAATAATTCATACATAATCCTTAGACTTTCATACGCAGGTCGCCGTTTTTGAATTCTAAAAATGTTGAAAATTATTAGGGCTACAAGTACTTATCGGCGGCTTGGTCATCTCGGACACTGGTACAGTCAGCCGCAAGTTTCAAGATTTAAAATATCACAAATAAAAATCGTTATGCACTTCAGTCGCGTAAAGATCGATCGCAATTACGATTACGTAGTAAATAAAGTTATTAATTATTCGTTTTCACACGTGGCTTGACGTAATTGCGTTGTGGGAGTGGGGCGCGCTTCACGACTACTACCCCTCTTTCCATACATTATATCTGTAAATCAGTAGGCCTTGTTTTCAAGCTGTTCATAATTAGGTGACAATAATTAGGTGCCATGAAATCTGTAAACAATTGAAAATATTTGTTTACACCAGAGCATCCCTATCGACGTAGCATATGCGTTACATTAGCAATTTGCATTTCTGTGGTTTGCTATTTCGGTCAGTTTTCACGTGTATTTTATCCACCCGCATCAATCTACGATTATTGTAAAGGATCTAGAAGAGTTCTAGTTTATGTGTTCTTGTTTTTATTTCTTGTCCTTTTTTCATATTATTAATCCAATTACTACACTGGAAGATTATAATAATGGCTTCCCATGTTACTGTCGATAATATAAGGTTCAAAGTTCAGGATGCGGGCGGAGCAGGAGATTGTTTGTTTAAGGTGATAGCCCTCGCAATTGATCAAAGGAGTCATTATTTAGTACGACAAGAAATTGTTCAATATATTAGTGATAATTGGTCTGAATACGCTTTTTGGATGCAATATAGTTTAAATGTGACAAATAAAAAACAATACCGTTCGTACATGGGTAGATCTGGTGTTTACGGATCTGAAATCGAATGTCGCGCTGCATCAGAGCTATACAAAATAAATCTAATTATTGTTCGAGTAGATAGGCAAGGGGGGTTCTGGACCGAATGTAGGTCACACTGCTGGTCCAGAACCCCCCTGTGTTCTGATTGGTCGAAGCCCCCTCCCACTTGCTGTAAGGACATCCCCCTAACGGTATTCGTTAGATTTCGCAATTCTAACGGGATCCGATGATTTTTCTGATTGGTCGAAGCCCCCTCCCACTTGCTGTAAGGACGTCCCCCTAACGGTAATCTATAAGGACATCCCCCTAACGGTAATCTATGATTTCGCAATTCTAACGGGATCCGATGATTTCGCAATTTTAATGGGTTCTTTCGCGATTCTAACGATCCGCAAGTACCCCGCCCGTGTCTGAATTTATGCGATCTGATCTCTGAATTTATGCGACCTGATTTCTGAATTTATGCGAGCTGATTTCTGAAATGATGCTGATCTGATTTCTGAAATGATGCAAGCCCGATCGATCGATGCGAGCCCGATCGATGCCGGCTTCGTGTCTGAATCGACGCGTCGTCGTCGTCAGGGACCTACTTTACCCACCCCCCGTGAGCGCGCGCTCTTACCTACCGTCGATCGTCGGGAACATAACCTCCAACGATCCCGATGACGTGTATCTGAAACAATGCTTGTTTTGCAATATCCTGGAATAGAAAAAAATAAAAAAAATTCCACAGACTGAAAGTTTTAGAACTAGGAGGGTAAAAAATCAGAGCCGCAAAACACATAAAAATGATGGTATAAAAAATTATTTTTTTATTTTGAAATTATTCCCCGTCACAGGCTTTCATAAAACTTGGCCAACCCCCCACCGTTCTTATCCCAGATGGGATCGTCCCAGTGGTCGATGGGGTGCGGTTCCCCCCACCGCCCCTCTGCCAACCACCTGATCCCGAAAAAATCGAGATCCTCGTCGAAATCTTGATGGTAGATCCGCGTCTGCAAATCCTCCCAGTATCGCAAATAACTGAGGTGATTTTCTCGCTTCAGCCTTACCTCATTGGCCGCGTTGATCATCTCGTCGTACATTACTTTCTATAACAAATAGATTCAAACACTATAATTGAGATATGTTCACCGGTTCTGTTATGAGAATTACATACTATCGAATAAAAAACTATAACGATGAACCACATTGGAAATCGTAATCTATAATAAATGAAACACAAAACAAAAAAAAAAAAGTACTTACTCTTACACGTCGGAGACGAGCGTCCAGAAACTCGTTGAGCCAGAACTCCATTTTTCCTCTTTTTTCAAGCGCTAAAATCAGAAACCAATAAATGAAAAAAATCATAGTAACTCACAGAACCACTCTCACTAAAAAACATCGAAAGATTGACAATACGCACTTTGACAAAATTTTTAAACTGAGTTTACTCCTCGAGATCCAAGGTACGAATGAGACCAATATGCAGCCCTTCGATAGTGTGCACGCACACACACCCAAGATGTCATATACAAATAAAATATATACTTACTTTTCAAAGTATTTAGCACATCTACTTTTGAAGTATCTATCACATATACACTCGAGTAGAACGTTATCGATAGCTTATAGTTAGATAATCTAGAAGAAAATAAGCATATGCCAAGCTGCATATATAACACTCGAATATTCTAAACAATACGAGTGCGCGTTATCTTGAGCGAGCCACAATGATTTTTATGAGTAGCTCAACGTTAAATTCTATAGAGATATACGAATATTGCCGAAACATATTCTGTATAACTAACGGTATTGAAACCTACATGAAACTGAATCACCCTTTTTTTAATTACCACGTAAAGAACGAATGTAGAGCGAAAAAGAAACTTTTAGAATAAGTCCTTCGAATAGTAAGCTTTCCAGGAATAGGAGAGTAGTACGCATACATATTTGATTTCGCCTTCTATAAAACGGCGTATTCACAGCGATTTTTCAGTCATTCGAATTTTAGTCGTGCAAGAAAGTGTAAACTCTTGAGAAGCTTCGTCTGTCTGCAAAATGGCTTCCCAAAATATAAACAAAGTTTGCCGCATGGATGACTTCTCACCTACGAAGAAAATATCAGAGCTGAAGGTTGGGAAAGATTATAAAGTTTCATCGTTCAAATCTGTTACCACCAAATACGGACCTAAAACCATGGTGGAGATCGAGGATAGTTTTATGATGTTTCTACCAAGCAGAATATCAAGGGCATTCGACGATGACAAGGATCAGTTACAAGTACATGAAACTGCTGCTGCAGAAAATCGTCTACGCTTACGATACCTCGGTGGGCAATATAACCAGTGTGAATTTCTTTATTTGTAAAAAAATTATTGTTACATATTTTTACTATACCGATTTCCTGAAAGTCGAGGTGTTCAAACAATGGGCTAATAATATTAAATTTAAAAACAAAATTTCATTCTGCATATCAAAAAAAAGTTATTCTCCCTCAACTTTTTCATTTAATTACCTTGAAGTGAGGTCTAGACTCAGAAATGGATGCTCAATCGTGTTTGAAGTTAATTAGCATTGTAGAAAGTGCTTATAAACTGTTGGACGGTGCGTCACCTCGTCAAATCGAGCGATGGAAAAATTTGTGTAATCGTAATATCAGACTCTTGAATAAAATCTTGCGAACAGTTACTCTTTCTGTTGGAGAAAGACACAGAATCGTCACAACAGTTTCCATACTTCAATCGTTGGGTGAGAAATTCAAAGACAAACAACGAAGTGGTCAAGGTATCGGAACATCGAGGAGAAGGATAAAAGACAGAGTTCAGTGGAAGGACTTGGAATCTGTATTTAAAGGTCGAATACGTACTGGTGTTATAATAAATCTACGTCACAAAGATCTGAGATCTTTTTTGCAGGATTCGAAAACCTTAGCTGTCATACGATTAAAGAATTCGCTACAGCAAGGAGATAATCTGAAAGTGAACGGTATACTGGCTTGCAAGTTTTCTATCCTGAAAAACTCTGAAACCGTCGAGCAGATGAAATTTTTCAACACAAAAAATGAAGTTATCCTTCGGACAACGGATATTAAGAGATGGTTCGATGAGAATTTGATCGATCGTCTCCTGGTGAAAGTCGAGGATTTTCAAGAGCAGGACTCGGGTTGCACATTAATCGAAATTGTTAATCTAATGATTAATATTAATCGCTACGAGCCGCTACGTGGAGGTTTATCTACCTACGTACATCTACCTCTGGATATACAGAAGAAAAAGGCTGTGGTGAACGTTCAGAACAGCGATGAATTCTGCTTTCTGTGGGCCGTCGTTGCAGCTCTTCATCCTACAGATCATCATGTTGATCGGACAAGTTCTTACCCCCATCCCAGCACAATGTTCAACTGTGAGGGTATCAAGTTTCCTATAGCTTTGAAAGATATTTCTAAATTTGAACGAATCAATTGTCTATCAATTAACGTTTACGGTGTGGAAACCGAATCGAGAAGACCTAGTGAAATAGTACCCCTCTATTCGAGTAAAAATAAGACAGATAAACCTACGATTCACCTTATTGCTATAGATAGTTGTGTAGAAATCAATGGTCAGCTCGTTTTTCACTTTGCTTGGATCAAAAATCTATCCAGATTGTTAAGCTCACAACTGTCGAAGCATAAGACCGCGAAATTTCTATGTGATAGATGCTTATGTCATTTCCAAGTTCAAGCCTCATACGAAAGACATAAACAAGACTGTGAAAATATAAACAAGTGTAAGATGATATTACCGAAAGAAGAAGATAAGATTTTGAGTTTTAGAAACTATAGATATAAGGAGTTTGTACCGTTCGTCGTGTACGCTGATATAGAGTGCATCCTCGAGCCGACGGAGAATGAAAGCTTGTACGAAAAGCATATTCCACATAGTACAGCGTACTATTTGCACTGTGCCTTCGACGATTCTCTCTTAAAATTTGAAATTAAACGTAATCCCGATTGTATCCAATGGTTCGTCAGCGAATTACAAAAATTAGCAGAATTAACAAATTTTTACCCGAAAAGAAACGTACCGATCCAACTCACTAGTGAGGAAATACAAGATATGGATAATACTAAAATATGTCATATTTGTGAGAAACCATTCACTCCAACGGATAAAAAACATCGCGATCATTGTCATTTCACAGGCAAGTACCGCGGTGTGGCGCATCCGAGCTGTAATTTGAATTATAAATCTTCGCATATTATTCCAGTAGTTTTTCACAATCTGTCCGGCTATGATCCACACTTCTTAATCAAAGCTTTAGCTACACAGTTCGACGGTGAATTGAGTCTTCTTCCTGTCAACAAAGAACGGTATATTTCCTTTACAAAAAAGATTCAAGATACAAATGTAAGCCTACGATTTATTGATTCGTGTCGGTTTATGGCAAGTAGTTTAGATAAGCTGGCATCATATCTAAATAATAATGATAAAACAATTGTTCGAAGGTTGTGTAATAGCGCAGAGGAATTCGAGTTGCTTACGAGAAAGGGTGTATTTCCCTACGAATATGTAGATAGTTGGGTAAAGCTTGATGAGAAAAAATTACCACCGATTAAAAAATTCTATTCAAAATTGAACGATACCAACGTCTCGGAAGTGAATTATCAACATGCAATAAAAGTCTGGGACACGTTTAATATTGATACGCCGGGCGAATACTCTGATTTATATTTGAAAACGGATGTTCTACTCCTAGCGGATATTTTTGAAAATTTTCGTCGTAACTGTCATTCTACGTATAGCCTGGATCCTCTGCACTATTACACCGCTCCTGGACTCGCCTTTGACGCGATGCTCAAGTCCACGCGTGTTGAGCTAGAACTCCCCACCGATGTGGAGATGCTCTTGTTTATCCAAAAGGGGATTCGGGGTGGTGTAGCTCAGTGCTCAAACCGGCACGCTGAGAGTAACAATAGATATATGGGTGAGGACTTCGATGCCAATAAAGAGGAATCCTACCTCATGTACTTCGATGTAAACAATCTGTACGGTGGAGCGATGAGTCAGCGCCTACCTCGTGGATCTTTCCAGTGGGAATACGAGTCGATTAATGTTTGTAATATTCCCGATGATTCACATGTAGGATACATTCTTGAGGTGGACTTGGAGTATCCTTTGGAGCTTCACGAAACACACAAAGACCTACCTCTTTGCCCCGAACACTATACACCATCGCACAGTAAAAATTCCAAATTAATGACTACTCTTTTTCCGAAAAAGAAATACGTTGTTCACTACCAGAATTTAAAACAATATTTAAGCCTGGGAATGAAATTAACGAAAATTCATAGAATCTTGAAATTTGAACAATCTCCATGGTTGAAACCGTACATAGATCTGAACACTGATTCCAGAAAAAAGTCTAATAACGAGTTTGAGAAGAATTTCTTTAAATTGATGAATAACGCGGTATTTGGTAAGACTATGGAGAACGTCAGAAAGCAAAAAGATGTTAGATTAGTGACACAGTGGGAGGGGAAGTACGGAGCGAAAGCACTCATCGCAAAACCGAATTTTCATAGCTGTACCGTATTTGATAATGACATAGTAATTATCGAGCTCAGTAGGGTTAAAATACACTTCAATAAACCTATTTACGCTGGATTTTCCATCCTCGATCTGTCTAAGATTTTTATCTATGATTTTCACTACAACTACGTTAAACGTACCTTTGCTGATCGATCCAAGTTATTGTACACGGATACAGATAGTCTTCTGTATCACTTCACTGTTCCCGACATATGAGTCAGTCCACGTCAAGCGGGACGGATTTGGCCAAAAATATTCCTCGATGTTTCTAATTCTTTTGTAATTTTTTTTACGTATTCTCTGGGTAAAATGAATGAATGAAACATTTTTTTTTTTTTTTTTTTAACTCAAAGGGCTTAGAAGCTACAAGGGGTTGAATTTTCGAAAAAAACACCAAAAATCGGAATCAGGCTCTTCTTCAAACGTTAATATCTCCGGTTCCCTTTGTCGTACAGAAATCGGCAAAAACTCATTTTGAAGCTCTTGAATTGCACTTTTACGCTATTAATTTTAAATTCATCGAATAGATAATTTTCTATTTGTTATAAACAATTATATTTTTTAAACGTGATTTTCGAGATGATTACACCCTTTGAAAATTCTGAAAAAAATATGAGCGTGTTCCTTGATTCATTGTCTACGAAATCTGTAAGTTTCAGGATAGAACTCCGATGGAAACTATATTTAAAAAGCGATTGATCCGTGCGGGACGTCGCGCGCGGCTGTCTACGCATAAAATATGAGCGTGTTCCTTGATTCATTCTCTACGAAATCTGTAAGTTTCAAAATGGAACTCCGATGGAAACTATATTTCAAAAGCGATTGATTCGTGCGTGACGTCGCGCGCTGGCGCGGCCACGAGCGTTGGCGCGGCAAGACCCTGTTCGCGCGCCGTTACATACTTGGAATTGAACTCAGGTAAGAAACTATGAATTTCGCGTAATGCAATAAAAATACTCATTGTCTGAACACCTGTGTGCCGACCCTTAGGTATTGAAAATCCCCTCTTTTCACCCTTCCGTGGCCTCCCCAGAATGTATAAATGTATTTTAGTATTTGACTATTTCGGTATAGTCTTGACGTTTACTAAAGTCGCATCAATTCTCTGTTCATGTAGTTTGAAACGACTGAAGAGTATTTGAAATTTTCGAAGTGCATCAAAATCGAATTATCGATAATTATTATGGCACCAAAACAGAACAGGTTCGACTATTGCTTCAATCCGTTCAATTTATAAAAGCACGAAAAGAAAAACTCTAAAAATTTGAGACGTGTACTTCCGACGATGCTACGAAAGTTGAGTATAAAAAATGTACAGATGTCCACGAATATGAAAATTTGTGACTACTGTCGGTTGAAACTTGCAAGAATGCCTGAAAACGCTGAAACCAGTGACAGTTCGTCTGTAAGAAGTAAGGATCCTATACCTAGTACCAGTGCAGTACTCGAATCGTCGAGCGAAGGCAATTCATCGGAGAGTAAAAAATCTGTTGATATTTTGAAATTGAATGAGGACTCAATTAGACTCGGATCCTCAACCATCATTAAAAAAAAGTTACAGCAGAGGAAGTATCCTCGTGAAAAATTGGAAAAATTGCGCAGAACACTAGCTTCGAAGGTCTTTCATAATGAAGAGGAAATTGATGCGGAATCGAAAGATTAAACAACAAAATGTGAAATAATTGAAAAATTGAAGGAAGAGTTTCATTATACAAATGACTGAAATAAGAAAATTCAAATCTAGACAATCTTTCAAAATTAGTCGTTCCTCAAAATTCATGAAAACTTCGATGTTCCAAACCGGATGATTGCCGCAGCCAAAAAAACAGCACAAGAATTATATTGCAGTTTCCGAATGCCTCAAGCATGATATTATCGCGGTTCATCTTTTTCAACGAAAATTTGTGGAGTTTCTGAAGCGTGAGATACGTGAAGGTAATAAAATCATTTACTTTTCTGATGGAGCCAGCGCACAGTATAAAAACAAAAAATTTTTTTGAACTTATGTCTTCACGAAGAAGACTTTGGAGTTAGCGCAGAATGGAACTTCTTTGCTACTTCGCACGGGAAAGGGCCTTGTGATGGCATTGGGGGTGCCCTCAAAAGATTAGCCGCGAAAAGCAGTCTAGAACCATCACCTGAACCGATAAATACTCCTTGAAAATTTTTTTCATGGACAAAGAATAATGAGAATATCAAAAACGTTCACGTAGATTTTTTCACAAATAAGGATTATAAAAAAGAAGCCGTTGCATTACAAGCTCGATTTGAGAAAGCGAAGTTAGTACGTGGAACATTGACATTCCATTGTATAAAACCTATTTCAAAAAAAAAAAAATTGTTGCCAAAAGATATTCGAATGCGCAGAAGTCAATAGAAGCATTGGTTTCCAAGTGAATTAACTATTAGTAGAAATTCAAATTTGCGGCTTACTTTAAGATTTTATTTATATGTATAATATAGTTCGGAAATTTGTAATATAGTGATTTTTAGTTGATTAATTCAGTACGTAATTAATTAAATGATGATGTGACGTATTCCATTTGATGGTAATCAAACAGTACTTTATATTTACCACTTATTTTTGACGACTAGGAACTTTAGTTTCGAATTTGTGATGTGTTTAGATTTTAGTTAAGCGTTTTGTTTCTATATTTATATTTTTGTTGTTTTAAGTCGAATATTCAGTATAAAACGAAATAAATAATTCCGTGAATTAATGGATTTGATGAATTCAGACGTATAACAACCCCCCTGTACTCCTTGCATGTAAAGCGAATAAGCCTCGGTCTCGGCGCGCCCGCGTAGACAGCCGCGCGCGACGTCCCGCACGGATCAATCGCTTTTTAAATATAGTTTCCATCGGAGTTCTATCCTGAAACTTACAGATTTCGTAGACAATGAATCAAGGAACACGCTCATATTTTTTTCAGAATTTTCAAAGGGTGTAATCATCTCGAAAATCACGTTTAAAAAATATAATTGTTTATAACAAATAGAAAATTATCTATTCGATAAATTTAAAATTAATAGCGTAAAAGTGCAATTCAAGAGCTTCAAAATGAGTTTTTGCCAATTTCTGTACGACAAAGGGAACCGGAGATATTAACGTTTGAAGAAGAGCCTGATTCCGATTTTTGGTGTTTTTTTCGAAAATTCAACCCCTTGTAGCTTCTAAGCCCTTTGAGTTAAAAAAAAAAAAAAAAAAATATTTCATGCATTCATTTCACCCAGAGAATACGTGAAAAAAAATTACGACGATTTCCAAGAACATGCGGTCAAAAAGGTGTCCCGCTTGACGTGGACTGACTCATATACGAATACATCAAACGTGATTCACATAAATTCGACACATCCGATTACCCGCTCGATAATATCTATGGGATCCCCTTAGCGAATAGGAAAGTGGTAGTAGGCCAAGCAATAGAGGTTTTTTACGTGACAAAAATACTACCTAAAATCTGACTGTGCAGTCATTCAATAGGTAGTTTCCACATGTTTTTCATGATAGCTGCGATTCCTGAATCGTCTTAGGTTTTTTTTGAGAAGCGAAAAATAGCCAAAAAAGCCAAAATTTTGCTTTTTCGCTTATAAAACGTAAAGTATTGATCTGATCGAGAAGCTATAATGGCACTTTTTGTAGAGAATTCAAAAACAAAAAAAATGAGAGGTGAAACGTCTCAATCGGATAATTAGTTTTCGAGAAAATTCCAAAAAACTGGAAAAAACATCACTTTTTCGAAAATTCATAACTTGGGCAATTTTTGAGATGAAGCGTAGTTCCTCTGAATTTAAGTAGTTATTAACATATACTTTATTGGTGCACAATTGCAGAGCTGTCGGATAAATAGTTTTTGCACAATCGCAGTTTTCCGAATTCGAGATACTTTTTTCAAGAAGGTCGTGATACTCGGCTACTTGTCGGATTTGAATTTTACAAAAAGCATTTTAAAGAAGAAATAAAATTCTTCAAATCGTATATTCTCACGATACCGACAGATAATGTTTAGTGGGTGAAAAACGGCGTCAAACAGGAGCAAAAAGGCTCGAACGCTTGAAACTAGTCGAGGAGTGGGGGCCGCCCGCTACGCGAGGGGAAAACTGTATATATAGTATACCTTGCGCGCGGCGCGCAATTCCGATCTTTTCACCTCGATTTTTTCAGCAACTAAAGGTCGTATCTCAACACTTTTTTTTTTTTAAATTAGGGTAATTTTATCTCAGCAATCCGATTCTTTTGTCAGATGTGCAATATAATCAATGGTTTTACTGAAATTTCATGTTTTTCATTAAAAATACCATTTTTCATTAGGAATACAAGGAAAAATCAATACTTATAGGGTTTATGATAATTCGCAGTACATCTCTAAGATATATAATTATGATGCAAGTAATGTATACACGATGAAATACATGAGATGATTGATTATACTATGCGAACATGTATATATTAGAAAAGCAGAATGTTGTTCGTACATACAGGTATAAAATTCAGCAAGCAATATAAACTTGAAATGAATTCTAAGAATCATAAAGTCTTCCAATAAAATAAAATATTGGAGTATAAAATTTGGCGCCAATGACTCATAAATTGGGAGGAGCACTTTCTAATCCAGTGCAGCTGCCCATCCCTCGGCGTCTCCGTCCCTGTCCCCGTGCCAGTCCCCGTCCCCTTTAAATCAGTACACGTGTGGTTGTAGCAAAAAGGGGTGTGTAGATGCCTCTTGTAGTTGTAAGAAACATGGCCTGAAATGTACAACCCTTTGTGCTTATTGCAACGATGATTGTTGCTCAAATTTAGAAATTACTCATTGTTCCGTAGAGTCTGAGGACGAATCTGTATCAGACGATGAGAATAATGATTCCGATAACTGTATGAATATTGAAAATGACAATGACTCTGAAGATGAGGATGATACTTCATCACATCCAAAGAGAAGGAGACTATTGTAAATATTAGGATAAGATATGTATAATTGATGTATCCAATAATTGACATGAATATGTAACCTGTATGATAATTATATATATGAAAAATAAACTACCAATTCTAATTACAACTCTTATGAATTGATTTTTTCTTGTATTCCTAATGAAAAATGGTATTTTTAATGAAAAACATGAAATTTCAGTAAAACCATTGATTATATTGCACATCTGACAAAAGAATCGGATTGCTGAGATAAGATTACCCTAATTTAAAAAAAAAAAGTGTTGAGATACGACCTTTAGTTGCTGAAAAAATCGAGGTGAAAAGATCGGAATTGCGCGCCGCGCGCAAGGTATACTATATATACAGTTTTCCCCTCGCGTAGCGGGCGGCCCCCACTCCTCGACTAGTTTCAAGCGTTCGAGCCTTTTTGCTCCTGTTTGACGCCGTTTTTCACCCACTAAACATTATCTGTCGGTATCGTGAGAATATACGATTTGAAGAATTTTATTTCTTCTTTAAAATGCTTTTTGTAAAATTCAAATCCGACAAGTAGCCGAGTATCACGACCTTCTTGAAAAAAGTATGTCGAATTCGGAAAACTGCGATTGTGCAAAAACTATTTATCCGACAGCTCTGCAATTGTGCACCAATAAAGTATATGTTAATAACTACTTAAATTCAGAGGAACTACGCTTCATCTCAAAAATTGCCCAAGTTATGAATTTTCGAAAAAGTGATGTTTTTTCCAGTTTTTTGGAATTTTCTCGAAAACTAATTATCCGATTGAGACGTTTCACCTCTCATTTTTTTTGTTTTTGAATTCTCTACAAAAAGTGCCATTATAGCTTCTCGATCAGATCAATACTTTACGTTTTATAAGCGAAAAAGCAAAATTTTGGCTTTTTTGGCTATTTTTCGCTTCTCAAAAAAAACCTACGACGATTCAGGAATCGCAGCTATCATGAAAAACATGTGGAAACTACCTATTGAATGACTGCACAGTCAGATTTTAGGTAGTATTTTTGTCACGAAATCGACCTTTCGATAGCTCTATTGCTTGGCCTATAGGTTTAATGAAGGATGAATGTAACGGGAAGATTATGAAAGAATTTGTAGGATTACGAGCAAAATTATATACTTTTAAAATTTTTGAGGAAGACAAAGAGCAGAAGCGAGCAAAAGGTATCAAAGCAGCGACGTTGAGAGCAATCATGTTCGATGATTACAAAAAGTGTCTCATGCAACATCAGAATTCAGTTAAACCTCAATACCTCATTAGGAGTAAGAAACATGAGGTTCATACCGTATTACAAAAGAAAATAGCACTCAGTTGGTGCGACGATAAAAGGGTTATTCTTCCTAACACTACCGATACCGTGCCATGGGGTTACTGTAAATGAATAAAAACTCAAACATGTATTACACTTTTATGTATATCTTTATTGAATAAAAATTACATATCCGCTTTATTTATCCAGCTGTTGTGTGAATTATCAAAACCTAACCATTTTACAAACAGTTTACTTCCACGCTTTCGCAGCACTTTCTCCACCAGGTAAACATCAGGGTGTTTGACTTCGGAGAGTTCCTCTTCGTAGAAGCCACCTTCGATCGGTTGATTCTGATAGTCGACGAGTTTGTATGTGACAGGATCAGTATTCTCCATCTTACTTATAGTAAATATTTCAGCTGTCCAGTTGGGTGTGTAACGTTTGTCAAACGTATGTTTATTCCTACTAACCCGAACTTTATCACCGAGCTTGAACTTCTTCTTCCGTGTTTGATTAATTCGAAATTTCCCGTATACGTTGCGCAGGATAGTCTTTTCGTTTTGAGCTGTAACCTCACTCGGTTTCATTCCAATTGTACGGTGCTTGGTATTGTTGTAAGTCAGCATCAAATCCGGTACAATATCTAGCCACTTGTAATTTCCTCGGAGAGAAAAACGCTTCCACATGTTACTTTTCAGCGTACGATTGAAACGCTCGCAGATCGAGGCTTTCAGGTTGCTGAAGGTTGAATATAGCGTAATGCCGTGTTGTTGTAGCAGAGCCTTGAACTCGGTGTTATAAAATTCTTTACCGCGATCAACGTGCAATTTTTTTGGTACGCGACCCTTCTTGAAAACAGAGTTCATAGCATTTGTCACATCCTTTCCACTCTTGGTCTTAATCGGCACTGCCCAGGCGAATTTCGAAAAAATATCTATGATCGTCAGTAGGTATTTGTAACCATTGTTGTATTTCGCGTAAGCAATCATATCCACGAGATCAGCCTGCCAGGTCTCATCTATTCCTCGCATAATAACGCGGCGACGCGGATAATTCCTTCGTGCAGGCTTATGAAGTTCCTCCACCAACGCTAGCTTTTTGTCTTCCATCCTCCAGTCTGGTCAAACGCTCATCCAATTGCACTATTATTCCAGAATTATGAACTGCCAAATCTTGTCCGTTTTTGTTTTCTGCTTCGAGACGTTTCAGAGTTGCGTTCACGCTCGATTCCAGGCTTCTTATCATAAAATTGGTTTCACTATCGTTGATTTTCTCCGATGTTGTCAGCTTCTCTTCCAGTTGTGTAATGAGTTGAGAATGGCGAGTGGTGAGGTTTCCGAGAGATTCGATCCTCCTAGCGATATTTTCCACGTCGTTTCGCAAAGATGATGTGACTTGGTGTAAGAGTTGAGCTTCTTGCCGTACAGCGTTTTGCACCACTCTCATGGAGGCTGCATCATTTTCTTCCACAGGATCCGCAAGGTTGCTTAATCTCTTGTTATCCATATCGTACTGCCCGTCGAGAGTCTTTTTGAATCCATAACCGGGAGGACCGCGGCTTCCCGACAGGCTACCTCCCTTCATCCTCGTCAATTGCCTACCAAACACGTCAACGCTCATTTTAAAACTGAGCCTGACAATTGTTGAAGAAGTCTAATATACAATTCCAGCCTCACGCAACTCCTCAATGATGAAAATAATCTCATTGGAGTGACTCGTGTTACCGGCCGCCTGGGATGCGTAGAGCAATCGAAGTCGTTCGACTAGCTCATTGGGATCGTCCCAATACACGTAATCCATTCGACTCTTCTTGCCTCCGACGATTTTGAGACGCGGTAAGGCTTCACCCTTTTTCTTCTTCTGTCCCACAGAGGTGGGAATTTTAGAAATAATTTTTCTGAATTTATCGCTATTCTCAGCACGAATAGCTGTATCACTTCGGTAAAACTTTCGATGCGCGTTTGTGTTGACCACGATTTTATTGTAATTCTCCAAATCAGTCTGGTTCACTGTGATGTCACTGGCTGACTTTTTGAACAGTAGTTCGAGTAAGCCTGGTGTTGATTGGTAACTCATGCTTCCAATATGAATTATATCCTTGTCAAAGGTCAATTTAGAGTCTCCAACCTTGAGAACGTTACCCTTCAATCTACGAACACCGTACGAAGTATCCAAGTCTCTCGCTGCGTTTGTTTCGAACATTTGGAGATACGTTTGAGACAAATCGTTGCCAACGGTAGAAGATTCATGCTTTGAGGGGGTAACAGGTTCATTCTCGTCGAAGGATTCTTCGGCAGCCGTTACAAAAGAGTACTCTTCCGACTCCCTCGCAGTCTTTTTCTGCGGGAATTCCAGTTTCGTAGGTGTCTCTTGAATTTCGCTCTTGATGGTCTCCTGATTCAGCGACTGATTCACCAGCTGCTGAAGAGGTTTTGTTATAGGTTTAAAAACTTCAATCATAGCCTTTTCGTTGGTATCCCGGCCCATCTTCAACATTTTATGCTTGCGTCGAATAGCATCGCTCGCCTCCGCAATTTGATGCAGCACATCTTTCTGTTGATGCAAATCAGCACTCTGCATGTTGATGCTTCTAAGTTTAAAATATGACTGCTGTCGTCACAACGCTTGCCTCATATTTATGGTTACGAAGCAGTCAAAACCCTTGCGTTACCTACCCCCGTTGAGATCGCTATCTTTATCTATCATAACGAAACTATGCTTATTGTCGCTCCAACAGGCTGAGCACAGGTCCCTGAACTGCGCAAAGGACATATCCGTATTGACGTGATCATCGTATATATGTTTCAAATTCATTTCATCTTGTCGGAAGAGTATCAGCATATTAGCATTGTCACGTACGAGGTGTTTGGGAATACGAGCATAAGTCTGACAAAGATAGAAACAGTCGACCGCGTTGTGTCTTCCCATACAAAAGAAGGCTCTGACGTTATCCTGTTTTTCGCAGGCTACGTCATCGAAAATCATGAGAGTTCGGTCGCGCGTCTTCCGGTCTGATCACTTGCTCGTGTTCGCTGAACGGAAAATATCCAACACCCTTGATCGAATCGAGGAGCCTTTTGAGGAACTGGTACTTGGGCTGATTGAGCGATTTTGAATAAGCGTAGATATTTGCAAATTTTAGACCATTCGGATGTGTGATCAGGGATAAGAGGATATTGGTCTTGCCGCAATTGGATGGTCCACAAATCACTGCGCGCACGCTATTCGGTAGTAGCGGACCGTGACGTTTACCCCGTTCCTTCACATTCGTTTGTGTCAGTTCATCGAAATTGATCACCGGTAACTTGGTACTTTGCTCCTTGAACTTCATGATGCTTAACCCAAGACGAGGGGTGCAACCAAAGACCGCTTTCCGCTGATGTATCTTGACTGCCTCCAAAAACTATAAATACTCGCTATTTATAGGATTCGAGTCAGTTGTGTCGGAACCATGATCGTACACAAACGTGACAGAGAACGCAAGCGACCAGGGGGAAAAGGTCTCGTCAACAGAATCATCAACAAGCTTCCCATTGAATTGCATATACCGGGCTACCAGTACTGCGGACCCGGCACCAAATTAGCAAAGGGACTCGCGCGCGGTGATCCGGGCGTCAATCCTCTCGACGCCGCGTGCAAGGAACACGACATCGCGTACTCGAAAGAACGAGATAATCTTGCTGCTCGACACGAGGCGGACAAAGTACTCGCAGAGAAGGCCTGGCACCGCGTGCTCGCCAAAGACGCGAGCGTTACGGAAAAGGCAGCCGCCTGGGGTGTAACCAACGCAATGAAAGTGAAACGAAAGTTAGGTATGGGGATACGGAAGAAAAGCTCCACGAGGAAAAAATCTTGTGACAAGAAAAAAATCTCATTGAAACAAATAGCAAAGGCGGCAAGAGCTTCTATGGGGTCGAACAGTGCCAACCCCGTCAAGGCGGCTCTCAAAGGAGCACGCGAAGCTGTCAAAAATGCGGGTGGTAGGAGCAAGGTGCAAGCTCCACGCATTCTCCCTATACCAAAAAAAATTGGAGGTTTCCTACCCTTTCTCATACCCCTATTCGCCGGTTTGAGTGCTACCGGAGCCCTAGCAGGTGGGGCTGCTGGTATTGCAAAAGCTGTGAATGAGGCAAGCGCAGCAAAACGCGAATTACATGAGCGGCAACGTCACAACAAGACAATGGAGGCGATCGCTTTGGGAAAGGGGTTGTACCTGAAACCCTACAAAAAAGGTTTGGGTCTTCAGTTGAATCCAAAAAACATGTAAGGCTACCACACCGAGCACTCACCGATTTCGATCTGCTGGAGTACGCTGAGATTATGAAAATTCCGGGGTTTCGCGGAGTGTACATGAGAAACGAAATGCCGAAAGGTGGACCGAGGAAGTACGGAGCTGCCATAGTGAATCTTGACAATAAAGAAGGTCCTGGCACACACTGGGTTGCGTACAGAAAGAAGAACAACAAAGTCATTTACTTTGACAGCTTTGGTGATTTACAACCACCCAAAGATCTCATGACATATCTCGGTGGTGGTAGCATTGTAATGTATAATCATAAAAAATATCAAGACTATGATACGGTGGTGTGCGGGCATCTGTGCCTCAGATTCCTCAGCGGACTGCTATAAAACGCTTTTCTACGTTACGCAAAACATCAGTTGAGCGCGGATCATCATGGGTGATTCTTTTACGTTAACACTATCGGGCGCATCATCCGTACTAGAAGCCTACTATTTCCCACCCATCGAGCTATCACCGTTCAAAAATTACACGTTAGGACTTGTCGAGTTGCTAACCTTCAACTCGATTCCCAACATCGATGAGGGCAACAACAAGCTTCACATCGATGGGATTGAAGTTATAACCATACCCACCGGAAGCTACGAAATTGAGGACATAAAGAGTTACGTGAAAAAAGTATTAGCCGATCGTGACATCTCCATCGATCTACGAGCAAACAACAATACGCTGTGTAGCGAAATCAAATGCAATCGTGAGATAAATTTCAAACCCTCCGATTCTATCGGTCGACTATTGGGTTTCACTCCACGCACCCTTGACGCAGATGTCACACATACATCTGACTTGCCTGTGGCTATTCTCAAGGTCAACTCCCTACGAGTTGAGTGCAACATCACTACGGGTGCATACCTCAACGGACAACAAGTGCACACCATTCACGAGTTTTTCCCCGTTGTCCCACCTGGATATAAGATCATCGAAGTACCATCGAACGTCATTTACCTTCCGATCACCGTTCAAGCAATAGATCATCTTCAGCTCAGACTAGTCAATCAAGACGGAAAATTGGTTAATTTCCAAGGTGAAGTGGTAACGATAAGACTGCACGTGAAATCGTGATGAGTATCGTTTCTGAAACTAAAGTCGGACGGAGTTATAAAATAGAACTGGCATGTCGGGGGTCGGAAACATCAAGTTTCTGAAGAGTCTGGGACTCAGAGTTCGTGGAAGACGATTTTCCGGAAAGTAAGAGTACAATTCTGCTGAACCGCGGTCGTCTGCTTTGTACCATGGAGGAGATCCTAACCATACAAAGACCAATTGTCTTTGACGAGTCCGTAGCGCACTATGAGACTCATGCGCATCAACCCTTCGCATCAACGAGCTTTGAAAACAACGATGAAATTCGGATCGCCGTTCAACATCAAGATTTATGCCTGTTACCGAGTAGGAGCTCGCTGCACGTATACGGTAGATTGACCAAGGCTGATGGACGAACTCCAGTCACTACCACAAAGTTAGTCAACAATACCATCTGTCATCTGTTTGAGGATATACGCTACGAGCTGAATGCTGTTGAGATCGATCGAAATAAGAACGTCGGTATCACAACCCTCATGAAGAATTACATATCACAAAGTCCTAGCCAAAGGTCTCTGCGAGAGAACGCCGATTGGATCGACAACGACAATGAAATAGTTGATGAGAACGGTTACTTCGATATCTCCATACCGCTGAGTTGGTTGCTGGGTTTCGCTGAGGACTATCGCCGAATAATCGTCAATGCCAAGCACGAGTTGATTCTTACAAGAACAAACACCGACACGAATGCAATTATACAGACAGCCGCCGATGGTACTGTGGAACAGTTTAAAATTTCACTACTCAAACTCGAGTGGATGATTCCGTACATCAAGGTCTCCGATCAACGAAAAATCCAGTTGCTGAACTATATTGCCAAAGACGCACCCATCCCTATCAGCTACCGCTCGTGGGAATTATACGAGTATCCACTACTACCCGCTACCTCGAAGCATGTCTGGGTCGTGAAAACCTCCACTCAGCTGGAAAAACCTCGATACGTTGTAGTAGGCTTTCAGACAGATCGAAAAAATAATGCTGCTAAGAACGCGAGTCATTTCGATCACTGCAGCATCCGAGATGTGAAGCTCTTTCTCAACTCGCAGAGTTATCCTTACGGAAACCTAAATCTCGATGTTGCTCGCAACCAGTACGCTCTGCTCTACGATATGTACGCAAACTTCCAGACATCGTATTACGTCAAAGATCCCGAACCGTTATTAAGCAGGAACGAATTTCTGAAATACGCACCGCTCATCGTCATCGATTGTTCGAAGCAAAACGATTCCCTGAAATCCGGACCCGTGGACATTCGCCTTGAATTTGAGTCAACGTATCCCTTTCCGCCGCAAACTTCAGTCTATTGTATGATTTTACACGATCGTATCATTGAGTACAACCCAATCAGCGGTGGTGTAAAGAAATTAACTTAAGGAAAACTAGGTCATCCTACGTTTTTTATGATTCTATAATCTATAATTCACAAATAACTGTACTTTACCTTATTTTATGAAAAAATTGTACTCTACTCTACTACGATTAAAAAATATAATAAAAAAGATGTTTAGTTTATTGTACAATATCCTTTACACAGTTTCAGCTATTCGTACGGTAGCCGTTAAGAGGGGGTATACGATATAAAAAGTGAGGTTGAAAACTTTTTGAAATTAGTTTACGCTCGATTTTTCTGGAATCCACATCGTACCATTCTAGAAAAGATAAGTTGTTAGAATGGAGATGATATTGGATGTACAAGGTTTCCAACATCCTATCAACGAATTTGTACTGAAAGAACTCGCTGCAATTACCATTCAAGCGTATGAGACAGGCGAGCAAGGCCTGACGCACATTCTTTTCAAACCGCCGTGTGCTTGGAAAATCTTATCTGTTAAATGTAGAGCTGTCAATGCTTGGTTGATGCGGAACCATCATGGTATACCATGGGATGCCGGCAATATGTCTTATGACAAGGTGCAAGAAGTTGTACGAAGAGTTGTCGAGGATGCAAGTTATATCTACGTCAAGGGAAAGGAAAAGAAAGAGTGGATTAAAAAAATTATCAACGACGAGTCTAAGCCTGTCATCGATTTAGAAGAATTGGACTGTCCAAGTCTTCGACGGATGCGCGATTACGAAGTGACTCATTGGCACGAGGACTGGCACGGAAACCTTCTCAGATATCATTGCGCCTTCGAAAACGTTCAGCGATTGAAAACTTGGTATTTGAAGGAGTGCAAACCATCACTTTATAAATCATTGATCATGTCCATTGAAGTAGGGGGTTTGAAACGGATGAAGGCTGAAGACATCGCTTATTTGACCAAAGATTTCATTCTTATTTACGGCTGGAGTATCATCGATGAGGTGTGGGACAAACTATCGGAGGCTATGAAGAAGGATGCAGACATCGCAGGCTGTCGGAGATGTCGAATACATTATGGATCGCAGAGCGGAGAATTCGATGAGTCTACTCCTATGATCAGTGACTGCTCACAATGTCAAATGATTCAATAAATTTAAAAGCTTTCTGTAATTTGTATGATCTCTAATTTGAATAATAAAAAGAATTCACTGTAAATTTTACAGTCTATATGTGGTATATACACACAATCATTTTTAATTCCTTTCCGTAGCTTATCTAACTCGTTAGCCTTTGTAGTGCGCTAGCTTAGCTGGGGTGCTATTGTTGCTATTTAATATGTTTATAACAACACTGAGGCTTGGATATCAATTTCGTTCCTGCATCATGGGTTAAGATAATGATCACTTCTAGGTATTGAATTTTATCGCTGTACATTAGTTTTTAGAAGTCGCATACTAATGAAGGGTTACATATACCGAGTTCATTCGCGGCTGAGAGTTTGCAAGTGAAACATAGAAAGTCTCTTACTCTAATTGTCAGTATAAAAATCATAGAATATCTCAAAAAGTGTGAATAAAAAGTGTGAACAAAAAAGTCGTCGAATATCTCAAGAAGTGTGAATAAAAAAATTTATTTTTCATTCTTTTGAAAATCATATCAAAAAAAAAAAAACCGTTGCAATAAAAAATGTGTGAGTATCATTGTGAATTTGTGATTTAGTGAAAATAGTTCTTTGCGTTATTAAGGTTTAATTTGTTGATTTTTTGGTTTATTGCAGCACTGCCAAATATCTTTTTAACGCCATGCGTTAAACAAATCATCACGCTGGTGGAGGGGTGGGCGATGCCCCCGGAGGAAACCTGGGTCATGCGAGAGATCGCAATGCTCGGAGCCTTCCGTACCCACGCAAGGTGTTACACAACCCTCGTCCTCCGAGAAAATGCGCCGAATTCGGGCTTGTATTGTGAGGGTTGCGTAAAAAAGCGACCCGGACCGTGGGGCATTGAAACAGACCACCACCTGCTGCCCAGCAATCACATGCCGGCGATTTACTTTTGCGAACACTGCGGCACGGCGTTAGTTAAGATAAACTGGGAAAAGTGTCATCGGTGTAAGGCAGCATTTAGATTGTATCTTACCGCCGACCGAGAACATCATTACAACGAGGATGGTAAAATTAAAAAATCGCAGGAAGCAGTTAACCCTAACTCGCAAGAGGGTGAATCAGATCAACAAAATGAAGAAAAAACCGAAGTATCCTCCCTCGACTTAGCTCAAGTGGTGGCTATGGCATTGAATGTCGAAAAGACACAAGGTAAAAAGCTTCCAACTAATTAGTATACACTAAATTCAAAAGTATTTTTTGTTCAATTTATTAATCATTATCATTGGTTTGTGTTTATAGAAGCTGCTGCGTCAGCGACCAATGTGGTAGCCACACAGCAGAAGAAAAGGAAGCGAAAATGTTCATAATTCATATACGTTATTTTTATTTTGAAATTATATATATGAATTATATATGAAATATATGAATTTATCAATCAATAATATAATTGTGTAAAATTATGTACGTTGTTTTTTATTTTGAAATTATATATAAATTGAATATATGAATTATGTATGAATTATATGAATTTAACGGAGGTTATGTTCCTGACGATCGACGGTCGGTAAGAGCGCGCGCTCACGGGGGGTGGGTAAAGTAGGTCCCTGACGACGACCACGCGTCGATTCAGACACGAAGCCGGCATCGATCGGGCTCGCATCGATCGATCGGGCTTGCATCATTTCAGAAATCAGATCAGCATCATTTCAGAAATCAGCTCGCATAAATTCAGAAATCAGGTCGCATAAATTCAGAAATCAGATCGCATAAATTCAGACACGGGCGGGGTACTTGCGGATCGTTAGAATCGCGAAAGAACCCATTAAAATTGCGGAATCATCGGATCCCGTTAGAATTGCGAAATCATAGATTACCGTTAGGGGGATGTCCTTATAGATTACCGTTAGGGGGACGTCCTTACAGCAAGTGGGAGGGGGCTTCGACCAATCAGAAAAATCATCGGATCCCGTTAGAATTGCGAAATCATCGATTAATCGGATCCCGTTAGAATTGCGAAATCATCGATTAATCGGATCCCGTTAGAATTGCGAAATCATAGATTACCGTTAGGGGGATGTCCTTACAGCAAGTGGGAGGGGGCTTCGACCAATCAGAACACAGGGGGGTTCTGGACCAGCAGTGTGACCTACATTTGGTCCAGAACCCCCCTTGCCTATCTACTTGTTCGCCTTTTAAATGATGGTGTTAATTATACTCAACGGAATATGGCTGGTGAACAGTATCCAACTATACATTTATTGTTTACTGGTATGCGCCATGAAAACGATAAGGACGGTCACTTCCAACTGCTACTTCCAGTTCATAATGAAGAACCGGAATCTGTTGGAAATCTAGTCGAAGATCTAACAACCGAGAATATAGATGATATCAATGGTGCGACTGAAATTCCGCAACTTACCGATAACTCAGTGACTAACTTGATAGAAACGGAAGGGAGAACTGAAGAGGAATTAGTCAGTGATTTTTTGTACGACGTAGATGAAAATGATTATTGCCACATCAAGAAAAGAAAATTACCCAATGAAAAGTCTAAAAACAGTATTTTTCGACCGCCTGCAATATCTGTGGCAATGAAAAATATTATCTGTAAAGTCAGAAATTTTTTTCAAGCAGAGAAAGATGGACTAATTAATTACAACATTGATGAAGTCGTACAGAAAACTGCAGCTTGCCTCCAAATTTCAAAGAGTAGTGTCAGCCGGGTAACATGTGATGCAAAACGTGGCGAGTGCAAAAAACCGCACCAAAAACAAGGCAGACCCTCGATTGAATTCGACGATTTTTCGAAAGGTATCGTTAGACGAAAGATTCTTGACTTTTATATGCAAAAAACCTACCCAACCGTCAAGGAGTTACATGAAAAATTAAAACAAGACGTACCAGACCTGCCTGAGTTTAGCAGCACCACTTTAAAAAAACTTTTGCACTCTCTAAATTTTAAATTCAAAAAACTTCAAAAACGGCCGGTATTAATAGAAAGCCACGTGGTCGCTGGTAAAAGGTCTGAGTTTCTCAGATTGATCATGCATTTTCGAGAAGAAGGATGGAACATTTTCTATACCGATGAAACCTGGTGCGGTGCTAACCACTCTAGACAACACGGGTGGGTTGAGTGTACGGTACCTGATCAATCTGACAATTTTGATCAGTATCGGAACTCAATACAAGAAATTAGTGGCGTACGTGGTGGTTTTGTAACCCCATCTGGAAGTGGCAAACGAATAATCATTTTACATATTGGAAGTAAAGATGGATTTTGAGACGGCTGCATGAAATGTTTTATTGGAAAAACAGGAAGCAATGATTACCATGATGAGATGAATGCCCAGCACTATGAAGAATGGTTTAGACATGTATTGAACGTTATGCCAGAGAGATCAGTAATCGTCATTGACCAGGCACCATACCATACGATGCTCGACCCGCAATATCGAAATCCAACGACAGCTTGGCGAAAGCAAGAAATAATTGATTGGATGATCCGACGGGGGGTGCCCATACCAGAACACGCTTCGTCGTATTATTCACTCACAAAAGTGAATCTTTTGAATCATTGCGTCGTCTATCGGTATCCGAAACAATACCTTCTAGAAAAGATAGCCAAAGAAGTTAGGGGCGACGCCGTTAGGTTACTGTGGCTGCCAGTAGCTCATTGCGAGTTGAATGCGATAGAACTGATATGGGCATACGTCAAAAATATGGTTGCGAAGAAAAATAGCACATTCAAAATTAAAGATGTACATCGGTTATGTATAGAGACAATGAGAACCGTCCCCACATCCTTGTGGCCCAATTGCGTCAGACACGCAGAAACTGTAGAAAAAAAATATATAGAGAGAGAGAGAGACATTTATTAGGCGCTCTGGGACAGCATCCCCTCAAGCGCAGAAACAGAGTATACAAAAGTCATAAGAAATAATACACAACAGAGATAGCAGTCAGTACATGCATGAGATAAATTAATAATAAAAGTAGCAGCTATATACATGATAAAATGAAAATAGAAAGTAGGAAATAGAAGTTAGATGAAAAGAAAAAAATAGATAGCATAGTGGCCAGATAGATTTAGATAGATAAAGTATAATTAATAATTGCGGCTGCAGCCGACTTAGAGGATGTAAGTACCCCCATTCGGTAAAAAGGCATGAGGAAAAACTGCAGAAAGACCTAAGCTAGGTACACAGTAACAAAAGAAAGCGGAAACAGATCATGGCAGATTAGAAGCAAGAAGATGGCCAAGGAGTGCCCGCTTGAAGATTCCAATGCTCGAAGAAGTACGGATTTCGGACGGTAGAGTGTTCCAGAGACGAGGAGCAGCTACCATGAAGGAGTTCATAAACATTTCGGTCCTGCAGGGCGGCACGTAGAGAAGATCCAGAGGAGTCCGAGTAGAACGACTTGATGCAGGTTTTGTGGCAGTAATGGCGGACATGTGGGATGGTGTGCCAGTATGCATGACATTGTATAACAGACATCCAAGAAAGTATTGCCGTCTGGCTGCCACCTTGAGCCATCTGAGTTTGCAGTAGTATGGCGTGATGTGCGCATCCCTCCTGACATCAAAAATGAACCGTACGCAGGATTTGAGTGCTCGCTGAAGCTGCAGGTTGAGTCCATCAGTCAAGTCCAGGTAAATAGTGCAGCAGTAGTCGATGTGAGGAAAGACCAAGGTGGAAATAAGACGTTCCCGCAAAGCACGGGGAAGCAAGTCACGGCAGAGTTTCAGTTGATACAACGTTCCGTTAATTTTCTTGGAGACGTCCGCTACATGAGCACTCCACGATAAAGTGTTGGAGATGGTAACACCTAGGTGCCGCACATTGTCCGAATACGGTACAGGGTCAGCTCCAACCCGAATGGCAGGTAGAGCAGAGAAGTCCAGGGTCTTGATGTAACGACGGGTACCCAGTATCATCGACTTGGTTTTGGCCCCATTCAGTAGCAATCCATTTCGTGAGGCCCAGTCGGAAATTAGAGCCACATCCTCATTGACTTTGGCGATGCCCTCGGAGAGCTCATGTGGGAGGCAGTGATGGTAGATTGCCAAGTCATCCGCGTAAAGATTCTTGCTGGAGTACCTTAAACAGTCTTTAAGATCACGTATATACAGCGTAAAGAGCAGAGGACCGAGGACAGAGCCTTGTGGGACACCATTGAAGACAGGCTGCCACGACGTGATCGGACCGTCGCCAGGTCGTAGAGCTTGCTTACGACAGCAGAGATAGGCACAGATCCACCGAAGGGCGGTGTTAGAGAAACCAAGGAGCCTAAGCTTGTCAATCAACAGTCCGTGACGGACACGATCGAAGGCCTTAGAGAAGTCGAAGAAAACCATGATGGTCACCATGCGATTGTCCATGGCATGTCTCACATCGTCAATAACACGAATGAGCGCAATATGAGTACTATGCCCCCTTCCATACGCCGACTGATGAGGATCAAGAAGATTACGTTTCTCAAGGAAACCCATGACCTGATCGGCAACAATTCTCTCAAGCGCCTTAGCTAGCGAGCACAAGATAGAAATGGGACGATAATCATTGAAATTTACAGGCGACTTGATTTTAGGGAGGGGACAAACGAGAGCAGACTTCCAGAGCTCAGGGAAGGAACCAGAGGTGAGCGAAAAAGAAAAAAGATGATGAATATGCGGTAGGATCGAAGGCAGGGCTAGGCTGATAAGCTCCGAAGAGAGGCCATCAGCACCAGTAGATCCCGATTTGGCATAAAGCAGTGATTCAACCAGAATATCAAAGGAAATATTGGCAAAGTAGAACTTAGAATCGTCATAGCCAACCTCACCTAGAAACCAACGCTCCGAGGAGGAGGAGACCACTTGAGCATCGCCACCCCCAGTGTTAGCAAAGTGTACGTTAAGAGCTTCAGCAGGGACAACGAGAGGACGATCTGAAGAACGAGAGCGGATCAACCCTAGACGACGAAGTTCCTTCCAGGTCGAGTTAGGATCACTGAGGGATCCAAGCCTCGAGAGAAAGTAAGCTTTTTTGGCTGCACGGACTTCGTTCTGAACCTTGTTGCGCAGAGCTTTGAACCTAACATACAATGAGTCTGATCTATTTCTGCGCCATACTCTGCGAGCTTTATTGCGCTGCGCCATCATGAGCTTGATTTCGGGCGTGAGCCAGGGCGCAGGAAGCGTACGCGGACAGACTAAATGAAGGGGCGCGAGGCGGTCGAAGCAGTCAAGAATAACCGAGTTCAAAAACTCAACTTTCTCGTCGATAGATTGCATTAAATAGTAATGACTCCAGTCCAATGCATCCAGACTTTGAAGCAATCTTTGCTTATCAAAAAGACGAAAATCGCGACAGATAAAGGCTCGAGGTGAGACACGCTGTACCCTGACACGATAGGATATGAAAATCAGATCATGCGCCGATAGGAATGGGACATCATGCTGGCCATGATCAATCACCTTGTGAGAATCATCAACTATACAAAGATCCAGCCAGGTAGAAGAGTCACGAAGAATATGAGTGGGCTGATAGGGAACTAAAAAGAAGCTAGATGAATCAATAAAGCTACGCATATGATGACTATCGGAAGTGTTACAGGTCATATCCGTATTAAAATCACCCATTATGACAAGATTGGAGTAAGACGACGAATAGGCCAGGAGACGGTTAATAAATTCCTCAAGATGACCAATGTGAGGAGGACTGTAGACAGACGCAAGTAGTACCTTCGACGAACCAACAGGCGATATTTCCATCAGGATGTACTCAGGTTTATGCGAGTAGGTGTCCCCAGAAGAATCGAGGACACGGGCTTGGAGAGAATTACGCACGAAGACTCCCACACCGCCGCCGCCACGTCCAATCCTATCGCACCGGAAAAGTTGGTATCCAGGCAGACGAACCAACTCATCAGAGATCGCAGGTTTCAGCCAGGTTTCCGACATGCAAATAACGTGATAGTTAGAATTACTGAAGAAGGCACAGAATTCATCTAAGTGAGCAACAAGGGACTGACAATTTACATGACAGATGGAGAGATTGTCATGCGAGGTGGATGAGGCTTTATCCATAATTAATATTTCGAACCTTATCAGTTAGGCGCCTACTAAGTATCGGGCATTTCTTGCCATCCAAAGCAGAGTGAGACGTATCCTGCATCTTAGCATGTTTGCAATTGAAGCAGCCTGGCGGGACATCTCTCCTGGTGCAGTTCCTCAATTCATGCGAGCCCGAGCAGTGACCACAGCAAGCAGCATTCTTGCAATCCTTAGCCAAGTGACCAAAAGCAAGACACTTATAACATTGCCGGACAACAACATGATCGTCGAAGCGGCAGGCTGAAAATCTGAGATAAATGCGAGAATTTGAAGCCTCGCACAGACTTTTGCGAACTAGAGGGGGTACCTCGATAACACAGCTTGTACGGGAACGGCCTTCCCTCACAGGATAAAGATATACAACCTTGATGTCAGGGTCATCCTTGCCCCCGAGATTCAAGGCAACAAAGTCCGACCTAATTTCATCCCTACTCATATCCGACGGGACACCATGGACCACAAGACGGGGATTCAACTTAGGATCTTCCCTAACCTCGAGTCCAGCCTTAGCAAGCTCAGGGAGGGCACGTTCACGGTCTACATTGACCGAAGAAGCCTCGATACGGATGGCATTATTCCGTGCACCAGAGACACGTTCAACCCTCATAGCCAACGAGGCCGGATTCACAGCCTTGAACAGAGCATTTTTCGTGGCAACTGACGAGGAGAAATTGTTTGCAGAAGCGGCAGTAGGAGCTATAACAAAACTGGTGGTCTTAGGTACCTCAACCGTTGGTCCTCTAGGAACCCGAACCTTGGAAGGCGCACGATTCGCCACAGCTGCATAAGAAAAAGAGTTACTAGCTGCAGCAGAAATGGAGGCATTAACACCGTCACTACAGGCTTTTTGCGCACTGGAAGCGCACACACGGAGCATTTCAGAGCAGGACTCAGTAACAGCTTTGGCACACGCGCGCGAGCTGTCAGATTTTCCCGCAAGTCGGGAATAAGCAATGGCCAATGAGTTAAATGCAGCCTGGTAGCTAAGAAAGACCTCTTGAAGAGCTTCTTTTTTTTCAACAGCCTCACGTGACGTTCTAATATATTTAAAGAAATGGCTGTCAAGATCAGATAATTTTGCTCTAGTAGCATCTAAGTCATAGTCAGCTGAGGCAGTAAGAGACAAACGGCTTGAGTGAGAGGGGCAGCCAAGAGGCATGACAGCTATATCCTCGTCCTCAGACATGGCAAAAATGTAAACACCGACTAGAAGCAAGCAATAGAGCTCTGCGCGCGCACGCGAAGAGTCCAACTAAGAAATGCTAGGCCGTTATGTGATTTAGAAGAATGTGAAATAATTAGAAAACCGAAGGAGAAATACACCTACCGAAATATCCTGCACCAAGAGGTGCGATTCTCCATAAACTGGAGTACAGCAGAAGAGTGCAGCCCACAGTTAAACAGCGTAAAAGAAGAAATACCACGGAGCACAAACTGACTGCCTACACAACGAGGCTCTCCAAAGAGAGAGAGGATAGAGGGAAGGAGTGCGCGATGGAGAGAGCTGTCGAACCAATGATTTTTGATCTAGGTGCTGATTCGGAAGAAAGTAGCGATTGTTAATCGGACGTTGACAGTGATAGTTAGAACGCAGACTGACTGAATAGAAATGGATAATTTACACGTGAAACAACCAAGATAGTAATGCCCTAAAATTAGCACTACCGCTCAGCAAAACCAAAATCGGCACTTTTCAGAGCCATCAAAATATAAAGCATCGAACGAATTAATCATTAGCGAATGTGCTGCGGCGATGTTTCATATCAATTTTTGCACGGCTTTAAAAACTGATAAATTTTCTTATGACGTCATAGTTATATAATTTCAAAATCCTTACGAACGACGATTTATTCGGATTCTTTTTTTTTTTTTTTGAATGAAGTTAAGAGACCAAGTAGTCACTTTTTGAATGTGACGCGCATCGCCAATTTTGTACGAATCTTATTTTTAATTTAATTTATAGATATTTTATAGAATTACTTTCAAAAGATATGCGTGTCTTGAACTGCACTATTCTATACATACCATATATTCTCTTTAATTGATAGCGCAAGAAGAAAAAAAAAAATTAAAAAAGATGGTTCCGGAATGGAAATTATTTTGGGCGATATTTTTATCCATTATATTCACACAGCAAACGATGTTATCTGTATTGTGTAAGGAATTCCGGAATTCGACGCGCATCATCGAATGTTCTGCGTTTTTATTTAGTATGAACAGCTTGAAAACAAGGCCTACTGATTTACAGATATAATGTATGGAAAGAGGGGTAGTAGTCGTGAAGCGCGCCCCACTCCCACAACGCAATTACGTCAAGCCACGTGTGAAAACGAATGATTAATAACTTTATTTACTACGTAATCGTAATTGCGATCGATCTTTACGCGACTGAAGTGCATAACGATTTTTATTTGTGATATTTTAAATCTTGAAACTTGCGGCTGACTGTACCAGTGTCCGAGATGACCAAGCCGCCGATAAGTACTTGTAGCCCTAATAATTTTCAACATCTTTAGAATTCAAAAACGGCGACCTGCGTATGAAAGTCTAAGGATTATGTATGAATTATTTCAAATTTTTAATAATATCATAAAAGAAATGACGACGAGTTGAAGTAGAGCTACTGATGCAAATACGCCAAACTTACGTTTTCCGACCTTTATATAGGGATATCCCGGCTTCGAAATTTCTTACAACAATTATGCAAGTGACACTTCGACGTGGCAGACTCCACAGTTTCAGAAACTCTATTGCATGATACTCTAAGATTTTTTCACGAAGAGATATCGGAGTTTGAACCCACGTGTCCCGATTTTACGACCCGATAGTAGTCATGTAGAAGGTATACTTCGGGGACCGCGACTTTTTGGGAGCCTAATCACGGTCCTGAGACAACCACCGGGTGTGTCTTAGCATTTGTGTGTGTGTGATATGGTCCCTATAGTGAGCGATCAGTATAAAAAGTAAATTGAGGCCCCAGCGCCGTATTCGTTGGGAGCGACCTTAAACTATACGTTAAACATAAAAGCTATCCGGGTCGGTCCCGGAAGTATCCTGATGTCCCCGAAGTATACAATAGAACCATGAAATTCTCAACTTCGGTCTTGGAACACTCCAATAGATATAAATATATGTATATACTCATATATAATGTGTATATCTGGATATATGTTGTCTAAACATGTATATACCGGGAATATTCGTGGAAGCGCTTCATAGGGAAGTGAAAACGCCTGCATACAGGCAACTCAGAAGTCAAGCGATTCGGTTTTATTTTATCCCATTGGCTACGTGGGAACAAAACCTAATCGCTTGATGTGTGAGTTGCCTGTATGCAGGCGTTTTCACTTCCCTATGAAGCGCTTCCACGAATATTCCCGGTATATACATGTTTAGACAACACATATCCAGATATACACATTATATATGAGTATATACATATGTATATATATATACACTTTCATATAATATCAACATAACTTCTGTGCTCGCTTCCGTGCCTACGCTATACAGCGTATGGGTAAAAAAGTTCGACTTTGTCAGGTTGAAGGTCTTAGACTAAGAACCTTGGAGCTTTGGGCCTACGGAGACTTTTGTTCTACGTGTCAAGGACTATCATTATACGGAGTTTAGGGAAAATTAGCCGAAAGCCATTGCTCATAAGGATTCTGCGGGGTCCTTTGGTTTCGTGATGAAAAATCCTTCCTATATTTTTATAATTGAAAATGCAGAATCAAAATCTGAAAAGTTGGAGGCAGACGCGCGCAAAGCGCGCGAGTGAGCTAGTTTCAATAAAATCAAGATCAGAAGTTGTTATAGCCAAAAGCGGCATTTAAAACCAAAGTCCGGCCATTGAGGCAAAAAGCAAAAGAATTAGAAATAAGTTAGGTTAAGACAATCATTCGTACAATCATTCATTCTCCATTCATTCTTTTACTTTATGATTTTCCATTTTTCTTATGATTTTGTAAATTCAATGTTCTAAGAAATAGAACTAAAAAATATTATAATAAATAGAGGATGATCTATTGATCTCTGAAAACCAAGAGTTTGATTTTTATCTTCTATTTTCTTTAAAAACATAACCTCACTTTTCAGCACTCCTTTCAAACAAGCACTTCGCTTCATTTGCATATAAAATTAAGTTCATCGATCAGCTGAAAGGTAGCTTCGGTGAGTGTGTTGGACAGCTACGATATAGCTATAATTGGTATCCTAGACTGAGAACACACATATCCCAAGTCTGTAATAGGCAGCTTCGGTGAACTAGACTCAGGACAGCTACGGTAGAGCGATAATCGCTATCCTTGTCTGGTGAGTCTAGCATATCCCAAGTCTGTAGGGAGGCAGCTCTGGTAGAGTGAAATCTATCCGAATCTGTATTAAGGTAATTTGAGGGTTTTTTCAACTTTTCCCAGAGGAGCTCCAAATATTCATAAAATAACCCGTGACAAAGAATTCACGCGAACTACTGTCGGCGCAAAAAGGTTTGGCCCCTCTGTTTGAGTGATCATAATTTCCACAAAAAAATTGACACAGCATCGAGACAGAAAAGATCGTAAAGCCCCAAGTTTTCTGCGCCGATGGTTATTCACAAATTTCTGTGTAAAAATCGTGAAAACCGTTATGATCTCCGAAAACTTAAAAAAAACGTACTTTTTCCGGAGTCCATTGCTGTACGTCAACTTCAACTCGTCACGTTTGTCTAAAATAAGTGAAAAAAATCTGTAAAAATTCATAAATATTCCCTGAACATTAACAAACATGGTAGTGCTTGGTAATTTCAAAAATATTCAAAAACCTGGACGCCAGGTGTAAAAAGGTCCAATGGTGCGATTTGCGGAACGGATTGTTACCGGCGAACCTGAGCTAGCTCAAAATTTTCGTCAAGGTCTACATTTTTTGATTCCGTAATCAGTTTTTAGTTCGCAAGAGTCAACTTCCAGTAATCGACTTCAACAATTTTCCAAATGTGCGCGGGGCCGCGCGTGTCCCAGCCCCGATATTCGTTGCTGCATTTCACTTTTGCCGCGCACGTCACAGACTCAATTGTTAATGCAATCAACAATGTGAATGCAACGACGAATATCGCAGCTTGGACACACACGGCCCCACGCGAATTTGACAAACTGTTGACGTCGATTACTGGAAGTTGACTCTTGCAAACCAAAAACTGATTACGGAATCAAAAAGTGTATCTTGACGAAAATTTTGAGCTAGCTCAGGTTTGCCGGTACCAATCCGTTCCACAAATTGCACCATTGGACCTTTTTACACCTGGCGTCCGGATTTTTGAATATTTTTGAAATTACCAAACGCTATCATGCCCGTCAATGTTCAGGGAATATTTCTGAATTTTTACAGATTTTTCAAACTTAGTTCAGACAAACGGTGACGAGTTTAAGTTGACGTACGGCGATGGACTCCGAAAAACTACGTTTTTCAACTTTTCGGAGATTATAACGGTTGCCACGATTTTTACACAGTTTGTGGATAACCATCAGACGCAGAAAACTTGGCGCTTTACAGTTTTTCCAGACTCGATGCTCTATCAATTTTTCTGTAGAAGGTATGATCACTCAAACAGAGGGGCCAAACCTTTTTGCGCCGACAGTAGTATAATTTCACAAGCCTTCAGCTCGTGAAACATAGACAACAAGTTACAATATATACCGTGCGATTATGTGGAAATTACAGGCTCCAAGCGCGCAGGCGCTGATTTATTCGAATATTACGAGGGACGCCAATTTCAGACGTGCCACGAATATCCCTAGAGTCCGTCTGCTATTTGTTTCCGATTGTTGTCAACTATAAATGGTGTCAGACCGTGGCAGGAATAGGTTATGTTTGTGTGAATCTAGCAGACGACAGAACTAGGGATGTTACTGAAAAGTTGGTAGAGTTGCTAGCGCGATTCTGCCGGCCAATGATATTCGAATAAATCAGCACCTGCGCGCTTGGAACCTGTAATTTTCACATAATCGCCCGGTATATTGTAACGCGAATTCCTTTCGGCAAGAGAGGAAGAAGAAAAACTCCTCGCGCTACCCTACGGCGCTTACCTCTAGTTTTAACCAAATCATCAAAAACATTAGAAGTATCAATAATACTTAGATTTTCGTTGGGCGCCAAACGCAAACAGCGTCAGTTATTAATTGAACACTGAATTCACTAGAGACTTACGACGGATATGCTTCGGCTAGTTCAGTTTACAAATCAGAGGGTAGAGGGGTGTAGGTTGCCAGATGGATAAAAGAATTATGCACGAAAGGAAGACAACACAGGTTTGAGTCGGTACGATATTTGCGTTTTTAATCAAAACTCTCTTATAAATCAGCTTCACATTGGTTCGGTACGAGATAAACAATGATCTTCACTTAAGAGGGTATTAGCCTCGATACGATAATTAACAAGAGTTATATAATCCAGAAAAAGAGAAATTCGATCTGATGGTAATCAGTCTCTTATTTAACGGTTAGTGGGCTCGCTGCGAGCCAATAAATATTTTACTGACACATGAATAATGACGTAAAGTGGGCATCAACCCAGAACGAGAAAATATTATTAACTAACTTAATTCTAACGTGGGTAATTTCCCGAAACAAATTATAAGAAAGGAAAATGGAACGAGAATAGTGTTCCCCACGGCTACAACTACGTTCGCAATACCCAGAATAGCCAAGACAGATTATAGAATTACTAATTTTACACTACTCGTAAAGTCAGAGAAGATAGTAGCTCAACTACAAAGAATAGGACACTAAGGTCCGCAATAACTAATCAATAGCAAATTTGTGCTAGACTGCACGAGGACTTCGCCTCATAACATGCTCAAGCAACCAAACGATAGCCAGTCACGAAATAACTCAATAATTAAGCCGAAGAATGTTATAGGATTCGGCACGAGACGATATTATTAAAGAAAATAGAAACAAACAAATACTACAGCAAGACGGGACCTTGTAGCCCAACGCCTGCGTAGAAAACTATACTCTACTCAGTGATCGTACTCGATACCAGACGATTTATTCAGAATTAGTTCGTGACTTTACAGTAAATTAAATAGGCTTACCTCACGGTTGATTACTGGCCTCAAGGCACTACACCTTAAATTGAATTTAAATTTGGAAAAGGGACTCGAAGTTATGAAATAATTGAACACTAATAAAAGAAAAACTCGAGACGGTACGATATAAGCGTGCAGCACAGCCGGCACTCGAACGTAGAAGAGACGGATCCTTGGTGCTCCCTTTGGCTCGCTAGGTGATGAGTTGCGAACGTCCTCACGTGCTCCTGTGATTGGCCTATTCAGGCGACGTAAGTGGGGCAGATCTAGTGGACAGTTGTTGCGTGTCGTACTAGGATCCTGCTGACGGAATTATGCTTTCTCCTAGATCGGGATCGTAGTTCGTCTGCGTCCTGGCAGCTATCTCGGCTGGTTTCTGGATGTCGGACGGACTAAGGCGCGCTGATTTCAAAATCGAAATCGTGTCGCAACGGAGTTGTGCCAATCGTAATTTTCTTACTCCCTGATTTTCGTTGACTCGGAGCAGCTCTCCAGTCGTCCACTCATCCAAAAGTGTTCCTAACTGGAGGATCTGGCTGCAGTCAGGGCGATCCTGAACCGGATCTTCGCCTCAACTGCACCATTTGCGTCGCGGAAGGTCATCGAAACCTCCTCACACGAGGTAGCTGCTCGTTGTCGGGACGATATTCGTGAGCTTCCTCAGCCAACACGGCGACGGTACAATAAACAGGAGGGTAGATATTGTTCCTCTGGTTCAGCTCCAGGCTGAATAGTCGTCGATGAAGGAGGCTGTGGTGAGCTACTTGATTCGCTCAGCCCTATACGCTGTCATCGCAGCATCCAGGTTCTTTATACGATAAGGCCGTCGTTGGTGCAACTCGGGCGAGTCCGGGGGAGGTAGCTCCCTCGGTGAATGTTGACTCCGTTGTGCGCCGAGGCGCGTAGAAGAATTTTGATAAAAAAAAGAAGTAACGCAAACAAAAGAGGATTAGAAATATGTTACCCTGCCTAATTCTGCCTTGGCTCATCCTAGGTAGCCTGCCGACCGTGCATCTCCGCCATCGCGTTCGCTTGCACAAAGTGCAACGTCACAATATACATATTGTAACGCAGTTTTTTATTCGGGAGAGGAAAACCTTTTGCTCCGTCACAATTCGGCGCTTTCCCGTGATAATTGCGATATTAACTTACTGAATGTTGGGCGCCAGACGCTGATGCGTCGTTTCCATACCAAATTACGATACCATACGATAAATTACGATAACCAAAAACTCACGGAAATGCGACGAGCGACAACTCGACTTGCTCAGATACAAAAGCCTTAGATAGAGGGGCAGGGTACACCATATAAAACAATATTATTTCTTTGAGAATAATGAGGTCACATCAATCAATTATTTATTAACGAAATCGAATAATTAGACAGAATCGATACAGAATCGGCGATATAATGGATCAGTTTGTTACGATAGGTTTCCTAACTGTTCAGGACAGAATTTACTCTTTTACGATACAATTTAATCAGAGGCGTGTGTCAGGGTTGACTCGATATAAAACGATTTGACTAGACTCCAGACTTGGTATCACAGAGCGATACTTCGTACCCAAATGCAAAGTTATTTCATAACACAGCCTAAGATCAATGCATTATTCCAAGATATTAAACAATGAAATCGGTAACAAACGATACAGGTTTCCTACTAATTAATTAGCCACGTTGGCCATACGATCAACGATATTTCGAGATCTACTGTTAAATAGAGACCACACGGTCATTCGAACAACGCGAATCACAGGTTCGACGATACCAAATTAATTTAGAACGATAGACTGATATTTAACCGAATTCTGACGATACGATATCGGTAGTTGCGATACTAAATTATCCAAACGTTACTGAATTTTACAAACGGAAATAAATTATACCAAATGGACCATACCTTACTAAATTATAACAAAATTAACTGTGACGCGAGGCCTAAGCCTTCGCGGCTATCTTCGCTCAGGGTACTCCAGGAAAAGGATTTTCTACAGTATTTCATGCATAAGATAACTTTACCATACTAAATAAGAAATAGAAGCCATACGAGAAGCGATAAGCGATAGATTATAGCCAAAAAACAATGAAAGGTCTACGTAACTCAGCCAGACTCGAGGTTGTTCGATAAATTATCCATAGACCAAAGACGAGCTTCTTAGCTCAAAAACCAAATTAACAGACCAGACTTTTATCAGAACTACCTCGTGTCTTTACAGAAAGGATCAAGACCTTACCTTAAATTGCTTCAGAAGAACACACACTATTTTAAATATACTCGACATGATAGCGATACGATAGCGATACACGATGAAATGCGGTACGATACTCGATGAAAATGCGATACGATACACGTTGTCTTGAAGATGCGTAGCGTAAACTGGAGCGAAGAATAGGCCGAACAGCGAGTGTGTCCTGTTTATATAGTGTTTGTTTCCTTCCAACAGCTCATCCTTCAGATTAGCGTAGGTCACGTGACATATCGGTACTCTAATTGGTCGCTAAACGACAAGTTTTGACGAACGTATGATAGGAGAGATCTATCCTACCCCTGCCGCTGCTAATACCTCTCCTATTACCGCCTTCCTTTAGAACCCCCTGACGCTGGACTCACGTTGAAGTCTCGCTCGCCAGAACTATGCGATATTTCTCCTGGGGCCTTACATAATTCGTCGATTCACCAGAAGCGTAGGTCATAGTCTCGTGCTGAGCATACAAGGGCTTCGCTCACGACAAGATTCCGCAGGTTGGAACGCTGATCCGGGGGTTTTCTTGACCAACCACGGCCGCGATAACAGATTCAGAAAAAGTAGCTCGATAGATACCCTGACTGATGACTCATTGGGTGGGAGGCTGTGAGGATGCACCTGCACATCACCCTATACGCCACCCTCACATCGGTACAGTGTAGTTTCTTGTAGGCGGTAGCTTCTTCGGATGACGGGAGGATTGTTTGTGCTTCTCGCACATCCCTGTACGCCGCCAGTCCGATAGTTGGAGGTGGTAGATCTTCCACTTGAGAAGAGGCGCCGACCCTGGGGTTTTCTGGACCAACCATGGTTTGCGCGCCGACAGTGTCGTCCTTGACGATATTGGAAGTTCTTTACGTTCGGTAGAGCCATATTTTGCATCGGTAGTTCCCACGACGGTAGACATCTCGTGGTTTCCATACTCGAGATTACATAATTACAAAAATAAAATAGCGTTAGTTAATCCTAATTATTTTCCCTAAGTTTTCCTTTTTCCTGGAGACCCTGTGTACGCCACGCATCGTCGCATTTTCGATAGAATCGCCTTGTGGCGGGGAATTTCAAAATACCACGTCACAATATATATATATATATACTAGGGGGGCTACGCCCCCCTGCGCGCTTCGCGCGCCAACCCCCCATACATTATCAGTTGGTTTGAAACCCCAATAATTTACGGTTTTTACGTTTTTCGAAAAATAACCGAATTTTTAATGAAATCCAGTGAATGTTTTGCGACTCGCGACTATATATTTTTTTTATAGAAAGGATATTACTAAGAATTTCGATTGTCCTCAGACTCTATTATTTCCTTGGCTTGTTCTCTTGCTGCTTCTATTAAGGCTGCTGCTGCCAAAGCTGCCTCTACCATTTCCGCAGCCGCACAAAATTCCTCGTCCGTTATTTCGTCATCTATCACGATAATTTAGTTAATTTTCAGTGAATCCATATTTTGTTATGTTTTTTGGTGTAAGTAGCTACATATTGATATTATATACCAAACATTCCTGGTAAATCCATTATTCAAATTTTTTAATTATTCTAAATAAGTCCAGGATCAATTTTATTTCTGAAATTCGTTTACGAAAATTTATCGGATATCGATTATATGTCATGAAACCAAATGCAGAACCACGAAACGCAAACTGTAACTATATTCATTTAAAAAATGATTCGTTCTTATTTCACTTCGTTTTGTTTTTATGATAAATTTTTGTGACTGACACATATTTATTTATTTCATCCTATTTTTTGAAATTTTTGTATTCAAAACAGTTTAATATATATACCATCAACCATGCCTCAAAATACTGATTCTCCGCACGATAAATCATCAAAGTATACTTTAAAGGTATATTATACATTTGTTCTTTGGTAAATTTACAATAACACTGAATATATGTCTTAGAGAAAATCTTCAAGGCATAGCTCCCACACTCAATCGCGTGAACGATCGAAAAGTACTGACTCAATTGTCCCTTTCACTACAACGAAGTTTTTGAAAGAAAAAATCAGGCCCCATGATAAATTTGTGTACGTATTCTAATGGAATAAAATCTCATAGTATCTCAATCGCGTAAACGATCGAAAAGTACTGACTCAATTGTCCCTTTCACTACAACGAAGTTTTTGAAAGAAAAAATCAGGCCCCATGATAAATTTGTGTACGTATTCTAATGGAATAAAATCTCATAGTTAACTAAATATTCATCATCGAGATCAACTTATTATTCAAATTTCAGCTCTATCGTTGGTTACGTTAATACATTGAACAAAATAAAAACTTTAAAAACTAAAGATTCTAAATATCTCGAACTTTTCAAATTTATTCTTGACAATAATGATGGAACAAAATTATCTTGCTATGCCTGGAACGAAGATGCCCAAAAATTTTCCAATGAAATGAAACTACATCAGGTATAAATATGAACATAAATTGATAAGATTTTATTTCAGAACATTTTTTAGTTTTGGAGGAAAATTGATAACATGTAATCAAATTTTTCAGATATTGTTAATTCAAAATGCAGTCGCAAAACCGTTGTCAAATTTTAATCTGGGCAATCTTCCATATGAGCTTCAATTGAGACAATATACAACAATTAGCGTATTGGGAAATTTTGATGCAACGATGCACGATTTCAAAATTCTAAAAATTACTAATTTTCAAGAAATCTCTAACAAATATGGGTATATAGGTGAAATTTATGTACCGCAATTACTAAAAAACAAAATTTTTGCCCGTAACAAAATTCCTATCTAATATCTATGACAATTAAAACTTTTTAGAGATCGAAGGTTATTTGCGAGATGAATTTTTTGTACCTAATAAATCTACCCCAGAAGTGTTTTCGGGATCTATTACGGATGGGCAATTTCGAATTGAAATTATTTTAAGAACTGTTGACCAAAATTTTTGTATAAAGCAAGGCCAAAAAATTCGAATAACGGGAGAAATTGGAGAATATGGTGAATATTGATATGAATAAATTTGACTATGTCTTTTGTGTCAATATTAATTAAGTTGTATTTATAACAATAATTCATTGATTCTTAATATTTGACAGATAATTCGAATCTATACATTCAAATTCAAAAAATGGAACACATCAAGATTTTAGAGGGACCAAAAATGGAAATCCAAGAACTGCTTGCGGCTAGCGATCTTTTACAGAGAAACAAAAATTAAAATTCTGAATTAATAATACATCTCAAAGTTTTATTATAATTTTAAATGTACTTTTTTTATTATTATTATTATGTTAATCATTTGTACTTATATTTGTATCAAAAGTATATAGTGGATTAGGCTTTCTGAGGAAACCACTTTAAAAAAAACGCGCCGAGTTATCTACTGCAAAGTGGTGTGGAAACGATAACTGTTATAAAAATTGTTATTATCCCTATTTATATACATATATATATTAGGGTGGCGCAAAAAAACCGACTATTTTTTTTTTTTGAGTCTCGAGTGAAAAAATGTTAGTTTTTGATGTTTTAAGAGGCCTCTCCAAAGGACAGCTCAAAAGAAATTTTTTTAGAGGTCGCTCCAAGTTTTTTTAAATTTCAAAAATCGTCAAAAATCGATTTTTTTTTTTTTTTAAATTTTTTTTCTCGGTACGGTATAATTTTACAGACAAAAAAAAAAAAAGTTTCTGAAAGTTTCAGTTAAAAATTCAAATTTTAAAAGGTTGCTCATAATTTTTTTAAATTTATCAGTGCATTACTTTAGATTTTTTCGAGCGACCTTTTAATATTCACATTAAAATTCCATTCATTTTTTTTTTTTTATTTAGTATAATAATCGATAAAAATACACCACGAGATCAACTAAAAATCAACCACAATATAGAAATCATAATTTTTAAAATCGTAAGTTATATCCCAATGCAAGTAAAATGAATTTAATACGAACTTTAAATAAATAATATGATATTAAATAATTTTAATAATTAACGATATAAATAATATAAATAATATATGATATTAATTTACCTAAAGTTGAAATCTGTTATAATTTAAAATTCAGTTTCAGAATTAATAACAAAGTTCATTGAAATATTGTTTAAATTTTATAGTTGATTAAATAAAATTATTGAATTCAAAAAAATTATGTTTTCTATATTGTGCTTGACTTTTAGTTCATCTCGTGGTGTATTTCTATCGATTATTGCACTAAATAAGAAAGATAAAATGTATAGAATTTTAATTTGAATATTAAAAGGTCGCTCGAAAAAAATCTAAAGTAATGCACTGATAAATTAAAAAAAATTATGAGCAACCTTTTAAAATTTGAATTTTGAACTGAAACTTTCAGAAACTTATTTTTTTTGTTTGTAAAATTATACCGTACCGAGAAAAAAAATTAAAAAAAAAAAAAAATCGATTTTTGACGATTTTTGAAATTTAAAAAAATTTGGAGTGACCTCTAGAAATTTTTTTTTTGAGCTGTCCTTTGGAGAGGCCTCTTAAAACTTCAAAAACTAACATTTTTTCACTCGAAACTCAAAAAAAAAAAAATAGTCGGTTTTTTTGCGCCACCCTAATATATATATATATATATTATTATTTTTAGATCTTTCCCTATCTACTAGTACCCTACCCTACACAGATTCGTCCCTTGGACTCCTTACCTCGAACTCCTTACAATTAGGGCAAAGAATATGAAAAAACGGAAGAAATGATTAAATATTACAACCAAAAATTTTCATCATGACATTAAACTACGATTATTTATAACTGGGAAAACTGCTTGAATCACCTACAGCAATAAAAATTTTCTTATCAAATGTTTCTATGGCAAAATGTATAAGATTTAAATTATATTTGATTTCAAACTGACAATAGAGGTTTTTAATTAATTGTAATAAATGAAAGCCAATGAATCCTGATCGAATTAATATACAAGGTGGTTGTATATAAAAATATCAATAGTAAATTAGGCTTAATCAGTCAAATTATGTATTTAGTATAACAATGGTCTTCAAAATGTTCGGTAACTATCCCATGAATATTTCTATCCACGCTGAGGGTCAAGGGCCTGTCTTCAGATCACATAATTACGAAGGGTAGGGTACCAGTAGATAGGGAAAGATCTAAAAATAATAATATATATATATATATATATATATATATATATATGTATATAAATCAGAATAATAATTATTATTCAAACAGTTATCGTTTCCACACCACTGTGTAGTAGATAACTCGGCGCGTTTTTTTTAAAGTGGTATCCCCAGGAAGCCTAATCCACTATCTATTCCTCTATTTATCGAACACCTCTTTCCATACAATATTTTCTATTTCCTCTAAATTTTCTGACCTATTTTCAATAAATAATGTATTTGGATTTTGACATCTAGAAAGGGCTACGTATAATTGACCATGAGAAAATAAAGGTCTGTTAATGTATAGGCCTACTTTTTCGAAACTTTGTCCCTGCGATTTATTTATAGTTATTGCAAATGCCAAAACAACAGGAAATTGTCTGCGATACAGGATAAATGGTAAAGACGATAATTCTCCTGTATCTAGCAAAATTTTTAGAATGAAAGCATTGTGTCCAATGTTGTTACCTGTTATAATTTTGACTTCTAAATTGAATTTCAATAATTTTACAATTTTTAATCTTGTCCCATTGCAGGGTCCATCATTTATACTTAAATTTCGAATGAGCATAATTATCGCACCAATTTTCAATACTAATTTATGAACTGGAAGTCCCGGAAACCGTAATGAATTTAAATATTCTATTGGATAATTTAATGCCACATCATTGTCCGTTTGATCCAACCATTTATGTTCTGCATAATCAATGCTATAATAAGTTAATTCTTTATTATTAATTTTTTTCAATATTCTATCATTCAGTTTGTATATATCATCATTGTGGCTAGATAAAATGGCTCGATTTGATAAGTCTTCATTCTCATCAATATGAGAACCATAAATTTTAGTGCAAATATCATCTGTTAACCAATTTTTCGGGATTTTGGGAGATTTTATAGAGCCTGTACCAATTTGTAATAGAAACGAAGAAAAATCTTGATTGCATGAACGCATTTTTTTTTTCAATTCGAAAATTTTGAAAGTACTCCACAGATCCGAAAATTTTATGGTTTCGTTAATAATAGAAAATTTAGTCCCATGTTTCAAAACCGGAAGAATTTGTCTAAAATCCCCACCTAATATAATCAATTTTCCTGCAAATGGAATCTCATTTACATTGCAACAATCCCTCAATGTTTTATCTACAATTTCTAATGCTTTCTTTGGTATCATAGAAGCTTCATCCCAAATAATTATATCACACTCTTGCAATTTTTTTTATCTGATTTTGATTTTAAAAATCCAGTCTCAATGTTCGTTAGATCTAAAGGCAATCTGAAAGTTCTATGACTGGTCATACCTCCAGGTAATAAAATTGCTGCAATACCCGTCCATGCCATTGATAATACTTTTTTGCGTTCTCCTAAAAAATTATGAATTAACGTTTTATAAAGAAATGTTTTCCCTGTACCTCCCGGACCATCTATAAATATCATATGTTCGTGATTAGTTTGAGTTATATAATTGAAAATGGATTTCTGTTCTGTATTGAGTTGTTCTAATAATTTAATACACCTATGTTTGTTTTCAGTCATGAATAACCTTTCTTCTTCAACAGTTTCGCACGTTTTCGAAGATTTATCGGGTTCGGGTAGTCCAAAATCAGAGCATTTTGTATTTTCTAAATTCAAAATTTGGTTGATCTCTTGTAACGCTTTACATTCGTTATTATCGGAGAAACCTTCACAAAAATACTGTTTGTATCTATTCCAAATTTCACACGAAAATGATGAATATTCAGCAATCAAAAACCAAGCAAAAAATTTACGCAACTGATTTGGCATCATGATGGTACATGCTTCATCGAACATATTGAAAATTTCTACATCACTTTCTACTAATCCCATTGCAATTGCTGTTTCTTTGTATGTTTTATATGTTATGTCCTCATACTTTTTCAAATCGTTAAAGCTAGTGGCTCCTTTAACACGATTGAGTATCAATTTCAGATGGAATCGCTCAACATCCTTTGGGCTCACATTAACAATACGACCAATTGCATTAGAAAATGCTTGACGCTTTACCCACATTTTTTTTGAATGATCAAATAGGTAATGTTTAGGTATATTAGCATACATTAAATTTTTTGTATCTTTATTTTGTTTTTTAAGATCAAACTATGCTGTCAGTGTTGTGTTATTATTTACTAAAGCCTTTTCTTCTTTATTTTCTTCAAGAATTACTTGTTGCTGATTTTCTGTATGAACTGCTAACCGAACAATAGTATGTGATCTACCGGAAAGTGGTAATTCTTCAATTCGCCAAGCAGCTTCCATAGGGCTTACGTATCTGCTGTCAATGTATTCGGAAATTTCATCATGAGTTTCTGTTTTTACAATGTGTGTTTTTGTATTTAATTTGACATATGCTCGATCATGTCCTTTATGTAAATATATATGTATTTTGTACTCATTATGGATGCACAGTATTCAACGTTTATGTGGCATTTATATTTCTTAAGCAAGCATGCGTTATATGGAACTACCATCGAATTATCGACTTTCACAAATTTTCCATCAATTTTTTTATTGTAGACATGACGTTCATCTTGATTGTTTCTACGTCGATATATAGGAAACCCATTTTTCTCAAATTGTGTAGAATCACAAAACTTTTTTGGAAATTTTTTTGAACAAATTTTTGTTTTTATATTATAACATGGAGAATATTCTGTATGAGGACCATGTAACATATGTTTTAGAACCAGCTCTTGCAATTCGGGATCATCAGAACATATTTCAGCACTGATGTATTTATCAATTGCCTCTGGAGTTATCAATTTATTCTTATAATTCAATACAAATAGCATATGTGCATGTGGTAATCCACGTTTCTGAAAGTCTATTGTATAAACATATGCCAAAATATTTCCAAAAATCTTTCCACTTATGATATCAGCCAAAAGAGCTCGTAATTTGGTATGAAATAATCGCACTGTAATATTCGGAATATCGTTGCATATGGTACCCGTAGGAAATTTGTTTAGTATTTTCTTTAGCTCCGACCAATTTGGGTTACACGTCATTGTAATAAATAAATCTGGACGACCGATTGCCCTAACGATAGCCATAGCATCTTGGTAATTTTGGTGCATGTTTCGAGGACTGCCTAAATAGGTAGATCGCAATACAAATATATTCCCTAAACGTTCTTTATTTTCAAAATTATTTGAATCGTTCATAGCACTACGTGCTACGTGATCAACTAATCCTTGATAACATTCGATGCGTAATTTTTTTTGGTTATACCTCAAGAAATTTAGTCTGTTATTTTCGATTATTATATAAGCTTGAATTACATACTGCTGTGTTAACCGACCACAGAATAAAATAGGGTTGAAATTGTCACTCTGCCTGTAAGCTAAACGATAGGAATAGTATTGAAGAGTTGTAAGTCTTTTATTACTGGAATGATTTTGTTTAAATGATGGACTCCATCCTAAATCCCCGCACGGAAACATTATTGGAAACGTCATTGGGTCAATATGAAATGATAGTTTATTCAAACATGAAAAAGAATCAATACCTTTTGGAAGATTTTTTGGATAAACACACAAATCGAAACATGGAATTTCACCATCCTTAGAAGCTATTATAGCTGCACATTCTGCAGTCGTAGGTGCATTATAACGATGTTGATTAGAATTTATGTTACGGACGAAATACAGATAATACTCTGGCAATGATTTATCCTTGGTTAATTCGAAGAGATTTTTGTATTTTTTAGCGTATGGATTGTTATTGTTTAAAATTTTTGATATTATTTGTATATGTTCCTCAACAAGATTTTTATTTTCTTTTAACCTTTTTTCCGTTGCTTTATAATCATCATAAATATAAATTTGGCCGCAATAAGGAATATTTCCTTTTTTCGTATGAATGCTGCTTGGAGTTATATGACAAACTTGTCCCTGAATTTTTAAATTGTATACTCCTCTTCTAGATTCATTTATAAGATTAGCATTAAACGTTACAAAAGAAAACCGACTATTATAATAACGAATTAATTCCCTGAATTTTTTGTCATTTAACAATAAATCTTTTAAATTTTCATCATAATCACTCAGCGGTGGTAGCTGCACTTTTCCATTGTGACAACAACTTTTTTTTGAAAATTCCGCTGACCAAAATAATGCCGAACAATATGGACAAATATAATCCATTTCTCCGAGATCCAAGTAAGACACCTTATTTGGGCATAATTTAATAACTTGTTGAATTCTTCTTCTCTTATTAATACGTTCACATGTCATGTTTTTTACCATATTGCCATCCCTTTTCTTGCTCAACCGATCATTGTTCATATTTTGAACGATATCCTTTTCCCTTTTTTTCATCAGACGTACTTCATGCATATTCTGCACCACATATTTTTGCCTTTTTTTGTTCAGACGCTTTTCTTCCATATTTTGTACCACGTCTCTTTCTCTTTTTTTTATTCAAACGTTCTTCTTCCATAATCCGTACCACATCTTTTTTCCTTTTCTTGTTCACGCGTTCTTCTTCCATATTCCGTACCGTATCCTTTTCCCTTTTCTTCTTCAAACGTTCTTCTTCCATATTCCGTACCACTTGTTTCTCCCTTCTTTTGTTCAGACGTCTTTCCTCCATATTTTGTGCCATGTCTTTCTCCCGCTTCTTCTCTAGCCGATCTTGTTTCATATTCTGCACTATATCATTTGTCCGCTTTTTTTCTGAGCGTTCTTCAGTCATATTTTCCACCATATCCTTCTTCCTTTTTTTTTCCAAACGTTCGATGGTCATATTGTCGACTTTGTTATTATACCGTTTATTTATTACTTCTAACCTCGTAAGATTTTGAACTCGTCGTCTTTCATTAATTACATTTTTATTATCGTTATGGTACCTACGATTGCAATAGCTTTTATAATCGTTCCAGAAAGTAGAGTTCAAACATTCTATCACATCATAATGACCTTTGTCGATCATACCACTCAAGAGGAGTATTAATTTACTGTTGCTACAATTTTGCCCAAATTCCATTGGTACGGCAGAATTATTAACATAAAACAATATGTAAACGTTATAAATATCTACAAAAGATTGTAACTCAACCTCCCCCCCCGAAAACACCGTCTTTTGACATATATAACTTATAAGAATTTCTATCCAAAATTTGAGTACCATAAGACTCATCCCCTATTATGAATGGTTCATAAACTTGCCAATTTTTATAAACATCAGAAACAATCCTTAGTCTAACTTGCATATGCTTCTCCTGGTCATTATATAAAAAATAAGAAAATGACCTAAACAAACAATTACCGTCCCCTAAAATGGATTTCTCAATGATGTGATTTGATTCAAAATCATCCATTATAATTTCGGAGGAAAAACTTGTATCGGAATCGGTTTATCGAATCTCAAATTTCGAAAAACTATTTTCAACCAAATTATCTCTTATATACTCAAGTTAGGTTATTCAGCAAGTATATCCCTTCACGATTCCGGTAAAGTTTCAGCAAATATCTCTACGTCTCCGATATTCTGTAGGTCACAAATTTCAGAAAGATTGAAGATAACAGCTGTCAGATCAATAGCTGTAAGCTGTCAGAATCTAAATGAAAACAACTGGTCTCAATATACGACGAATGAGTAAAAGCATTCGAATATTTATTATCAATTATTTTGATGACGTCTGTGGGTATTTTTGTACGGGGTGAATTCCTATCGTCCGCAAACTTACAATTGTACTCCGTGTATGTATTTTTTGGTCATAATTTATGATTTTATTAAATCGCAAATTTATGAATGTATATTCATGATGCTTCTTTGGAAAATCCCTGGGAATTCTGGGAAATTATTGAAAATTCGTAGGGTAATTCTGGGGAATCCCCGAAAAATCTATCGGGAATCCGTGGGAATAGTGGGGAAATCCCGGGGAATCTATGGAGACACTACGGAAATGAAGGGAAATCCCCAATAATTCCTGCAAATTCCTAAGAATTCTTGGAAATCCATCGAAATTCGAGGGAATTCGGGGGGGAAAAAAAGAGAAAATCTATGGAGAAGTCTGGGAAATCCGTGGGGAATTCTCGGGAATCCCCGGGAATTCTGGGAAATCCCCGGCTCCCGAATACCCATAATTCCGTGCGATACTAACACGGCGACAGCGACGGGCCGTGTCAGAATGTAAGCCTCGGCCACCCCCTCTAACCCAACCTAACCTAACCTAAGGTCAGAAATGGTTGCCATGGTAACCTAACCTAACCCTACCTGACCCGAACCGAACCGACCCGAACCGACCCGACCCCACCCGACCATGGTTGGCATGGTAACCATTTCCTGACACGGCGGCGGCGGCGGCGGCAGCGGCGGCAGCGACGGCGGCGGCGGCAAAATATCTTTATAATATAGAGAGATACCGTGAGAATCACGTGAAACCGAATGAATCCATGCTACCGAAAAGCGAATATTTCGTATTTTTAGCAGGTTAACCACTCGTTGCACTGAAAACCCCTAGGGTGATTTTGGCGTGCGGTCAGTGAAACTCGGCAGCCATTGTTGGACATTGTTGTTGGAAACCGGCTGACTGTCAATACATCGCACCTGAAATGGCTCTGGCTAGGAATTCCAGACTTGGCCTGGCTGATCAGGAGCTAGTCCGTGACCCGGAAGACCTGCTCAAATTTCTACTACGGTGGTGCTTGCTTTGCGGCCGTAGAAGTATAGCCTTGATATTCACGTGGGAACTTCGACGCGGGCGACTTCAACTGTATGAATATGTTGCTACAAAGTGTCTCCTGCATATGATGTCGGTATATTTTTTATAAGATGCATAATCAAAGTTCTTCGGTCATTTCTTCATCAACTGAGGCGGAATAGTACTCACAATTTGTAGAATGCCACAGCCGAGAGCCTGAGTATTTCAAAAGTGCAATGAATTGAGTGCAACTATGAATAATTTCACGATTTCTCTGTTGATAACTAAATCTGTAGGAACAAATGTCAGAATTTTGTAAAAACGAAGTGCCGAGCCACATTCTGCTGAAATAAAACAGTGATCGCGAAAGTTTTATTCCGATCGGTTGTGGGGTATGGGAGATACTGCGAATCGCGTTTTTGAGGTGATCAAAGCCCCTTCAAACTTAGCAACTTCTTGTTACCTGTTCGATTGTGGACGAGATTTTTTTCTAATTATTGATTTCTCACCTCCAACGCATCATACGATCACTTACTCATCATACATTTCCAATACAATTATGCTTCATAAACCACTATATGAATTGTTGCGAAATAGTGTATACAGATAAATAGGGGAGAAACGGTAATCTCATCTAAACCACATTGATGTCTAGTGATGACCTTCGCAAAAATAAATTTCAATTTCCAGATAACTCTGCTCACGTTTGACGACAGAAAAATTGAGGAAGTCAATCAAGGAGATGCAAAAACACTTCGGAAACTCATTCATGCTATGTTTCAGTTTTATTGTAACATTGACTTGCGACAATGATTATATTTCGATGACCCTCAAAACTTGGGTTTATAATCGAACAGGTTTATTTAACCCTTACATAAGCAAGGACTGTCGGGACAAAACTGGATAATTCCATGTTTGTCAAAGTTGAGTTGATATGTTCCTTTTGTTGAAAACCATGGTGAAATAGTTTTTTTTTTTTTTTTTATCTTGTTGATTACCAAAAAATTTGCAGTTAATGTCGTTCATTAACGATCTGCTACAGCCGCGGGAACTTTGAAGCAAACTTGAGCATCGCCATTGTCATCGATGAGGGCGAGCTCGACGGTCAAGCTGAGTTTTGGGTAAGACGATAGAACAGGCATGCTCAGGGCGTAGGTAGCCGTTTCACCTTCCTTCAGTGGGCATTCAATATTCGTCAAAGTGTCACAGGCATTGCTTTGCCCGATGTCATAGGGTATGGTGATGCCAAACACCGTTGCTCTGACGCGGGGAGTCAGTCGCTGTGTATCTGCAGCTATAATAAAAGCGATTCGGATGGTTCTTAAGCATAGATGATAGTAGATTGTGTACCAAGGGCACAAAGTGGGCTCTTTTAGACTAAGTGTGGACTTTGCAGTACGAGTCGGAGGCAAGGTAGCACGAGTCGAAGACAAGTGCGTCTGTGAGTCGAAGACGAGTCCTGCAACCAGACGAGGTCAAAAAGCCCACTTAGCCCTTGGTGCCCGACGAGCATGGAAGAAGGCTCATTTCATGCCCGTACCATGCAAAAGTTCTTTATTGCCCGCCACTGACTTTTATTGCCGAGTACAAAAACATCGATTTTACGCCCGATTTTTAGGTCAAAAAACCCAAAAACCGTGCATGTGTTACGAAAATGAATGAATAAATCAACGAGTAATAATATTTGAAACAAGCCACAGTCAGACTTAAATTTATTCCTTGCTCCATAACCATTCCCAATCGAAACATATGATCACTTCTGATCAGTATCATACTTACTCACTTCCCAGTCCCACTCAGCAGACGTGGATTCGCCTCTGTACAGCTTACAAGGAGATTTTGTGCATCCGTCCATACGAAAGTCGAGTGGATCCGCGGCCGTGCGGCAGGACGTGTATGGGGTGGAAGCCTGGAGGCCAGTGGCCAGGCACAAAGTAAAGAGAAGGACAGCTGAAAATTAGAATAATTGAATGAATTTTTTCGAAGATTGCAGGAGTTTTTGAGTTATGAACCCATTGCAATGAAATCAGGAGAAAAACAAGAGCTATGAGGAATTATATGAATATGAATTTTCCGAAGTAACTAATTTGGAGAGAGATCGTGATAAGCAGTGAATTTGAACGGAAAGAAGAACGAGACTGGACATGGTTTTTGCAATGAACCGATACCTCATTGCGACATAACCTTTCTTCAAACGTTCCTTACGGATTTTTAGTTTTAGCTATTACTACATATTTCATTACCGAAAGTCGCGGACATTATCCCGATTACGTAGCCTGGATATATTTGGCAAGATGTTTGATTAGTCGATCGCAGAATGCTAAGACTGTCTTCGACAACTAATGGTAGCAGGTATTTATATTTCTTCTCTAGATATCTCTAATTGGACACCTGTTCACGAAGACCGATAAAAACATCCTAATCTCATTTTTTAACCTTCCGTGATTAATGAGTTATATCATCACAACCTCTCATTCCTTGCGAAGAGAGCTTAAACACCCTTCTACTATATTCACAGGTGTCAATGACGTCACTGTGTGAACGGGATAAAATCTTCATCTACGATCACGCAAGAACGGCTCATACAAGAAAATGGGACTAGATCTTATATGCCTAATATATGTTCTAATATGAAAATCACACAAACGCGGACTTTACCATCAATTTGGTGATTCTAAGACGATCGAGTTCGTGAACTTGTCAGAAAGTTTTGTACGGTGAAGCCGTCAATATAATATTCCAGTGCGTTTGAGTCCTGAATTTTGTCCATTTTTTCCTAGAAAACTGTAAAATTTTGTGGTTTTCCGTAGAAATTCGTAGGTTCCTACGAAAAATACTGCGACTTTCCACGATTTTTCACGACTCGCACTTTTTCGTATACTACTACATTTATACGAGATGTGCAGGAACACCGTAGAAGATACATAAGGGCGATTCTGTGGAAAGTGACGCGCCTGCAAGGTAGGCAAACGGCAAACTCCTACATTGAGCAGCTCAAACATCGACGATTTCCCACATAATAAATAAAACCCAATCGACGATGTTTGAGCTGCTCAATGCCGGCGTTGCCCGTTTACCTACCTTGCAGGCGCGTTACTTTCTACAAAATCGCTCTATGTTGTGGACGAAGGAATACTCGAACGAAACAGTGTCGTACGAAAAAGGGTCTAACGCTAAACCGTCCAGTAGGCTACTATGCGTGTTGTCAGGCTGCAATGTCCTAGGAAGTGATACCGGCGAATCGTCCGCACAGCTATCGTGATTACTAGGCGTTACTGTTGCTCTTCAGAATATCCTAAGTCAAGCTAAGGATGTTTTGTCAATGTAAACTGGCGTGAGCCTAGTCATTTTCAAAATATTCTGAAAGCGTGCCAGTAGCCCGTAAAACAATAACAGTAACTCTCCAAATGAATCGTCAGTATCATATTGCAGCTAAGACATCGCGGTCTGACGTCACCTGCACGCATATATATACACCGCTGGAATTTTTTCCTTTTTGTAACCTTTCTTGACAATGCCGTGATGATTTTTCGCAACTTTGTCTGATATGGATCGGTCAAAGTCAAGTGTGCTGATTATGTGTACACGTGGTCGACTCAATCTACGCATTATTTGCGTCAGGAACTGTATACAGTAGTCCAGTCGGGATATACATAATTTCCATTTCGTGACCGCGCAGGCTGCCGATTTTTTTGCAGGTACTTTGGACCTGCAGGAATGTACCCTTAAAATATCTCTAACTTTCGAGCTGTTTATGGCCGCCATTTGCAAGCAAAAAAAAAAAATCACTGTTTTAACGTTATTGATTTTGGAATGGACTTTGTCAAAAAATGGTTCGCATAAAAGTTGTGCGCCGTAATGGCATCTACAAAATAAGTCTCATAGCAGAATAATGTAAAATTTTTAGTTTAACGGTAGATCAGAGTTGACAAACGAACTTGGTTTTTTTTGTTTATTGTGTATACTTTAGGGTGTGTCATTTTTTCTTCCTTGTTCCTGTCTTTCACCCCCTCAGTATCTTATACTATATGCCATAATGATGTGGTATGAATTTGGGCTATGTCGGATTTTCTTTAGAGGTTCCTCATCGAGTTTCTCTCTTTTCCATTCATTTAACATAGGAAATTTGGCGACCTTGGACATAATGCCATAATGCATGGATTGTTCAGATATATCTACACGATTTTTTGCACTATCATTTATTCATTTATTTATTTATTTATTTTCTCCAATTTTTGTCTGTTCACAGTCATTTCATAGTCATTTATTACAGAGCACAGGGAAACAAAAAAAAAAAATGAATGGTGGTGCGAAAAATCGTGTAGATATATCTGAACAATCCCCCGCAAAGTAGTCGCAATTAACAAGAAAAACTCAGAAGATATATGGCATTATGTCCAAGGTCGCCAAATTTCCTATTTAAAATGAATGGAAGAGAGAAAAACTCGATGAGGAACCTCTAAAAAAAATCCGACATAGCCCAAATTCATACCACATCATTATGGCACATATAAGATACTGAGGGGGTGAGAGACCGGAACAAAGAAAAAAAAATGACACACCCTAATGTACTTGGATTATTTATCAACGTACTGTTCTGAAACTCATCTATCACGTAGACGCCTACGCCTCCACGCTCAAAGAAAAAAGTCTTGGGGAAACAACTAAATGTTTTTTTATCATACGGTCAATCAAAGTATTTTGTTCAGTCAACAAAAAATTTGTTATGCTAACAAGAAATTTTGTTGATACTACTAAATTATTTTTGATTTTAGAAGTATCAACAAAGATTCTCGTTAGCTCAACAAACTTTTGGTTGATTGACCAGAAAAATTTGATTGACTGTTTAATAACAAAAAACGTTTTGTTGTTTCAACAAGACCTTTTTCCGAGTGTAATTTTCGAGTTGCTTGAAATATTATTCCAGATCTTAATAGGCTTTTTCGAAACGCTCAATTTAAAGAAAAAAGTCCTAATCTCTTCGTTACAAGCCGAGATACAGTCCTTTTCGCGTTTGTTCGATTTGTAATTGTTGTAATCAACATTTACGCGAAATTCGACTTCGTGAGCATTCGCAATAGTGTTAGGCATAATATTCAACATCATAAGAACTATAACGGGTATTCATCACATGGCAGATCATGATTACATTCGATCGCCTGCGCATGTAAATAGCGAACATCTGCGTAGCTGCGGCCGGTCGGCGTGATGATGGCACTGTGTCTCGCCCCGCGGCTCCCCGCAATATCTATCTTACAAATCGTCGTAGAAAGTTTGATTGTTTTTTCAATTCAACTTGTTTTTTTTTTTATCAAGAATTTGAAAATGCCCGTAAAAATCGATATTTTCAAATATTCACCCCAATAACAATTGTTGTACTTCAATTTTCATGTGTGAATGCCTGGAAATTATGTTACATTTAAAAGGTAAGAATATCATAAGTAAATTTGATTTCGTACACAATTACTTCCATCGCAACCGCAAGAAATGATTTGTAATAAATTGGACGGAATCGGCATCTTTCCTACATGTAACCGGAACCAACATATTGTTCTTTTTTTTTCATGATAACTGTGATACCTACGAAACCGAAGAAAAAAAAAGCTGATTGTTACTACTAAGCTAGTTTGTGAGAATGTATTATAATTATTGTAATAAAAAGAATTGTGTGCGAAATAAAATTTGGTCATGATCCTCTCACCTTTTGAATATAAGATAATTTATAGGCATTCACACATGAAAATTGAAGTGCAATTGTTATTGCGGTAATATTTGAGAATATTGGTTCTTACGGGCATTTCCAAATTTTTGAGCAAAAAAAACAAGTTAAATTGAAAAAAATATAAACTGTCTATGACAATTTGTAAGATAGATATTGCATGAGTCAACTAAGCCGCGCGAGGAGAGCCGCGGGACGAGACGCAGTGCCCCCACCACGCCGACCGGCCGCAGCTACGCAGCTGTTCGCTATTTACGTGCGCGGGCGATCGAATGCAATCGTAATCTGCCATGTGATGAATACCTGTAACGGTTTGTATGATGTTATATATTATGCCTAACACTTTTACGAATGCTCAGGAACTTGAATTTCGCGAAAATGTTGATTACAACAATTACAAATTGAACAAACGTAAAAATGACTGTATTCCGGCTTGTAACGAAGATATTGAGACTTTTTTTCTTAACTTGGGCGTTTTGAAAAGACCTTTGAGAATTTTCAATAATATTCCAAGCAACTCGAAAATTGCACTCATTCAAAGGTCTTGTTGAAACAACAAAACGTTTCGTTATTATGCGGTCAGTCAAATTTTTCTGTTTAATCAAGCAAAAGTTTGTTTAGCTAACGAAAATTTTTGTCGATACTATTTAATTTTAAATTCAAGAATAATTTAGTAGTATTAGCAGAATTTCTTGTTAGCATAACAAATTTTTTGTTGACTGAGTTTCTGGTACTTATAAGAGTCAAAAGCAGCTTACAAGGGGACCTTCAAGGTTGTCACTCACGGATTTTGATGCGTCTCAAGTATGTTGTAGAGGGACCTACCCTGAGTACCTGAGTAACAGGATTTTTTCAACGCCTCGTAGTTTCCGAGAAAAATGCTCGGCAATTTAACTCCTACAAATATATACCCGCAAGTATGGTGTACGTTCGAGTCAGCGATCGTAGCGCAGTAGGCAAGGTTCCCGGGTCCCACGCTGGCGATCCGGGTTCGAGTCCCGCTGTGGCGGCAAATATTTTTTTTTTTTTTTTTTTATTCTCAAGAAATATTAATTAATAAAATGGAATATCGCAAAATCGTATAATTATTTTTACTTTCACGCAGGAAAAAATTATTACAGCAGAAAAAATTATAACATCCTTCATAAGAAACTGCAGTTTATTATTTTTGATTATGATATAAATTATGATATAAAAACCGGAGCCATTTTGTATCATAATCAAAAATAATAAACTGCAGTTTCTTATGAAGGATGTTATAATTTTTTCTGCTGTAATAATTTTTTCCTGCGTGAAAGTAAAAATAATTATACGATTTTGCGATATTCCATTTTATTAATTAATATTTCTTGAGAATGAAAAAAAAAAAAAAAATATTTGCCGCCACAGCGGGACTCGAACCCGGATCGCCAGCGTGGGAGCCGGGAACCTTGCCTACTGCGCTACGATCGCTGACTCGAACGTACATCATACTTGCCGGTATATATTTGTAGGAGTTAAATTGCCGAGCATTTTTCTCGGAAACTACGAGGCGTTGAAAAAAATCCTGTTACTCAGGTACTCAGGGTAGGTCCCTCTACAACATACTTGAGACGCATCAAAATCCGTGAGTGACAACTTCGAAGGTCCCCTTGTTAGATAGCAATAAGGCATAGCTGCGCGCGCATTCGGTGAGTGGTCACTACCGCAAGTCATATGTGCCAGAAGATCTCAATCGATCAAACGTGTCGGGCATAAACTCTATCAAATAAATAATCACCTTTCTATACAAAGTGTACATCAAAATTTCAGACTTCATCCCAAACTTTTTTCAGCACGATCAACATGATTGACCGCGTGAGAACAAAACATTTTGTTGTTTCAACAAGACTTTTTCCTGAGTATGGCGGCGTTACTTCTATTTGTTTATGAGCTGAAATTTTATATCCTCGAAAAACATGGTTTCACCTTGAAAAAATCATTTTTCCGAGTTCAATCCTGGATGTACGTGTTGTGAACAACCAACCTGATTTTTTGCACCCTGTGGGCCTTGTGGATCAGTTTCTATATTGGAAACACCGGATTTGCGTAAATCGATTATTATTGCTGAACTATGTAACATGGCGGGATAAAACTTACAGATATCGCTTGAGAATAGTTTTGTCTACGTGATGGATGAGTTTCACAACAGTACGTTGATAAATAATCCAAGTACAGTAATGTTCATCGATGGTGTCCCCGTGGCTCACTAGTTTTCCTAGCCTTTTTTGAAATCAAATTTGCCTTCGACAAATATTTCATTTGCCTATGACCAGTGGCTTACTTCGTGACTTTGCTCCACCTCGCAAATGTCATATTCCTAATAACCTGAAGGTTTCACTGGTCATGGGCAAATTAAATATTTGTAGAAGGGAAATTTGATTCAAAAAAAGGATAGAAAAAAGAGTCGGACACGGGGACACCATCGATGAATATTACTGTACAGACAATAAACAAAATAATGAAGTTCGTTTTTCAACTACGATTTACCGTTAAGCTAACAATTTTACATGATCTTGGTATGGGACTTATTTTGTAGACGTCATTACGACGCACAACTTTTATTGAACCATTTTTTGATGAAGTCCATTCCAAAGACAATAACGTTAAAATAGTGATTTTTTCTGCTTGCGAATGGCGGCCAAAAGCTACTCGAAAGTTGGCGATATTTCAAAGGTAGTCCATACCTGGAGGTCCAGAGTACCTACAAAAAAATCGGCAGCCTGGCGGTCACGAAATTGAAATTATGTATATTCCGACTGGACCACAGAAATTGCAGTCCGATCGGGAACAGCAAATAGGCTGACTGTTTCTCATGAAGTGAAACATCTGCAGAATAACTCTAATCGTATTTTCACCGTATTCTCTAACGTTTTTTTATAACGCTGTTGTTATGAGCAACCAATAATAATACAAATTAGATAGCAATGAAGTATGATTATAAATTATAAATTCACGTCATTGTGACATGGTATCACTGTATACAATACTGCTGCACGAAAATATCCAAATTTACGGCCACTGCCGGCCCAATAAACTGCGTGATTAGCAGCGCCAACCTCGGCTACCAAAGGAGGCTCACGCTCCACAAGTAGTGGAGAATGAAGCGAGGTGCTAAGCACACGTGTATCATCGGTCTAATTGTTCAAAATTATAACATTATACCCACTCACGTATTTCATTCCCTATATCAGGTAACAGTGTCGAATCCTAAGTTAAAGGTGACAAATAAAGAGTGTTAAGAGAATATCCTGGGTAATCATTCTGAGATCCTCAATTCTTCCTCAACCACGAGGCTCTTCGAGGGATTTACACGGATCGGTTCAGTACATATTCAAGGAAATTTTAGTGATAATAGCCTCAGGGAAGAAATTCTCACATACTTCAGACAAGGTATCGAGGGCCTCTTTATTCGCCTAACGAATCCACCGGCTCCTTGTGGCCGAAAACACGCGTGGCGCTCAACGAACTTAGCTAGCACAGAATTATTAAAAATCGAGCTTCGATGTGCATGAATTTGGGGTCTCCCCCTCGAAACAACAGAGATCTGAAATTCATTGTCACATTTTCGGCGCCCAACGTGGGGCAGGGCGAAACCCCCCCCCCCCCCCCCCCCCCCCAGAAAGAGAAAATTTTTACGTAAAATTAGTCAAAATTAGTCATAGTCAGGAGATATTCAAAGCCTAACGATAACGGTAAAATCGAACAAAGCAAGTTCGAGAATCATCCGAAAGGAATAACTTTATTATTCATTTAGAACTTCGACCTCAAAATAAGCACTCAATGCTTCACCGAACAGCGTGTATTTACGTACAAGCACAAAGAAGACTACCCGATAATACGGCACCACCGCGTGACGTCACTCAAAACATCTCTTTGTTGAATCCGAATCCAGTGAGAATTTCTTCGCAAATGATAAGTAAAAATAATCATAATCAGTGAATTCGACGAGAATTAAGTGTATCCTTTATAAGGAGAAAATAAACCTCGCATTCACCAATAATACAAGTAGGTAGAGAGCAAACAATAATCGTGTCAAAATGCGAGTATGATATAGCATAATACTAGTGATTCCTCACTTACCGACCGTGCCTGAGAAACGCTTCAAAGTAGATCGATATCGACCAAGGTATCAAAACATCGACACTCGACAGCACCAACTCGCCTAAAAGACATCATCGACCAAGTTGAGACCGATTACATTACTAACGGATAAGTCACTATCTACACGACGATCACATGAATCAATGCATAAGTCTACTTCCATATTGACATTGACTAAAGATTTGTAAAGACGGCCAGCCACGGGTAATTTTTTGAAGCCCGGTCCGGGGGCACCGCGGGGCACGAGGGTAATGGCAGATTTCCAAATTACCGGTCTTGCCGGTACGGAAGGACTGTGCAGTGGCCTGGTTATGATTAGCTGTGCCAATAAGTAGGTCTGCTATATATCGACCGTGCGACTTTTTGACCTCTACAGCCTACAAAAATGGAATCATTTATACCAACTGTATTATATAGGGCATTTCTATTAATACCCAATTATGTTGGCTGGTTTCTGAACCATTTTTAGAATGTATTGAACTCAATATGTCGCGTTACTAATGCCATAAGGTGGTAAGCGACATTATACGACCTTTTGGTCTTCTTAAAGCCAGAAGGTCGTATAATTTCTTTTTCTTACGCCATTCGCCTAAAAACTCACAAATATGAATAAATCCATCAAAATTTTGGAAATCGAAAATTTTGGTCGATACGACCTTCTGGCTTTAGTTTTGAGAGAAAATCGGGAAAGATGAAGCCAGAAGGTCGTATCGACCAAAATTCCAGAAATCACGTTATTCACGAACAGAGACGAATAAGTGGCGGTGAAAAGAAAATCTGACGAAATAATCACTTGTTCAAAATGAAAAAAAAATATTGCAATTTTTTTGATTGAAGAATAGAAATTTCGATTTTAATTTTATTTTAATTTTTGAGAAATTTCGGAATCACATTTTCTACGAAAAATAACCAATGAGAAGTGATCGTAGCCGAGAAAACAGGAAAAATTGAAATTTTGGTCGATACGACCTTCTGGCTTTATCTTTCCTGATTTTCTCTCAATAATAAAGCCAGAAGGTCCTATCGACCAAAAATTGTTTTTTTTTTTGGAATTACAATGAAAATACGCGTTTTTGTCAATTTCCAGACGATTCCGGGGAAAAAAAAAAATGGCGGATACGACCTTCTGGCTTTAGTTTGCGGGATTTTTTCGTAAAACTAAGGTCAGAAGGTCGTATCCGCCAGAAATGGTTTTTTTGCGGGAATTTCGATGGATCTATGTGTTTCCATCAATTTCATGGCGAATCCGAGGAAAAAAAAAAAAATGATGGATACGACCTTCTGGCTTTAATTTTCCTGATTTTTTACTGAAAATAAAGCCAAAAGGTCGTATGTACGCGGACATACGACCTTCTGCTTCTAATTTTCGATTTTCCCAATTTCAATTGATCTACACGTTATTGGTGATTCCGAAGCGAATCCAGAAAAAAAAAAAAAATTATACGACCTTCTGGCACTTAAATCGAGTTTTTGGCGCTTACGACCTCATGGCATTAGTAACGCGATGTATGTTGAGAATATCTACTCCAGCATTCTTCATGTTTTTTTGCTATGAATGATTTTTCAACCCATTTTATATTTTTTAGACTCTCAACTCGATGTAGTTTTTTTCAACTTGGAACTGATCAGATTTTGGATTCAATCCGTCCAGTAGCTTTTGAGTTAGTCAAGAAATGAAATGTTTTTTGATGATATCTCGAGAATGGATCAACGGATTCAGATGATCTTGGTCTGAATCGGTAGGATTCGCGCCAACTCAGATCTGATTGAATTTTGAAATCAATCCATATAGTAGTTCTCGAAAAAATTGAACGATCCATCATGATCATAATAATTGAAACGATCATATTTCGTAGAAAATATATTGCAAACGATAAAAGAATATTCTCTGCGCGGGAAGTTCGAGGGTTGGCCCATCGTGATCAACCGAATCACACGCTTGTTCATATTCATTATAATGGGTATATAAATACACGTATTTCTTATTGCAGAGTTCTAATCTTTTTCCACGAAACTAGAAACAATTTGCAACTCAGAAATATTTTTCGTTCCATATTTCATCCCGCTCAGAAATCAAGAATCAAAAACCAAGAAAAGAGCAAAATTATTAGTTGCGAATTGTTTCTACTTTTATACGAAAAATTTGAACCACGTGATAGAAGATATTCGTTTTTTACCACAATTTCGCTTTTTGCCTGAAAATGAGCCGTATTTAAATCATATTTCGTAGAAAATATATTGCAAACGATAAAAGAATATTCTCTGCGCGGGAAGTTCGAGGGTTGGCCCATCGTGATCAACCAAATCACACGCTCACAGCCGGTGTTCTCCAGGAGATGTCGTTGTCCTGGGGTGAGTGATAAGTACCCCTTCCTAATACTCGTGATGCCGACATTCTTATTCTGGTCAATCTCATGACCATTCAGCTCGTAACGCATCTCGCTGAACATGTGACACACAGCCATATTGACCAATTCAGTGCTTTCACCAACAACGCTGCCATCTGATTTTGTAATCCGGCCATAGATGTGGAGCGAACTTTTGCTAGGTAATACACACGCATCTTGATTCCGCACAGCTATGCGGATCTCATCGTTATTTTCGAATGTAGACGCGGCATACGGTTGATGTGCATGTATTTCACAGTGGGCAATCGACTCGTCGAAGGTCACAGGCGTTTGGATTTTTATCATTTTCGCGGTGGGCATATGCAGATATAGCAACGAATTCTTACTTTCCACCACAACGAAGTCGGAGTCCTAGGCTCTGGAGAAACTGAGCGTTCTGATGTGTCATCCGAATCGGAGCTGCACGATGACTGATGATGTTTGGGCATATTATCGAGCTGTTATAACTACCACCAGATTTTCTTGCCCCCTCAAACACAATTACCATATTATCTCAAAGATTTCACGTGTAATCGTATAGTTACAGTTTCACCACGAAAATTCATCAATTTTCCGTCCTGATCGACTATTCTCAACTGTATATCATGTATTGACCGTACGGTGATTGGATGGTAAATGACATTTGTCGGCACTTCCACGATCTTATATCCGGGTGGTACGGTTGGGAAAAATTGATGAATCGTATGTACTTGATGCTCGTTGATATATGCACCCGTGGTAATATTACACTCAACCCGCAAAGCGTTGACTTTGAGTATGCGAACGGGTAACTTGGATTTGTGGGTAATACCACCTTGGAGAACATCGGGGGTGAATCCGAGCAAATGACCAATGGAATCTTTTGAGTGAAAGTCTATCTGTTTATTGCATCTTATTTCGCTGAGTAACTCATTGTTATTAGCTTTTAGACTAAATTTCATACCATCAGGTAATGCTCTTTTCAAATAATTTGCGATATCTTCAATTTCATAGCTCCCAGTGGGTATGGTAATTATTGTGTTGGGCGATGCATAAAACTTATTACACCCCTCATCTATATTGGGTATGGCGTTGAATGTCAAGAGCTCTATCATTCCGAGAACATACGTCTCTGTTGGCGATAGCTCGATAGGGGGAAAGTATTGAGTCCTTAAGACCGACGATTCCCCGGAGAGTGTCAACGTGAACGAATCAGCCATGACTAATAACACATCAACAATACGCATACATTTTATAGTTGTCCACTGAGAAACTTGAGACACAAGTGACCGCAAATTACTGTGTTATATTCTTGATATCTCTTATGATTATATTTTACGCTACCAACACCGAGATATTTCATGAGATCTCTAGGTGGTTGTAAATCACTAAAACTGTCGAAATACACCGCATCGTTGCCGTTTTTTGTGTATGCAACCCAATGTGTCCCTGGACCGTCTTTATCGTCAAGATTTATGATCGCAGACTCACGCTTTCTAGGCCCTGAGCAGGGTAAATCATTTCAAATAAAAACACCACGAACATGTGGAATTTTCATAGCTCTTGCATAGTTGAGCAAATCGGCATCTGTGAGGGCTCGGCTCAAATATAACCCCATACCCTTCTTATACGGTTTCAGGTATAAGCCCTTTCCGAAAGCAATCGCCTCCATTGTTGCGTTGTGACGCTTGGATTCTTCATGTAACTGATGTTTGTTTGCATTAGCTTCATTGACAACCTTCGCTATGCCCGCAGCACCGCCCGCTAAAGCACCTGTAGCGCTAAGGGCCGCAAATATTAGGATAAGAAACGGTAATAAACCACCAGTTTTCTTAGGGACGGGTAAAATACGAGGCACGTGCACTTTTCCATTAGACAAGGCCGAACGGGTACCAGCTAGAGCGGACTCAACAGCTTTGGAACCAGGCTTCATGGATTTCTTTGCTGCCTGTATAATAAATTTCAATGTCCTTTTCCTGTTCTTGAGCGATGCCTGCGTCTTGACCCTCCTCATACCCATACCCAGTTTGGATTTTGCTTTCATGGTGTTGGTGACCGCCCAGGCGACAGCTTTTCCAGCTGCACTTGCGTCTTTAGCCGAAACCCGATTCCAAGCCCTCTCGGCAAGCACTTTATCAGCCTCATGACGTTCCGCAATATCATCGTGATTCTTGGAGTATGCGATATCGTGCTGTTTGCATGCAGCGTCGAGAGCATTGATGCCTCGATCACCACGAGCTAACCTCTTTGCCAATTCCGTGCCAGGTCCACAGTACTGATAACCAGGAACATGTAATTCGACGGGGAGATTGTTGATGATTTTATTCATTAATCCACAACCGCTCCTTTGTCTACGTGTGTTGACCATGAACTAACATGAATCCTATAAAAGCACGTATTTTACGCATGAATATATAAGTTCGCATTGCGACGTTTGCCAAGCATCATGAAATTTCTGGATCAAACAATCAAACTACACATTGCCAATTTCGATAAATTGGTCGAGCGAAAAAAGAAGAAGGGGAAACGGCACGGGGCCCTACTACCAAATAGTGTAAGGGTTGTCTTTTGTGGACCTTCGAATTGCGGTAAAACTAATGCTCTTCTCACACTACTCACCCACACCAATGGCCTTCGATTTGAGCATGTGTACGTCCATTCAAAATCCCACAATCAGCCCAAGTATGAGTTCTTGAAGAGGTTGTTGGAACCGATCGAGGGGGTGGGTTATTTTCCGTTTGATGAGCACAAGGAGGTTGTAGAGCCGCAGATGCGCACCCCAACTCGATTATGATTTTTGAAGACGTGGCCTGTGAGAAGCAGGATGATATCAGGGCCTATTTTTGCCTGGGGCGACACAGAGATGTCGATAGTTTTTATCTTTGTCAAACATATGCTCGATTACCGAAACATTTGGTGCGTGATAATGCAAACTTGCTGGTTCTTTTTCGTCAAGATAAGATGAATTTGAAACACATCTACGCTGATCACGTGAACACCGATATGACCTATCAACAATTTAGAGATTTGTGCTTAGCATGTTGGAATGACGGTAGATATAGTTTTGTAACCATCGACAAAGACAGCGAGATTAACGCTGACGATATAGGAGAGGTTTCGACTGCTTTATAAGTCTGAATCATCAATAAACCGCATACAGTCACAGCACATCGATCAAACTGGCAGCATGGAGAGCTCCAAGATACGTAAGCAAAACGATGTGCTGCGAGAAATAGCAAGAGCTAGCGACATCATTTGACGTAAACACAAAATGATTAAGGTGGGGAAGGACACAAGTGAGCAGGATATTAGTGAAATCTTCAAACCTCTGGTTACACCACTGCACAAGTTGGTAGATTCATCGAAGCAGCAGCAGCGGCTACCGCAATAAAGCGAGAAGTGAAAACGGAGCCGGGGGGTTCGGTTAGGACAGAGAAAACGGAAGATTTTGTGAAAACAGAAGATTATGAGAATGCTTCTGATGATGATGAAGATATTAATGATGATGATGATAATGATGCATATGAAAGTGCGGTTGAGGGGAGCCTGGCAGCTAACGTTGCTATTGGAGACAATGTTACAGCTATCGCCGCTGTGGGTGATACAGATGATGCCCATGATGATGACGATGATAACAACCAGGATGGTGCGTTTGCAGTCGCTTCTACAAGCACACCGGTGTCGAGAAAAGTTATCAAGACGGCGCGCTATTTGAGCATGTTTACCTCATCCAAAGAGCGGAAGAACTTGGACACGAAATATGGTGTTCGAAAGCTAGTCAGTGGAATGAAGATGGGTGATTCGGATATCGTATTTGGCGAAGATCAGATATATGTAGGCGATAAGAGCTATGAGAACACACCGGAATTGCTTGAATTGTTATTAAAAAAGTTTCCCGATCCCTCGATTGTAAATAAAAGCGACAAATTAAATTATATCAGAATCGTGAAGAAAACGAATGCATATCGGAAATATTACAAAGCCGAAAAAAGTCCTCATCATGATCGGAAAAAAATTTCGAAGTATAGAGATTGGAAAAACCCGGAGGAAAAACCCCGAGAAAGATCCGGTAGAGGTTTATTACCCACCCATAAAATTGCGCAGGGGCAAAGCATGGATTATGTTTATTGGGATGATCCTAATGAGCTCGTTGATCGTCTTCGACTACTCATGGCATCCCAAGCAGCCGGCAATACTAGCCATACCAATGAAATATTCTCCATTATTGAGGAGCTACGCGAGGCGGGAATCATTTATTAGCATGAGATTAATCATAGAATGATCATTCGGTCATGGATCGTTGAACAATGAGCATAGACATATTTGGACGACAGCTGACGAGCAACAACTTTGGAAAAAGTGTGATTCGAGGCCTTCCGGGTGCTGGATTCAAATTCACCGCCGATAAGCAGTACGATCTAGACGGCAAACGATACTGTAATATAGCCGATCCACAGGAACCTAACGACGCCGTTTCTCTGAAAAGTTTCGAAGATATTACATGGCGAGCCTTGGGTGTCCTCGAGCATTCTATGGAACAAACATTTGCAAACTCCACGCTACAAGCACTTCGCGAGTTTGAATCTTAACTTACCGCACGACTAGATCGAGAGCATACCAACAATTTCGGTGGAAATCGACACATTCAGGCTCTTATGACAGAAGAGATTGATGCTCTAACGGTGAAGAAGGAAATTCTGGAGATTCGGTTGGCTGCCGTAGGATCTGATCTTGAAGTGTTCAGTCATAACGGACTACTTCGAGGAATTCGTTTCGAATCGAGCTAGATCATTCAACAATGAGTATAGACATATTCGGGCGTCGGTTCGCTAGCAGAAAAATCAAAAGTGTGTGCAGTCGCGGACCTCCCGGTGTTGGGTTTAAAACCACCATCGATAACCAGTACGACATAGACAATAAACGACTGTGTAATATCGCGCATCCACAGGAACCAACCGATGCCGTTTCTCTGCAAAGTCTTGAGGAAATTACACAGCAATCATATATTGCTCTTTAACGACCCATAAAAGAGACATTCGAGCAATCCATGCAGCAGGCTCTCGAAGCTCTTAAATCTAAACTTAATGCCCGCATGGATCGGGAGCACAGCGGAAGTTTTGAAGAAGATCAACGTATTTGGATCCAGGCAAAAGAAAGGATTGAAGCGCTGAAGGGTGATTGCGAATCTCTGGATAAGCGGTTGGAGACAGTGGAGAATAACTTTGAAAAGCTCAGCCAACACTACATCCAGGGAATTCCCATTCCAACCAACTCATTGAACAGCAGACAGAATAAATACACTACACATTAGGTACGGATGCGGGAGGATGAAGGCGGTAATAGCGAGTGAACCTAATAGACCCGCTCGACGTAATTATCCCCGACGTTATGTCGATATTCGCAGTTTGGATGAGACCTGGCAGGCTGCTCTTGTCGATATGACCGCATACTCATCCGTCAACAAGGGCTCAAAATTTTTGCTCACAGTGATTGATATATTTTCAAAATTTGCGTGGGCCGCGCCGACCAAGAGTAAAAATGCCAAAGACGTGAAGCAAGCGGCAATGAAATCTGTGCTAACTCTAGGTCGCATACCGAAACATCTACACGTTGATCAGGGCAAGGAATTTTACAACAAAGAATTTAAAACTCTTATGAAGCATAATGGGATCAACATGTACTCGACATTCAGCAACTTGAAGGCATCGATATGCGAACGCTTCAATCGAACACTGAAGAATAAAATGTGAAAGCAATTTACTCTTCAAGGCTCTCATATATGGATTAACATTCTACCAGATTTGATCACATCGTATAATAACACCAAACACCGTACGATTGGAATGAAGCCGAAAGATGTAACTATAGCTAATGAAAAACAAACATATCGACGTGTGTATAAGCCGCGTCAAATCAAAAGGAGCGAACGAAAACGCAAATTTAAGGTTGGCGATAAAGTTCGCATTAGCAAATATAAAAATGTGTTCGAAAAGGGGTATACGCCGAATTGGACAACGGAAATATGTACAGATGATGCCGTAAAAAATACCAACCCTCCAACATACAAACTCATCGACTACCTGAACCAACCCATCGAGGGCGGTTTTTACGAGGAGGAGCTCAGCAGGGTGCAATATCCCGAAGGCTATCTTGTAGAAAAGGTCTTGCGGAGGCGTGGTAATCAACTCTATGTAAAATGGTTGGGATTCGGCAGTTCACATAATAGTTGGATAATCAAATCGGATATGTAATATAATTTTATGAATAAATTTATCATCAACATATTTACATTTGTTCCTTAACCCTCCTCAATCTTAATGCTAGTTTACATGATCATCGAGGGAAAAAAATATTCCCCACATTTTTTCTCACATTTCCACACACTATCTCACATTTTCTCACATTTTCTCACATTTTCTCACATTTACATGCAAAGTAGATGGAAAATTATTTTATTCTGTTTCAGAAAATGTGAGAAAAAGTGAGAAAATGTGGGAAAACTCTTTTCAAATATTTAAGAAATTTACTAGTTTGCGGAATCTTGATAACCCCAGGGTAAAGTATCGGTTCTACCGGGTATCAATTTTCGCTTATCATCACACCAGCTTAGAGCTAACTTATTCTGTACAATAGTGCTAACCGCATGTCGACTACTTCTTATCATACACTGTTTCTCAACTAAATTTTGATGACCAATAAGACATCGCTTGTAATCATCAAACGTGATAGATTTTAATGTGGAACCCTTCACACCCTTTGCGCGTTTCTTATCGGTATCACCACGAGTTCTGAACGTGTAGAGTTTTGCACGCAGACCGATAAATTCAGTCATGATTTTCCCGTTATTCTCATCCTTCATCAGACCAAGGCGTTTTTTATTCATCAGTGGAATACCATGGACATTATCTGGTGGATAGTCCGATGTATCGAACATCGTAGCGACATCGCGTCTAATGATTTTGTAGATGTTCGGTACGGTAAATTATTTTTTTCATAATTATAGTGAAAGTTGTATAAGAAGATTTTCGAAAGATCGACAATCGCTGCGCCGATGTATATTGGCTTATTGAAATATACCTTGGTGCGATTTAGCTCAATAATCACAATATCTTCATCAAATATGGTGCAGCTATGAAATGCGGGTCTTGCAATGAGAGCACGTGCACCACCCCTACCCTCCCATTTTGTGATTAGTTTTACGGTTTTATGGTTACGCACATTCTCCATGGTCTTGCCAAATACAGCATTATTCATAAGCTTGTAGAAATTTTTTTCGAACTCATTTTTTTGACTGCTTTCGCATATTTGTATTGAGGTCGATGTATGATTTTAACCATGGTGATTGTGCGAACCTTAAAATCCTATGCACTTTCACAAGCTTCAAACCAAATTTAATGCATTGTTCCAAATTACGATAGTGCAGAACATATTTTTCCTTGGGTAGAAGCGTTGTCGCGAGTTTTCTAATTTTACTACCTGGTGGTATGAAATGCTCGGGACAGAGAGGTAAGTCCGCATGCTGTTTATGCAGCTCTACGGGGTAATCTAAATCTACCTGTAGAATATAACCGATTGATGAATTATCCGGATGGGACAATACATCAATGGTATCATTTTCCCACTCGAATGATCCACTCGGCAAATGCTCACTCATAGCTGCACCATAGAGATTGTGTACATCGAAATACATTAAATATGATTCCACCTTGCTGGAATCAAAATCTTCACCCATAAATCTATTATTCGCTCTGGCATAGCGATTTGAGTACTGTGCCACACCACCCCTTATGTCTTTCTCGATGAATAATATCATTTCCGGATCGTCTAAAAGTTGAAGATTAATTTTCGTTTGCTTTAACATAGCATCAAAAGCAAGCCCCGGTGCGGTGTAATAATGCAGAGGATCCAAGTTATACGTTTTGAAGCAGCTATCACGAAAATTTTGAAATATATCGGCTAATAAAAGCACATCGGTTTTCAGGTATAAATCGGAATATTCACCCAGAGTTTTCAGCTCAAACTTGGCCCAAACATTTTTCGCATGTTCATAATCCTCATTGGAAATATGGGAATCGTTAAGTCTCGAATAAAAATATTTTTCAATGGGTAATTCCGGCTCATCGAGTTTTTCCCAAGAATCGATGTATTCGTAGGGGAATACACCTTTGCGAATCATCAAATCGAATTTTCCCTGATCACTGTAAAAATTTTGAGTTATTTTCTTATCCGCATCGCGCACGTATGATGCTAATTTGTCAATGCTGCTGGCCATAAATCGAATCGAATCTATGAATCTCAAGCTTATCATAGTGCCATCAACCCTCTTGGCGAATGATATATACTTTTCCTTATTAATGGGCAATAGTGTGATTTCACCCGAAAAATTTGAAGCTAAAGATTCAATTATGAAATGCGAATCATAGCCCGACAAATTATGAAACACCACCGGAATGGTGTGTTTCTCTCTGAAATTCAAGTTACACCGTTTATGGGCGGCACCGCGATATTTACCCGTGAAATGGCAGTGATCATGACATCTTTTTTCTTCGGGTAAAAATCGCTTCTCACAGATGTGACAATTTTTCGCGCGCATTGTAACTTTGCGTGGGTATCTCAGGCTCGGAAGCTGTAGAGATACCCGCAGTTAGTGTGAGTTCTTTACCTAAAAGAGTTTATATAAAAAAATGGGCTTTTCTTTGAGGTCGAAAGGCAGGGAAAAGGATGGGTACCCCACCAAAAGCCACCTATCTAACCTTGTGATCTTAAATCTAGCTCGGACTCGGGTAGAATAAACTACCAAAGCTGTCAACGATCGGACTCGGGTCAGGACCAAAGCCGAGATATCTGTAATCAGTAGAGCCGGGAAATTAATCCAAGCCTACTTTTCCTACTGCAAAATTATCTTTCTCGGATCCGGGAATCGTGAGACTCCAAGACCGTGTCTCAGACTCGGAATCGACTTCCTTGGCCCTCGGACGCGGAGAAATGAATCTCAACGCCGTACGCTCTTGGTTACGATCCAAAGCTGGTCCCTGTTGGCTTTTTAGGGAAGGAAAGGCTTTAGGACAGGAGTCAGAGCTGAAATGTCTGTTGAAAATCTAGCATGTGTTTGGATTATACGAAAACGCATTGATTGCCGGATTACAATTCTTTCTTACTCTACTTTATCCTTATGTTTATGTTAAAGTGTCTATCTGATTGTGAACTAGTGCTTGAAGTTATATTCAATAGAATTTCTAGACGAAATAATATTTATCAATTGATTTTATATACCTAATATCTCCCGTTCCTATTCATCGATTTCAATTCTGTATGCCGAAGTGAAGCTTTGTCTACTCCTCATGAATCTAATTTTGTAAGTGATTTGATTTTAGTCATTAGGACTAGACGTCCTAATGCTAGACAATTTGAATTTACAATGAGTCGCTGTGGTGCTCTACCTACAAACGCTGCCGTGCTCGAAGTCGGTGCTGCTTATATACTTGCTATCCCCTCCTTCTTGTGTGACGTCAGCATCTGGTCGAGTGTAGAGGATTAAGATAATCCTCGACTCCTTTGTTCTCATTCTTTCAGTTGATCTATTTCGATATTTGTCCAACTGATATGTTACAATACATATGTACATTCTTATTCTTATTCGTATTTTAAGATTCAACCTGTTCTTTGGTTTGAGACGATTTCCCAACTAGTTCCATTTCAGATTTTAACTCCACTCAGATAAGTAGAAATCTAAGATATATAGATATAAATCGTACCCCGCTTTGAGTAAATTCCCGAACTAGTTTCGTTATGTGAGAATATAATAATGCTTGTCAAATGCTTTCACTGTTCTGACTGCATCAAAAGTAAAGATTACAAGGATCACGTCAACCCCAATATTATATCTTTAGTTAGACAAAATTGAAAAAAAAAAAAAAATACAAAAGCCTTTTGCGGCATGGCTTAATGTTAAAATTAGGAGCTCAAATTTTACAGTGATTTTTTTCAACTCGTTTGTGATCGATTAGGAGGGCGCAACGATTTAAATTCCACCAAGCCCCAAATAAAAACCACCCTAATACTTCTAGTTATTTTATTTTCTTATTTGTCTCTTTTCGACTTGACGTCCATTATTCAAAGTGTGACATATGGGTACATACGTGAATATGTATTGCAACCAATTCCATGTCATTTTTTCAGCTTTAAGATCCGTTATCCTAAGTTTGAAATTCAACTGAGAGTGATTTCATGTTTAATTATAATGAATATCTATCAATTATCATAAATTTAATGTTTTTATGTTATTACCTATTTGTATCTATGATACTTTTTATGTTACACAAGAAACACATTGTCCGTGTTTTAATGCGTCCATGCTCATGAAGACAGCGTTAAAAATATTACTGTATAATCAATATTCTATTATACCGAGAATATTCGGTGAGAGTAAACGACCCCTTCCCTACGGCAAAACCAACACAGGGCGCACCGCGTGCGTGAGGCTCGTTCGGGAGGGGATAGGCGGCCAGTGGTGCGTCCACCGAATCTTCCGCGCTAAGCCCAATCCGTATAGCCCATCCGCGCTAATTCGATGAATACTTAACTTGAAAAGCAATCATCACACGAACACGGCAAAGAATGAGGGCGAATAAAATTAATTCGCCTGATGTGAACATTTATTTTTTAAATTTATCAACGAATTTAAAATCAAATATCATTTAATTGGATTTAAGTATTCATTATCAGTGTTTATGAGCGTTATTAGAGACACAGTGAAACAAATAAGTGGAGGGTGAATCATTGAACAGAACATGGTCAAAAATTGATTTTTCAGCACTCAATTTTATTCAATTTGTAAATCAATAAATAAACCAATGTTTGACGATATTGTCTTCAATAATTTATTCTCCACTTACCCGCTCCACTTCGTCTCAAACATCACTTATAAACACTCATAATTAATAATCATATCGAATTGATAGATATTTAGTTGTAATTCGTTGATAAATTTTGAAAATAAATGTTCACATCAGTTGAACTCATTCTATTCGCGTTTATTCTTCGCCGTGTTCGGCGTGATGATTGCTTTTCAAGTTAAGTATTCATCGAATTAGCGCGGATGGGCTATACGGATTGGGCCTAGCGCGGAAGATTCGGTGGACGCACCACTGGCCGCCTATCCCCTCCCGAACGAGCCTCACGCACGCGGTGCGCCCTGTGTTGGTTTTGCCGTAGGGAGGGGGTCGTTTACTCTCACCGAATATTCTCAGTATGTGTTGTTATATGTATAAGTATTACCTGAGTACCTGTTTGGTTGTGTCGAACTATTTCGGATATACCATTTTATATTAATGTAAACCTTTGTATCTACGGGGTGAATTTCTATATCGTCCGTACACTTGGAGTACAGTTGAGTTGGCTGAGAGTTCAATAATTAAGTATCAGTGTTTCAGCATTTTCTATTCCGACTTTGGACTCCCGGCCACCTCAACTCTACTCTAAGTGTACGAACGATAGAAATTCACCGTGTATCCTTCACTGAGCCTCGCGGCATGAAAGTTCCTCGTACGGCTAATACTGACGATGTTGAACTTGTTTGTGTTCCTGCAATATACTTAATCTCAAATTGAATTCGATTGAAGTTTATTGAAGTTTTTACTACCTTAAAAACCCGAATTCTACTTTTCAATTAGGCCTTACGTGAATAGCGGTGTCTATAACTATACCTTACTTCATTAGAAGACTTGAGTAGACAACCAGTGCCATATGATAATTGGCTGTGAGTAGATCTGTATAACCATCGGAATGATGTTGACAGACAGAGCAATATTCTCACATATTTATATCTCTGCTCTGTAGTTATACGGCAAGTTCAGCAAGTCTATAGCGCTACAGAGCGATTTCGGAGAGGCTCGTGAGATACTGCGTTATTCGACTGAGCCATCGAAATATATCCGACTAATGGGTACTGACGATACAATATATTGCAACTGCCAAATAGAGAATATTATTCTGTAAACATTCTACCGATTTTCATCCAGATCAATTTACAGGCAGCTATGAACAAATGTTTATAGTGACTCTAACAAACTATGTTGGTGACCTGCACACTCGTTTACAGTTGGCAGGGCAGAAAAGTATTGTCAAGATGAACGAGCATATGGCTGCAGGGATAATTTTTTATTCTTCAGCGCATCACACCCCATGGTTCTCTGAACTAAACCGTTATGGCCGAGTTAACATTACACAAAAATCTCAGGAACCATATTGTTGATACATGTCATACATGTAAGGAATCGTTGAGCGAACTACAGACCTCATTTGTATGAACTAATGTAACATAGTATTCTCAACAAAAATTTCATGGTAAAATGATGATCGTTACGGTAACAATGTCTGTATGGTAAACCATATCGTTAAAAGCATCATTTTGTATAGTTTACTGCACGATAATTATTCCTGTTTCCACAACTGAAAAACTATTGTTGTGCCTTTATTTCACCCATGTTCATTGTTGAATTATTGTTACGATAACTATACATTTTTCTGAGTGTACGATCGTTTTGCCGTGTTAGTTGACTACCGGAAGGTCCAGGTTCCTGGTAACTATGGGATTGGTTTGAATTTCCAGAGATTATCGAGTAGTGATTATTTGGTAGACCATCGAGTATTACTGGAGTAGGATTGAATCTTACTCGGTTATTCTGGAGATCATTGCTAGTAGGGTTTTGAGATGGGCTAGAATGTGTTATACCGAGAGAAAGGATTTCTTGAACCAAGCAAATATATTTTGTTGAGGCCTATTTGTTTCGATTGAGTATTCCTTAACCCCAAAAAGCACCTCTGGTGCAAAAATCTTTCGCCGAGTACAATAATACGGTCACTACCCCCAAAAAAATTCCTCCTCAACAACTGGCGGGCCAATATTCCATATCACTATAAGATTATTGACATAGTTTAATTGATATTTTCTCGTACTTGTCTATAAAAGGCCCGCCAAGTACCACTACCTCCAAATTTTTATTTCTTGCGGATTCATTTCGGATCTTTTTTTTTTACAAGTATATATCATTATATACCATTACACAGAAGACATGTACTTGGCAATTGTATCTGATTTTAATCCTTTTGTATGAGTAGACATTATTGTAGTACCACTTTTGTTGAGGAGGAATTTTTTTGGGGGTAGTGACCGTATTATTGTACTTGGCGAAAGATTTTTGCACCGGAGGTGCTTTTTGGGGTTGATTTCACTACTTTTTGTGAAATCTTGCTTGACCACCTGAAAATTATGCTCGCTCGCTACGCTCGCTTGATTGGGTCTTTCTATATCCTTTTATAAGTAGACGTTTTTGTAGTACCACTTTTGTTAAGCAGGAATTTTCGTGAATGGATTTTTCCGGGGGTAGTGACCATATTATTCTACTTGGCGAAAGATTTTTGCACCGGAGGTGCTTTTTGGGGTTGATTTCACTACTTTTTGTAAAATTTTGCTCGACTACCCAATAACTGTGCTCGCTCGCTACGCTCGCTGGTTTGGGTTTTCCTATATCCTAGCTCGCTAGGCTTGCTTAGTTGTCAGCATTCTGCTAATTGTTCATATGAGTATCTCAATGCATGTACGGCGATGCATTTTATATCATCTAAATCCCTCAATAAGCATCAATGTTGAATGTGGTACTATAATATAAAAACTACCTGATAATTGTGCTCGCTCGCTACACTCGCTCGATTGGGTTTCCCTATATCCTCGCTCGGTGGTCAACATTCTGCCAATTGTTTCTATGAGTATCTCAATGCATGTACGGTGATGCATTTTATACCATCTAAGTCCCTTGATAAGCAGTAATGTTAAATGTAGTAGTATAATATAAATGTGTTAAAAGCTCAGGAGCCTGAAATAATGACACACGCTATCATGCGTTGCTAATTTTCCATCACTGTATAGGTATGTTTTTGTGCGCATGTACTGAATATGATATATTTGACCCATTAAATATACGAAAATATTTGGAAATAAATAATAATATAATGAAGACGTGCCATGTTGAATGAAAGCTTTGTCACTTATGTATTCATGTTGTAGACTGAACTTCATACGATTCAATAACCGTACCTATAACCCAACCTCAAAGTCGCGCGTTTCATCATTTCTTGAGAGATTGTTATAATTTCGCTCTCCATTTCAAATGCGAATTTTATGATAATAAGTTAGTATACGAAGCATAAAAGGGACGAAAATTTGTAGAATGTTACGATGTACGAATATGAACAGAACTGACAGCTCCGTCTCAGGACCTAGAATCGAATCTCGGTAGTCCGTCTGTCCTGTCCGTGGTTTTGGGCAATCGACTCTCGATCTTACGTCATCAGCATCGACAAGAGCGCCATCTGACAACTGATGCTGAGTACTCATATCTCTGCTGTCTAGTGGTGGCCACTCTTTCCTAATTCTCATCCGCATGGCTTTAGTGGACTGAGTCTGGCTGAAGTCGGTGATGATGACGAAAAATTTCGACCGAAACGGGTACTCCGAAACTTGAAATAATCATATCTGAGCTCTCCGTACACTGATTCAATCGAAGTCGGACTTGAATGAAAGCTCTTCCTGCCCACAATCTGAGATAAATATTTCAATCCCATGGATTTCGCGAGGTGCAAGATGTGAGGGAAATACTGTCTCCCCACCACGCCGGCCAGCTCCCGTACGGGTATAAAGACTCGTCGAGTCTCGCGCGGCGTATTACCTATATATATATACATATATATTATATATTTTTTTATTGTACTTGGCGCGAGACTTTACCGAGTCTCTTGATTGGCTTGAACATCATGTGTTTTGTTATGAATTGGGATTGTAGTAGCTACTATTGTTGTCAAGTCGCTGCCACCATTGTTATGAATAACCCTGTCACCAGTGTTATGAATGAGGTTGATGAGGTGGTTACGCTGCCACCAATGTTATGAATTAGTTAGGATTGAGCTGCTACCAATGTTATGAATATGGTTAGAGTTGTCGTTGAGTTCGTTCCTCGTTTTACACCTTAAGGTAATCGGTCTTTTGGATAATAGGTGACTGATGTGAATTGATTTATATAAATAGAAGAATAATCGTTTATTGGTAATGATTACAATGATAGTAGAACTATCTATATGAGTTTTACAAGTTTGTAGAGCTTGAGTGAAAAGTGATTTCGAGTTAATGAATTATGATTTTGGAAGCGAGTCTCAGAGTGACTGCTTTCTTTATTGATCGTGAAGCAAGTGATGATTGACTGCTCAGGACGACGATTGAAGAGCAAGTGTTTCAGCGACTGCTCTGTTTGGCGATTGAGAAGCAAGTGATTTAATGGCTACTGGTGAGCTGAATGATGAGATCATTCTTTTCCATTGTTCTCCCGGGCATGAGCTTGTTTATGCAGGTGCAGTTAGTGGGCGCATAGGTAGGGATGAAGTTCTTTGAATGTAAGGATGAAACTTCCTCTGATTAGAGGCTGTGAGACTGGATGCATGCAGGATGTTATGTCTTGGGTATTGAGGGTGAGAGTGCATAGAGATCATAGAGGAGTATGGAATAGTATGGAGTACGTAACAGTTTATTCCAACATTTTCGACGCAGTTGGTATGACCAAATAATTTAGTCAAATAAAATTGTTGACTGGACTAAACCTTCGCTTGTTTCAATATAAACGAAGTTGCTTTTACTGAAGTTTTAGTCGGTTTCAGTGGATTGAGTTGACTAATTACGCATTTGATTGGAACGTATATTTAGTTCTCACAAGTCAATTTCTGTTGACTGGAATATAATATTCATTCAAACTAAATAAGAGCATGAATTCAACTGATATTCTCATGTTTCGACATGAACCACATATTTTGTTGATTGAATTGGGTATTGATTGACGTAATCGAATGCCTCACTTGAACGAATTATGTCAACGAGTGATACGAACTCAACATGTTGTTGTTCTAAACAAATGTTGGATTCGTAATACAAAATTTTGACTTGCTCTGAATGTACCGCATGCTTATCATGAATAATGACAGACTCATGCAATTAACCAAATATATCTTTGTGATAAGTAACTGTAGCAACAAATCAACTGTACAATAGTTGTATGGAAGTATACATTAAGGTGGTTCATTTTGAAGTTGTATTTTTTTTTCTTATCTCCCGCCTGAAAACTCGGTGCCAAATTCGGAAAAAAATTCTTATTAAATCGCAGAGTATAAAAAAAAATATTTAGAGGTCGCTACCGAGGAATAAAAAAAAACAACAATCATTTTCGATTTAACATTCATGATTGACTCATGAGCGAGAAAAAAAAATAAAAAATTTTAAAACAACAAAAAATTAAATGAAAATGAAAAAATACCACGCTAATTTGAAAAAACTCGCTGCCGGTAGGGACCTCTAAATATATTTTTTTTTTGTGCTTTGCGATTTAGGGAGAATTTTTTTCCCGAATTTGGCATCGAGTTATCAGGCGGAAGACGAAAAAAAAAATTCAACTTTGAAATGAACCACCCTAGTATTCATACACACGAAATATCGCAGTATGCAAATTATACGTTCAGTCGTATAGAAGCATTATACAGTTCATCGGTATAAAACTTACATTTAACTATTCCAATTCGGTCGAGTGCATATAGGTATATACAGGGTGATTCAGTTTGACCAGGCCATATCGAATGGGCGTACTCCTTGTTGAATTCTCAGAATAAAAGTCCTTAGCGAAAAATTCCGGAGATCAACGGTGCCCGAGTTATTCGATATCTTAATTTGGCTATAAAGTATCATTTTTATTAATAAATAACGGATAACGGGTGTTACTTTCGACTTTGACATTTCCGCTTATCAATCTTTGGCAGCCAGGCGTCCGCTCCTTAGTTTTCGATTGTCAAAGGCCACCGTTTCAGTTTTTTTTTATTTTTTTTCAATTTTTCAATTTTTGGCTGAGGACTTTTAGTCTCAGAATTCGACAAGGAATATGTCCATTCAATATGGCCCGGTCGAACTGAATCACCTTGTATATTATATACCTTTACTTCACGCAATGTGATAATGGACAGTATATATATTGTAACGAGCATTTTCCTACCCAGAGGAAATAGATAGAAATAGATAGAAAAATAAATCCCGCTCAAAGAAGCGCCAACGTGTTCTCACGCGGGAAGTTACGGACGATACGATACCGAAAAACGAAACGAAAGCTAATGTTGGGCGCCAGGCACACGAATGTGCCAGATAGAGGTAACAAAAAAAAGCGCTAAGCAACAACAAAATTCAAATAATAGGAAAAGATAACCGACTAGTTAGACGGAGAGGGGGACGTGGGGGCGTAGATATAACACACTCAACTCGGTACAGGTACGATATAACGGAAAATATAATTTCAAATCAAACGTAGCGATACAAAAAAAAAATAATAAATAAATGGAGCTTACAAGGCGGCAGGGCCAGTTAGGCCAGATACAAGTAAAATTAAAGGTAGAAGTAAGCAAGATAGAAATAATAAAAAAAGAAGAAAAGGTAGTAGCGGCGGAATAGGATTCCGGCGTCGCCAACGCCTGAAACGGATAGGCCGCAAAAGAAAAAAAGAAAAGAAAATGAGATAGAAAAGGTAATGTTCAAGAATATTCAACTTAAGGTAACGTACGCAAGATATAGAAAATTACAGGCAACCCAAACGATACGGAACGGCACGGGAATTCGTTCCCGAGCAACGCAAGTCCAGAAAGATAGAAAATAGACCTAATAATGCTAAATTAGCTTATAAAGAAAATAGCAGACCACGACTACCCGTCTGTGACAGAACCAAAGGAAAAGCCGTTAATCGGCAACGCCGCAAAATCGCTTAGAAACGGATGGTCGAGGTCTGAACGAAAAGATAAGCCCACCTTTAAACGGGACGCAGCCCAGGCGGCACGAAACGTAGCACACTTACACAAAATTAGGTAAGGAAAAGAAAGAAAACTATGAAAAACCCCCAAAAAGAAAACTAACGAAAAATCCCAAAAGAAAAAGATAAGATAAAGAAAAGCCCAAAATACAGTTACGATGAATTAAAGGTAACGTAAGTCGCGAAAAGGTAGCTCGACGTTGGCCCGATGATGGTCGGTAACGGAGTGTCGTCGATCGGCGATCCAAAAATGGTGGGGAAAGCCTTTTCGCACACGGCATGTTCGCCGCACCTACAACGGCGATATTTTCAAAATTCGGGCCGGGAGGTGCGGGATGGCGGCTTCATCAGGCTGGGAAGTGCAGCCCTCTCCCGGCTGGCAGGTGACGAGGCTGCAAAGACAGAGGCTGACGACGTAGGTGCGGCGGGTACTAAGGCCGAGGCTTCCAGGACATCCCCCAGATGATCCTGCGACGGTCGACGAATCCCACGGTGTCCTAGGCGAGGCGGTACCTGCTTTTACACAAAAACTTAAGGCAGATAACATATTCGATAAAAGAAAAGTTGGACTTGCGGCTCGGTGAAGAATTCGCGGTACGGCAGCTGCATGGTCGCTCACGTTTTCGGGTGGAGGCGCGGTCAGTGGCAGATATAAAATCTGCCACGTTACAATACATATATATTAGGGTGTTTCAAAAAAAACTCGATATTTTTTTTTTCTTGCTCTCCGCCCAAAATATCGTAGAATATGTCCGAACAAATATCCTGTTAAAAGAGGAGCTCATAATTTCAATTTTAAGAGGTCCTTCGTCGAATCTGAAGTTTTGCCGTTTAAATAACACAGAATAATGACTTTTTTACTTTATTTATTCTTGCAACCTAGGAAGAAATTTTTTTTTCATAAAGTCCATGACTATATCTTACAAAGCATTAAATTTGGACAAAAAAATCTCATTGAGCCGAATTTCAATTTTCATTATTTGATTTTTTTCAGAGCTTTAAACTCAAAATTTTAATAATGAAAATTGAAATTCGGCTCAATGAGATTTTTTTGTCCAAATTTAATGCTTTGTAAGATATAGTCATGGACTTTATGAAAAAAAAATTTCTTCCTAGGTTGCAAGAATAAATAAAGTAAAAAAGTCATTTTTCTGTGTTATTTAAACGGCAAAACTTCAGATTCGACGAAGGACCTCTTAAAATTGAAATTATGAGCTCCTCTTTTAACAGGATATTTGTTCGGACATATTCTACGATATTTTGGGCGAAGAGCAAGGAAAAAAAAATATCGAGTTTTTTTTGAAACACCCTAATATACATATATACATATAAATATATATATATATATGTATATGTAATATATATATATGCATATATATTGTGACGCAAACCGTTGGTAGCCCTCGTTCTTATACCAGGGGATAATCGCGAGGCTAGTCCGCGTCGACAATGACAGAAGAAATTATTAATCATGGGAAATGTTGGGCGCCAGGCGGATAACCGCCACGTATAAAAATCTAAACAAAATATTAACTACCCCTACTGAAGCGTCGGCTAGCAACAGTACCGCGGAGAGGGGTCAGGATTTATATGAAGGATTAGCTAGGCGTTAACAGACGTCTCGTAACTTAGAATTTAATGAAGGAAATAGAATTCATTGAATAATAAAAAAAAGAATGCAGTAGAAAATAGAGTTAACAAAACATGCACCCAGGGGTACTACCCCGCGAGTCTACAACGGCTACCGATCGTGTATCAGCGACCTGGCCGCGTTTGCCGAGCTTTACAGTAACAAATAGGCTACTAGCTTCCACGTAGGAGAGCAATAACAACAAAAGAATAAAGCTGTAATGATCTAGTACTATTTCTACCGTTATGAAAGATTTACTTAAAATATTAAATGAGTTCGGAAAATGTAGGAAGGTGAGTACTAGGACATTCAGTTGAGAATGCAGAAAATAACACACATAAGGTGGCGTTTTGCTCATAAGTAGATATATATTATAATAAAGGAGAAGAACACCAAGATGATCGGAGACAATCAGAATAATGTAAAAGAAGATGCTGGTAGCACAATAAAGGAAAATCAGATCCGTCTTGCTGAACAGGTGTTGTTGGTGAATAACTATACCAGCATCCTTACGATTCAACATAAAAATTGATACTTACAATCTAGAGCGAAACACAGTCACCATATGGGCACATACGTAGCCCAGAAGTCCTTAAATCTCTATTACAACGTCACAAGTGCACAAGTTTGATATTATCTAAGGTCAATATTCAAGGAACAGAGGTAATGCACCAATACAGGGCACTGATCAAGGTCAGTGGTCAAATATATATAAAAAGAAATGTAGTGAAGGGTCCTTGCGTGGGATATTGTATGTATTATTGGTTACGTAACCTGTTAATCTGGAGAGACCTGATCAACGTCCGTCTCAGGCGGAGATCCCGACGCAAGAGAGCTCCTAATTGTCGCACATACACCGGGGTGAGATCGGTTATTGCCGTCGACTGCCGATGTTTGTCGAGTTATGCCTGATGCGTGATATCCTAATATTCGGTATTATGTATTGGGCGGCAGATTTTAACGGTATTTGAAATGTGTTCTCACATCATCCCCCTTCGTTCCACAGAGTCATAGGGTAAAGTCTGTTGGAACGAACTGCGCTCCGGTGTATATTTATTTGTTTATAATTATTTATCTATTTATTAATTTTTTTTTTTTTTTTTTTTTGTGGCCGTAGCCGGTAATGTGCATTTACCTCTTTTCGGGTGTATCTACTGATACTAAGTTACTTAATCTACTGGAGTCTAGAGCCCTTGGTCCTTTACTTATTTACTAAACATTTATTTGCCTTATTAACTAACTATTCTTAAGGGCCAAGTCCTTACATTTATCTTATGATTATTCAGTCGCAAGGGATGGCGGCGCATCCAGAGGGACTTGAGAGGGCTGATGGTTGACGATCGTCGGTTGGAAATATTTCCGAAGATTGGCACGATTATACGTCCCTTTAATCGCGTCGTCATTGGCGGTGTCTGACAAAACAACCGCGTTATCCCCCAAGATTTTTACAATTTTATAAGGCCCTTCGTATAGATGGAAGAATTTATGCGTAGTTCGATCGAGAGCATTCGATATGTGAGGTACTCGGAGTAACACGAGGTCACCGAGTTTCAGCAAGACACGCGATATCGGACCTTGCTGTCGCAGTCGTGCCTGGTAACTTTTTTCTAAGCGGTCTCGCGCTACGAGGATCATTTGACGGTGCGCTACACCCGCACTTTTTGGAAACACGATTAGCTCGAAAAGCTCCTGATGAACCTTAGTTCCAAAATGCAGCTCATACGGTGGGTAGCCCGTGCTACGGTGGGTGGTAATGTTGAACAAATATTCAATTTGTGGCACAAATTTAGCCCACTTTGTATGTCTTTCCGCGCAATACATTCGAAAGAAACGCCCCAACTCACGCATGACGCGTTCAGTCGGATTCGACTGCGGATGCCGTATTGACGAGTACGATACCCGGATGCCCGCTTGCTCGAGACGCGTTCTCCATCGACCTGAGGTAAACTGGGTACCGTTATCGGACAGGATTCGGCACGGTTTTCCGAATTTGACCATGTGGTCTTCGAATAGTTTTTTCAGCACCACCTGTGTAGTGGCCCGTTTTATTGGGTACAGTGTTACCACCTTGGAGAAGGCATCGATTACTACAAAAATGTATTGAACACCACCGGTGGATCGCGGTAGCGGGCCATAGAAATCAACAGTCAAGAGTTCTCCCGGGTTGCATGTACGCACGGTGCCGTACGCACCTTCCATGTTTTGGGTAAGGTATTTGACGCGTTGGCACAAGTTGCACGCAAGGGTAAATCCTTTAACATGTGATGCCATGCGTCGCCAATAGTACAGTCGACGTAGATGCGACAACATTTTGAAAACGCCCGGGTGCCCTAAACGATGGTGTTCTGCGATCATTAGTGACTGGTGCAATTCAGAGGGAACAAACACTCTCCACGCTACGTCCCGCGACTCCTTGTGAAACAAAATTCGGTCATGCATGCTCCAATTATCCGTCGCGTTGTGATTTTTTATTTCGTCGTAGATTTTTGATAACGCTTTGTCGGCCTGCTGTAGCTTACCCAGATTCTCTAATTTTTTTCGCAAATTGTGGTCAAGTTTTAGCTGGTATTTGATCGGTAGGGGAATTACGTTAGGATGGTGACCTTCCGGTGCCGTATATGACCCGAGTGCCGAAATAATCAACGATTTAGGTTCGACTTGGTGAAAACGCCCGTCTGCGCAGCGACTGAAGAAGTCGGCTACCACGTTATCCCGTCCGCGGCAATGTTGAATCGTAAATTCGTACTCTTGGAGGATCAGGTTCCATCGTGCGAGCCGCCCGGTCTGAAACGGAGTTCGACGGAGGAATATCAGCCCTTGATGGTCGGTTATAATTTCAAACGGTCTGCCGACCAGATATATGCGAAACTTCTGCACGGAATACACTATGGCAAGAAGCTCCTTTTCCGTAGTCGTGTAATTAATCTCGGCCGGGATGAGACATCGGCTCACTATTGAAATAATGCGCTGATTATTCGCCGCATCTAATTGGTACAGTACGCCGCATATACCTCTGTCTGATGCATCGGTCTGCAGTTTAATATTCTTGTCGGGTAATATATGATGTAAGGTGGTCACCCTCAGAAAATTATTTTTAAGTGCCACGAATGCTTTGGTGTGCTCCGCGGTCCAGCACCACGGTGCATTTTCCTTCAGCAGGGGACGAAACGGATCCAAAAAGCTCGAGTGGTGCAGAGCGAATTGGCGGTAGTAGTTGCAAACACCAAGGAATCTTTGCAATTGCAATCTACTTTCCGGCTCGACGAAATCTCGTATCACTGCTAGCTTATCGGGGTCCGGCCGCACTCCTACCGGACTAAGTATAAATCCCAAGAAGTTAATGTTTTCTTGGCACATGTGTGATTTCGCTAATCTTAGGGTAAAGTTACATTCGATCAGTTTGTTGAATATGCATTTCAAGTGTTCTAGGTGTTCGCCAAAATTCCTTGAGGAAATGAGCATATCATCTATATAGCATATCAAGATTGATTAAACCCGCTTCCCGCCATCTTCAGACCGAACGGAACGCGACAGAACTGGTATAGAGTCGATCCATACAAAAACGCAGTGTATTGCCGGGATTCTTTGGCCAGCGGAATCTGCCAGTACCCGTGGGTAAGATCCAGCGACGAAAAGATCTGGGCACCCTTCTCCCGGTGTATAATTTCGGATATGAGCGGTGGGGACTCGTTGTCTCCCTCAATCGCGTCGTTCAATTGGCGGGCATCTAGGCAAAGCCTGACGCGTCCATCTTTCTTCTTTACGATCCGTAATGGGTTACAGTATTGACTGTCCGATCGCTCTATTACACCGGCTTGCATCATTTCGTCGATCTCTTTTTGTACCGCCTCGCGCATCGCGAGCGGCACCGGGTATGCCCGCTTTATGTATGGTTTGTCTCGCTTCAATTTGATTCTATGTTCATAGTTGCGCACGCATCCTGGTTTGTCGGAAAACAATGCACGATAGCGCCTAATTAAGTTTATGATTTCCTCTACCTGCGATGGGCGCAGTCCCGTAAGCTTCCGCGCGACTGAGGCAAGATCCTCCCGGAAAGCGCTACCCGAGTCATGGCCCCGCTCGTACTCGCTCAACTGCTCGCTTCCCGCGTTTTTATTATACTTGATGGACATTTGGTCTTTTTTGCTTATTTCATCTGTTCGTTCGCGACTCACGCGATTTCCTTCCACGGCTTGTACCTCACACACATCATCATCCGTTTTTAAATTAGCGATTGTTAAGCGCGCAACGTGATTCCACTCATCGCTGCATCGGCCAGCACCATCCCGGAGGATCCCCCTTCAAACGAGACTACACCCTTCGCGAACCATTCCCGATTGACAGAAATCTTTTGCTGCGGATAGTCGATCACGACTTGATTACGCCTGAACCAATCATTTCCTAATATCATCTGCTCCGTGAGGCTAGGGATGACCAGAAACGCGTATGCTATTTTCGTCTCTCCCATATAACAATCAATGAATATTTGCCGCTTTACCGGGGTTGCTTTCTTTCCGATCGCGGTCGTTAGCACCAGGTTTTGCATCGGCAGTTCGTGATAATCTACCTGTTTTACAATTTCGTTATAACACGACTCGGACACGCATGTCACATGACTGCCCGTGTCGACCAGGGCCGCAACAAGATGTTTACCAATTCGCATCGATATATGTGGGCAGGTTGGTAGTTTGCATCGCGTTTTCACCGCGTCTACATTTCCGTTTACCTCGGTTTCTAGATCTTCAATAAAATCAAAAAACGTGCGACCCGATACCGAATCTTTGCGCGTCGCGCCGACTTCTAATTTAGAAACTCCATGGTCATTGCGCGAGTTGCGTTGCGTATTTGGCGGAGGAGCACTCGTGTCTGGTAACCGCGTTCCATATTCTTGGCCATACTCATTATCGCGCCCTAATCTCCAGTTGGCGTACGATGGGCCGTGGGCATCCCGTAGGTACTCTTGATTGTTCCAGTGCGCATTCCGCGGCTCGTTACGTTCGTCGGGACGCACTCTCTCGCATGTATCGCGCGCGTAATTCGTGGTCATCCTATTCACTTTATGTGGCCTTGAATTTGCCTGTTGATTCCCGGCTCTATTATTATATTGGTTTCGAGGATTCTGACTCTGATTCTCCTGTTCCTTGTGTGCCATGTCCATTTGCGCTAAGACCTGGGCCACAAGATTGGATTTGGATAGGTCTATCGCGACCAAGCTATTTTTTATTTTGTATGGATACTGCTGTACGATCGAATAGTTAATTTCGTACTCCGATAGCGCCGGTTGAAAGTGGCGCGCCTCGCGAAGCTGCTTGTAAAAGTACGTTTGTAGCGAACCGTCATACGCGTTATATTTTTTGCTAGTCCACTGATTCTTTAACCGAACTTGCACGGGAATTGAATAAAATTCTTCTACATATTTTTCTTTAAATACCGCAAGGCCCGGTATCGCGTGTCTCGCCACCTCATACCATATCCGCACTCTTCCGTCCAACATATTTTCCACTGCCGTTAATTGTTTTTCCCTTGGAATATTGACTGACGGTGTACTTGATAAATATGGAAACACCCGGAATATTTTCGCTTTTTGGAAATCCAAGAGCATCATGCCCTCCGTGGACTTTTTCTGCGTCACTGATATCAATTTCACTTTTATCGGATGTGTTTTAGCTGGGAAACGGGCTAAGAAAAATTCGAGGCCAAAAATTCATCTTTCATATCCCCTTAAATTAGTTTATGTGATATGCTTCAAGCTACAAATGTTTCCTATTGATTGACAATATTAGTAAACTTTAGATCTAAAGAAACTACGAATCCTCAGAATGTTCTTATTCTTATAGGTGAGAGTAGGCTATTCATCAGTGATGAAATTTTACCCAAATGTGACGAGGAAAATGCCTAATTTTATATATTCGATTTGGGTGAAACTTCAACCAAAATGGGTACACATTTTTAAATTGAAACCTTATATATTTTGTCAAATATATACTGTACCTACCTAAAATCAATAGTTCTTTTTTACAGATAAAGATTCATGCTTTCATGAAGCTATTCTGACTAAAGACATTGCTGATCCTCCCGATGATTCTCTAACTGACCATAAAGGCATATCTCAAGTTGAAAATCTACAGATTTTCCCTCCAACACAGAAAATTAGCAATAATGACGCAGACAGCATCTTAGTACAAGTACAGACTTCGCCTACTGTCTGCTTGCCTCTAATTACTGACAACGTTGATGATTCTCAAACTAACCATAAAGGCATATCTCAAGTTGAAAATCTACCGATTTCTCAGCCAACACAGAATAGTAGTAACGATGGCGCACATAGCATCCCAGCACAAGTCGACAATTTGACTTACTGCCATCTGAGAAGCTACTTATCAAGAGCATAAAAAAGTCGAATATGACCTAGTGAGAACACGTCATTCTATGAATTCGACCGACAGAGATGGTTTATTATTTGTTGGTGCGTATAAAATTTTGTAGCGAATCAAAATCATGTTTTTTCTTATTGTCAAATAGTCTACTGCTTTATATTTTTCAAATCCTTCAATACATTCATATCAGTATGCAAGGAACCTTTTTGAGTTTTACGCAGGAAATCCTCTGCAAAATATTCCTTGCGTCTACACTTTTAGTTTCATCCTTGGAGATTAATATTTTTTTTCATTTTTTAATATACATGCTAACACAATCTTAATTTTATAGTAAGGAAGTTTAGATCAGATTTATTCAGTCATTTAAAATATTTAAAAAATAGTCTTCATCAAAATTTCACTGAGATTTCCACCTAAGTTACAACTCTCGACTCTTCTACTTCTGCCTGAAATACATTCCCCACCTTGGTTGCAAAGTTATTCAAGTTTTGTAATTTTTTTTAGATAATCTACTTGACAATGATCCTACTATCCTAAACACTATTGTAGATAACGCGTAAGTTTTGAAACATGAATGATTCATCATTCATATCTAATATACAATAATAAATTTATATTTGATTGAGTCTTTTCGTTCTACAAATACTGTTGTTTTTCTGTACGCGTTCAGGGCCGATGGATGTTTTAAAGATATAGTATTTGATGAACTAATTTATGGTCGTAGTTATCAAAAAAATTCGAAATCACTAGAATCATTTGATGAGCTCTCCAATCCCGTCTTGAGTTCTACTATTATAAACTCAACTTCCATACAAAGTACCTCCACAAACACCGTTGAAGGTAAGATTCATGGTAAACATTCTTTGCTGCAACTGAAAGCTACTGTGAACTATTTGATGAGACAACATGTAAGTTGATGCTTATTCGCAATTATGATTCAGATTCACGTGAAAATAACACCAATAGTGGAGATTATTAGCCACCTAACAGCTACACTGGCAATAATGACGCATCATTAGATTCATTACGTGACGAATCTGAAAATGAGACTGTATTGACTTTCCACGTGCCTGGCAAACCATTTTCTGCTCCTGATGATTTTAAAATGCAAGTTCAGAATTCATCGACTCCGTCCTATACTAAAAAATACTTTTGTTTAAATTGCCAAAAGCTCCAGACAAAATTAGCTCGGCATTTAGAACTAATGCACAGCAACGAGGAAGATGTGAAAAAAATCATTCATCTACCAAAGAAGAATCTTAAACGCCAAAAAATCATAGCTACTCTCAGAAAGAATGGTAACCATTTATTCAACTCAGATCAAAGATTTAACGATGGTACCTTGTTAGTTTGTCGGCGACCCAATCAGAGGTTGCAAGAAGCGCAATAGATTTCATAGCTTGTGCTAAATGTAAGGGACAATATTCAAGATCAGTTTTACGCCATCACTGGCGTAAATGCACTAAACGTGTTCATTCAAATGAAAGAATTATCATGGTAAAAGGGCGTGCCATAATGTCCCGTATTAATGCAATTGCCGACGAAGTTGTTAGGAAGCAGATTTTTTCTTACCTACGGAAAGATAATGTGGTACGCAGCATTCGCTACGACGAAGCCGTGATTCTATATGCGAATAAGCAGTGCAATCGTCTAGGCATGCACCACCACCAGTATCAGGGGATTCGTGCTCGGATAAGATTACTGGGTTGGTTTTTGCTTGCTGTAAAAAATAATAATACCACAGTAACTGATTTTTCATCTATATACACTCCCAGATGCTATGATAGTTGCATCGTAGCAGCGAAGCAAGTAGCAAAGTTCAACAAAAATGTTGGTACATTCCGACATCCAACAGTTGCGTCAAACATCGGTACACTATTAAAGCAGGTCGGCGAACTGTTACGATCTAAGTACATTAAAACTGAAGAGGAGAAAAAACAGAAAAAAGTTGAAAACTTTCTGACGCTGCTGAATGAAGATTATGGTGCTGCGATAAATAGGGCAGTGGCTGAGACACATTCGCAGAACAACAAACGAAAAAATTCGAGCTCGCTACTGCAGCCGACATTGAAAAACTGCAGAAGTATCTGAAAGCTGACCGTGAAAATCATCAAAAAAATGTAACGCGAAAATTCTGTGACGAAGCCTGGCATAAGCTCGCTAGGAATATTCTTGTTTCTCTTCAATTATTTAATCGCCGAAGAGCGGGCGAAATTGAGCGAATTTACATTGAAGATTTCGAATCCTATCAAAGCATAGATGTCGCTGGGAACAGGGAACTATTTGAGTCACTATCAAAAGAGGCTCAAGAAATCGCCAAGAAATACGTCCGTTTTATGATTCGTGGGAAGCGTGGCCGCGGCGTTCCCGTTCTGGTTCCCTTCCATCTTCTCGAATGTATGAACTTAATCAAAAAATATCGCCGACAAGCCAAAGTTCCAGACAAAAATCCTTACTTCTTTGGCTTACGCTGTAACGACCCAGATGGACATAAGTATCTACGATCGTAATCTTAACCTATCCGAAACGCAAGTTGCTGACTTGGCAAACTTTATGGGACATCATGAAAAAATTCATAAAGAAATATATCGCCAACCGATAGTCGAAAGAGACATAATCAAGATCTCTAAGTTGTTGGAACTGGCACAAGGAACAAGTAATGATGATGAACCAGGAAGAGCTAGTGAGTCCGACTCTGAAGAGGAAGCAGTAATTGAAAATCAATTTAGTGACAACGATGTAGAACCCCTGCTGTCCGAACAGGATATTGATGAAAACGTTCCGAGCACAAGTTCTCTGAACAGAACCATGTCTGGTAGTAGGTCCCACAACAAAACTACACCTAGGGCTAGGTTCCCGGACATGACTGTCCTGAGCACCAGATCGTCAAACATCGCCACTCCGAACACTGGTTCTAGAGAAATGATAGCTCCGAACACTAGCTCCAAGAGCTGTAAAAGGAAAGTGCTTTCAACAGACAAAGGCACTGAGGGAAATTGGTGAATATCAATCAAAGTTGATCAGTTTCAAACTAGGAGATTGTGTGGGACCTCCAGACCCAGATCTCGGAAAAATTCTGCGAAACAATCCAAACTTAAAGGACTTACAGATACGTAACAATAATCTAAAGGGTCGAACATTGGATCTCGCCCCACAATTATTCTGTTTAGCCCTGGACCGGTGCCCTAACCTCGACATGGGTGCTATCGCAACCTTTCTGGGTACACAACATAATTTAAAGGAACTGAGGATAGCAAACTGTTTTAGTACAGACGATCATAAAATACGGACAGCCATGATTAAGAACGCGGGCCTGAGTAATACCTTGTACAGACTTCAAATGTACGGAAGTGGGCCTGAAAGCATCGGAGACGAAGACGAAAACCCGGAATTAGGCGAAGCTGGAGATTTCCTGCAACTCAACGAGCAGGACCTGGAAGTAAGACCGGAATTCGCAGCTGCGATCCGATCCGTGACGCAACTAGAACTAGTAGGTTGTGGCTGGGTAACCCAAGGCACGATCGAACAAATGACGGAATGTGTAGAAGGAATCGTCTCCTTGGACATCTCAATGGATACGAACATCAGAGGGCAGTTTGGCCTTGAGGCTGTCGGAAAATTAACAAAATGTGAACATCTAATGATGAACAACATGCATCCGACCGCGGGAGGAACATTTTTACGGCTGCTAACCAATTTGAGGACACTAGAGTGCCGAGATGATGAATAAATCATGGATGAGGACACCTGTGGCCTGTTGAGAGCAGCACCTGTCCTAACCCGTCTGGACTTGGAGGGATGCAGGCAAATCAACCGAGGAACCGTAACAACAGCTTAAGAAATAATCCAAACGAGAACCATAAAAGAACCGCTTCGCATCTTTTTGGGAGGTACTAGTGCCGTAAAATACCGAAAGGATCGACAAAACCTCTATTTAAGTATAACCTAAAAGCGGATAAGCCAACCGATTTTATTTGTCTAGGTAGCAATCCTTCCAATAATAATCAATCACAATTGTATAACCAGAGAAGGCCCGAAGGCGACAGTACCTAGTACTTTGAGGGTTTCCCTAATCGCATTCGATTGGCATAAATGGAGAGGCAGTGGAAGAGTGAGGATTGGTACCTATATATTTAAACAAATTTAACTAAGCTAAGGGATAGATTAGTAAAATAGTTGGGGATTTTGGGATATCAGGGGAATCAGCTCCAAAATTAGAAATAAAGGTTGGGTTAAAGCCTAGTAAAATATGTCATGTCCCAAGATTCCTGATATTAGGAATAGAAATCGCTTATAGTTATAGTCTTAATGTAGTCAAAATGTAGGATGCAGTAATTTTAGATATGTACCTGCATGTATGTGTATGCGTATATATATATATATGTATTTGTATAAGTATATATATGTATGTATGTATATGTATGTGTATGTGTGAGTATATCTATTGTATTATTCTGGGACTAGGATTATAGAAATAGACTATAGAAATCTATACTTTGGGGACGTTTGTATACTTTGAGGACAGTCCTTAAAGAATTGCATATCTAACCTATCATTTGAGGACTGTTCCAGCAAATACGGTACTGAGGCCTCAAATTACTTTATATACTGCTCACTATAGAGACCATATCACACATACACAGATGCTAAGACACACCTGGTGGTTGTCACAGGGCCGTGATTAGGCTCCCAAAAGGTCGATGTCCTCAAAGTGTATAGAGTACCCAGTTATATATATATATCAACGAGGGCGTTGATGACTTCAAGGGGGAGGGGTGTTACGACCCGATGCGTACCTATACACATTGCCTTTTTTTTCCCTTTATAGATTGTTAGCCGGTTAGTCTTAGCGAGGGATACGATAGTGCGTAGCACTTTGAGGTTCCCCTGATCGTTATCATTCGTTGGGACTCATTGGTTTAAATCATTATGACATGATATGATATTTCCCTTGTTTAGAATATCATCATCTCCTCCACGAAGTCATGTATCCTATAGCACCTCGGAGCGCTAGAAAGGTCAGCAAATCTAGTGTTGCTGACCATGCACCAATAGACGATTTGCCGTAACTCCTCTGATCCATAATGCAATCACGCAAGAACAAATAGGGGTGCCCATTAAGGGTGATAATCCGTAATTAAGGAAAACAACTAGGCTAAGGAATGGAGGAATGTATGTCAATTATTGAAAGAATCCGAATGCATAAATTTATAATAGTTATTGTCAACCGACTGTGGCGGAACAGGGAGCCGCAAGTCGCGGACCAGGGAGCTTCCCTAGGATGCGACGCGTCTAACTCATCCGCGAAGAAACTAAGCATCTAATTGGTTAATTAACCGCGCGGATTAATACACATATTGTCGCGCACGGTTACCTGGCTGCATCTCTTTAGCAAACAGAGTCTTTCGTCTGTCAAATCGCGAGGCGCGTAGACGTGAACCCGGGGAAGTGATATACAAGCTAGAGTCTCGTACCGAAAAAATCTCCAAGTGACGGTCTTGAAAGCCTTGTCCTCCTCGTCAATGAGCAAATCTCGAACCTGATAGACTCATAATTCATTAATCAAATTATTAGCATAGTTCAGTGCAAAAGACACATAAAACCTAGTGTTAGATTCAGTGCGAGGGACACATTTCCTTTTTTTTTTTTTCTTTCCATCAGAACTATTAAAACAAAAGGTTCATTTTTCTCTTATAATAATAATACCCGTATTTGCCCCCATTCCTTTTATTAATAACGAAATCGCGATATAACGTCAGTTCGAAACATATAAATTCCGTGAAGCATCATCAAAGAAGGGACAAGGACGCACCCTGGACTGCCCCACGGCTCCCGATTCCATCACAGTCAGACAACGAAAGCTAAGTCTCCGTTTGTTTCACAATCAGTCATCAGCCTGATGCAATTCGCCTAATTATAGTTACCTAGCCGCTATTTTTCACTATTTCACCTGGATTTGTATCAATAATCATTAATTCTTGTGCATCATCGGGGTGAGCCAATACTAGAAACTCTAGTATTTTGGGATTTCCCTTTCTCACTCTGATCTTGTTCATATCAATATTTCTGTACGAATAGTTCTAAAAATTGGGTTATCGAGCTCGGGAGTCGGGTGACCCTACGACAGTCTCTGAGACTTTGGGATTTCCCTAGTCGTAGGATTATCAGGAATCCTCGTCACGAAGTTCGATCCAGATATTTGGTTATAGAATTGTCAAAACCAACAAAGAGAGAGAGAGTTACGGATAGCTGTGTAATTATCGCGCATATCATCCGAGCCTGGATTATAGTACTTTATATTTTATTGTTCGGTAGGTTTAAATTCAGCTCCATGAAGCCGGGAGTCGGATGACCCTACGACAGTCTGTGAGACTTTGGGATTTACCTAGTCGTAGGATTATCAGGGATCCTCGCCCCGAGGTTTAGTCCAATAACATAACACTAATGTTGGCATTTAGTTTACATATTATCATAATCATTTCATTTGTCAAACCTTATTGTTTACCTTAGTAACTGTTCCATAATCGTTTTCAGAATATATCTTATTTCTACCAGTTAATTAATCTCCATATTATTTCATTTCCTTCATTTTGTATTCTCTTTAAGTCAGGCCTCAATCGTTTTTTTACACATATGGTACGACTCCATATAGGGTTCACCAACAACGTACCCACATACCTGATCTGACCCAAGTTAGATCACTCATTCACTCTTTCGTGGATAATAATATTTGGTTGTTGCGTGAGTCAATATTAGTTTCCGCTCGAGCTCATGCTCCTCACGTAACAGAGGTATGAAAGAATGTCGTGTGCAGACCATTCAGAAAACTGCAGTCGGAGTATATTCGTTAAATCAGCGTTTATCGTCAATTAAGTAAATTATGAATAAACGTGAATGGCCTTAAGACATATCGATGTATTTCGAACACCGTTCAATCATAATTATTTGCTGTGAATTACTGAATAATTTTTGATTTGAGATACACAACCAGAGTAGTTGGACGCTGACAAAAATGGTTAACTTCGTTGTTCTTAGGATATCAGTAGATAGGGTGCAGTATGGCTCCTATTTTATTGCCCCCTATAAAACGGCCCCCCGCTGGGAGGGGGGGGGGGCGGGGGGGCAATTTTTCCGCCGCCATTTTTTTTTTTTCGCTCAACCTAGCTAAAGCTGTGGATTCTGACCTAAGTGAGTTCTAATGATTATAACCTAACTGAATTCTACCGATTTCAACCTAAGTTCTAATTCTATTACTGCTCTTTTCGCTTCGGCAGTATGGGTCCGATTATTTGACCTGGTATATATAGATATAGAGGCCTGTGCTTCTCTTTGCTTCGGCAGGATGGGTCCGTTTCTTTGACTGAATATATATAGATATAGACCCATGGTTCTTTTGCTTCGGCAGTATGGGTCCGTTTCTTTGAGCCGATATATATAGATATACAGCCATGGTTATTTTGCTTCGGCAGTATGGATCTGCCGCTTCGACTATATATATATATATATATATTTCGGTTCAAACCTCGTTACGGTGAGGTGCTATGTTTCCGTCTTATTACTGAGGCGTGCAGGTATAAGGGTTACCGTCTTTCGGAGGTAGGGATTATGACGGGACAGTCCGCGGACGCGGAGGCGACCATACTTATGATTCATGAAAGAAGGACAATTGTTTATGGTTTGAGCTCGTGTTTATTCATGCAGATAAATTCAAATACACACATCACAGATCCGAATCTAACTATAACGAGACATATATCGCTAATTGAATATCGTGTGATAATGAAATCGGATTATTACTAGTGAACAGGAAATAGATTATGAATCCTATCTTTCCAATGCCCTAGTACACTCTAAAACAGTTTGAATCTCCTCGGCAACCGCACTGGTAAACAAGGCTTTTATTTCGAGCATTGTCAATTTGAAATAGTTTTTCACGAAACTTGGTTTAATGGTATTCTTGATGAACAGCTGAGTCTCGTCGAATTTCCTCGACACTAGATCCCTGTACTGCTCGAACGGCGCGTCCAGGAGATCAAGGGAGTTTGCTAGCGTGGCGAGTTCTTTAACCAACTCATTTTTACAGAGATTCGTTGTAGAAGAGCGATTCGAGAGGTTGGCCAAATACTCGGAAATGCAGGGTGCAACGCCAACAAGGCCATCAAACGTCGTCTGCTGCATCACGATGGAGGAAGACGATGTTGATTTTGACTTCTTAGCCAAGGGTTCGTGGTTCACTGCTCGCACCTGCTTGCGCCATAATCCCTCTGGCTCGGTCAGAATAACTGCTTTCAAACCGTAAGCAGTGGAAAACGATAGAGTTGATCCCTCCAGGTCCAGCGAATCCGTCTTTGAGTATTCCTCCGCAGATTCGAAGTAGGCAGAGATGTTTTCGAAATTTCTTCTCAAATTGAGCCATGTTACCATCTGTAGGGTAACGCCGCTAGCACCAGATCCGTTAATTTGTACAACAGGCTCGAAATTATATTCACTGGTTAATTTATACCCGACAACCGCCGTTTTAGAGAAGGAACTATTTATACCGTATATAGTTGACAGTAGTAGCAGCCGACGCTGTTTCAGGTGTTTACCGGTGGGTCCGGCGGAGACCGAGGTATCGAGCACAGATACGTTAGCAGCCATGATTATTACACGTTATACGTAGCTCACAGGTTCAGAGATGTTTGCGTCTCGAAGTTCGAGGCGTTTTTGGGTAACGGAAGAGAAAATAGGGTCTTATTTGAAGGGTTTCCACCTCCAGGCTCTACTACGAATCAGCCAAGCCGAAGAGTGGTGGTGATTTTTTCGGTAGTTTCTTCTGGCTTTGAAGTCTGATCTGAGGTACCAGCTTTCCAGAAGAAGGTGCTGAGACAAGTCCAATCCTGCTTGAGCGTCTCCAGAGAACTCTTGTCCCGACAATACCATCACAGATACAGAAAGCAGGGTTTTGAGCCAATCGTAAAATATGTACTTTGCAGAATAGTGAAAGCGGAGTGGTTCCCTTCTGAGGCAATAAAAGGCAATTACCTCTGAATACTCTGTCTGTTTGAGGGATTTCCAGAATTCTGGCCAGGTCAAAAAAAAGGTTCGACGCGGGACTGGACCCTATCGTACCGTGGAGCAAACCTGGGAAGGTACGGCGACAAGTCCTGACCGGTCAAAAAACTACCCGTGTTACTATACTTATTTTAGCAATCTCATTCCGACTATAAAGAAAATGTTCCGAACTGCTCCTAGACACTGGCTGGTATGCATAAAACGAAGTACATGCTCATGCTTCAAGTACTCACTCCGAATTTGAAGCAGAAACTTTACTATCGTAGTACACACTATGCTTTCGTAGCATCTACTCCTATGTACTTAATAGATACTCTTATTTACCTAGTAGATACTTCGTTCATAGGGGTTAATACTATTTTTTGAAACATCTACTCATAGATTGTAGTACATGCTTTTGTTTTGGATTCGACGTAGCATTTACTACGCTTTTAGCGAAGTTGCTGTTGGGGCAACTTCTTTCGCCAGTCATCGTCCTCAACTCTAAAAGAATGGCAGCGTTCATGAACGTGCGAAGAAAAACATATCGTGTTAGACGAAATCACGACGAAGACGTATACCGAAAATTATTTCAATGAATTTCCTTTCCAAAATCATATTATTACTTGACTTTTATATAGAATACTCGTATACTCTTATACTTATACTCTACTATAATGCAGTTTTGATAGACAAAACGTTGAGTGGATGGCAAATCAATTTTTAGACGACACTGGAGAAACCAGAGAAGGAGCTCTTTCACACATTCAAAAAATGTGAAAAAAAATCGAGAATCGGTAGCCATAGTAGATACTCCACCATGTAGCATTTACTACGTGAGTGAAGTATATGCTACACACCTGGTATTAACCACCAATGCTTGGTAGTAGATGCTACTACTTGAAGCAATTAGCATGCACTTCGTTTTATGCATACCAGCCACTGTGTTGTACAGAACAGTTTAGACTGTGTGTCACCGTTCTTAGACAATGAAATGCAATTAGGGTCTGAATAACCAACGCCTGTTTATGGCTTTTTCAAAATGTCCAGTGATTGAAAAAAGGATCTAGCGTACAGCTAACCCCCCATCGTGTCGAAAAAGAAACTCGCAGCTATAAAAGAGAAGGTTTCAGCTTGCAAGTCTCGTCGTGTTTAATGACTGTGCATAGACAAGAGGCTAAGCGTAAAGAAGGATTTAGTTTATAACTATCCTGCAATGGTTTGTCTAGAGTTTCATACGCCCGGCTCCAGGTAACCGCGCTGTTCAATGAAGCGTCGTATACCTGGGAATCGCATCCGTACAGCGAGTGTGTCACGGGGGTAAAGGTATATCCTCGCTCATGCGGCACAGAGCTATTTTGCACTATGAGCAATAGGGATTACCGCCGGGCCGTCGTACTGGAGCGTTCAAGGCTTGCTAATTAACACCCTTTCCGCGTGTCCAAAAAGAAAATAGGTCGTAGAGGATTATCTACTAAACGACGATAGTCACGGCTGCCTCAATAGAGCGGTTCCGAAAACAGTTGAGGCTAGCTGAGTGGTAAGAATCGTCGACCACCCACCCCCTTAACTACTTGCGGGAGGTGGTGGTGGTGGGCCTAACCGATAGGGTGAATAAAGAGGCCAGTCAAACGCAAACTCGCATCAGATCCGAAAACGCCTCAGAGCCGCAAGCTCCGTTCGTTCTTTGAAGCTAGTTTCGAATTTTTACATCGTTTTTCACTTATTTTCACTGTGTGGAAATGTCGCGAACCGTAGCCGGGATCAGAAGAGCTGCTTTGGCGGTGCTGCGGCACCTAATGAGCCAGCACTCGGCTCTCGTTAACAGGCGGATGGCGTCTCTTCTGAAAGTTATACCGCGTACAGCTGATGTCGCAGAGTTACTGGTGATGTTCCGTCAGATTATAACTGTGTGTCCGGTAGATGTGTACTATCGTATCACGTATTATATTGACTTAACAAGCTTGCAACATAAGGAACATCTGGTCGTGTACATACAGCTAAATAAAGTAATTCACCTATTAATTGTTGGTATGGATATCGACAATCGCTTACACTAGCCTTTTTTAATTTTGTGTTGGGTGCCATTGGTGTTTGAACCGGTTTTGCATCCATCATGCCAAAGCGAATTAGCAAATCATCTATATACTGTAACGAGGCAAATTAGAATGCCTCGTAAATGAACCATCACCTCTGCCCCAGACCGAAGTGACCGCCTTGATTAAAAGCCACCGATAAAAAGCAAGAAGTCCCAGCTCAAGTGCACAAGGTCCTTGATGTAATTGTTAGTTGTATTAATATTTTTTCCGTCCCTCTATCTTATATTCCCGTGCCGTCCCGGATTGAAAACAACGAGGGAGATCATCCCTCAATCTCATCCGACCTGGCAGGTCACCTGGAAGCCTTCGAGTGATTAACTAGGGGACAACAGAGTCATCATATCCAGAAATACGCCTGGAAGAGCGCTGCATATTGAATCGTATACGCGGGGTAGCCTCCCCCCCCCCCCCCCCCCCTTCTGCTTGTCTCGTGCCGGCTTGGTCCACCGGTCCAATTGCAGATACTCCGCCTTCCAGGGTATTGAGAACATGACGAGCCATCTAACAACCCCCTGGCGAAAGCTCGAAGTGCCAAAAGGCCCTGCCAGGCCCGCGACGAAACCCGGCAGAAAGAAGATACGCCTCCTAATTTTAAGCGTAATACCCCTTCCACCCCTAAATTTGCATCTGCATTGCGATAGACCCAGAAGCTTCACTTCTTGCTTCTAGATAGTTGTGCCTTTTCATTTTTATTATAAATCTTCATAACAATCTCTTCCAAACAGTTCTTTTCAGAACTAAAAATCCGAAAATATTTTAGTTAAACTCAGTTAGTGAGTGTGTGCTTGATTAAGGTAAGATTCCGGCTATAGACGACCCTTCGATTGATATTATATTGATTCAAAGAGACTCGATCTCGTATTGCGTAGTTGAGTCAGACCTCATTGAGGGTGACGCCGTTAAGATATCATCGAATTGTCGTACTGTTGCTTCGTTTATCTATCGATGTTGATTGTATTATTGATAATTGTGTTCCCTTGATATACCGAGGGGAAATCTAGAAAGTATACAGTGACTGCGCACGCGCGAGTTTCGTCGTCCGCTGAGGCAGGCTGGCCACCCCGAGTTTCAGCTGTCAAAATTTGTTTTTGACGGCGATGTAATTGATACGAATTTTTGAGGTTAAGATCTCAATTAATTGCGGTAGTGATTCAGAAAGGCTTGGAAAGCTTTTATTGTCGAGATTAAAACTTGATGTTCTGAAAGAACTGTCGAAATTTATTCCGAACAGCTGATTGTTGGCTTCGATTCGATGTATCGGATCATTTTTAGAGGAATTGTTTATCCGATTAAACTGGAAACTAGTGGTCTAAATGATGGGTGCTTGGAAAAAACGAAGCAGGTAGGTGGAAACAGTTTATTCAATCATGATAGTTCAATACAGTAGAAATAATCCAAATTCTTTTGATTAACAGGAAATGTTGGTGAATAAATGCCGTTTGGTTGGAAAATTCAAGAATGAGTCTACAACAGCCAAATGATTGCATCTCTGCCTTTCATTGACATCTCCCATTTAATTTCATCTCAAGTGCAGAGATCATCGCCACTTTTGTCGGTTGACCGAAGAAATTGTTATAATTTCTTTCAATTTTAAATATTTTTCATGCAACACTTCTCTTAAATATCTTTCTCGACAGAAAGGAACATTAATTTTACGAGTTCTAGAATAGAAAAACATGAAACCAATTGTTTAAGAAGTTTGAATATTTTATCATCTGTGATTGAATTGTAATTTTTTTCTTTCACGAGTCTAGTTTAATTAAGTTTCCCTTGAATCTCCTCCTACCACGGCAGATTATGGTCAATCGTAAAAATTTTCTAATGATAAGCAGAATTCATTCTGTAAATCATCGACAGTGTTCGAGTTACTGAATAGAGAGGGCCCCATACTGAAATTAAAAATGTATCAACTTTCAAATGACAAAAGTAACGAAGCCCAAATTCAAAATAAAAATATTCATGTGTTCTAATGATTCCTTGACGCTGTGAAGTAGCACTAATGACCGAATAACAAACTCATCATTATTGGCTTGAACAAAGTAAAATGGTCAAATATTTAAACATCCACGTCTGTACTGTGCGAACTCTTCAATTTCGCCCCAGTCAATGATGTAAAGATGGAGGTGATGGTCCAACAAAATCACTTGAACTCCTGTTGCCTGACAGAACGACCACATCGAATAGTTGAAATGGTGGCACCGATCAAGAAAACATGGTCCTTGCTGACAGAACGTTTTGATTACCAGGTAACATACGATTTTCCTACTGCTGATCGAGCCTCCTAGAAAAACGAATTTTATCATTGAATGCATGGCAAAATGTTGTACCACTCAAAGATCACAGAATCAAAATTGTACTCACGAACCCCGATGATTTCTCCGAGGAGAAAACTTGAACGTCGACGACTTCAGTCCCACTTCACTGTTTGATTGTTTCCTAGCTGAAAATAAAAGGTGTTATTATCAGACCTGCTTCTGCTGATTTTGGATTCAACTAATTGAATGCATTGTACTTTGATGATGTAAACTACACTGTGATTAACTGTTATTCTTTTCCTCTTTTCATTCTTGGATTTTTGGGGCATCCTTCTTTGGTAATCAAACATCGTTCGCTGTACTACGGAGTTGCATTTAACAAAGCTGACGAAGGGTCTGTGAGAGTTTCAGTCAGGTACATCTGCTGTAAATTTACACTCCTTGTACTCGTAAATTTCATGGACAAGCCGTATCATTTTGTTGTGTTCCTTCCTATTAATTTTATTCGTTTATTCCATTTTCATCGACACTGATTATTGGCGTCCGGAGCACTGCACTGGGATGAGTCCACTCCGGAAGTATCTTCTGATCCGTTTCAACAATCCATTTATTTTTTACCTAATGTGAATAAAGAATGTTTTTTCAATAAACGTTATTTTCACTCACCTGCCTCAGTTTGTCCAGACTGCCACCTAATAATGACCTTTCAGATTTGATTTTGGATTTCATCTTTCAACATATCACTTCAAGATGATTCTTGTAGTAGCGATTAATTGTTGTTTTCACATTAAATCTTTTATTGCACCCACTGAATAATCTTCCGATATGGACTACGTTATTAAAAACTGCTCGTCCGTGCTATTTTTTTTTTTCGCTAATTATCGTCGAATTAAAATAAAAAGCAACATAACCTCGATTGACTACTTTACGCGCGAGAGTCGACAGCAGATCTCGCTTAATTTTCTTCAAGTTGGCACCCATGCCTCACAGGTTGAAATACCTCCGCGGGACGATCCTACCGACCAATGAAATCAAATTAATTTGGCGCGTGCGCAGTCACTGTATACTTTCTAGATTTCCTCTCGGTATAATTGTGTGCTAGTAATCGATTTTTCACGAAATTATCCCCTTTTTTTTATCGTACCGTCGTACCGCTGTTCTTGTTGAGTATTTCCGTATTGATTCCCTTGTAACTTGTATTTATCGTTGATCTAAATTCCCTATACTTGCTAATAAATCGCATCCAAGAAAGAAGAATTCCCCGCGTGGAAACATTAGTTTCGTGTGAAAACGATAATTAATCTTGACGGCTTGTCGAGCCACGCTTTTTCCTTGAAGAATCGATCTAGACGTAATATCTATCATGTGTTGGGATAAAAATCCCGATCTCGTAGTATTGTTGAGTACAAATAATCTAATCCTTGTTAAAATCTTGAGCTGGTATATTTAGTATTATTCCGAATTATTTGTGATAATAGATTTTAACATCCCCTTTGTTAACGTGTTATTGCGTCGTAGTATGGTACGCCTCGTGTAAATTGCCTTCGGCCATCTTCGAGTGACCTCGTTCATGTTCGACTTCGACGCCTTGTAAATTTCAAACGAAAGGTCCTGTAATACCGACCCGCCTGACTAATAAGTAGAAGTCCCCATATTATTGATTCTTTATATTCGATTCCCCACTATGTTACCGACCTGCCTACCGTTAGATATTATCACCCCATAATCTAGTTCTACCGTACCATAAGGTAATTGTGTTCTTTCTTGTTTATAATTTCTTTGTTCTACCGTACCTACCCCTTGTTCTATATTACCGTATGTGCTATATCATCGTCTGCCCTACTTTCTCATCTGTGACCTAGTCAATCAGCTGTTCTTGATTATTTCAATTTAAATAGTTTTATTTGTGTTAGTCCCGATCTGAGAGATCGGCTTCGATTGTTTAATTTGTTTTGTGATCATTTATTTGTTTGTAATAATTGTGTTCAACCTGAGTGCCTCCAACCTGGTTTCTTTGCGATTAATAAATCCATGAACCATATAACAAGTTTCTAACTCATCCTATATTATTTCGCCCCCATGTTCCCCTCACGCTGAGCTTACTGTGTAATATCGTTTTGTTCGCTTTATTCTTTTTATTAATTCAACCATTCATTTATTCAATCAACTTTTTATCAAATTCACCCCCGTGTGAGTTTTGTTCCGTACCGCGGTATCATAAGGTACCTGGCGCCCAACACTTGGTCAATCTTGTACGGATTTTGGTATTTTCAATTGATCTAAAATATTCGAGACGCGTATAAAATAATCACGTTGGTAGTGTCGGTTTTGGAGACGTGGCCGGCCCGGAGTCTCGAAGCCCTAACCCCAACCGTCGGCTGTGAACGTCACAATACTTACTTTGACATAAACTTATAGTACCTTTTTCTTTATCTCTAGTTACTTTCATACCTAAGCAGTCTGTTATCTCGCCTAAGCATTTTATATCAGAACTTTCGTTTAACGCTTTATACAGTCTTTCTTTCTCTGCTCGACAATTGCTAAATATAAAAAAATCATCCACATAAAGTGCTATTACTACTAATACATTGCCGGTTTTCTTTATATATACGCAGGCTTCACATTTCGATTGTATATAACCAATACTTGACAAAACTTTGTGGATTTTCTCATTCCACTTTCTACTCGCTTGTTTCAATCCATATAGACTCTTTTTTAGTAGACATACTTTATCTTCGTCTTTATTATTGAAACCAGCGGGTTGTTCCATATATATTTTCTCATTCAATTCCCCATTTAGAAATGCAGTAGTAACGTCTATGTGCTCTACTTCCATATCAGTTTCATTTGCTATTGCAAACAATAATCTAATGGTTGAGTGCCTTACTACAGGCGCAAAAGTATTGTTAAAGTCTATTCCATATTTTTGACTGTACCCACAGGCAACTAGTCTTGCTTTATACCTTTGAAAATTGCCTGATGTATTCTTTTTAACTTTATAAACCCATCTACTCTTAATAACATTTTTATTCTGTGGTCTGTCTACCAATTCCCACACATTATTATCAATTAGCGATTTATATTCTATATTCATTGCTTGTTTCCATGCATCCCTATCTGCACATGAAATTGCTTGCTTAAACGACAGCGGTTCGTCCTCGCATGAACTGTTAACAAAGGATACCCATGACATATCATAGTCATTCGACCATTTTGGAGCTCCTCGCTCCCTTACAGCCCTTGGACTATCTTCTTTACCAGGTTCATCTGGTTGATTGTCCATCTCGATTATATCATCGTTTTCGTCTGCAGTAACCAGACTTTCCGAGGTATCAGATTCAACATCATCTTCCTCGGGAGAGACTTCATGTGTCCATTCTTCCCCTGAATTCTGATTCTCTTCTTCAGATTCGGTATCAGCGTCGTGATCCCGAGTTTCTTGTTCAACTTCAGGTACTAGAGTATGATTCAGCATTGTTTCCATCATTGGTTGGTGAACAATGTCGTTTTCAGTAACTGCGGTTTCTTCAACATGTTTCTCCTCTGAGTCATCTTCTATGAACTTTACATCCCGAGCTTTTATCACCTTACCAGGCTGTGAAGGGTCAGCTAGTCTATATCCTTTTGTGTTCTCACAATAGCCCACCATGATATATTTCTTTGATTTGGAGTCCAGCTTCTTTCTACGTTCATCTGGTATGTGGTTGTATGCTGTGCAACCAAATATACGCAAATTACTCAAGTCTACTTTCGAACCAGTCCATATTTCTTCAGGTGTAGCTCCTAAGACTGCAACTGTTGGGCTTCGATTCTTTAGGTATATTGCAGTGCATACCGCTTCTCCCCAATATTTCTTCGATAGTCCAGAGTCTTGTAGCATAGACCTCGTTTTTTCCATTATAGTTCGATTGAGTCTTTCTGAAACGCCATTCTGCTGGGGCGCATACGGTACAGTCGTCTCATGAATGATACCATGTCCCTTTAAGAATTTGTCAAAAGTAGCAGTACAATACTCCAATCCATTATCTGTTCTGAGCCTTTTTATCTTTAAATCAGTTTGATTTTCGACTAACTTTTTGAATTCTATGAACATCTCTAGTGTTTGAGTTTTTGATTTGAGCAGGTAACCAAAGCTTTTTCTCGATAAGTCATCAGTAAATGTCAATAGATAACGCGATCCACTCCATGTGCTTTCCTTATGGGACCACACAGGTCAGAATGTACTAATTCAAGTCTTTCCGTTGCTCTTTTTGCTTCACCTTTTGGAAAGCTATTTCTTCTGTGTTTCCCTTCTATACACGGAACGCAGTTATTTACCTGTTTACTATCTTGAAAATTTATTCCAGTTGCGAGCCCGTTCCTTAACATAATCATGCTCTTCGTGCTTAAATGCCCTAGACGCCGATGCCACATCCGTTCTGATATGTGATTTGTCGACAGCGCCACAACTCCTCGCGTAGCACTAATTTCTTTCGGTGTCATCGCAGCAAGTCCTCCTCGCACCTGTAGAGGTTGCTGAGTTGTTCTATCCAATTTGTAGATACCGCCGATATTCGATGCTGAAACCACATGACTTCTAATAACTTTACAGTCAGTATTATTGTAAACGCGACACTTGTCTTTATCAAATATTACTATTAAATCTTTTTCAGTCATTTTACTTACAGAAAGTAAATTTGCAGCAATGTCAGGCACATAAGTTACATCTACAATTGTTTTTTGAATATTACCTTTTAAATTAATTTTAACGTCACCAGTACCTTTACTGTTCAGTTTTTGTTTGTTAGCGACGGTGATTTCTCTAGAACCAGAGTCAGAGTAGTTGAGTATCTAATCCTTACGCATACTCATGTGAGTTGTACACCCAGAGTCTACGATCCAATCTTCATCATTAAAGGTAGCAGCACTCATAGCAGTCGTCAGCATTAAACAGTCCTCCTTCTTATCCGAAGTTGAATTCTGCTTCGTTTTCCTCTCTCTTCTGAGTTGCGGACATCTCGGCCTTATATGACCTTCCTTATTACAATGATGACAAATTATTGTTCTCTTTTGGTTCATTTTTCTCGACGCATTCTTTGCAACGAGAGCGGTATCGCTAGATCCTGCTGATTCAGCGTCTGTACGTCTATAGTCCTCTTGTAGAAGTCGTGTTTTAACCATTTCACTTGTCAGTTTCGCATGTGTAGCTTCAATGCCCATTACTAGCGGGTCGAACTGTACAGGTAGACCTCCTAATGAGAGTACTGCAACTTCTTCGTCGTCCATCTTGTGACCTATATCAGCCAGCTGCTGCACAATCGAGACGAGTCCGCCAACGTAGTCTCCCATCGACGCAAGATCCTCATATTTGGTCCTCAGTAAACGTCGTAAAAGACTTAGTCTTCGGCAAAGCCCTTTATCTTCAAACGCTCCCTGAAGATTATCTCACGCTTTCTTGAAGGTATCTGCTTCTCTAACATGAGCAAAGCAATGTGGCTGAACCGACGAACAAATTTTTGCCAGAGCCTTTTGGTCTCGTGCCGAGTCTGTATCGACTCCAATTACACAATTCCACAATCCGTCCATAATAAGCGACATTTTCATCGAAAATTTCCAATTATTATAATTGGTAGTTCCAGCTAAATTTTCGAATCTATGACTATTACCACCAAACATGTTTGATGTAGTAACAGTCATAGTGTTCGTTGTATTTGTATTGCCTGTAGTACACATTTTTCGATTTTATATTGTATTTCGCAATGTTAAATCAGTTCACGAAAAAAAATTACACACGTGTCACAGAATATACCACGAGGTAACATAACCTCAACAACTAAACTTAGCGAAAAAATAATTGACGCGCACAGATTTTTGGTAAACTAAAAATTTATTATTATTATTAAAACGTTCTGGGCCCATAACCTGTTGATTTACAAGGGATTTATATGAAATAAATGTACGATTGAACACGATGTATAATAAGTGATGTAGTTTTAATTATACCTTCAAAGTGGCGTCAGCCCAAATACACACATTTTACATAAAGCGACAAAAGCATGCGCACGCAGGCGTACAACCGGATCTATCTGGTTGGTATCTAGTAAGTCGTTGAGAACTTTGATTATAAACAGGAATCAGGTACATATATTCTATCACTTCTCATATCTGGGTGAGGATGATGGGCCAGAAATGCGCAAAATAGATCTACAAACTGGCAAGAATTTTTTTCACACGCGAGACTCAACGAGTCTGTATACCCGAGAGGCAACTACCCTAACCTATAACGCGAATTAGTATCTCCGTTTTCTTTTACCTCACAACATACACGAATTGAAACTAATTTTATCTAGGATGTGGCCATTAAAAGCTTTCATTTGAGCCCTAGATCGACTAAATGGGTGTCTAAAGTGCTGAGATATAATTAATTTCAGATCCTGATACACCGTTTCCACGTACAATGTTTGTCTTTAGTCTTCTTCAGACCAAAATTCAGCCAACTAAAACCATTCCCATAAAATCACATTTCGTCGCTGAACGCAAGACGTATGTTCTATGCTAATACACAGAACATACGTCCTTACGCATCTGGAAATATGACATGGAAGGGAAAATCTTCACCGAAGTTGCCATTAGTACGAGATCACGACGTAGTTAGCGCTCGGATCGCAGACAGAAACCGTCTGCAACTTTAGCAGCGCGTGTCGTCGTTACATGTTTTTTAATTCGAATAAAGGAAATGAAAGAAAGTACTACCAGCAATGATTATTACAAAATTCGAAGGTACAAAAACTAGTGAATACCCACGAAAAGCCCCTTAGGTGCGAAAGCCTTACGCCAGGTACATTAATAAGATAGTCACCAACAAAAATGTTTCGATAGGTTAATCTCAAATCCTACGATCTTGAGCTTTTGAGGTTATGCGAATCGACTGACGTGTAAAATTCATGGTGATAAATAAAATAACAATTGTGAACGGATAATAGGTTTGTTCGTCTGAGCTTACACTTTCTACACTTTTCTTACACTTTTTACACTCGCCCAATAGGAGGTGTAAATTTCTAGTGAAAAGTGTAAAATCTGGTGAAAGTGTAGAAGGTGTAGCTGAGGCGAACAAAAGTAATTTTACGATTAGGTTTGGTTGACCTTGAATGACACTAGATTGTCAGATGACTTTTAACTGGCTATGACCTCTTAATTTTATTTACCTATACATTGTAGATTTGGCTTATTTTCATTTATGAATGCAATTATCGGAGGAAACGGTTTTTTGAGTTCGTTATTCAGCAAGTTACTGCCTGAGGAAGTCTGACAATAGAAAATCAAGAGAAAATGTTGAGGTTGAAAAATATGAGGATAGCATGATTTGATATAAGGAACGGCAAGGAGCCAGACGAATGAAGCCGAGTTCAAACGTTGGATTGCAACAAGTTCCACTTCAGGTTCAATTATTTAGCAAATTACCGCCTGAAGAAGTCTGACAAGAGAAAATCAAGAGAAAATGTTGAAGTTTAAAAATAACCCCAAAAAGCACCTTTTGTGCAAAAACCTTTCGCCAAGTCCATTAATGTGTAGATCACTCCACCAAAAAATAACCATTGTTGGTTGATGATTATCAACATACAAAAGCATTGAAATCAGATGAAACTGCCAAGTACCTGTAGAATAATAAAAGTTTGGAATTGAAAAATTTGTTCAAGCTAAATAACGTCGTACTCGTTCGCTCGCTGCGCTCGGTCACTCGATCGGGTCGTGATTATTGGTTGGAGAAACAATTTGGATGAAAAAATTGGAGATGACGACATCGAAAAATATTCATAACGAAAAAATAATTTAAACAAAATTGCAAAAAAAAATTTTGAGTCCGTGGTACGTTGGCGGGCCAATGTTTGAATGGCTATCAGATGACATTGACATAGTTCGCAATTGATATTTCATGGTTGTTTTTCTACAAAAGGCCCCCCAAGTACCACTACCTCCAAATTTTTTTTTGCGAGTTTGTTTAAATTATTTTTTCGTTATGAATATTTTTCGATGTTGTCATCTTCAATTTTTTCATCCGAATTGTTTCTCCAACCAATAATCACAAGCCGATCGAGTGACCGAGCGCAGCGAGCAAGCGAGTACGACGTTATTTAGCTTGAACAAATTTTTCAATTCCAAACTTTTATTATTCTACAGGTACTTGACAGTTGTATCTGATTTCAATGCTTTTGTATGTTGATAATCATCAACCAACAATGGTTATTTTTTGGTGGAGAGATCTACACATTAATGGACTTGGCGAAAGGTTTTTGCACCAAAGGTGCTTTTTGGGGTTGATATCACTACTTTTTGTAAAATTTTGCTTGACCACCTAATAATTGTGCTCGCTCGCTACGCTCGCTCGGTTGTTCTGTACCTTTCATACCGCCCGAAGTTCCTCGATAAGCAGGAACGTCAACAGCAACGAGCATGCGTGTGCTCATAATTTTCCCCAAGTCTAAAATTTGTAAAGTGACGCGTAATGTACTGTCACGTGTTCAGCCTATAGGCTATATAGGCTGACTATACATAACATCATAGACATAGCACACGCAGGTATTGTATCACGTGATACAATACCAAAAGGTCGAAGCGTCGGTGTGACGACGCTCTTGGTATATAAGACGGACAAGGCTAAGCAACAGGAGCGTATTCGAGCCAAAGCGGCCGTGCGACTCATTGTCATTCATCCTCTATATTCTCTCAAACCGCAACATATTCACGTAAATTCTCATTTCGGATAGAGTCACGTACAAAGATTAAAAGATTGTTCAGCCATAGCGGCGTATCAATTAGAATCAAATAAAGAATAAAAGATTGTTCAGCCATAGCGGCGTATCAATTAGAATCAAATAAAAAAAATAAAAGATTGTTTCAGCCATAGCGGCGTTTCGATTAAAGTCATAGAATACAATATTGACTCAGCCAAAGCGGCGTCTCGATAAAAATCAAAAGGAAATTCAAATAAAAGAGTAAAACAAAAAAGTAAAGCAAAGTCCGGCCATTGAGCCTAAAATTTAAAATAAGAAAACTTAGATTAAGAAAACGTTCATAAAATCATTCATTCATTCATTCATTCATCTCATTCTCTCATAATTATTATTTTATGTTCACATTTTTATTTTTGTAAATAATAAGTTCTAAAAACCTAGAACAATAGATAAAATAAATAAGAAATGATCAACTGATTTCACAAATATCGGAAATCTAATCTTTGTCTTCTATTCTCCTTGAAAACATAACCTAAAAATTCTATTCTTTCAGAGAAGTACTTCACTTCAATTGCTTGTAAACTTAAATTCATTGTTTAGCTAAAAGGCAGCTTCGGTGAGTGTGTTGGACAGCTACGGTATAGCTATAATTGGTACCCTAGTCTGAGAACACACATATCCCAAGTCTGTAATAGGCAGCTTCGATGAGCTAGATTCAGGACAGCTACGATAGAGCGATAATTGCTATCCTAGTCTGGTGAATCTAGCATATCCCAAGTCTGTAGGGAGGCAGCTCTGGTAGAGTAAAATCTATCCGAGTCTGTATTAGGGTAAATTAAGGGTTTTTTCAACTTTTCCCAGAGGAGCTCCAAATATTCTAAGAAAATAACCCGTGACAAAGAATTCACGCGAACTAGTATAATTTCACGAGCCTTCAGCTCGTGAAACATATACAACAAGTTACAGTACTTTAATTGCGTTTACAAATTGTTCCATTACAATAATTCTTTATACCTACAACATCTAACCCTGCGTGCAGCCCTCCTCCTTTCTCATCCGGGCTTGGGACCGGCAATGGCGGAGTTACTTGCACGCAGGGTTATATGTTACTCATCACAACAGTATTTCAAAATTCGAATATTATTATAAGTGGTAACATAAAGCTCGTCGAAGTCTAACTCATAACGTCAACCTCTAATTCGGGTCTGAACAGAAGGTATCAAAATATATAGAACTAAGCCTATTGATGCAAGACTAGCGTAGAACATAAAATGGAAGTTTATGAAGTCAAACACTTGCATTCTGCTTTCTTTGTCTGACCCTTGTCGTTTCTAGTATCAAATCACACTATCCCGATATTTTGCAACCCTAGCGTTACCTTTCATCATCCTTTCTTCTTATACGGCGACCCGCTACAAAATTAAACAATCCATAAAAAAGGTTTTTCTCCGAAAATTACATTCATAAATGAAAATATGCTGAGTCCACAATGAATAAATAAATATACATAATAATCTATATTATCTGAGAAAGACAAAGTCAATCCATCATTTCTTTAATAGCGAATAAGTATTTTCATTCGATTCGTCGTCATAGCACTAATCTAAATTTGAAGAAACCTTAAGAAAGTCGAACATACAGACACAGGTTGCATACCAAAAGCCAACAAATTTTTTGAAATTTGACATTAAATTATGAATATACATTATATACATGGATTAAAAAATTATCTCCACCGAAGGTCAAGGCACTACGTTGACGTGGAGTATAGAATAAAGCTCATCGGAGTCCAACACACAACGTCGACTGACAGTCTCGATTTGACTAGATGATACAGAGTTAGATTACAAAACTCGTCGGAATCCGACGCATAACGTTGACTCACAATTTGAGTCTGAGCAGACGAGCTTTCGGAGATAAGCTTAACATAGAGCCTGAAGTGGAATTTGTTGCAATCCAACGTTTGAACTCGGCTTCATTCGTCTGGCTCCTTGCCGTTCCTTATATCAAATCATGCTATCCTCATATTTTTCAACCTCAACATTTTCTCTTGATTTTCTATTGTCAGACTTCCTCAGGCAGTAACTTGCTGAATAACGAACTCAAAAAACCGTTTCCTCCGATAATTGCATTCATAAATGAAAATAAGCCAAATCTACAATGTATAGGTAAATAAAATTAAGAGGTCATAGCCAGTTAAAAGTCATCTGACAATCTAGTGTCATTCAAGGTCAACCAAACCTAATCGTAAAATTACTTTTGTTCGTCTCAGCTACACCTTCTACACTTTTACCAGATTTTACACTTTTCACTAGAAATTTACACCTCCTATTGGGCGAGTGTAAAAAGTGTAAGAAAAGTGTGGAAAGTGTAAGCTCAGACGAACAAACCTATTATCCGTTCACAATTGTTATTTTATTTATCACCATGAATTTTACACGTCAGTCGATTCGCATAACCACAAAAGCTCAAGATCGTAGGATTTGAGATTAACCTATCGAAACATTTTTGTTGGTGACTATCTTATTAATGTACCTGGCGTAAGGCTTTCGCACCTAAGGGGCTTTTCGTGGGTATTCACTAGTTTTTGTACCTTCGAATTTTGTAATAATCATTGCTGGTAGTACTTTCTTTCATTTCCTTTATTCGAATTAAAAAACATGTAACGACGACACGCGCTGCTAAAGTTGCAGACGGTTTCTGTCTGCGATCCGAGCGCTAAGTACGTCGTGATCTCGTACTAATGGCAACTTCGGTGAAGATTTTCCCTTCCATGTCATATTTCCAGATGCGTAAGGACGTATGTTCTGTGTATTAGCATAGAACATACGTCCTGCGTTTAGCGACGGAATGTCATTTTATGGGAATGGTTTTTAGTGTGAAACAACTTTTGTGTGGATTTTTCCTTCTATGTCATGTCCCCAGATGCGTAAAGACGTATGTTCTGAGTATAAGCGTAGAACATACGTCCTGCGTTCAGCGACGAAATGTGATTTTATGGGAATGGTTTTAGTTGGCTGAATTTTGGTCTGAAGAAGACTAAAGACAAACATTGTACGTGGAAACGGTGTATCAGAATCTGAAATTAATTATATCTCAGCACTTTAGACACCCATTTAGTCGATCTAGGGCTCAAATGAAAGCTTTTAATGGCCACATCCTAGATAAAATTAGTTTCAATTTGTGTATGTTGTGAGGTAAAAGAAAACGGAGATACTAATTCGCGTTATAGGTTAGGGTAGTTGCCTCTCGGGTATATAGACTCGTTGAGTCTCGCGCGTGAAAAAAATTCTTTTTTAACGTACTTGGCGCGAGACTCTACCGAGTGTCTTGAACAGAACCACGAATACTTGTAAAGAAATTCATACTGAGTCGGTACCAAAATCCTCTAATAATTCGAAACTAAATTATTTTGATGAGTCAATACCTTGGGCCGATTATGAAAGACAGTTCCAAATAATAGCAAAAGTCATTCTTGGTCCCATATTACTAAAGCCGGACAGCTTGCTGGCAGCCTAAGAGGTCCTGCTTTGGCTGTTTTATCATCTCTCACTGATCGTGACATTGAGGATTTCGAAAAACTCAGTACGGCTTTGAGATTAAGATTCGGAAACCAACACATTTCCAAACTATCATCAACCCAATTGGGACTAAAAAGATAAAGTAAAGAAGGAGGTCTTGCCTCACTCGGCGTAGACATAGAAAGATTAGCCAGAATAGCTCTACCTCGCTGTGACGAATCTACCAGGAACATGTTAGCATGTGATAAATTTATAAATGCAATATCAGATCCAGAACTTAGACATACTCTTAGCTTGTCGGGACCTTTTTCAGTACAAGAAGCAGTTATAAAAGGTTTAGAAATCGAAGCTTTAACCGAACATCATTTAGGAGCAGAAAAAATTATACGAGTCGAGACAGAAAAGACAACTGATACTTTGACAAAGACTAACGGGACTAATAGATTTACTCCTAATACAAATACCGAAATAAGAAGAACTACTCCCTGGCAGTGATTTAATAACGCTAATAATAATAATAATAATAGGAAACCTTACATAACAAATGCCGTAGATAGACCCCCGCCCATATGTAAATTTTGTCATAAGATGGGACATGATGCGAATCATTGTTTCGCGTTGGAACGTGGAAGCCAAACATGTAACGGGAATTCTTCGAATCCCCGAACTTCATGGAGATAAGACAACGATTTAAATAAAGATATTTCTTAAAAGGCTACGGAAAGTCAACAGGGTTCTTCTAACCAAAAAAACTTGTGAATGATGATTTAAAAGGGCGGAAGTCATCATGTGTTCGACCCAACAGTAGCCCTATTTTAACACAATTTTCAATTCGAAGCCTAAGACAAACAGGCTTATATGCGCGAGGGACTGTCAACGAAGTTAACTGCCTCTGGGTCATAGACACTGGGGCAGAAGTTACATTGGTCCGTTCGGATCTCAAAATTTATTAATCCAATCCAGCCTTTTTCTTCCCTACGTACTGCTACAGGAGAAATAACTCCAGTTTCAAGAGAAGTTTCAGTTGAGATTAGTGTGTCAGAGTGTATTGATTCTTCGCACAATGTTTATGTAGCAGACATAGAAGATGAAGGGATTTGAGGGATTGATTTTCTCACGGCGCATAATTGTGTAATTTCTACTGAAGGTGCTGAAGGGAACTTATTAATTTCGGGTCGACACAAGGTAATTCTTTTAACAACCAGAAGTAAAACTTCTAGTATTCCCCACGTGCGGACAGTAGATCTTTCTGAAGAAGAGTTAGATTCATTTCCTAGTCATTTACAGAATCTATATAAAAACTCGTCGACTTGTTGAGATTCTTCTCAGAAAGAAAAATTTAGAACTTCGATTAAAGATTTTCAAGACACCTTTGCGAAGAACAACAACGACAAAGGAAGAAGTACATTCACAACTCATACAATCGACGTAGGAGAACATGCACCTATAAAACAAGCAGCCACGAGATTGTCACTGAATGGACGAGAAGAAGTGGACAAATTGGTCCGGGAAATTCTCGCCATCGATGTAATAGAACCATCCTCCAGTCCCTGGGCTTCGCCTATTTTCTTAGTGACAAAGAAAGATGGGACAGAAAGATTTTGTTTCGATGACAGGAGGTTAAATGATAGACCCAAAAAAGATTCCTATCCCTTGCCGAGGATTGAAGAAACCCTCGATTTAATAGCTGGAGTAGAATGGTTCGGTACTATAGATTTACAGAGTGTTTATTGGCAAGTTGAAATGCATGAAAAGGATAAAGAGAAGACCGCTTTTGTTACTGGTCTAGGAGGGTTATGGCATTTCAAAGTAATGCCTCTTGGGTTATGCAACGCTCCTGCGACTTTTGGAAGAACGATGGAAACTATTCTACGAGGGATTACAGATAAGAAATGCCTGGTATATCTGGACGATATAATTGTTTTTGGAAAGACTTTCGGACAACAGATAGAAAATCTAGAAGAGGTCTTTTCTCGTTTCAGACAAGCAGGACTCGAAATGAGTCCGAAGAAATGTCATCTTTTTCAACGAGAAGTTCACTTTCTTGGACATGTAGCCTCCGCAGAAGGAGTCAAGACGGACCCTGCGAAGATAGAAAAAGTGTCAAATTGGCCCCGTCCTGTAGATAGAGAAAGAATTCAAAGTTTTGAAGGGCTCTGCACTTACTATCGTCGTTTTGGTAAAGGGTTTGCAACCATAGCTAGACCTCTTCATCATTTAACTGGGAGTAAGGTTTTTTTTGATTGGTCCAAAGAATGCGAAGAAGCTTTTGTCAGATTAAAAACTTATTTAACCTCTTCGCCTATTCTGGCTTATCCTCAGGTGGAAAATCCTTTCATTTTAGATTCTGACGCTCCACTCTCAGGAATAGGTGGAGTTTTATCTCAAATCCAGGAGGGTAGTGAAAGTGTTGTTAGTTATTATAGTCGAGTACTTAGTAAGACGGAAACAAATTATTGTGTGACTCGTAGGGAACTTTTAGCTGTCGTTAAAACAGTAACTCACTTTCATCATTATTTATATGGAAGGAAGTTTTTGATTAGGGCAGATCATGTTCCCTCAAGTGGTCACTTTCTTTTAAATCTCCGGAGGGACAGGTAGCTAGATGGATAGAGAGGCTGGGCCAATATGATTTTGACATTCAACACCGCGCTGGACTTCAACATGGAAACGCAGATGCCCTCTCTAGAAGACCTTGCGAAGGACCTAAGGAATGCAAGCAGTGTACAAGATTACAGAAACAACAAGACGAACCCTATAAGATCCGATCGATCACTTTTGAAGGAAACTTGAAGGAATAGAAAAAGGCTCAACAAGAGGATGAAGTTCTAATTCAAATCAGGACTTGGAAAGAGTCAAAGATACGCCCTGAGTGGCAAGATGTTTCTGCCAAGAGCCAAGATTTTGAAATTTATTGGGCTCAATGGGATTCCCTGTCTATACTGAGAGATTTGCTATACCGAAAATGGGAATCTCCACATTTGAAAGAAATAATATGGCAGCTTCTAGTACCGTAAAAGAAGATAGGAGAAATCCTAGAGGAATACCATGATTCTCCTTCAAGTGGACACTTCGCCTCCAATAAAACTTTAAGTCGGATTAGGGAACGATTTTTCTGGGCTCATTGTGGGATGGATGTTGATGATTGGTGTAGGCTCTGCAAAGTTTGTAATGCAAAGAAAGGTCCACGTGGCAAGGGAAGACGTTCTTTTCAGGTATGTAATGTCGGAGCACCCTTTGAGAGAGTGGCTATGGATGTTCTCGGGCCACTACCTCTTTCAAGATCTGGAAATAAATATGCCTTAGTTATTGCTGATTATTTTACTAAATGGCCCGAGGTCATTCCTATGCCTAATCAGGAGGCGAAGACAGTTGCTCAAACGTTTGTTTGAGATTTTATTTGTAGATATGGGACTTCTCTCGAATCACATACGGATCGAGGTCGAAACTTTGAGTCAATTTTTATGGAGGAAATTTCTAAGGTTTTAGGGATAAGAAAGACTCATACAACCCCCCTTCATCCTCAGTCTGACGGCATGGTGGAACGATTAAATAGAACTCTTTCAGGTTATTTGGCCTCTTTCGTTAACAAGAGTCAACGAGATTGGGATGAGTGGATTCCTCTTTTTCTTCTTTCATACAAATCAGCTGTACATGAGACGACTAAACAGTCTCCAGCTTCTATGCTTATGGGAAAGGATCTCCGTTTACCCTCAGATTTAGACAAGGGACCTATCCCTTCACCAGATCCTCTCTAGAATGATTTCGTTTCTACTTTAAGGGACAGATTAGAACAAATACATAATTTTGCAAGGAGTAGAATTCGAGTTGTTTCAGATAGAGCGAAAGCTCGTTATGATATTAGAGCTCGGCATCTAGAATTTAAAACAGGAGATTTAGTTTGGCTCTTCCAACCGAGGAGAGAAAAAAGACGTTGTCCAAAATTACAATCAAATTGGGAGGGTCTTTACACAATAATCGATAAAATAAATAGCGTGGTTTATAGAATACAACGTTCTACACGTACTAAACCTAAGGCAAAAGTAACCTTTTGCCTGGATACAAATACGTTGGTCTTCTTCAAAACTTTCACTGTGCTCCCGATCCATGCGAGCATTCAGTTTAGATTTAAGAGCTTCGAGAGCCTGCTGCATGGATTGCTCGAATGTCTCTTTTATGGACCGTTCAAGAGCAATATATGATTGCTGTGTAATATCCTCAAGACTTTGCAGAGAAACAGCATCGGTTGCTTCCTGTGGATGTGCGATATTACACAATCGTTTATTGTCTACGTCGTACTTGTTATCGATGGTGGTTTTAAACCCAACACCGGGAGGTCCACGACTACACACACTTTTGATTTTTCTGCTAGCGAACCGACGACCGAATATATGTCTATGCTCATTGTTAAATGATCTAGCTCGATTCGAAGCGAATTCCTCGAAGTAGTCCGTTATGACTGAAAACTTGAAGATCAGATCCTACGGCAGCCGGCCGAATCTCCAGAATTTCCTTCTTCACCGTTAGCGCGTCAATCTCTTCCGTCATAAAAGCCTGAATGTGTCGATTTCCATCGAAATTGTTGGTATGCTCTCGATCTAGTCGTGCGGTAAGTTCAGATTCAAACTCGCGAAGTGCTTGTAGCGTGGAGTTTGAAAATGTTTCTTCCATAGAATGCTCGAGGGGACCCGAGGCTCGCCCTTCGAAACTTTTCAGAGAAACGACGTCGTTAGGTTCCTGTGGATCGGCTGTATTACATAATCGTTTGCCGTCTAAATCGTACTGATTATCGGCGGTGAATTTAAATCCAGCACCCGGAAGGCCTCGAATCACACTTTTTTCAAAGCCGTTGCTCGTCAGCTGTCGTCCAAATATGTCTATGCTCATTGTTCAACGATCCATGACCGAATGATCATTCTATGATTAATCGCATGCTAATAAATGATTCCCGCCTCGCGTAGCTCCTCAATAATGGAGGATATTTCATTGGTATGGCTAGTATTGCCGGCTGCTTGGGATGCCATGAGTAGTCGAAGACGATCAACGAGCTCATTAGGATCATCCCAATAAACATAATCCATGCTTTGCCCCTGCGCAATTTTATGGGTGGGTAATAAACCTTCACCGGATCTTTCTCGGGGTTTTTCCACCGGCGGGTCGATGTATGGACCAATGAAATCTCTATACTTCGAACTGTTTTCCCGATCATGATGGGGACTTTTTTCGGCTCTGTAATATTTCCGATATGCATTCGTTTTCTTCACGATTTTGATATAATTCAATTTGTCGCTTTTATTTACAATCGGGGGATCGGGAAACTTTTTGAATAACAATTCAAGCAATCCCGGCGTGTTCTCATAGCTCTTATCGCCTACATATATCTGATTTTCGCCAAATACGATATCCGAATCGCCGATCTTCATTCCACCGACTAGCTTTCGAACACCATATTTCGTGTCCAAGTTCTTGCGCTCTTTGGATAAGGTAAACATGCTCAAATAGCGCGCCGTCTTGACCACTTTTCTCGACACCGGTATGCTTGTAGAAGCGACTGCAAACGCACCATCCTGGTTGTTATCATCGTCATCATCATGGGCATCATCTGTATCACCCACAGCGGCGATGGCTGTAACATTGTCTCCAATAGCAACGCTAGCTGCCAGGCTGCCCTCAACCGCACTTCTATATGCACCATTATCATCATCATCATCATCATCATCATCATCATCATCATCATCATTATCTTCATCATCATCAGAAGCATTCTCATAATTTTCTGTTCTCACAAAATCTTCCGTTTTCTCTGTCTTAACCGAACCCTCCGGCTCCGTTTTCACTTCTCGGTTTATTAGTAGCTGCTGCTGCTGCTTCGATGAATCTACCAACTTGTGTAGTGGTGTGACCAGAGGTTTGAAGATTTCACTAATAGCTTGCTCACTTGTGTCTTTCCCCATTTTGATCATTTCGTGTTTACGTCGAATGATGTCGCTAGCCCTTGCTATTTCTCGCAGCACATCGTTTTGCTTACGTATCTTGGAGCTCTCCATGCTGCCAGTTTGATCGATGTGCTGTGACTGTATGCGGTTTATTGATGATTCAGACTTATAAAGCAGTCGAAACCTCTCCTATATCGTCAGCGTTAATCTCGCTGTCTTTGTCGATGGTTACAAAACTATATCTACCGTCATTGACTAAAGATTTGTAAAGACGGCCAGGTTAATGGGGTCGTCGAAGCTCGAATTTTCAGCTGTGCACGACCGCCCTCTTGATGACCTCGAGCATTTTTAGCCGAACTACGCTACCGTCCCGGTCCAATGAATAAAACAGTTTCCTGACAATGATCTTACCATTCGGGCACACAGGGTAAGGCAGTTTAGAGTTTGAGGTCTGATATACCGACCTATGAATATATGGGGCATTCGGCGATTAGCAAACGCTCACCGTCGGCGATCTTTTTTCCAATTTTCATTTTCATGCCACATTTTCTCCGCAAAGGTTCATTTTTTTCCCTCCCTCTTATCAATAATTTCGGCAGTGATTCATTCTGTAGACAAAATATAGGTGTTTTTTTTAATTCTGAAAATATTCCCCGAGATTCGCCAACAAATTACGATCATTTTAAAACTGATAAGAAAGCTGGATCAATTTTCTTCAAATTGTTCAACAAATTTGGAGAGAAAACTTCCCGAGGAATGAGTATGGTAACGTGTTCTAAAAATTAGAAAAAATATTTGTGGAGTACTTCGAAATTTTTCAATTGTGTCACAAGAATAAAAAACGCGAATTTCAGCCTATTACACGAAATCCGCTAAATTTTCGAGAACACGATGAAACCGCCGGTTCTGAAAAATATTTGAAAGTACCGCAAACTGACAGACAAATGATAAACTTGATAATCCTTATTGAATTATATGATTTTTCTCTTTCTTTAGTTCAAAACTCAGTAGATGTTTTTGGGAAAGTGCAGCAAGAAGTTTTTTCCATTTGTGAGATGGCCGAATATTTGAAAGGTCTAAATTTGAATGAAATGGACTCTGAATGCATTGTATCTCCTCCTAAGGTATCAAATATTAGAATTTGCAGTCATTCGGGACGACTTAGATGTAATTTTTGGTTTCTATAGAAGTTACAATAGACGAATACTTGAATATTCCTTTTCAAACTTTGCGATACGGAGCAATGTGGTTTAATGCATATCAAACAAGGAAGGGAAGCGATCTTACGAGCGGATGGGAAAGAGGAGAGGTGTTCTAGAAAAGGTTTGGTCATTTGATGGTTGTTGATTTCTTAGCCGAAGTTATACAAAGCTTCGTTTGAACAAAAAAAAATTGAGTTTCATTAACCACTGCCTAAATGACGATACTTTTCCCATTTGATTGACATGGGATTCTTACACTTCTTAGACTTTAATTGTTTTCGTGTTTATTATATTCATTACCTCATAAAATATTGTTGATCCTACTACTGTTCTGACCTATTTAGATGGACAAATTTTTGCAAATTTTTTACTTTTGAAGAGGTCCAAATTTATTCGAAAATATTCGAAGATCATTAAAAAATACGCTGAAGATAAATTTAGATCTCTTCAAAAGTCGTTGAAAAAATTTAAAAAAATTTGTCCATCTAAATAGGTCAGAACAGTAGTAAAATCAACAATATTTTATGAGGTAATGAATATAATAAACACGAAAACAATCAAAGTCTAAGAAGTGCAAAAATCCCATGTTAATCAAATGGGAGGAGTATCGTCATTGAGGCAGGGGTTGATGGAACTTTAATTTTTTTTTTTTTCTTTTTCATAATGGTTTTTAGGCTATAAACTAATGATTTGGACCATACCCAAGTGTAAAAAGTCAATTTGGAAAATAACGGACACCCTACTGTACATATAATTGAGGAATGGGAAAGGAATTTTTTTTAAATGAATACATTTGTTAAATTTTTATTTCGATATAATTATCGTTTATTATTAATTTAATAAAAATTGAAATTTGAAACTGTTTTGGCGCCGCGGCCGGTGCCTCTTTTGGCACCGCGGCTGCGGCCGCCCGCCTTCCCCCTTTCGCGTTTTCTATTCTCCACGGGTTTGCTGAAACAAAAAGTTTAAACTTATACTTCAGTGTTGACTGAAAGTTAGTAGCAGTGGTGATGAACTGTTATTATTGGCGGTAGGAGAGGGGTTGGAGGGAGGGGGGGCCACCCGCCCACCCACTTCCCCCCCTTCCTCCAGGGGGTTACTTGGACTATGTCCACTGCTTAGATGCTTCTTCTTCATCTCGACGTTTCGGGCGCTGAAATCTGCTCCCGTCCTCAGGATGGTAGTCTGGCGATTTCCCTTAACAGAGTGATCAAATTCCGTGCTCCCACCGGTATATATAGGTTGGTTGTCCAAGTAACCCCCTGGCGGAAGGGGGGGAAGTGGGTGGGCGGGTGGCCCCCCCTCCCTCCAACCCCTCTCCTACCTCCAATAATAACAGTTATACTTCAGTGATTATTCATCATACATTCGATAAAAAGGAAAAGCAAAAGAAAAATCAAATGATACCGATGTCCCACTCAACCTAAAATCCGCATCTTTGGACATCATAATTTGTTTCTCCCACCTTGATGAACTTTTTCAGGTGTGGCCCGTTGGAGAATCGAAATTTAGTAAATTTGGAAACACCCTTGTGTACACGCAAGTGAATTCAAACAGCTAGGACTTGAAAACTACTAGCCTAGTCGAATTAGACCAAAAAAGGGGCTGACCCGAAAAAAATTGTAAGTAACAATTTTCCTTCGGAAATCGTTGGGGGGGGGGGGGGGGTCACTGGCAGTCTAGAGTTCGGTTTTCGGGATCCGCACCCCGTTGCGCCATCTTGAATTTAAGGTTTATTCGTTGAATAACTTGTTTATTTTCAATTTCACACGAAAAATGGTGATTACCGAAGTTGTTTGGAATTGAATTTCCTACAATTTTGGCTTCCACCAATTTTTCCCTAGGATCGATATTTTTCGATTAAGACCCAAAAAGAGGTGGAGGTGAACCTAAATATTCTATTATCTCGTTTGTTATTGATTCTTTTCCGTATAAACGATGATAAACTAACTTGTTGACAATTGAATTTGCTACTTTGCTAATAATTTTTAATTTTTTTTTTTCAATTTTTAATTTCAAACAACTTCGGTAATAACCATTCTTCATGTAAAATTGAAAATAAACGAGTTATTCAATAAACAAAAATTCACCCTCAAATTCAAGATGGGGGATGAAGCAACGGGGTGCGAATTGCGAAAACCAAACTGTAGACTGCCAGTGCCCCCCCCCCCCCTCCCCCCCGCAACGATTTCCGAAGGAAAATTGCTACTTACAATTTTTTCCGGGTCAAACCCTAATTCGACTGATAAATACATTGTATGTGTTGCGAAATCATGAGCGACAACGGCTGAACGAGGACGGGGATTGAAATAGTTTATAGGCTTGTTAAGGATTTCAAAAAACGAGCTGAAGTAAAAATACGATCAATGTTCAATTGGTACGTTGATTTTTTGGCCTGAATTGACATAATTGCAATCATTCAATCATTTCCCCTCTTCCCGTCGCTGAATACCGAATATGTTGGCGAGCAGCACTCGAGAAAACACGTTGGAAACCGCTTCATATTTATGTTATTATAAGATGAGATTGAATGAAGAAATAGTTACCCATTATTTTCCACCGCGGAGGCCTCCCCCGCGCTGCCGCCTTTCTCGCCCTGTTCGCTGAAATTAACACGTCGATGCATTTACACCTGGCATTTGATTGAAATATGACATTGATCGTCTATGATCTGCATTCTAATTAGCGTATTTGACTGAAATGATTATTTACCTTTTTTTATCGGCAACGGCCGCTTCGCCTTGCGTTCGCGCCGGCGTCTCGACGGCCGGCGCATCGTTTTTCTTGTTTTCTGTAATTTTAGAAAATGTCTCTGTGAAATAGTGAAAAAAATACAAAAAATCGCAATATTTGAGAATTAATTGGAGCGAATGAAGTAATTGTAATAACACCAACTCGATGTTCATTCGCTTTCTACAAAATTTTCCGCGACAAAGTGGAAAGAATGGAACACTTGATTATAGGTATACGTACCATCAGCCATGGCTTGCTGTTGTAAACTGAAGAAGTTCGCACTCGCGAGGCTTACGACCGTTGTCTGTGTAACTGCGCGCGTTGACATTCCTCAGTCAACGCTGCGCAACGGCTCCCCGGCTTAAGTTTACGAATATTCATCTTTTATTTGTAAATTTCAATCTCAAAATATGCACTCAGTATGATTTTTTTTTAATTTCCATTTTTTTTTCGTCTATCTATTCAACTTCCTGAAAAATCAAGCGATTAGAAAAAATGAGGGGGTCAAAATGTTTGTTTCGAAATACTCCTCCGTTAAAGATTATTTTGAAAATCATTCATGTTTTAATTCAATCAGTTTTTTTCAATTTTGAGCATAAATCGCATCTTCTATGTTGATTGTCTCCTTCGATTTTTTTCATTTTTTTTATCACAAACTGTTATTTATTTGAAGAATTTTAAACCCAGTTTCATAGTGGGCAATTCATTCTTTCTTTTTTTCTTTATTATTTTATTGTCTCTGTTTCCTCAAATCAAATGAAATTAAATTAATTCTAAAATGTCTATTAATTTGAGAAAACAGAAACAATTAAATAATTTTAAAAAATAGAAAGAATGAATTGCCCGCTTTGAAACTAGGCTCAAAATTTTTTGAATAAATAACAGTTTTTCATCAACAAAAAATGAAAAAAATCGAAGGAGACAATCCGATTTATGCTTAAAATTGGAAAAAACTGATTAAATTAAAACATGAAGGATTTTTCACATCATCTGAAACGGAAGAGTATTTCAAAACAAACATTTTGACCCCCCCATTTTTTCGAATCACTTGATTTTTCAGGTAGTTATAGATAAACGAAAGAAAAAAAAAATATGGAAATTGAAAAAAAATCCTACTGACTGCATATTTTGAGACAAAAATTTGAAAAAAATTAGGTGAGTTCCTTATTATGAGCTCAAAATGGGGAAAAAATTGGCAAATTTAAAGAATGCAAAAGTCCAGCAGTTACTGATTTGGCGTTAAATTCCCCATATACTATAAAACCAATAAACACAAATCAAAAATAGATAATAATATGGTGATCATCATTTTCGGGTGAAACGAATTTCAATCCCCCTCCCAAATCTGTTCTAAATCCTTGGCTAACAATGTGTCCGGAACATCAGGACCTTAGCTCAATGGAAACACGTGCACCACCGAGTTTCGAACGTTTTGTTTGGATAAAAAATAGCCTCCACCACCACACGGCTCATTTTCAGGCAAAAAGCGAAATTGTGGTGAAAAACGAATATCTTCTATCACGTGGTTCAAATTTTTCGTATAAAAGTAGAAACAATTCGCAACTAATAATTTTGCTCTTTTCGTGGTTTTTGATTCTTGATTTCTGTGCGGGATGAAATATGGAACGAAAAATATTTCTGAGTTGCGAATTGTTTCTAGTTTCGTAGAAAAAGATTAGAACTCTGCAATAAGAAATACGTGTATTTATATACCCATTATAATGAATATGAACAAGCGTGTGATTCGGTTGATCACGATGGGCCAACCCTCGAACTTCCCGCGCAGAGAATATTCTTTTATCGTTTGCAATATATTTTCTGCGAAATATGATCGTTTCAATTATTATGATCATGATGGATCGTTCAATTTTTTCGAGAACTACTATATGGATTGATTTCAAAATTCAATCAGATCTGAGTTGGCGCGAATCCTACCGATTCAGACCAAGATCATCTGAATCCGTTGATCCATTCTCGAGATATCATCAAAAAACATTTCATTTCTTGACTAACTCAAAAGCTACTGGACGGATTGAATCCAAAATCTGATCAGTTCCAAGTTGAAAAAAACTACATCGAGTTGAGAGTCTAAAAAATATAAAATGGGTTGAAAAATCATTCATAGCAAAAAAACATGAAGAATGCTGGAGTAGATATTCTCAACATACATCGCGTTACTAATGCCATGAGGTCGTAAGCGCCAAAAACTCCATTTAAGTGCCAGAAGGTCGTATAATTTTTTTTTTTTTCTGGATTCGCTTCGGAATCACCAATAACGTGTAGATCAATTGAAATAGGGAAAATCGAAAATTAGAAGCAGAAGGTCGTATGTCCGCGTACATACGACCTTTTGGCTTTATTTTCAGTGAAAAATCAGGAAAATTAAAGCCAGAAGGTCGTATCCATCATTTTTTTTTTTTCCTCGGATTCGCCATGAAATTGATGGAAACACATAGATCCATCGAAATTCCCCCTTAGTTTTACGAAAAAATCCCGCAAACTGAAGCCAGAAGGTCGTATCCGCCATTTTTTTTTTTCCCGGAATCGTCTGGAAATTGACAAAAACGCGTATTTTCATTGTAATTCCAAAAAAAAAAACAATTTTTGGTCGATAGGACCTTCTGGCTTTATTATTGAGAGAAAATCAGGAAAGATAAAGCCAGAAGGTCGTATCAACCAAAATTTCAATTTTTCCTGTTTTCTCGGCTACGATCACTTCTCATTGGTTATTTTTCGTAGAAAATGTGATTCCGAAATTTCTCAAAAATTAAAATAAAATTAAAATCGAAATTTCTATTCTTCAATCAAAAAAATTGCAATATTTTTTTTTCATTTTGAACAAGTGATTATTTCGTCAGATTTTCTTTTCACCGCCACTAATTCGTCTCTGTTCGTGAATAACGTGATTTCTGGAATTTTGGTCGATACGACCTTCTGGCTTTATCTTTCCCGATTTTCTCTCAAAACTAAAGCCAGAAGGTCGTATCGACCAAAATTTTCGATTTTCAAAATTTTGATGGATTTATTCATAGTTGTGAGTTTTTAGGCGAATGGCGTAAGAAAAAGAATTATACGACCTTCTGGCTTTAAGAAGACCAAAAGGTCGTATAATGTCGCTTACCACCTTATGGCATTAGTAACGCGACATATTGAGTTCAATACATTCTAAAAATGGTTCAGAAACCAGCCAACATAATTGGGTATTAATACAAATGCCCTATATAATACAGTTGGTATAAATGATTCCATTTTTGTAGGCTGTATAGGTCAAAAAGTCGCACGGTCGATATATAGCAGACCTACTTATTGGCACAGCTAATCATAACCAGGCCACTGCACAGTCCTTCCGTACCGGCAAGACCGGTAATTTGGAAATCTGCCATCACCCTCGTGCCCCGCGGTGCCCCCGGACCGGGCTTCAAAAAATTACCCGTGGCTGGCCGTCTTTACAAATCTTTAGTCAATGCTACTGTCATTCCAACATGCTAAGCACAAATCTTTGAATTGTTGATAGGTCATATCGGTGTTCACGTGATCAGCGTAGATGTGTTCCAAATTCATCTCATCTTGACGAAAAAGAACCAGCAAGTTTGCATTATCACGCACCAAATGTTTCGGTATTCGAGCATATGTTTGACAACGATAAAAACTATCGACATCTCTGTGCCGCCCCATGCAAAAATAGGCTCTGATATTATCCTGCTTCTCACAGGCCACGTCATCGAAAATCATAATCGAGTTGGGGTGCGCATCTTTCGGCTCTACAACCTCCTTGTGCTCATCAAACGGAAAATAACCCATTCACTCGACCGGTTCCAACAACCTCTTCAAGAACTCATACTTGGGCTGATTGAGGGATTTTAAATAGACGTACACATTCTCAAATCGAAGGCCATCAGCGTGGGTGGGTAGTGTGAGAAGAGCATTAGTTTTACCGCAATTCGAAGGCCCGCAAAAGACAGCTCTTACACTATTTGGTAGTAGGGCCCCGTGTCGTTTCCCCTTCTTCTTTTTTCGCTCGACCAATTTATCGAAATTGGCAATGGGTAGTTTAATTGTTTGATCCAGAAATTTCATGATGCTTGGCAAACGTCGCAATGCAAACTAATATATTTATACATAAAATACGTGCTTTTATAGAATTTATGTTAATTCATGGCCGACCATGGTTGAACACACACGTAGACAAAGGCGCGGTTGTGGATTAATGAATAAAATCACCAACAATCTCCCTGTCGAATTACATGTTCCTGGTTATCAGTACTGCGGACCTGGCACGAAATTGGCAAAGAGGTTAGCTCGTGGTGATCGAGGCATCAATGCTCTAGACGCTGCATGCAAACAGCACGATATCGCATACTCCAAGAATCACGATAATATCGTGGAACGTCATAAGGCTGATAAAGTGCTTGCCGAGAGGGCTTGGAATCGGGTTTCGGCTAAAGACGCAAGTGCAGCCGAAAAAGCTGTCGCCTGGGCGGTCACCAACACCATGAAAGCAAAATCCAAACTGGGTATGGGTATGAGGAGGGTCAAGACACAGGCATCGCTCAAGAACAGGAAAAGGACATTGAAATTTATTATACAGGCAGCAAAGAAATCCATGAAGCCTGGTTCCAAAGCTGTTGAGTCCGCTCTAGCTGGTACCCGTGCGGCCTTGTCTAATGGAAAAGTGCACGTGCCTCGTATTTTACCCGTCCCTAAGAAAACTGGTGGTTTATTACCGTTTCTTATCCTAATATTCGCGGCCCTTAGCGCTACAGGTGCTTTAGCGGGCGGTGCTGCGGGCATAGCGAAGGTTGTCAATGAAGCTAATGCAAACAAACATCAGTTACAAGAATCCAAGCGACACAACGCAACAATGGAGGCGATTGCTTCAGGAAAGGGCTTATACCTGAAACCGTATAAGAAGGGTATGGGGTTGTATTCGAAGCCAGCAAACAACTAATAAAGCTACCACGCCGAGCAATCACAGATGCCGATTTGCTCAACTATGCAAGAGCTATGAAAATTCCAAATTTTCGTGGTGTTTTTATGCGAAATGATTTACCCTGCTCAGGGCCTAGAAAGCGTGAGTCTGCGATCATGAATCTTGATGATAAAGACGGTCCAGGGACGCATTGGGTTGCATACACAAAAAACGGCAACGATGCGGTGTATTTCGACAGTTTTGGTGATTTACAACCGCCTAGAGATCTTATGAAATATCTCGGTGTTGGTAGCGTAAAATATAATCATAAGAGATATCAAGAATATAACACAATAATTTGCGGTCACTTGTGCCTCAAGTTTCTCAGTGGACAACTATGAAATGTATGCGTATTGTTGATGTGGTATTAGTCATGGCTGATTCGTTCACGTTGACACTCTCCGGGGAATCGTCGGTCTTGAGGACTCAATATTTTCCCCCTATCGAGCTATCACCGACAAAGATGTATGTTCTCGGACTGATAGAGCTCTTGACATTCAACGCAATACCCAATATAGATGGGGGGTGTCATAAGTTTTATGCATCGCCCAACACAATAATTACCATACCTACTGGGAGCTATGAAATTGAAGATATCGCAAATTATTTGAAAAGAGCATTACCTGATGATATAAAATTTAGTCTAAAAGCTAATAACAATGAGCTACTCAGCGAAATCAGATGCAATCAACAGATAGACTTTCACCCAAAAGATTCAATTGGTCATTTGCTCGGTTTCACCCCCGATGTTCTCCAAGGTGGTATTACCCACAAATCCAAGTTACCCGTTCGCATACTCAAAGTCAACGCTTTGCGGGTTGAGTGTAATATTACCACGGGTGCATATATCAACGAGCCTCAAGTACATACGATTCATCAATTTTTCCCAACCGTACCACCCGGATATAAGATCGTGGAAGTGCCGACAAATGTCATTTACCATCCAATCACCGTACGGTCAATACATGATATACAGTTGAGAATAGTCGATCAGGACGGAAAATTGATGAATTTTCGTGGTGAAACTCTAACTATACGATTACACGTGAAATCTTTGAGATAATATGGTAATTGTGTTTGAGGGGGCAAGAAAATCTGGTGGTAGTTATAACAGCTCGATAACATGCCCAAACATCATCAGTCATCGTGCAGCTCCGATTCGGATGACACATCAGAACGCTCAGTTTCTCCAGAGCCTAGGACTCCGACTTCGTTGTGGTGGAAAATAAGAATTCGTTGCTATATCTGCATATGCCCACCGCGAAAATGATAAAAATCCAAACACCTGTAACCTTCGACGAGTCGATTGCCCACTGTGAAATACATGCACATCAACCGTATGCCGCGTCTACATTCAAAAATAACGATGAGATCCGCATAGCTGTGCAGAATCAAGATGCGTGTGTATTACCCAGCAAAAGTTCGCTCCACATCTATGGCCGGATTACAAAATCAGATGGCAGCGTTGTTGGTGAAAGCACTGATTTGGTCAATATGGCTGTGTGTCACATGTTTAGCGAGATGCGTTACGAGCTGAATGGTCACGAGATTGACCAGAATAAGAATGTCGGCATCACGAGTATTATGAAGGGGTACTTATCACTCACCCCAAGACAACGATATCTCTTGGAGAACACCGGCTGGTTGGAGGATAATAATAAGCTAACCAACGCCGATGGGTACTTTGATGTTGTTATACCACTGAATTTTCTACTCGGATTTGCCGAGGATTATAATCGAATAATCGTCGATGCAAAGCATGAGCTGATTTTGACCCGATCAAACAATGATATAAGTGCCATTTGTCAAACCACCGTGGAGGAAATCAAAATTTCGCTCGAAAAAATTGAATGGTTATTACAATACATCAGACTGTCGGATCCTGCAAAGATCGAAATGCTCAATCATACAGGGTGATTCTTTTTGCGCGCACCATTTGGTAAGGGTAGATTCCTTGTGAAATTCTAAGATTAATTTTCCTTTACCAAAAAGTCCTGGGTCTAATATTTTCCGGGCTACAGAAGGTCTTAGTTGATCAATCACAGAGCTTACAGCTGCTCAAGTTAGGGCCGGGTCAAAAGTATAAGACTAGCAGTGCCCGTGGCGAGTCGATTTCCAGTGAAATAAAAATAAATGATTAAATCTAGTGATAAATTTTTTCACCGTGTGGCATTTGGGTTACAGTTATTGTCGCCAGGAGTTACCAGGAGTTGTTTTCGTACAACATACACTTTCATTATCTGTGACCAGGACAACCACCACGTTGGCTTCGTCCTCCGGGTACACCGCTATGTAGTTTTCGTCCTCCAGGTACATAGCTACGTAGTTCTTGTCCTCCAGGTCGACCGCACCGTAGTTTTCCTCATCAAGGTCGACTGCACCGTAGTTTTCTTCGTCTAGTTCAACCGCACCGTAGTTTTCGTCATCCAGGTCCACCGTTACATAGTTTTCATCCTCCAGGTCGACTGCACCTTAGTTTTCTTCGTCTAGTTCAACCGCACCGTAGTTTAAACTATGTAACGGTGGACCTGGATGACGAAAACTACGGTGCGGTCGAACTAGATGGAGAAAACTACGGTGCGGTCGAACTAGACGGAGAAAACTACGGTGCAGTCGACCTGGAGGACGAAAACTATGTAACAGTGGACCTAGATGACGAAAACTACGGTGCGGTCGGCCTGGATGAGGAAAACTACGGTGCGGTCGACCTGGAGGACAAAAACTACGTAGCTATGTACCTGGAGGACGAAAACTACGTAGCGGTCGACCTGGAGGACAAAAAGTACGTAGCTATGTACCTGGAAGACGAAAACTACGTAGCGGTCGACCTGGAGGACGAAAACTACGTAGCGGTGTACCCGGAGGACGAAGCCAACGTAGTGGTTGTCCTCGTCACAGATAATGAAAGTGTATGTTGTACGAAAACAACTCCTGGTGACTCCTGGCGACAATAACTGTAACCCAAATGCCATATGGTGAAAAAATTTATCACTAGATTTAATCATTTATTTTTATTTCACTGGAAATCGACTCGCCACGGACACTGCTAGTCTTATACTTTTGACCCGGCCCTAACTTGAGCAGCTGTAAGCTCTGTGATTGTTCAACTAAGACCTTCTGTAGCCCGGGAAATATTAGACCCAGGACTTTTTGGTAAAGGAAAATTAGTCTTAGAATTTCACAAGGAATCTACCCTTACCAAATGGTGCGCGCAAAAAGAATCACCCTGTATAGCCAAAGAGCCAGCTGTATCTATGAGTTTTCGCTCGTGGGAAATGTACGAGTACCCGATGCTGCCTGCAACAACGAGACATGTATGGGTTGTCAAGACATCTACACAACTAGAGAAGCCAAGACACGTCATACTAGAATTCCAAACCGCAAGACGAAACGATCCGAAGAAAAATGCCAGTCAATTCGATCATTGTATGATTAGAGATGTAAAACTTTTTCTAAACTCGCAATGCTATCCCTATGGAAATTTGAATCTTGATATTGCTCACAATCAATACGCTATTCTCGACAATATGTACACTAACTTTCAAATTTCATACTATGATAAAGAATCCGAGCCTCTTTTGCCAAAAAATGATTTTTTGAACAGAGCTCCGCTCATTACGATAGACTGTTCCAAGCAAAATGAGTCGTTAAAGAGTGGTCCGGTGGATATTCGTTTAGAATTTGAAACTAGTCTCGAATTTCCGGCAAATACTTCAGCCTACTGTATGATTATACATGATCGCATTGTTGAATACAATCCAATCAGTGGCACCGTCAAAAAATTAGCTACATTTTGAGGATTCATCATGCTTGAGAACTATGGATTAAGCTTATTCTAAATAACTGAAGGAACAATAAATAAATAAATAAATGTAATTGCAAATTCATTGTTATTCATTCAACCCTAACCCATTCCCATTGCATATATATACATGTGTGTGTGTGTGTGTGTTTAGATTTTGCCACAGAATTCAAATTTATTGTATGGGCCTTCAAGATAGAGTATCTGCAAGCGTTCTTGATCCGCCTCGTTGTTAAACTGATCCAGCTGAGTAAAATCATTCTCTAGAGCCTTTCCAACTCTCGCAGGCAGGAACACGATATATTCGTTGGCAATCGTAGCGATGATTCTGCAACCAAATTTCGTTTTCACAAGCCTCAGTTTTGTGATGTCGTTCTTTTGTCCAATCTCCAGCTCCGACATCTTTTTCATCTGCATATCACTGTCCATACGGCTAGTGCTGTTCAGGCTGCTGAAGTTCATCTGCAGGGAGGTGAATATTACGGACTTAGTTTTTATATATTATAATTGAATATGATTATCATGTAATAGGATTCTTACCTTGCTCGAGAGAGTTTGCAGGTTCGAATATGCGTGGAAGATGCGTTAATGGCGAGAATTCTAGACGTACGAATGCGGCTCCCTGCGAGCTCTGGACTTTCAAGCCATCATCCCCCGCCCTCGAGACATGTGGGGATGGTTTTTTATGGCCCTCCTCCAAATACCAGTTTTTCAACCGTTGAACGTTCTCGAAGGCGCAATGGTAGCCTCTCGGTACATCGCCATGACAGTCTTCATTCCAATGAAATACATGCCATTCCAATCGTAGTATTCGAAAATTCGGACACCCTAGCTCATCTCAATCAATTACCGCTTTTGAGTCGTCATTGAGGATTTTTTCAATTCAACGTTTCTTCTCCAATCCCTTCACATAAATGCAACGCGCATCATGCATAACCTCTCTCACAGTTTTCTCCGCATCTCTATGCGGCGTTTCTCCAGCAATCCAGGGTATTCCATGATGATGCCGTGTCAACCACGAATTAAGATTTCTGTACTCACTTGAGAGAGTCACCCAGGAGCTTGGTGCTTCGAAGAGGATCCGTGTAATACCCTGTCTATATTCCTCATGCGCGCGAATGCTTATTGCAGCCAGCTCTTTTATCACAAATTTATCACTGAATCGCCCAAACCCTTGTACATCCAATATTAGCTCCATATTAATAGCTTCGTGTGCGGTCTCAGGCAAAGCCGAAAATTGACTGAGCTGCTGATTTGTTGCGTGGGATCGGTATGCATGCAGGCGTGCAGACGGTATCGCGTAAACGAATGTGGAAAACCCATTTTCTTATTGCAATGTTTATGTTAGACTGATTTTATCTGCATGATATATATGAATTGGTGGTTGTGCACCGACCACTTGCAGATTAACAAAATTCTAGCGCTCTGGAGCGGCCAAAATCATGCTGATTCATTGCGTGGGATCGGTATGCATGCAGCTGTGCAAGCAGTACCGGGTGAACGAATGCGGAAAACCCATATTTTCCTATTGCCGTGTTCATCTTTGACTGATCTTATCTTAGAGCAGCGAAAATCACATTGATTTATTGCTCGAGTCTTAAGACCAACCGATTTTATGGTGTAGGAGGATGTCTTGAGAGCCGTTCTCTGGTTGGGCCTCATTTTATTTCGGGGGTGGTGTGCAGCCAATAGGATGCAACCCAACTCTCCCCCGCCCCGTTTCCAGTTTGAAAAGATCGGTGAATAGCGAAAGTTCATAGAACCGGAGTGAAGCATCAGGAAGAAGAAGAAGAAGAATTTCCGAAACTAAACGCGTGGAAAAAAAAAAAAAAAAAAAAAAAAAAAAAAATAAGCTATGTTGTTGGTATTGAATACACAAATTTTAACGGATTCTAATATAAGAATGTGTAATAAATCTAGATGAATCCAACTCACGGAAGAGTTGCACAGCGGGCAGCGCAACTGCGGCGAAGGGCCGAGTTGAGGGCGCGATTCCCCCAGAACGCGCAGGTGGTGCTGCGTTTTTTGCGCGACAGTCATGTGGATGAGAACTTCATCAATGAAACCGCGGGCGTGCAGTACGAGATGATCGAAAACATCACGCGGCAGTATCAAATTAATGATCATTGGGCGATGCGCGCGGCCACTACTGAAAATGCCACAGCATCGCCCTCCCAATGCTTGGATATTTCGTCTTCCGTGCGGGAAGATGCGGCGGGTTCGGATACGGAGACGATCCAAATAAATATGGAAAGAGGCCGATCGCCATCACCCAGTTCGGCCTCATCGGAGTATTCACGATCGAGTCCGAGCTCGCCGTCATCGTCGTCGAGGTCATCATCCCCCGACATGCCGCCACCGCAACCGATGGTGATTCCGCTCGAACGGCAATATCCCCTAGTTTGAGTTAGTGTTAAGAAAATTTCTACTTTAGAATAGGTTAGACTTATGAAATATAGTTTGAGCTACTTTAAGAAAAACCTCTTTGTAAATATTGTAACATTGCATGTTACTAGGCGCTCCTTACCCCTTGGACGACCTTAGCGGAGTGCAAGAAAATGAATGCATGAATAGGATGGCCCCGAGGCCGGGCCATAATTCCGAGAGGTGACCGTGACCGACTTAGACCTATGGGACATATTATTTATTCTTTTGTTTTTCTTTCCGACTTTTCTCTGACATGTGGGAGACGAGGTCCAGCTGACGCCCAACACACTCCGACAGAAACGCACCCCGACGGACGCACGAGATGTAATATCGACTGTGGAGATCCCTCTCGACGACCGCTAGCTCCAACATCGACCATAAGGACACGGGGGAGTGCCTAGGGCACTCTGCAGCGAGGGAAATCGGTGGTGGAAGAGATTCCCGCCACCAAGAAGAGCCTGCAACCCGTGGTCCTCTGATTCAACGAGCGAATAACACTGTAGTAGACTTCAAATTGCGCGCGTAGCGACAACAGTTCGCCATAATTAAGGGATCTCGCACTCGATGCGAAAATCGATATTTGGCCGTAACACGAGGGCGCTGATTACCGGCGCCATGCGGTCTCGTCACTCTGCGTGAGACTAGCGTCTCGAACACTCGCGTGTTGCGAAGAAAACTATTTAGTCACTTTTACGTTTCTTTTCTTTTTGCGAAGTCCGAACCCCGTGGGTTTTTGTTTTATTTTATTTCTGGTGTACTCGTGAAATCGAGAGAGAGTGAGGATGGATTACGGCCGGGAGAAGGTCCTCTTCGTGAGGTGGCTGGAAGACGGTAAGCGTTAGCTATTCTTACCCATGCTAATTTGAATCCGGCAACGGCCGTCTGCCATATTGCCTAAGTGCAGCCACGAGGCTAATTAGAATTTTTGGGATCGAATTAAGCCGATCTCCGAAAGGTAGGCCGTCACCAGTGTCCCCATGTATTAGAGTTCGAGGTCGAGTCTTTGTTATATGTCAATTTATTGCATATTCTAGTAGTTTCGTTGAGTCAGTACCTGTCGTACACGAGTGCGACAGAGATAGTGATAGTCGGTCACTGTCGCTCTCTCTTCCTCCTGCGGGGAGAGACGAAGCTCGAGGCTTAGTCCAGAGCCTTTATTTGTTTCGAGTTCGAGGTTTAGTTCGCGATTCGGGTCATTAGTATTACTTAAATTATTAATCGCGCAAGCCGCAGAGTTAGATTAAGTTAGAATTAGGTAAATTTAAAAGAATTGTAAATAATTATATTCGTTTTTCACCGTGAGGTTTCGCCTCACGGGGGCGTACCGATCGCCTATACACGATCGGGAACGTCTTTTGTTCTTGTTAAATTATTGAGCCGCGAGGCATTTATTTTTGTTAATTTAATTTAGGTCGAGCCGTAGGCTCTAGCTTTGTTAGCTGTTAAGTTATTGTGATTTCCTCCTCGTGGAGAGTATTTAGTGTTTTAGCTAATTTATTATCTCCCGAGGACCCGATTTGTCGAGTTCTTTAATTTTGTCATATTTTTCCTTGTTATTGCTCTCCCACGTGAAAGCTCGTAGTTTGTTTGTTATTGTAAAACTCGGCAAGCGCGGCCAGGTCACCTCCATGTACCTGGCCCCCCCACCATCGACGAATACGAAAACAACCACACGGAATTAAAGAGCTATTTATGAGCTCTTGATTCCCACCAGTCCCGATTTTTGAGCTCGTACGGTTGAGCAGTAATTAACAATTTTGAGTGGGGGGGCTAGATACGTACGCAGCCAGCCCCCCCACTCCCTAATAATTGATGTAAAAAAAAAAAAAAAATACAGAAATTACGAGCTATTTATGAGCTGACGATTCCCCCCAGTTTCGATTTTTGAGCTGCAACCCCTAAGGAGTTAGGAGCAAAAAACGGTTTTGCCCCAGTCGCCACCCCTTAATAATTATTGTAAAGAAAAAATGAAGATACGGGAATTACGAGCTATTTATGAGCTGACGATTCCCCCCAGTTTCGATTTTTGAGCTGCAACCCCTAAGGAGTTAGGAGCAAAAAACCGTTTCGCCCCAGTCGCCACCCCTTAATAATTATTGTAAAGAAAAAATGAAGATACGGGAATTACGAGCTATTTATGAGCTGACGATTCCCCCCAGTTTCGATTTTTGAGCTGCAACCCCTAAGGAGTTAGGAGCAAAAAACCGTTTTGCCCCAGTCGCCACCCCTTAATAATTATTGTAAAGAAAAAATGAAGATACGGGAATTACGAGCTATTTATGAGCTGACGATTCCACCCAGTTTCGATTTTTGAGCTGCAACCCCTAAGGAGTTAGGAGCAAAAAACGGTTTTGCCCCAGTCGCCACCCCTTAATAATTATTGTAAAGAAAAAATGAAGATACGGGAATTACGAGCTATTTATGAGCTGACGATTCCCCCCAGTTTCGATTTTTGAGCTGCAACCCCTAAGGAGTTAGGAGCAAAAAACCGTTTCGCCCCAGTCGCCACCCCTTAATAATTATTGTAAAGAAAAAATGAAGATACGGGAATTACGAGCTATTTATGAGCTGACGATTCCCCCCAGTTTCGATTTTTGAGCTGCAACCCCTAAGGAGTTAGGAGCAAAAAACCGTTTTGCCCCAGTCGCCACCCCTTAATAATTATTGTAAAGAAAAAATGAAGATACGGGAATTACGAGCTATTTATGAGCTGACGATTCCCCCCAGTTTCGATTTTTGAGCTGCAACCCCTAAGGAGTTAGGAGCAAAAAACCGTTTTGCCCCAGTCGCCACCCCTTAATAATTATTGTAAAGAAAAAATGAAGATACGGGAATTACGAGCTATTTATGAGCTGACGATTCCCCCTAGTTTCGATTTTTGAGCTGCAGCCCCTAAGGAGTTGGGAGCAAAAAACCGTTCTCCCCCAGTCGCCACCCCTCAATAATTATTGTAAAAAAAAAATGAAAATACAGGAATCACGAGCTGTTCATGAGCTGCCGATTCCCCACAGTTTCGATTTTCGAGCTGCAACCCCTAAGGAGTTAGGAGCAAAAAATCGTTCTCCCCTAGTCACCACCCCCTAATAATTGATGTAAAAAACAAATACAGAAATTACGAGCTATTCATGAGCTGACGGTTGATATTTTTTCTTAAATCACTGGTACACCGTCATAAAACATTTTATTGACTCAATTTTTATACACTAGACTACTAGTATTTTGAACTTTCTTTGAGGCATATAAGAGAATATCTAGATTTCGTCTTTATGTAGTTCTCATTTACCGATGAAAAAGCGGTTGTCGTAGCATGCAGATCGCATCGTTAATTGAATCTTTTTGAAATTTGGAGGGAGTATTCTACATTGATGTAATTCCGGACCAAACCAATAATATTCTATAAATTTTAATTTTAAACCCGGAATTTTTCTATTCCAAGACATTTTTTCAAGAAAGATGAAAAAAAAAGTGTGTTAGCTAGTCACAATGATAGATGACAGATCTTATCTCTATATATTATTGGTTTGGTCTGAAATTACATCATTGCAGAAAATTCTCACCAAATTTCAGAAAGTTTTGATGAAAGATGCGACCTGTAGCCTACGACAACTGCTTTTTCATCGGTGGATGAGAACTACATAAAGACGAAATTCAGATATTCTTTTATATGCCTCAATGATAGCTCATAATACTAGTAACCTGCTGTATAAAAATTGAGTCAATAAAATGTTTCATGACAGTGTACCAGTGATTTAAAAAAAATTATTTCAAAAGTGTATGTACCCTTTTAACGCAAGCTGCAACCATTTCACATTGCTTTCGTTATGTGTAATTAAACTTGATTCAATTACTCATCACTCTGGTGATGTGTAATTCAACTTGATACAGTTACTTGTTACTTTAGTAATGTGTAATTAAACTTCATTCAATTCAATTACGAAAGTAAGGGGTGCATGAATTAAGTGAAGGAAGTAATCAGAGAAACTTTATGAGGTGAACCATGAAGAGAAGTGAAAATAAAATTGTTGGAAGTGGAATGATACCTGAAGTGTGTACTCAGTGCGACATCTAAGACTTAAGGTCCGATATCATGCTAGAGCTTGACGCTGGTTTCGGGCGTCAAATTGAATCACGTGACCGATTTTTAAATTTCACACGAAGTGATTCAGTTCAGCGTCAAGTTCTAGCGTCAGCATGGCAGCAAGTAGCGGCTTAAGGGTAGGGTAGGGTAGGAGATACTGAAAACTGCCCATCTATTGCTATTTTCAAATCAGATGAACCAATTGCTATTCTCAAATGAAATTTAACACACATGTTTGCCTTCTCAAAACATAGACATTGTGCAAGTTTCAAGTCATTTGAAACAATAAGTACAGAGTTACTCTTCATAATGCTTCTGAAATAGCCTTTATTCGAAAACCTCCCATGCGTCTCAATTATTCTTGAATCTTGCTGGGCTTGCACACACATATTTTAGAATGCTTAAGCCACAAACCCACGTCGGTTTTTAGAGATAGCTACCATACTTTGATTTTGACACTTTTTTTTATGAAAAAAAAAAATATAATTTCAATTATTTTTCCTAAAATCCGTGATTTCGTCTAGATTTCCAAAATCTGACGTGAATTTGTAGCTAGTGTGTGTAGGAATGTACCCTGAAAATTTCAGAAGCCTCCGACAAATACTCAGACGCATGGGACTTTTTCAACTGGCAAAAACCTAGTTCTGAGATAAATCGCTTTGAAGTTTTTTTTTCAAATTCACAAAATTCAAGATTTTCATTACTGCATGAACCAAGCTAGTTTCAGACGAGATTGTCAATAGTTTTGGAGCATGTGACGTTAAAAAAAAAAAAAATAGCTCCTACAATTTAGTGGAATTCACATTTTCATCATGTATTTCAGAAATTACGATTTTAAGAAAGTTGGAAAGCATTATAAAGGATATAAACTATCACAACTTGAAAAAATTTCAACATATATATTTTAGCAGTTCGGTTGACATAAACTTGGTCTTGTCGAGTCTAAGCAATTTGACCTGCGGGCAGCGAATCGTGCGGTTGATAACTTGTAAATCTGGTTCTGTAAAATGGATACAAACATTTGGAAGAATATTGATTAGCTATACATAAATTTCAATGCTCATCTCTGGTGAAGTGTGTGACCAAAAACTTCAATATGATTTCCAACCGTAGAAAACACATTTTGGAGTTGTTGTCTTCTAGGGGTAAACATACCTTGAAGATGATTTTTCCCAAATCACTGCTACGCTCTGAGAAAACATTCTAGTGACCTAGTTCTTTTACAGCTGATTAGTGCTATTTTGACACATAGTTCATGATTTTTCCAGATTTTATGTCCTCCGCTGAACAAAAATTCAGTCCATCGAAGAAAAAGTAGTTGCCATAGGGTACAGGCTGCTGCGTTGCATGAAATCTCTCCAAAGTTGAAGGAAATATTCTGTATCAATGTAATTTAGGTGCAAACCAATAATATTTCATGAATTCAAGTTCTAGACATAAAAATTTTTGATTGTAAGACTTTTTTTCCATCGTTTTGGAAGAAACATTTTACAATCAAAAATTTCTATGTCTAAAACTTGAATACATGAAATATTTTTGGTTTGCCCCTAAATTACATTGATACAGAATATTTCCTTTAACTTTGAAGAAATTTCATGCAACGCAGCAGCCTGTACCCTACGACAACTACTTTTTCTTCGATGGACTGAATTTTTGTTCAGCGGAGGACATAAAATCTGGAAAAATCATGAACTATGTATCAAAATATCACTAATCAACTGTAAAAAAACTGAGTCACTAGAATGTTTTCTCAGAGCGTAGCAGTGATTTGAAAAAAAATTATTTTTTAGTATTAATATTTTTTTTGTAATATTTTTTTATCTTACGTGAATCACTTGAGTGTGGTAGCTTGATGGAAAAATGCATCCCAATTTAATTATTTTCACGAATTGAAATGGCAATAACCGAAATATAAGAAAATTATAAACTTCTACTGTAACATTATACGTTTTATTGAGTGAACGGGGCATTATGAATTTTTTTTCGGCTCAAGGATTTGTGTACGTATAGATAAGGGTTCAAATAACACTTTTCCGTAAAAAACCGAAAATCGATCTTTTTGAAATTTTCGCAATTTCAGTATCTCCTACCCTTAAGATGAGCGTTACCATCTTGGATACCATCAACATCGCTCATCTATGTTGACGCCCGAAGACGAGCGTTATAACTGAAATAATTTCAGTTTGGACGCTGAACTGAATCACTTGTCGCGAAATTTAAAAATCGGTCACGTGACCCAATTTGACGCCTAAAATCAACGTCAAGCGTCAGCATGAAATCGCACCTTTACGCCGCAAAGCAGTACATCAGTACATGTAAAGTGTGCGCGAACGACCTGCGTACTGACGCACTTGGGTGAACACTAGCTAGTCACAAGCACGTATTAAATTGCTTTTAATCTATAATATATCATTCAATAGTCATCTGTACCAGACGCCAAATATTTATTGCATCCTTATTCATTTCCTCTACGTTAATTCAAACAGGTTATGGGCCCAGAGTTCGCGGTAAAGCAATAATAAAAGGTGTAGCAGAATTGTACCGTGGAAGTGTGTGATAAGCGTTTCATGAAGTGCCAAGATGGCGGACAATACAAAGTTTCCGATACACAAACTGAACAATGATAATTATCAAACGTGGAAGTATCTACTCGGAATGTACTTGCGTAAAGAAGGCTGGTGAGATTTTGTGACAAGTGGGGCGCCCTAAGAATGAACTACATCAGAAACGAGCCGCAAGTTTTCGTTATGAAAAACACGCGATGTACCGAACACGTGCTAATAGGCCTCCTCGTTGAATACGGTCAGCTTGTCCACGTGCGGGGTACGGCCACATAAGTAAGTAAGCGTGTTTATTTTGATGTTTTCAGGTTCAATTCATGAAATTTAACACCTATTCTAATGAGTGGTTTATTACTTCTTTAATGATACCACTTCATGATTTTGTAATATATTATATATTAAGGGGAGGGGGAATAAATACATTTTTGTATCGACAAAGCCTATGAATCTCTACACAAACAATAAACTTTGAAAAAGAATCGTTCAGTATATTGTTCGTGTAATCTGAAGGAAGTTTTATTCAATCAATAATATTTTTTAGCTAATAAAAATACGACTTAATCTAAGGCAATATAGATGAGAAATGTTTGCATTTGCTTAAGATTGTTGAAAAAAATGTATGATACTTCTCAATGCATATGGTCAGATGAAGATATTGATGAATTTTCGTTACTTTTTGAATCTGATTCTATTCATGTCATATCATAAAAAATATATGCATGAATACTCAAGCTTTCTAATTAACATTTATTTAAAAAAATAATCAGTTATGTAATTTATAATAATTAGTTATTTATTTTAAACTGTTTTTATTTTTTATTCGGTGAATTTTTTTTTTTGTTTTTTCATTATAAAATATCATTTTTAATAGTGACAACTTATCAGAATACGTCAGAATACGTATTAAATTCGAAGAATCGAAGGTGAAAACATCAAAATGAACTGTTATTATTTGAGCCAAAAAATGGGTTTTAAGTTTTTCTACCATGGCATACCTTATTGAAAATTCTGAAAAAATTATATGTTATAGGGTGGCATATAAGGTTTGCAAAAAACATAGTTTCATAGTTGTGCCAAAATTGTATCATAGTTAAATAACAGAATTTTGGAAAAAACAATTCGTTTTGTAAGGATCTTATGTTGCTATAAAGCTTTTTTTTTTTACAGCTAGTATGAGCCTCAAAAACATGCTAAATTTTAAGATCAATCGCTTTAGTCAATCCTGAGGCGAAAAAAACAATTCTATTTTTTAATTTTCATTTTTTTCTTGAAACCTAATTGAGATGGAGATCTGAATCTCAGGATCTGAGTATGTTAGTATCTCAGTATCTGATCTCAGGATTTTAGTATTTTATCGGTACCTACACAATCTGGAAGTATGATTAAAACATTTTTCTTTTACAGATATTTCTTCAAGAAAAAGAAAAAGATCGAAGAAGAAGTAACAAAGAGATCGCGAAACAGTGAAAGTGGCCGACGGTAATCTGACAAAGGTCCACGGCATAGGCGAAGGCGAAATGAAGTGCGCGGTCGACAATAGACAAGTGCGAAAAGTGACAATTTAAGATTTGCTACATATACCGAATTTGCAAGGCAGCCTGTGGTCGGTAAGTACGTTGGATCAGAAGGTTTACAAGCTGTATTTCGGAAATGTGCAATGTCGGGTTATATTGAACGGGGACGTTATAGCTGTGGGCAATAAATCGAGATACCCACACTGTTCAAGCAACCGAGTGACTCAGCTGCTCCCGTTGCGAAATCACAACACAAGAAAACGTGTACACATACGTGGCCCAGCAAGCTCGAGCACCGTGATCCTGAAGCCATTAAGTCGCTTATTAAAGATGACCTTGCAACTGGCATATCCCTTAATGAATGCGGAATTAAAGAATTTTGGGAAAGTTGTTTTGTGGAAAAAATGGCTCGTATTCCATTTCCGAAGGGAATCACACAACAGAGCAAAGGCCACGGGGGAATTGTTATATACGGACGCATGCAGGCCAATGCGAACGTAGACACTGGATGAAAATAAAGATATTGTCACAAGAATTGAAGATTGGAGTGAGTATACAAAAGTGTACCTCGTGAACAATAAGTCACGAACAGCAGGACTCATGAAAGAATACATCTGTATGTTCTGCACGAAATTTCAAAGAAAACCAATCATCAGATCCGATTGCAGAGGAGAATATTTGAATAACGCTCGTACAATGCTAATTGCTGCCAAAATGAGTAAGAGGTTTCGGGGAGAAGCGGCAAATACTGCAAATGATGTTTGTAATCTATTCTCAACGAAGCCTACGGAAGCAACACCATTCGAGCGATGGAACGAACGAAAACCGCATATGAAAGAAGTGCATATCTTTGGTTGCGTAGCTTACGCACGCGTGCATAAAGAGAAACGACGAAAACTGGATGTTACGGCGCGAGAACTCACGTTCGTGGGGTATGCTTGAAAATCAAAAGCTTTCCGTCTACTGGATATTACTGCGAACGAAATTGTGACTAGCAGGGACGTAAAAACCATAGACAATAGTACATCACGATACGACTGCGGTAGAATTTTTTCTGACGAATGTGAGGTTGCAGCACGAGCCGAAGGCGAGTGTTGCAATCACACGAGATCAGAAGAAGTTTTTCCGTCGAGTATCGTACAAAATGTTACTTCATTAGGTGTGAAAAGGGGGGTTTCGAGCACGCGATGCGTGCGTATAACGTCCATTGCCACACTGAGTGAAGTAAAATAATGACTATCGACAGCATTCAAGAAACCCCACGCATCGACGAAAATCGAAAGAATTCCGCGGAATTGCCGACATGGAAAGACGAAGAAATCATCGATGAGGATAACCCAACGGGAGAAGAAATTCAACAAGACATCGAGGATGCTCGCGAAGAGTCACCACAACAGAACGCGCAGGATGAGAATTTAAACGAAACGGAGCTATGGAAGTTTTTAATGGCAACGATACTCTAGATGATCCTGAGTACGCATTAGATGAAGATAATTTCCAGTATTTCAGTGAAGAAGATGATGATAAGACAGATGACGCCAGGTGTTCGGCAAGAATAAACAAAAGGATTCCCTCGGATAGGTTCACACATTCTCTGAATATCGCCGTTCAAAGAAAGCACAAACCACACAATTTTCATGAAGCCTAATCAAGTGCGGATCGTGAATTTTAGAAGAAGGCGATTAACGAAGAAATGCATTCCCTCAAAGCAATTTACACATCGGATGGTCTGAAGACCGCCTTGCTAGACGAATTCGATATCAATATAAGTAGTGTGCAGCTATACAAACAATAACCTACCAGAGTTAGGTCGCAGGAGGAGAGTTTTCACGAATACGTACTAAGGATGAGTAAAATAGCGTCGTTGGCTAACGTAGACACCGAATCTCTGATCCAGTATATTATAGACGAATGTAATTTAGTGGCCTTGGAATTCATACGTGCGAATTCTTTCGTCGGACGGGAGTCAGGAATAACTCACGATATCTTCTTTTGACGGTTCGGCTGGGCCCAGCCAGCTCAGGCTACAATTTACTTGAAATTACAATTGGCACCTATTTAATTGGATAGGGCTTTTGTTTGATAACAATTAATTTTATTGTGAGACTACCCACGTGTAAAATTTAGGTTAGAACTAAGGATAATTAGTTTGTTATTCTTAGGTATGATACGAGCTAAACATGATATTCTTACGGATTTACTGCTTCAAGCATTGTTATGAAAATTGTAATTAAATTTTCATTCAATTACAGATTACTTTCGTAATGTGTAATTGAATTTTTATTTAATTAACAATTACATCCGTAATTGAATTAAGTTCAATTACAAATTACTGAAGTAATGTGTAATGGGAAATGCCGTGATTTGTTTCAAATCCAATATACTTTCCCAACGACTTTTTCATTGGAAACCTGATGGTAGTGTTATAAACGCGTTGAAGGTGCGTTGGAAGCGCGTTGGTACTGGCTCCGAGGCCGGTATATGATACGTTGTTAGGGATTGGCTAAGAACCAAAATGTCGCGTAACATTAAAATCGGTAATTTATGCGCAGAAAAGTGTCCCGGATGAGCGAGAATACCCCATATACAGAGCGATTCTGTGGAAAATCACGCGCCTTAAAGGTAGGCTAACGGGAAACGCCTGAATTGAGCAGATCAAACATCGACGATTGGGTTTTATTTCCCACGTAATAAATGAAACCCAATCGTTGATGTTTGATCTGCTCAATTCAGGCGTTTGCCGTCAGCCTACGTTCTAGGCGCATGATTTCCCACATGATCGCTCTGTATATATATCAATCACCTGAAAAGTCTCAATTAATATAAATGATAACGTCTACTATTTACATGTGAAAAGTGTCGAAAATTTCATTTTAGACACGCAAGAATTTGTTGTCTTCATCTGATCACTAGTTTTCCCTAACATCGCCCCGTTATCTCACCAACTTGTACATTTTCTTTGCTGCTGCCTAACACTTCAACATTCGCCCTCCAAAGTCCAACGCGCTGACAACGACGGGCCAACGAAGAACTTGCGTCCAATACAATTCCAACGTCCCCAATATTTAACCAATCTATGATCAACGATATTTTGAACACCTCAACACATTTCCAACGATACTTTCGTTGAATCGGCCCATCAGGGCTTGATTTAATCATACATTACAGATGTAATTGGTAATTAAACTTGATTTCTTCAACCGATCTCTTTTGCCAGTTATTCTCTGTGTCGACTATTTTTACGTTATCAAAATAAAAACTGAGAGTTTGAAGATGAATGTAATGCTGACGTTGATTTCTTAGGATCCCCAGATTTTAAATTATACTTGTGTCCACTAATACATTTTTTAAGGTGTTGAGATGATTGACCTATGTAACTTTTAGATCAGTTTCCACATTCAACTTTGTAAACTGCATTTATCATATCGATAGACTAATACCTTTCGGCCGTGAGCGTTGAAAATAAAAATTTCGTTTTTTCAGTAGCAAAATCTTTTTCATGCAATACAAAATCTTGTGGGCATATCCGCCAAAAAAAAAATTTTTGGCGCTTACGACCGTATGGTATTAGTCTATCGATATCTAGAGTATATGTCTCAGCCTATATCAAATATATATATATTTATATATAAGTTTAGTTTTTTGTATAAAATATGAAAAACCTAATTTTTTAGATTTCCTAGAAAAATTAAGTATTTTTGGATATGAAGGTTACATAAAGCGTCAAAATGTTTACGTTTTGGCCCGAGTGAAGGCCCTCATCAGAACAATTGGTTTACAAAAACTGTCAAGTACAGGACACGAAAACAAAATAAAAAAAAAAAAAAAATTATAAGAAAAAAAATTATAAAAAAAAAAAAAAATTATAAAAAAAAAAAAAAATTTGAAATGGAAAATTAAAAATTGAAAAAAAAAACAAAAAAAGGGAAAAATGGAAAAAAGAGAATATTCAACAATATCACTAATTACGACTAACACAACTACGTGCATGTCTTACATTGAGAAAATGAATGAATGTATATAAAGAAAAGTGATGGAAAGATATAGGCAATAAACACAAATAAGAGTTATGGGAAACCATAGTGATCCTGATCCCCCAATTCTCCATCAAACGATAGTTAGTATAAGATAGATTCAGAAAAGAAGGGGTTAAGAGTAGTATCAAGTTTCAGAGAGGAAAGAGTAATTAGAAATTCAAAGTTAGGCATCAACTCGATCATACTAAGAGACAGTGGATCAACGAAAAGCTGATTATACTTTAACAATTTTTGATCCTAAACTTAGGGTGAGATAGAAGTGAACACCTGTCAAATAACCCTATGATCACATTTTTTTGTATCGAAGAGGATGATGTCAGTTGAAATGAATATACAGGGGGTATCACCTCAAGTCCCTTCCATTCTCGATACTTGAGGTGATACACCCTGTATATCAACCCGGTCACGTATCCACGCGGTACCAACTAGTTATATGATTGTTGTCATCAATTCACAATACATCTAACAATAAGAAACTGATCATGAATGAATCTAAGCTGAGGATAAAAATTGTTGAAAGCTTATACAAGAGCATTTACATGATCCTTGTGGACACAAGTTAGCATGTCGTCAACATATCTTTTCTGAAAAATTACATTACCCCTGTCAGCTTTAGTGATAATAATTTTTTTGCAAGATGTAAGTTCTTCGGTGATAACATTGATCATTCCCCCGTCGCAGTATTTTGAATAGTCAGTCAGTCAGAAACTGTGCGATTATGCGGGCATTTTTTATCGTTTTGCCCAGTTTGTGGTGCTGACCGGCGTATACGCGTATACGTGTATGTACCGGTGTATATGTATCGTGTAGCAGGCTTATAAATGGGCATAAAAAAAACTGCACTTGCATGCTACACCCACTCTTTACTGACAGCAATATAATTTCGGTCTTCATGAATCATCGAATAAATCCATTTTAGATCGTTATCGTTTTACAGCGGCGTTTCCGAGTGATTCGCGAAATTATATCGAGGCTGGTAAAGAGTGTTAATAGAGTAGAGTTTTAAGACCAACGCGCACTACGCGGAAGCGAAGCGCGGCGAACGGGAGAAAACAGTGGTGCATCGTCTAATTTCTGTAGTTTCTTATAAAAGTGTGCATGATTTTTATTACAAAATACGATGCGCCACTGTTTTCTTCCGTTCGCCGCGCTTCGCTTCCGCGTAGTGCGTGTTGGCCTTTAAAGTCTCTGATGAACCTGCGAGCTGTACTTGAACATACCATTTCGGCAGTACCTAGTATATCGATTCAGTTGTTTGGTGAAATTCTGATGAAAAATGTTGATACCGATGATGAGGGAGAAGGGTCGGATGGAGTATTGTGTAGTGTAGTGTATAAAGTAATATGATTATGAGAGTTCGCCAAGAGGGGCAGAGGGAGGGAGTGGAAAGTGATAGTTTAATGGCCGGTTTCACCAACGACAAATAACTTCTATTCGTCGATTAACTTTATTCACTGATTTAGGAATTGCATTTTTACATTGAAAACGTGGTTTTATCGGGCGAATTATGTTATAAAACGTTATTTTTATCCATAGAATAACTAAATTTGTAAAATAAAAGGACATTTCCGATGTGAAAATGCAATTTCTGAATCAGTGAATGAAGTTAATCCACGAATAAAATTTATTTGTTGTTGGTGAAACTGGCCATAACAGATGTATTTCATCTGTCGAATTGTAAAATTTGTTGCTGTTACACGCAATTCGAAACGTAAATTCACGTTGCTATGCTATGGATATCGGTGTTGGAAATAGATGACCTAATTATATCTTAAAGTATAGTGTCGAAAAAAAAAGAAAAATATTGCGAAACATATTTATTATTTATTTAATTGAAAAATGTTGAAACTTTTCGAAAAAAATTGTCGTTTTATTAAAATCTTTTTGTAAACAATAGGTTAGTAGATAAATTTTTGGTTTTAGTTGAATACGAACCTTGGTGCGCAACAAATGAAGTTTTCACACTCGTCGCTTCGAAAGAAACAAACGACAATCGCCTTACGGCACCATAATGTTTAATAAATCACGGAATTATAATTCAGAATGCATAGATGTCCACGAAACAACTACAAACTGACGTACGGTGATATTCTTCTTAAATCTAGCAGGTACACATAGCGAGGTTGATTCTGGCCCGGAAGTGACTGTTTGGTGTATGATTCAACACGATAAGCCGATCATTTCCGGGCCAGAATCAACCTCGCCATGTGTACGATTTTATGTGGTAAAGTATTTCCACTCTTATTGATATAAACTAAAACTAACTGAAATTGAAGAAAAAAAAAAGAGAAAGTTCATATTCACTCAATATAGGTAAAGGAGTATTTAGAATGAATGGATTAAGTATAAATCTGAAGGTCTGAACAACTGAAGTATGGCGATACCTTATATCATCCTCTAATCTACCAGGTACGAATGATATAAGTTAGTATACAACGAGAACAGCATAGTCACACACTGTAAATGACTATTTGTATGTTAGCAGGAAAATCAGGCGATACATGTGTATCCTTTCGGGTCGTATCATCATATCGGATCCATGTTTCATCCGGTCGGAAGCACAAAGGAGAATAGTGCCCTATAGCCTTTAAAGGATCAGATCTACGTGTATTGGGCCCCGGTGGTATCCAATGAACAACGCCCCTCAAGTTGTATGGTTGTGCCATGAAGGATAGCTTCATTTGCATCGGTACCTTACGCAACTCTGTGGTCGTATCAGGGTTGTCTGGGTCGCATACGTCGCATATGATGAATCGTGCTGGAAATTGTGTTAGTTGGTTAGTTGATTTTATTACGGGTAATACATTTTGAGCTAGCGGAACTCGCAATGTAACGTCCACAACGATGAACTCGAAAGACAAGGAACATGGTAAGTTCTCTCTACTTTTTTTAAAAATGACAAACCAAAAATGAGCTTTTCCGAAGATTTTGAAGTTTGTGGGAATAGCGAGTTGACGTGAAGTACTTTATGTATTGATTGACTACAAAATTAAATGAAATTTCTGTTTCAGGCTTCGCACACCAGGAAAAAATGCCGGAACAGGATACATTTCTAATAAATCAGTTCAAATATGGATATAAATTTCGAAAATTGTCCATATTACCTCAGACAAGTGAACTGAGCTACAACGAAACTTTCCCTTTTTTTTTCTTTTTGCAGCCATAAAATTAGTACTGAATTTGTGAATCTGATGGATTATTTAATTACCTGTCGTTGGTGTGGCAGTAGTCTCGATGCTAACACAATTTTTCTGGCAACAGTGACTTGCGCCACTCAACAAAAAATTATCTTCGACAGTTTTGGAAAAGTCATCCAGAAGAAAATACTCCGGATGAACTGGTACTGTTGGAAATGTCTTTACTCTTGGCGGGCATCCCTCGTCGCACGACGATATCTCATTCAGACTCGGAGTGAGTTTGAACAATTGGCTGCACAAGTAACCGACAGTTACCGCGCATTCCACGAAATAGGTGTTATAAGGAGTGGGGTTGGCCGGGAATATGGCAATGAGTGTTTCGGTTCGTAAACGGTATGTGTGCTGCGTTATTCCTTTTTTTGAAGAATCTCCAACCATGTTAAAGAAAGTGTTTTTTTCAGCTAAGGCATGACATTCCTGACTGAAATGAGCACTATCGAAGACAGCTGTCAGAAAAATCTGGTAGAGGCTATCAAAAGCACAAGTGTTCGATAGGGTTACCTTTTTACCCTTTAGATTTGTCGATTTCAAGACTAAACTGCTGCCATTTTTTAGAATTGGTACCTTCTTTATTTTGTCGTGCAACAGGAACTCATTTTCAGTATAATTGGTGTGAAGGTACCGAGCCTTCTTTTTCCTGGGTTGAGTAGATAAGCCTCGCCAATTTTCTTCTCTTCCGGAGTCAATTATGTGCTCAACATTTGTCGCAGGAATTTTGGAGCACGACCTACAAAGCCGTTTTTGGCCATAGCCATCTTCTTCGCCTGGTACCGCCGTGGAGCATGAATCGATGGCATGAATCAGTGCTTCACATATAATGCAGGTGTGTGCTCCGGTAGGCGCATCACCTCTCGCACAAGCCGGACATTGCTCATTGACGATAGGCGCTTTAGCCGTGTTTGTATTTATTGACGTTTCAATCAGGTCTGGCGTTACAATATTCGTAGCCTGTTTTTTTGCCCCAACAATTTTTAATTGACCGTCAATATGTTCCACGTGTGTTTTCAGGAACACGTCGGCTCTTATAGGCAATGTAACGTTGGCCAGGAGTCTCGACTTTATATTATTAAATTCAGCTTCAACGGCTGCACTAGACGCGGGCATCCTTCCATATCCGAATTGATCCCGGCAAACACCAGACCATAGAGGTAACCACTTGATATCTCGCATTATGCGAGCAGCCAATTGTGGCAGGTAATACGCATTGGCACTGTCCCCTCTTCCGTGGCATGCCGCCGATACTTTTTGGGATATTATTGTAGCCCAATCATACCATCGATTTATCCCATCTCCTAGGTCTTCTAATCCACTAGTTTCATCATCGTTGGCAGCATCCCCGTCTAGGTTTTCGAGAGTGTTTGTCAACAAAAAGCCTTTCATTTTGCTCTTTTGTATCGAGCAAGATGACAGTTGCCCGTCCTCGAGAGAGCCATCTGTTTCGCTTGTGGAGATAACTAAAATTGCAAACAAGATCACTCCTGCATCTCTAATATCACGCGTAAGTATAATTCTCCCTATACATGCCATGTAGAATTTTTTGGTCATCGGATTGTTTGCGATTTTCAAGAAATTGGCATATCCTTTTATGAAATGCGCAACATCGATGCGTATGTAGCAGGCGGGCATATCGGAGCTCGACTCATCATAGATCATACCATCGGTGTAATCATTGTTATAATTATGATCAACAGGTACTGAAGAAACTGGCCAGCATTTGTCCGCGTATTCATCGATTGATGAGCAATTGGTAAAGGTTCTTATCGCAGCTGTTAGGAGAGCCTTCGACGAATCACATACCACTTCTTTGGGTAGCGGGGCTCCAGATCTGGTCCATTCGATAAGCCAGTACATTATTGAATTGGTCGTCTGTGACTCGCTCAACATTTGTGTAATGGGAAATTTTTCACCTTCAGTTGAATTAACCACACACGTATATAAGAAAATGTGTTTCGATTTGCTTCCGTCAGGCCGTACGATTTTATTAATGATACCGCCGGTTGCATCAATTGCTACAGAAGGTATTTCAGAAATAGCATACTGCCGATAAATATTGCTTTGCAGATTCGACCAGTAATGGACATAAAACGGATTCAGGCCGAGATTGTGAACCACGTATTTCATAGAGCTCAACTGTGCGAGTAAAATAGAGGTCACCGGATGTTTGTGCAAGGTAAGCGATGACTGGTAATCTTCTTTCGCTTTTCGCAACGCGTCTGCCGTATACAGATGCGGAGGCTCCGGATCATTTGGTAACATCAATCGTCGCGCTTCCGCCGCGCGATGAACCTCGGCTGTTTTATTCGTCTCGTACAATAGTTGACCGACCTCCATTCTAATTGGATTCCTCAGCCATCGCTTACCACATGTACCAGAACCACGGGTAATTACACATTTCATGGTGTTTTCATCAGCCTTGAAATCGAGACGATCTATCGACCCTCGAATAACTGATCCGCAGTTGCATTTTCCAAAAATTTCTACTTTTTTATTGTAAATTTTGTTCCGTTTGAATTGATATCCACATTTCTTTTTACAGGTGTTCCAGAGTTTCTGTGTTACAGCCTCCTGCCACTTTCCTGGCTGTAGCACTGTAAATTCGCGGAAAGGAATTTGTGGTCTGTGCTTCTCTGACCTACCATACTGTTTCATAACAATTAATTCTTCGAGTTCCGCTTTATCAAATGTAATTTCGATTCGTTCCTCATCGTTGTCGTTATCCAAGGATCCAACGGTAGAGTCTAACTCGGAGTACGCCGTATCGGATTCAATTTGACGAACTGATTCCTTGGTGCCGCTCAACTCCGTGGAAGGATTAAGAAGGTCCCTCACTTTGTAACGATTATTCACTACGAAACTGAATAAAGCGTTTGGCGTCAGTGCGTTGTTCAGTTCATTTGAAAGCACTTTCCACACCTTATCCTTCTTGGAAACGATTTTCCCGCCTTCTATAATCACTTCCAGCTTGTGTGCTATTACGGCCGCGATAACTGCGTCTTTATCACACGTAGGTGGTCTTCCACGTTTCATTGTCATTGGCCAAAATATAATTGTTCACTTAATACTATTTATTGTTCACTTAACACTATTGAAACTAAGAAATCACGTAAGCAATGAGCAAAAACTGTTTTTCTGTAAGGGACACACCCTAGGGGTTTCTGAAATCGTAGAGGCGTATATCTCCATTATATCGACGCTCTCGGTGATCGTTTCTGATTTTTCAAAAATCGACGGGTCCTAATGAAGCAGTGCTAACCAGCACGGCGAGATAGCGCTGTTTCATTAGGACCCGTCGAAATGAGGTAAAACAGAACGAAATAATCAACTCCCGTGAAAATATATATCGGTTTTTCCATGCAAATTGACCCGGTCGCTCACCCGCGGTATTGTTTATTTTTCCCAGTTTCCTTTTATAAAATAGTTGTTGATGACTGGAAAACATACGCCAATTCTCAAATTTTTATCTCAATCCGTTTTCATGATATGAATTCTCAAAAAACAAACGAAATTTCGCATTTTTTCACTTCCAAATAATTATAAATCCGGATGAAATAAAGGTATCGATACAAAGAACTACGGCTTTTTTAGTCTTGGATTGTACCGTGACATTTCATTATCATTTTTGTACGCTTTAAAGTGAAGAAAATAGGTAATTGAAGCTAAACAAATACGAAATCTTTTTCGTTTTTTGGAAATTTTCAACTCGAAAACGGATTCAGATAAAAATCGAAAAATTGATGTATATCTTCCAATCATCAACAGCTGTCATATAAGAGAAAACTGGGAAAATAAACAATACCGAAGATTGCGCACTACGTCAGTTCGCATGAAAGAACCCATATGTGATCGATAACTAGCTCGCAAAAACTCTGTAACAATTCCCATCAAGTCTGATAATTTTGAAATCTTTTCTTGAATATTCTTGAAACAATAAAACAGAAATTGAAAAGCTGAAGCCACTGCTTGAGTTTTTGGAGTAGCGAGCGAGTGGTACCGTTGAATGTACTTGTAGTACCCTCTCTCACAATGTTATAGATGGATTTTAGGAAGGAATAATTGTCCATTAAGATAGCCATTTTTTTTAAAACCAAAATCGCAAACTAAATTCAAATTCCAAACGAAAAGTTTCCTTTTTCCACATCGGATTATACCCTACTTTTTAAGTATCTCAATCAATCCCCGGGAGTGTTGATATAATAGCGAGCAGCCTCATCGTTTTCGTAATTTCATAAGTGTCTTCCCTCGAACGGAAAAACAGTTAAACTTAATAAATGATACATTACTTATGCAGATGTTGGCACAATATCGTAAATATTACTGCTCACATATCACTACCTACCAGGCACTAATTATTGAACCAAGATATCACGAAAGCAAGGAACGAAAACTATTATTTTAAACGAAAAAACGGTAGAATTTTATAAATCATCCGCTACTGTGGAGATGCTGTCGCAAACCAAATGTAAAGTCAACTGACGAATTGCCCTCTCTCCTTTTTCGAAAAGATGGAAGCTTGTAGAATAATAGCGAGATAATGATCAGAAATCGTCGGCACGATATGCCTTCAGGATCACAATGTATATCAGGCAGCGCTTCGCGGGTAGGCGCTCTACATAGTCCAGTCAAAATACGTCTGAAATCGACTTTTTGAGTAGTATGGCTACATTTTTGAGGGTAGTTGTATTTGAACGTCACAATTATTCATGTGAAAGCTCGAGGTTCCAACCCCCTGGCGTCATGTGTAAAAACATTAAAGACCACCCGAATAGTCCGCTTCTGGGGAACGGTAAGAGATACGATAAAAAGTTTCAAACAAAAGTAGTGGAGAATAAAATCTTACGTCCAAAATGTTCCATGACTTTTTCCCCAATTCCAAATAGACTAGCTATCAGAGCCCTTGGAAGCTTTTTCGGACCCTCAAATTGAAAAAAAATATCGTAGAAAATCGAAGAATTAGTATTAAATTTTTTTTTTTTCATATTCACGAAAAAGCATTAGCTCTTTTTGCAGGGTAACATTATCATCATTAGAACCGACTTTATAATATTAAAGATGACAAACTCGGAAATTCCGAACAAACCGTATACTTGAAACTTTCAACAATTAGTGTCATAAATTCATAATTTATCCAGCACCCTAAAAACCTGCAAATTGTCATACATTTGTGACGATGAGAGTCTGTGATAGTTGAGAGACGTATATGTATTAATACTTCAATGCAAGGTGGTCACCGGTCCAGTCGCCAGCTACACTTCTGTCTGCACTGCAATAACCTGGGGCAACTTTTATGAAAAATATAGAGAAAAGTTCCATCATCGTGAATCGGTCGGGTACTTTTTTGACAAGTCGGTTATTCAATTGTTTATACATTATATATCAACAAATTATTTATTCAAACCAAAAGCATTTGAAATTTTTTTTTTTTAGAAACTATTCAATAAGAGAACATTATTAGATTATCGATTTTTTTCTTACGATCAATAATTTTTCGGTTACAGCCGTTTGAACAATTGGATTTGCTCAAAAATTTGGAGTCTAAGATAATAATATTTTTGAATCAAGGGTAGCAAAAAATTGAAAAAAAGTTTTTTTACACTTTATTCGATCGGTAATTTCCAAGAAATAAATCCTTTCGGCATTAAAGTGATCGAATACTCATACGTGACGATTTCTATACGTATACCGTGCAATATTTCCAGAACAAAAAATACAGCGTTTTTAATAAACTTATATCAACTAAAGTATGACTTTCTTACTGAAAATGATTTTGTTCGTGAACAGTACTGATTCAAAATGCGTAATAATTCTTTTATAGATTCTTTGTATCCACTCATTTGAAAATGTTGATATCCAATATGTAAATTCAAATCGGCAAACAGGTGTGACAAAAAAAAAAAAAATTCTGAATGCAGTAAAGAAGTCCAAAACCAAAAATGTCTGTAATGAGATAATTTCTAAAGAAAATTGGGAAAAATTTTATTTGTTCAAATTAGACAGCGAAATTTTCTATAAACGAGAATCTGGAATACACGTCCCCTGAAAAAATGACATTAAAAATTTGCGGATGATTCAAAATTTTCAGGCTGCGCAACTATATTTTTCAAACGCTGCTATGAAATTCCAAATGAGAGCAGCGCACAAAATTTATCGTCTTAAATTATCGAATAATACGAAGAGACCCGAGATTCCCCAAAAGCATCAGACGACCACATTGCAGAACTGCAATGCTAAATTTGGCATCTGATTTTCTTAATAATTTGAGATATCAATTATCACTAGAAGAAGAAAAACGGGGTTGAAACAACAGAGAAATTCATAAGGTAGATCTCCAATTGCAAATTCATGTTGCGATGAGCCGAAATGCTTGCTCAAAGCGTGCAACTTGTTTCGCGGAGAGCAAAGAGTTAAGCTATCTACGTGAAATATTTCAAATATGTTTTTGAAATGCGCCCTCCAAGTGCCTGTGAATCTGACTCTCCAAAATTAATCAGCGGTAGACGTGGCGACGAATATATAGGAAGAGAGGACTAAAAGGTTGCAGCTCAAAAATCGAAACTAGGGGGAATCGTCAGCTCATAAATAGCTCGTAATTCCCGTATCTTCATTTTTTCTTTACAATAATTATTAAGGGGTCGCGACTAGATCAAAACGGTTTTTTGCTCCTAACTCCTTAGGGGTTGCAGCTCAAAAATCGAAACTGGGGGGAATCGTCAGCTCATAAATAGCTCGTAATTTCTTTTTTTTTCACAATAATTATTAAGGGGTGGCGACTGGGGCAAAACGGTTTTTTGCTCCTAACTCCTTAGGGGTTGCAGCTCAAAAATCGAAACTGGAGGGAATCGTCAGCTCATAAATAGCTCGTAATTCCCGTATCTTCATTTTTTCTTTACAATAATTATTAAGGGGTCGCGACTGGATCAAAACGGTTTTTTGCTCCTAACTCCTTAGGGGTTGCAGCTCAATAATCGAAACTGAGGGGAATCGTCAGCTCATAAATAGCTCGTAATTCCCGTATCTTCATTTTTTCTTTACAATAATTATTAAGGGGTGGCGACTGGGGCAAAACGGTTTTTTGCTCCTAACTCCTTAGGGGTTGCAGCTCAAAAATCGAAACTGGGGGGAATCGTCAGCTCATAAATAGCTCGTAATTCCCGTATCTTCATTTTTTCTTTACAATAATTATTAAGGGGTCGCGACTAGATCAAAACGGTTTTTTGCTCCCAACTCCTTAGGGGTTGCAGCTCAAAAATCGAAACTGGGGGGAATCGTCAGCTCATAAATAGCTCGTAATTCCCGTATCTTCATTTTTTCTTTACAATAATTATTAAGGGGTGGCGACTGGGGCGAAACGGTTTTTTGCTCCTAACTCCTTAGGGGTTGCAGCTCAAAAATCGAAACTGGGGGGAATCGTCAGCTCATGAATAGCTCGTAATTCCCGTATCTTCATTTTTTCTTTACAATAATTATTAAGGGGTGGCGACTGGGGCAAAACCGTTTTTTGCTCCTAACTCCTTAGGGGTTGCAGCTCAAAAATCGAAACTGGGGGGAATCGTCAGCTCATAAATAGCTCGTAATTCCCGTATCTTCATTTTTTCTTTACAATAATTATTAAGGGGTCGCGACTGGATCAAAACGGTTTTTTGCTCCTAACTCCTTAGGGGTTGCAGCTCAATAATCGAAACTGGGGGGAATCGTCAGCTCATAAATAGCTCGTAATTCCCGTATCTTCATTTTTTCTTTACAATAATTATTAAGGGGTGGCGACTGGGGCAAAACGGTTTTTTGCTCCTAACTCCTTAGGGGTTGCAGCTCAAAAATCGAAACTGGGGGGAATCGTCAGCTCATAAATAGCTCGTAATTCCCGTATCTTCATTTTTTCTTTACAATAATTATTAAGGGGTGGCGACTGGGGCAAAACCGTTTTTTGCTCCTAACTCCTTAGGGGTTGCAGCTCAAAAATCGAAACTAGGGGGAATCGTCAGCTCATAAATAGCTCGTAATTCCCGTATCTTCATTTTTTCTTCACAATAATTATTAAGGGGTCGCGACTGGATCAAAACGGTTTGTTGCTCCTAACTCCTTAGGGGTTGCAGCTCAAAAATCGAAACTGGGGGGAATCGTCAGCTCATAAATAGCTCGTAATTCCCGTATCTTAATTTTTTCTTTACAATAATTATTAAGGGGTGGCGACTGGGGCAAAACCGTTTTTTGCTCCTAACTCCTTAGGGGTTGCAGCTCAAAAATCGAAACTAGGGGGAATCGTCAGCTCATAAATAGCTCGTAATTCCCGTATCTTCATTTTTTCTTCACAATAATTATTAAGGGGTCGCGACTGGATCAAAACGGTTTGTTGCTCCTAACTCCTTAGGGGTTGCAGCTCAAAAATTGAAACTGGGGGGAATCGTCAGCTCATAAATAGCTCGTAATTCCCGTATCTTCATTTTTTCTTCACAATAATTATTAAGGGGTGGCGACTGGGGCAAAACGGTTTTTTGCTCCCAACTCCTTAGGGGTTGCAGCTCAAAAATCGAAACTGGGGGGAATCGTCAGCTCATAAATAGCTCGTAATTCCCGTATCTTCATTTTTTCTTGACAATAATTATTAAGGAGTGGCGACTGGGGCAAAACCGTTTTTTGCTCCTAACTCCTTAGGGGTTGCAGCTCAAGAATCGAAACTGGGGGGAATCGTCAGCTCATAAATAGCTCGTAATTTCTGTATTTTTTTTTTTTTTTACATCAATTATTAGGGAGTGGGGGGGCTGGCTGCGTACGTATCTAGCCCCCCCCCCCCCCCCACTCAAAATTGTTAATTACTGCTCAACCGTACGAGCTCAAAAATCGGGACTGGTGGGAATCAAGAGCTCATAAATAGCTCTTTAATTCCGTGTGGTTGTTTTCGTATTCGTCGATGGTGGGGGGGCCAGGTACATGGAGGTGGCCAGGTCGCCTTTACACGGCCTGCAGCCGATTTATACCCGAGGGGAAGTACCCCCGGGTACACGATTTATTAATTTCATATTTTTTTCTTATCATTCAATAAATTCTATTTTGTTATTAAATTCTAGATTTCGAGTCGTTCGTTAACGCCCCGCTAATCCTTCACTTGATCCCGACCCCTCTCCGCGGTACTGTAGCTAGCCGACGCTTCGAGCATCCGTAGGTAAAATTTTAGTAATATTTTGTTTAGACTTTTGTAAGCGGCGGTTATCCGCCTGGCGCCCAACTTTTCATCTTCTCAGTGTGTGGCCAATTGTAGAGTGGAGGGACCTCGGAGTCTAGCTATCCGGTCTAGCTCCGAGGACCAATAAAAATCCACGTCGCAATATATAGCTTAAGTTAGTTTTAGGAAAAAATTTTTTCACTTTAGAATATGTTAGACTTGAGAAATATAGTTTAGGTTAGTTTTAAGAAAATTGTCACTTCAGGATGGGTTAGACTTGAGAAATACCAAATAAAAAACATATATTATCGGATGATCCGCGTCACTACTTGCATATAACATACCCTGCCACTCGTTGAGCATTTCAGCTAGTATAATTCGCATATATATGTAAGCTAAGAATTAGATATTTTAGGGCGGCCATCATGGATCGATTGTCGGTAGATCGGTAATCGTTACCATGATGCGAAGGCGAATCGGTAGTGGCGCCACCGCGAGACGAAAAAATTGCAGCCATCCGATTGTCGTTAACAGAAGATCGGCAATCTTTGATTCAGAATCGTTACCGTCGGACTACCGATAACGAAAGTGGTGCCATCGCCCAGTGGCAAATTGCAACCATTCGATTGCCGGTAACGGACACATCGCCAATCCATGATTCTTGTTACCATGATTCAACATCAGTACCATCTGACTATCGGTAACCAAAGATCGGCCATCGTTACCATGATCCAAGAAACAGATCGGTAGTGGCGCCATCGCATGGCGGAAAATCGCAACCATTCGATTGTCGGTAACAAAAAGATCGGCAATCCACAATCGTTACCATCAGACTATCGGTAACAAAGAACGGTAATCGTTACCATCCGATCGTCGATAACTTATCGGCGCGGTCGGTTACTTTACCTACTGCCTGATGGCCGGTAAAGAAGGCTGGATCCAGAACTCTCATATATAATCTACTATCAGTACTCTGCACCACTGGCTAACCATCCCTCTCATACAACTTTTGAAGTTTGATCATGAGTTGATATATTGTTAATTTACCATTGTTGAACACTAGAGCGCTATCGTCGTATTCATTTTCTGGTCCTTCAAAAGGTTCTGCAGCTTGAAATCTACTTTACCTGATTTCGGGATGAAAGTTCCACCGCCGGTCTTCAAACGTTCTATCTAACTGGGGGACGACCATAACTCCGGGTCATGGATCTTGACCAAACTTATAGGGGTGTTCTTCCATACCAAAATATGAAGCACCTGCTAGATAACTCTCCGGAATGGGCCTTCATTCCATCCATTTATTAAAATATATAATAAAAATCAGCGTTAAATGGGTTTTCCGAATTTGCCTGAAATAATCTGTTTTTGCTTGACGTATTGACTTTCTGTATTACGATGAATATTTATACATTGAATTCAGTGGTCATTGTACATCGGATCCCTGAAATTCATCATCCCAGGTATAGAAAATCACTTCATTCTGCGTCTATGAACACATTGCTTCTTGTTGTTCATCAATCGTACAGCATTCATTTGGTGAATTTGAAGACTTCTTCCCACTTGAAAAATGTTGAATATGGTCAGTTTCAATACCCCCACTGGCAGCATACAAAATCCTGTAAATCACCGTGAAGTATCAATTTCATCGCAATATTATATTTATTATTTCAATTTCAGAAAAATATATATACTTATCTCATGATACGGTATTTTGTCACGATGAGTGAGGTTAATTTCTCTGATCCAACGTTTGGTGAGTACCCGATTCAGAAACAAAGTGCTGCGAAGAAACCTCTCCTAATACAATGCGGAAATCACTTTTCAATACACAAATATTTTTTCATTTGTTTGATTCAATGATTTTTTGTATGGATTGACGTATTGGCGTCTATCGTCGCGCATACCTTACATATGCGAAACTGCCTTCATAAAAACGTCGTCTGCTTGAGAAGCCAAAAGTTGAGGCCATAGAAATAGAGCATGGACTGCGAGAAAGAGAGAGAAACGGACGCGGCCAAATCTGTTTCTTTCTAACCACGAACGTTAAATGCATAGAAAGAGACAGACATTGGCCGCGTGTGCTTCCTTCTCTCTCGCTTTTGGCGTTACCACAAGCAGTATAGAAAAAGCGCAGTCCACGCTCTATGTCTATGGTTGAGACTATTCAGATTGCGAGTGTGGTTCAATCACAACCTTCTAGAGGTTAGTGTGGAGAAACAAAGTGTTTGTGATATAACAAAGGCCTCGACATTAGATGACGACGAACAATAGAACAAGAAGAAATGAAACGGAAGAAGAAGCTGATGGTGAGTGTTGATCTACGTTTTAAACAACGCTCTTACAAACATAGAGAAAAGTCGGTAGGCAAACAAGCAACTAGAAGTTGCATTCTCAAATCGATGCGTGAATCTGTAGCACAAAACAATTTTATACGTTCTTTTAAAAGATTTTTGGTAGCTCTGAAAAGTGCTGATTATTTTTGGCGTAATATTTTTACGCCACTTATAGTTATTGTTGTTGTTATTTTTTTGTCGTTGTTACTGTTATTATTGTTATTCTTATTGAAATTAATATTTTCGGTTTTCAGACGTTAATGTAATATTTCGTGCATTGATGAGGATGGTACAGCTCGTAGAAGCAATGAAAGCACAAGTATTCTCTACACCACGAACACTTTATAAAAGTGGTGTACTTTCCTGTACCATCGCCTATAGCCAATGCGCACTTGCACCTATACTTTTGAACGGCTTCTCTGGGAAGAACACCTCCTTGACATTCATAAAGACGTCTCGGGTCTGCATTAGCTTGGACGCAAACCAAGCGTACTCTATCATCTCATTGAATATAGGAGCACAGAGTTGATTTGTCACGAGTGACTGTATTTTGATGGCATCTACCCGACTGTTGATTTGCCGTTGTTCTTGCAACAAATAGGTGCTATTTTGCAGTTCTTTAATGAGAATTTTGGCTTGTCTATGAAGTACACATCCAATGGTTGACAATATGCTGTGCAGCCAGCTGGAATCACTTATTTTTAATTACAAGACGATTCCCCGCAGTGATTCTCGAATTTCCTGAACAAATTTTTGTGTGATTGACCACCCCAGCTGTCTACTATCAGGCTGAAGTTATTGCCCTCTACATACGGCTGCAGAACGTTGACCGTGTAGGAGTCGAATAAAGCCGTCGTCATCTTGCCGGATTTGGAACATGTCACATGAACATTTTTGTACGCACGAGTGAGTGCCTCTACCTGTGCGCTGACTCTTGGACCAAATGTGCCTTTGGGTTCTTGAAGACAAATAAACACCTTCGGCAGTAATTTTCCAGCGGCAGTGATGGTGTATTGGACAGTATACGTGTGAGTCACTTTGTTTAGATCTCCTAAATGTACCTCAACACTTTTTTGTCCAATATGCTCCATTGTACGATGCACATCGGTACGGTATTCACAGCCCATTTGATCTGTATTCAACACATACTTAGGATTAAATCCGCAGATCGAATTAGAGCAGTCAGTTTGAAACTTCTCAGCTGATTGCAGAAGTTCCTCCAATGATCTGTTCTCTGTGGATTTGACACGTCTGGTCACTTTTCGCTGGCCGATGCGAAATTCTTGTTTAAATCGAGTCACCCAAGTTGTTGAAGCGGCGAAATCGAAATCTTCAGACCTATACTGCATAGAAGCCTGCAAAGATCACTCTTGTAGGTTCCTGGTGGTTACAGGTGAATGTTTTTGACGAGCTTCACAGAATCTCTTGTAAGTCCAATTTTTTATTGCACTGCTCTTGTCAAACTTTGTTCCACCCTTTTGAATTTCCTTCTTCCATCTCCCCAGCTCATCCATTCTCGTTAAACAAGCAGCGCCTTTAGCTTTCAAGGTTTTGAAGGTCCACTTAGGATGTTCTCGAGCAAGATTTACGACTTTTATTTTCTTTTCCAGGTCAACGGTCTGAAATTTAGATTTCTTCACTTCTGGCTCGTAATCACTTGACATCGGCTGACTGATCGATGGAGATGATCCTATTGGAAAAACCAATTTATATTATTCTAGTTTTCAAGCTTTGAGAAATTAATTTTTTTGTTTACTTATTTAGCTTTAGTTAGGTTTAATCTATTCAATATTATTTTTGACTTAATTAGCGTAAGTTTATTCAATCTAATTTTCTAGTTATTCAGCTTTAGTTCGTTAGTAGTAGGGTAGGTAGTTATATAGCTTTAGTAGTTGGTAGTAGGGTCTGTTAATTCAAAATATCTTTTTTTTTTCTTCTTGTTTAGTTTTCGTTAAGATTCGTATTATTAATTTTGGTGTAGTTATTGTTTTTGATTACTATTGTATTCATAAAATGTATGAAATGAATTGTAAATTTTTACCCGTCAGAGATGATTCTTGACTACATTCTTGACTTCCAACATTTTGGTGATCATCAGAGACACCTTCCGTAAATTCATCCTCCGTGAATAATTCTTCTACTTCGACCAGCTCATGGTCTCCAACTAGTTCCAGTAATGTATCCGCCATTTCATCACCCAAAAGCCAAGCTTGCTCAGAAATTTCTGTCACCGCTTTTTCAGTGATTATTCCCTTACGCTCGAGAATTTCAACGCAAGCATATAAAATCTCACTCAGCAATTGTGCTGAAGATTCGTCGAAATCTTCATCACAGGGGTTACAAACAGAACTTGGCCCGCTAGCCATCTTTCCCCAATGTATGGAAGATTGACAATAACGACGAATAAAATAACAAGAACAGTGAACAATAACAATATTAATAACAACAACAAATTAACAATAGTAATAACAACAATAAATGAACAATATTTGTAACAATGCAACGGATAATCGAGGCGCAGTAGCAAAGACAGATGAACGAATAAATTTTTGAAAAGTTGTTATTCAAATAATAATCCATCAGATGGCGTTCTGTGACTGCCGAATGTGTTACCTTACCGACATGGCCTGTTTTCGTTTATCGATCAAGATCTGTCAAACGTGTAGAGCTGTGTATGCACTATGCATGTCGGTTGTAAGCGAGGCAAAATTAATTCAAACCAGACAGTAATATGTAGCGAAAAATATTTGCCAACTCTTATTATGGAAGGCTCTTACGCAGCAGTCTGATTCTAAATACGGCAGTAGCCCGAAGATGTCTAATCGTACGAACTAACCTCACTTATCGTGACAAAATACCGTATCATGAGATGAGTATATATATTTTTCTGAAATTGAAATAATAAATATAATATTGCGATGAAATTGATACTTCACGGTGATTTACAGGATTTTGTATGCCGCCAGTGGGGGTATTGAAACTGACCATATTCAACATTTTTCAAGTGGGAAGAAGTCTTCAAATTCACCAAATGAATGCTGTACGATTGATGAACAACAAGAAGCAATGTGTTCATAGACGCAGAATAAAGTGATTTTCTATACCTGGGATGATGAATTTCAGGGATCCGATGTACAATGACCACTGAATTCAATGTATAAATATTCATCGTAATACAGAAAGTCAATACGTCAAGCAAAAACAGATTATTTCAGGCAAATTCGGAAAACCCATTTAACGCTGATTTTTATTATATATTTTAATGAATGGATGGAATGAAGGCCCATTCCGGAGAGTTATCTAGCAGGTGCTTCATATTTTGGTATGGAAGAACACCCCTATAAGTTTGGTCAAGATCCATGACCCGGAGTTATGGTCGTCCCCTAGTTAGATTCAATTTCTGCAAGTCTATTGGTTATTATGGGTTCAGTGGACGAATCATCCGAATCAAAGCCATGATACATTTCTTCAGGAAAAGTATGATATTCGAAAGGTACTAATTCTTGAGGATCGACCTCTACGTCAACATCATCGGCCAATGTGTTAATAGCTAGGACATGGCACGTCCCTTCGTTAACTGATACAGCAGCCTCGCCGATGTATACACCATCGATGGTTGGAATTTTCGGCAAATAACCCTCGCTTAACTCGTTATTAATGACGTCGATGGCTATTGCTTGTCTAGTCCGTGCGTGAATTCGGAAGATTCTCGGTTTAGGATTCGGGTTAGGATCATCAATAAATCGTATTGGTCTAATCGGCTCGGTTTTTGTCACTAAGGTGTTATGTGTGAAGGAAATTTCTGCCTTTTCTCTGCGTAAATAATCTTTTCCTAAGATTCCGTCGCCAATCAGCGGGAATTCGGATCTTACTACATGAAATTTGTGAAGCTGTCCTTGTAGGGTTAATCCAGTAGTGCCTAAAGTTTGTAATCGGTCAGTAGTTATTCCCGTAATAGTTGCAGACTCGCGCACGGCTATCAGTATATCTGGTAATAAAGAGAATAGTAAAATGGGTACTGCGGAAAATAATGCGGGAATTGAAAACCAGGACGCAAGTGCTGATTCTGACGGCTAAAATCAGGCGGGTACGCGCGCGGCTCAGCTGATTCCCGTCGAACCAGTATCCCTGTCGGACGCTTCACTGCATCCGGCGGCGGACTTCTCGCTCGCGCTTCCGTGGTTTCCGAAATGGGGTAGGTAAAATAGCTAGTCGGTGAGTGAGAACGATTCGAATGTTGATCTTGCGAGCGTACGTGGTCCGGTGATTCGGACCGCGACATCGAAACTTTTGATGTTTCTCCCGAGGGCAATATTCCGGATCGCATTCGCGTCTCCACTCGTACCGCATGTTTCCGGGCTTCTTCCAAGGTTTTCGGATCTCGCGCATCTACAGCCCTAGCTAATTCATCGGGTAGACCTCGTAAAAACGAATCTAGAGCGCATTCTTATACAGGTTTCAGCATCTCTTCTACCCTGTCACCATATTTGTCTTCCAAAGCTACCCGAGCGCCGCTTATCAGAATGTTTAAGCGGTCGTAAAAATCGCTTACTGACTCACTTCTTTTCATTTGAATATTTTCTATCTCGTGATGATAGTGAGGATATGTTTTCCCCGGGGCGAATCTGGTTTTTAAGTGTTTGGTTAGCTCGGTGACGGTATTGAAAGTTTTTCCGTAAATGCTATCCCGAGCAGGACCTTGTAATTTCCCCAATACCGCCTTCACGAAAGCAGCCTCCGATGCCGGCGCTACATAGACTGATCCGTTGTGCACGTCTTGAAGGAAGTCCTTTAACGGGACGTTTTTGCCGTTAAAGTATGGGATATTTAAAGTACTAGTTTGGAGTGCGAAGCACTCAGCCATCGAGGTCATCATCGCGTTGCTTGCATCTAGATTGCTCATTTTGGAATTCGATTGGTATTTCTCACACGACAATGATCAAGGTTGCCTCACTGAGTTATGAGGGGGAGAATTCAGTAAAATGTGGACATATACTATATGTATATACATACGAGACAGGAAAATACACCTTCATGCAATTCTCACACTGGATTATAATTCACAGGTATATAAATGTATGTGCCGTTTATAGAAGCAAAGACAGAGAGAGCTACAATTCCGTTCCTGGGAACTATGTCTAACCCGATTTTTGATTCCCACGATTGGACTAATTAAGTAGAGATGATATAAAAATTTGATTTTTTTTTTTTTTTTATTTCTACTGGTACTTTAGCAACAAAATAAATCCCACCGCTGCCACCAATTTGTGTTACGTGAGAAGCATGAGCTCGAGCGGAAACTAATATTGACTCACGCAACAACCAAATAATAATATCCACGAAAGAGTAAATGAGTGATCTGACTTGGGTCAGATCAGGTATGTGGGTACGTTGTTGCTGAACCCTATATGGAGTCGTACCATATGTGTAAAAAAAAACGATTGAGGCCTGACTTAAAGAGAATACAAAATAAAGGAAATGAAATAATATGGAGATCAATTAACTGGTAGGAATAAGATATATTCTGAAAACGATTATGGAACAGTTACTAAAGTGAACAATAAGGTTTGACAAATGAAATGACTATGATAATCTGTAAACTAAATGCCAACATTAGTGTTATGTTATTAGACTAAACCTCGGGGCAAGGATCCCTAATAATCCTACGACTAGGGAAATCCCAAAGTCTCAGAGACTGTCGTAGGGTGATCCGACTCCCGGGTTCATGGAGCTGATTTTAAACCTACCAAACAATAAAATATAAAGTACTATAATCTAGGCTCGGATGTTATGCGCGATAATTACACAGATATCCGTAACTCTCTCTCTCTTTGTTGGTTTTGACAATTCTATAACCAAATATCTGGATCGAACTTCGTGACGAGGATGCCTGATAATCCTACGACTAGGGAAATCCCAAAGTCTCAGAGACTGTCGTAGGGTCATCCGAGTCCCGAGCTCGATAACCCAATTTTAAGAACTATTCGTACAGAAATATTGATATGAACAAGATCAGAGTGAGAAAGGGAAATCCCAAAATACTAGAGTTTCTAGTATTGGCTCACCCCGATGATGCACAAGAATTAATGATTATTGATTCAAATCCAGGTGAAATAGTGAAAAATAGCGGCTAGGTAACTATAATTAGGCGAATTGCATCAGGCTGATGACTGATCGTGAAACAAACGGAGACTTAGCTTTCGTTGTCTGACTGTGATGGAATCGGGAGCCGTGGGGCAGTCGAGGGTGCGTCCTTGTCCCTTCTTTGATGATGCTTCACGGAATTTATATGTTTCGAACTGACGTTATATCGCGATTTAGTTATTAATAAAAGGAATGGGGGCAAATACGGGTATTATTATTATAAGAAAAAAATGAAACTTTTGTTTTAATAGTTCTGATGGAAAGAAAAAAAAAAAAGGAAATGTGTCCCTCGCACTGAATCTAACATTAGGTTTTATGTGTCTTTTGCACTGAACTATGCTAATAATCTGATTAATGAATTATGAGTCTATCAGGTTCGAGATTTGCTCATTGACGAGGAGGACAAGGCTTTCAAGACCGTCACTTAGAGATTTTTCCGGTACGAGACTCTAGCTTGTATATCACTTCCCCGGGTTCACGTCTACGCGCCTCGCGAATTGACAGACGAAAGACGCTGTTTGCTGAAGAGATGCAGCCAGGTAACCGTGCGCGACAATATGTGTATTATCCCGCGCGGTTAATTAACCAATTAGATGCTTAGTTTCTTCGCGGATGAGTTAGACGCGTCGCATCCTAGGGAAGCTCCCTGGTTCGCGACTTGCGGCTCCCTGTTCCGCCACAGTCGGTTGACAATAACTATTATAATTTTATGCATTCGGATTCTTTCAATAATTGACATACATTCCTCCATTCCTTAGTCTAGTTGTTTTCCTTAATTACGGATTATTACCCTTAATGGGCACCCCTATTTGTTCTTGCGTGATTGCATTATGTATCAGAGGAGTTACGGCAAATCATCTATTGGTGCATGGTCAGCAAGACTAGATTTGCTGACCTTTCTAGCGCTCCGAGGTGCTATAGGATACATGACTTCGTGGAGAAGGTGATGATATTCTAAACAAGGGAAATATCATATTATGTCATAATGATTTAAACCAATGAGTCCCAACGAATGATAACGATCAGGGGAACCTCAAAGTGCTACGCACTATCGTATCCCTCGCTAAGACTAACCGGCTAACAAAAAAAAAAGGCAATGTGTATAGGTACGCATCGGGTCGTAACAGAGCCAATCAAGGACTCGGAAACCATTAAAACAATATCGAGGGCTCAGAAACCACTAAAACAATTGGCGTCCTCGACTCTCAGCCACCTCAACACGACTCTTAGCAGACGAACGTTAGGAATTCACCCTGTATAGATCACACATGCTATTCCCTAGCGCACTTCTGACAATTATGTGTCTCCGGAGCTTATTGTATCTTGCGTCACTTCTTATCACTTCGTTATTCTCAGGATGATTTAGGTATGGAAGCTGTGTTGGAAAGGGTTTTAAGTGAGACTCCGACTCTGATAATTCGAGGTACAGTCATAATATGATTCACATACAAGTATTTCATTCCAAGTTCACAGCTGGTACTATCTAAAGTTGTATCGATGAATTTAGAAGTAACGAGCAATACGTTGAGGAAAGTTTGTTAACAAAGGTTCTCGCTCGCTTTGCTTATAAACTGTGACGTGCACAGCCGACGGTTGGGGTTAGGGCTTCGAGACTCCGGGCCGGCCACGTCTCCAAAACCGACACTACCAACGTGATTATTTTATACGCGACTCTAATATTTTGTATCAATTAAAAATACTAAAATTCGTACAAGATTGACCAAGTGTTGGGCGCCAGGTACCTTATGATACCGCGGTACGGGACGAAACTTACACGAAGTTGAATTAATAAAAAGAATAGAGCGAACAAAACGATATTGCACGGTAAGCTCAGCGTGAGGGGAACATGGGGGCGAAATAATATAGGATGAGTTAAAAACTTGTTATATGGTTTATGGATTTATTAATCGCAAAGAAACCAGGTTGGAGGAACTCAGGTTGAACACAATTATTACAAACAAATAAATGATCACAAAACAAATTAAACAATCAAAGCCGATCTCTCGGATCGGAACTAACCCAAATAAAACTATTTGAATTGAAATAATCAGGAACAGCTGATTGACTAGGTCACAGATGAGAAAGTAGGACAGACGATAATATAGCACATACGGTAATATAGAACAAGGGGTAGGTACGGTAGAATAAAGAAATTATAAACGAGGAAGAGCACAATTATCTTATGGTACGGTAGAACTAGACTATGGGGTGACGGTATCTAATAGTAGACAGGTCGGTAACATAGAGGGGAATCGAAGATAAAGAATCAATAATATGGGGACTTCTACTTATTAGTTAGACGGGTCGATATTACAGGACCTTTCGTTTGAAATTCACAAGGCATCGAAGCCGAACACGAACGAGGTCACTCGAAGATGGCCGAAGGGAATTTACACGAGGCGTACCATACTACGACGCAATAACACGTTAACAAAGGGGATGTTAAAATCTATTATCACAAATAATTCGGAATAATACTAAATATACCAGCTCAAGATTTACACAAGGATTAGATTATTTGTACTCAACAATACTACGAGATCGGGATTTTTATCCTGATATATGACAGATATTACGTTTAGGTCGATTCTTCAAGGAAAAAGCGTGGCTCGACAAGCCGTCAAGATTAATTATCGTTTTCACACGAAACTAATGTTTCCACGCGGGGAATTCTTCCTTCTTGGATGCGATTTATTCGCAAATATAGGGAATTTAGGTCAACGATAAATACAAGTTACAAGGGAATCAATACGGAAATACTCAACAAGAATAACGGTACGACGGTACGATAAAAGGGGATAATTTCGTGAAAAATCGATTACTAGCACACAATCATATATCAAGGGAACACAATTATCAATAATACAATCAATATCGATAAATAAACCAAGCTAAAGCACGACAATTCGATGATATCTTAACGGCGTCACCCTCAATGAGGTCTGACTCAACTACGCAATAAGAGATCTAGCCTCTCTGAATCAATATAATATCAATCGAAGGGTCGTCTATAGTCGGAATCTTACCTTAAATAAACACAAACTCACTAACTGAGTCTAATGAAATATTTTTACGTTAACTTTCTAGTTCTGAAAAGAACTGTTTTATAGAGATTTGTTATTAAGATTCATAATCAAAAATGAAAACACAACTATACGGAACTGATTTCAAGCAAGAAGTGAAGCTTCTGGGTCTGTCGCAATGCAGATGCAAATTTAGGGGTGGAAGGGGTATTACGCCTTATATTAGGAGGCGTATCTTCTTTCTGCCGGGTTTTGTCGCGGGCCTGACAGGGCCTTTTGGCACTTCGAGCTTTCGCCAGGGGGTTGTTAGATGGCTCGTCATGTTCTCAATACCCTGGAAGGCGGAGTATCTGCAATTGGGCCGGTCATTGACTAAAGATTTGTAAAGACGGCCAGCCACGGGTAATTTTTTGAAGCCCGGTCCGGGGGCACCACGGGGCACGAGGGTGACGGCAGATTTCCAAATTACCGGTCTTGCCGGTACGGAAGGACTGTGCAGTGGCCTGGTTATGATTAGCTGTGCCAATAAGTAGGTCTGCTATATATCGACCGTGCGACTTTTTGACCTCTACAGCCTACAAAAATGGAATCATTTATACCAACTGTATTATATAGGGCATTTGTATTAATACCCAATTATGTTGGCTGGTTTCTGAACCATTTTTAGAATGTATTGAACTCAATATGTCGCGTTACTAATGCCATAAGGTGGTAAGCGACATTATACGACCTTTTGGTCTTCTTAAAGCCAGAAGGTCGTATAATTCTTTTTCTTACGCCATTCGCCTAAAAACTCACAAATATGAATAAATCCATCAAAATTTTGAAAATCGAAAATTTTGGTCGATACGACCTTCTGGCTTTAGTTTTGAGAGAAAATCGGGAAAGATAAAGCCAGAAGGTCGTATCGACCAAAATTCCAGAAATCACGTTATTCACGAACAGAGACGAATTAGTGGCGGTGAAAAGAAAATCTGACGAAATAATCACTTGTTCAAAATGAAAAAAAAATATTGCAATTTTTTTGATTGAAGAATAGAAATTTCGATTTTAATTTTATTTTAATTTTTGAGAAATTTCGGAATCACATTTTCTACGAAAAATAACCAATGAGAAGTGATCGTAGCCGAGAAAACAGGAAAAATTGAAATTTTGGTCGATACGACCTTCTGGCTTTAGTTTTGAGAGAAAATCGGGAAAGATAAAGCCAGAAGGTCGTATCGACCAAAATTCCAGAAATCACGTTATTCACGAACAGAGACGAATTAGTGGCGGTGAAAAGAAAATCTGACGAAATAATCACTTGTTCAAAATGAAAAAAAAATATTGCAATTTTTTTGATTGAAGAATAGAAATTTCGATTTTAATTTTATTTTAATTTTTGAGAAATTTCGGAATCACATTTTCTACGAAAAATAACCAATGAGAAGTGATCGTAGCCGAGAAAACAGGAAAAATTGAAATTTTGGTCGATACGACCTTCTGGCTTTATCTTTCCTGATTTTCTCTCAATAATAAAGCCAGAAGGACCTATCGACCAAAAATTGTTTTTTTTTTTTTGAATTACAATAAAAATACGCGTTTTTGTCAATTTCCAGACGATTCCGGGAAAAAAAAAAATGGCGGATACGACCTTCTGGCTTTAATTTGCGGGATTTTTTCGTAAAACTAAAGTCAGAAGGTCGTATCCGCCAAAAATGTTTTTGTTGCGGGAATTTCGATGGATCTATGTGTTTCCATCAATTTCATGGCGAATCCGAGGAAAAAAAAAAAAATGATGGATACGACCTTCTGGCTTTAATTTTCCTGATTTTTCACTGATAATAAAGCCAAAAGGTCGTATGTACTCGGACATACGACCTTCTGCTTCTAATTTTCGATTTTCCCAATTTCAATTGATCTACACGTTATTGGTGATTCCGAAGCGAATCCAGAAAAAAAAAAAAAATTATACGACCTTCTGGCGCTTAAATCGAGTTTTTGGCGCTTACGACCTCATGGCATTAGTAACGCGATGTATGTTGAGAATATCTACTCCAGCATTCTTCATGTTTTTTTGCTACGGATGATTTTTCAACCCATTTTATATTTTTTAGACTCTCAACTCGATGTAGTTTTTTTCAACTTGGAACTGATCAGATTTTGGATTCAATCCGTCCAGTAGCTTTTGAGTTAGTCAAGAAATGAAATGTTTTTTGATGATATCTCGAGAATGGATCAACGGATTCAGATGATCTTGGTCTGAATCGATAGGATTCGCGCCAACTCAGATCTGATTGAATTTTGAAATCAATCCATACAGTAGTTCTCGAAAAAATTGAACGATCCATCATGATCATAATAATTGAAACAATCATATTTCGTAGAAAATATATTGCAAACGATAAAAGAATATTCTCTGCGCGGGAAGTTCGAGGGTTGGCCCATCGTGATCAACCGAATCACACGCTTGTTCATATTCATTATAATGGGTATATAAATACACGTATTTCTTATTGCAGAGTTCTAATCTTTTTCCACGAAACTAGAAACAATTTGCAACTCAGAAATATTTTTCGTTCCATATTTCATCCCGCACAGAAATCAAGAATCAAAAACCACGAAAAGAGCAAAATTATTAGTTGCGAATTGTTTCTACTTTTATACGAAAAATTTGAACCACGTGATAGAAGATATTCGTTTTTTACCACAATTTCGCTTTTTGCCTGAAAATGAGCCGTGTGGTGGAGGCTATTTTTTATCCAAACAAAACGTTCGAAACTCGGTGGTGCACATATTTCCATTGAGCTGAGGTCCTGATGTTCCGGACACATTGTTAGCGAAGGATTTAGAACAGATTTGGGGGAGGGGGGGAATTGAAATTCGTTTCACCCGAAAATGATGATCACCATATTATTATCTATTTTTTGATTTGCGTTTATTGGTTTTATAGTATATGGGGAATTTAACGCCAAATCAGTAACTGCTGGACTTTTGCATTCTTTAAATTTGCCAATTTTTTCCCCATTTTGAGCTCATAATAAGGAACTAACCTAATTTTTTTCAAATTTTTGTCTCGAAATATGCAGTCAGTAGGATTTTTTTTCAATTTCCATATTTTTTTTTTCTTTCGTTTATCTATAACTTCCTGAAAAATCAAGTGATTCGAAAAAATGGGGGGGTCAAAATGTTTGTTTTGAAATACTCTTCCGTTTAAGATGATGTGAAAAATCCTTCATGTTTTAATTTAATCAGTTTTTTCCAATTTTAAGCATAAATCGCATTTTCTATGTTGATTGTCTCCTTCGATTTTTTTCATTTTTTGTTGATGAAAAACTGTTATTTATTCAAAAAATTTTGAGCCTAGTTTCAAAGCGGGCGATTCATTTTTTCTATTTTTTAAAATTATTTAATTGTTTCTGGTTTCTCAAATTAATAGACATTTTAGAATTAATTTAATTTCATTTAATTTGAGGAAACAGAGACAATAAAATAATAAAGAAAAAAAGAAAGAATGAATTGCCCACTATGAAACTGGGTTTAAAATTCTTCAAATAAATAACAGTTTGTGATAAAAAAATTGAAAAAAACTGATTGAATTAAAACATTAATGATTTTCAAAATAATCTTGGACGGAGGAGTATTTCGAAACAAACATTTTGAGCCCCTCATTTTTTCTAATCGCTTGATTTTTCAGGAAGTTGAATAGATAGACGAAAAAAAAATGAAAATTAAAAAAAAAATCATACTGAGTGCATAGTTTGAGATTGAAATTTACAAATAAAAGATGAATATTCGTAAACTTAAGCCGGGGAGCCGTTGCGCAGCGTTGACTGAGGAATGGCAACGCGCGCAGTTACACAGACAACGGACGTAAGCCTCGCGAGTGCGAACTTCTTCAGTTTACAACAGCAAACCATGGCTGATGGTACGTATACCTATAATCAAGTGTTCCATTCTTTCCACTTTGTCGCGGAAAACTTTGTCGAAAGCGAATGAACATTGAGTTGGCGTTATTACAATTACTTCATTCGCTCCGATTAATTCTCAAATATTGCGATTTTTTGTATTTTTATCACTATTTCACAGAGACATTTTCTAAAATTACAGAAAACAAGAAAAACGATGCGCCGGCCGTCGAGACGCCGGCGCAGACGCAAGGGGAAGTGGCCGTTGCCGAAAAAAAAGGTAAATAATTATTTCAGTCAAATACGCTAATTTGAATGCAGATCATGGACGATCAATGTCATATTTCAATCAAATGCCAGGTGTAAATGCATCGACGTGTTAATTTCAGCGAACAGGGCGAAAAAGGCGGCAGCGGGGAGGCCTCCGCGGTGGAGAATATTGGGTAACTATTTCTTCATTCAATTTCATCTTATAATAACATAAATATGAAGCGGTTTTCAACGTGTTTTCTCGAGTGCTGCTCGCCAACATATTCGGTATTCAGCGACGGGAAGAGGGGAAATGATTGAATGATTGCAATTATGTCAATTCAGGCCAAAAAATTAACGTACCAATTGGACATTGATCGTATTTTTACTTCAGCTCGTTTTTTGAAATCCTTAACAAGCCTATAAACTATTTCAATCCCCGTCCTCGTTCAGCCGTTGTCGCTCATGATTTCGCAACACATACAATGTATTTATCAGTCAAATTAGGGTTTGACCCGGAAAAAATTGTAAGTAGCAATTTTCCTTCGGAAATCGTTGCGGGGAGGGGGGGGGGGTCACTGGCAGTCTACAGTTTGGTTTTCGCAATTCGCACCCCGTTGCTTCATCCCCCATCTTGAATTTGAGGGTGAATTTTTGTTTATTGAAAAACTCGTTTATTTTTAATTTTACATGAAGAATGGTTATTACCGAAGTTGTTTGAAATTAAAAAAAAAAAAAAAACAATTAAAAATTAAAAATTGAAAAAAAAAATTAAAAATTATCAGCAAAGTAGCAAATTCAATTGTCAACAAGTTAGTTTATCATCGTTTATACGGAAAAGAATTAATAACAAACGAGATAATAGAATATTTAGGTTCACCTCCACCTCTTTTCGGGTCTTAATCGAAAAATATCGATCCTAGGGAAAAATTGGTGAAAGCCAAAATTGTAGGAAATTCAATTCCAAACAACTTCGGTAATCACCATTTTTCGTGTGAAATTGAAAATAAACAAGTTATTCAACGAATAAACCTTAAATTCAAGATGGCGCAACGGGGTGCGGATCCCGAAAACCGAACTCTGGACTGCCAGTGACCCCCCTCCCCCCCAACGATTTCCGAAGGAAAATTGTTACTTACAATTTTTTCGGGTCAGCCCCTTTTTTGGTCCAATTCGACTGGGCTAGTAGTTTTCAAGTCCTAGCTGTTCAAATTCACTTGCGTGTACACTAGGGTGTTTCCAAATTTACTAAATTTCGATTCTCCAACGGGCCACACCTGAAAAAGTTCATCAAGGTGGGAGAAACAGATTATGATGTCCAAAGATGCGGATTTGAGGTTGAGTGGGACATCGGGATCATTTGATTTTTCTTTTGCTTTTCCTTTTTATCGAATGTATGATGAATAATCACTGAAGTATAACTGTTATTATCGGAGGTAGGAGAGGGGTTGGAGGGAGGGGGGGCCACCCGCCCACCCACTTCCCTCCCTTCCGCCAGGGGGTTACTTGGACAACCAACCTATATATACCGGTGGGAGCACGGAATTTGATCACTCTGTTAAGGGACATCGCCAGACTACCATCCTGAGGACGGAAGCAGATTTCAGCGCCCGAAACGTCGAGATAAAGAAGAAGCATCTAAGCAGTGGACATAGTCCAAGTAACCCCCTGGAGGAAGGGGGGGAAGTGGGTGGGCGGGTGGCCCCCCCTCCCTCCAACCCCTCTCCTACCGCCAATAATAACAGTTCATCACCACTGCTACTAACTTTCAGTCAACACTGAAGTATAAGTTTAAACTTTTTGTTTCAGCAAACCCGTAGAGAATAGAAAACGCGAAAGGGGGAAGGCGGGCGGCCGCAGCCGCGGCGCCAAAACAGTTTCAAATTTCAATTTTTATTAAATTAATAATAAACGATAATTATATCGAAATAAAAATTTAACAAATGTATTCATTTAAAAAAAATTCCTTTCCCATTCCTCAATTATATGTACAGTAGGGTGTCCGTTATTTTCCAAATTGACTTTTTACACTTGGGTATGGTCCAAATCATTAGTTTATAGCCTAAAAACCATTATGAAAAAGAAAAAAAAAAAATTAAAGTTCCATCAACCCCTGCCTCAATGACGATACTCCTCCCATTTGATTAACATGGGATTTTTGCACTTCTTAGACTTTGATTGTTTTCGTGTTTATTATATTCATTACCTCATGAAATATTGTTGATTTTACTACTGTTCTGACCTATTTAGATCGACAAATTTTTTTAAATTTTTTCAACGACTTTTGAAGAGATCTAAATTTATCTTCAGCGTATTTTTTAATGATCTTCGAATATTTTCGAATAAATTTGGACCTCTTCAAAAGTAAAAAATTTGCAAAAATTTGTCCATCTAAATAGGTCAGAACAGTAGTAGGATCAACAATATTTTATGAGGTAATGAATATAATAAACACGAAAACAATTAAAGTCTAAGAAGTGTAAGAATCCCATGTCAATCAAATGGGAAAAGTATCGTCATTTAGGCAGTGGTTAATGAAACTCAATTTTTTTTTGTTCAAACGAAGCTTTGTATAACTTCGGCTAAGAAATCAACAACCATCAAATGACCAAACCTTTTCTAGAACACCTCTCCTCTTTCCCATCCGCTCGTAAGATCGCTTCCCTTCCTTGTTTGATATGCATTAAACCACATTGCTCCGTATCGCAAAGTTTGAAAAGGAATATTCAAGTATTCGTCTATTGTAACTTCTATAGAAACCAAAAATTACATCTAAGTCGTCCCGAATGACTGCAAATTCTAATATTTGATACCTTAGGAGGAGATACAATGCATTCAGAGTCCATTTCATTCAAATTTAGACCTTTCAAATATTCGGCCATCTCACAAATGGAAAAAACTTCTTGCTGCACTTTCCCAAAAACATCTACTGAGTTTTGAACTAAAGAAAGAGAAAAATCATATAATTCAATAAGGATTATCAAGTTTATCATTTGTCTGTCAGTTTGCGGTACTTTCAAATATTTTTCAGAACCGGCGGTTTCATCGTGTTCTCGAAAATTTAGCGGATTTCGTGTAATAGGCTGAAATTCGCGTTTTTTATTCTTGTGACACAATTGAAAAATTTCGAAGTACTCCACAAATATTTTTTCTAATTTTTAGAACACGTTACCATACTCATTCCTCGGGAAGTTTTCTCTCCAAATTTGTTGAACAATTTGAAGAAAATTGATCCAGCTTTCTTATCAGTTTTAAAATGATCGTAATTTGTTGGCGAATCTCGGGGAATATTTTCAGAATTAAAAAAAACACCTATATTTTGTCTACAGAATGAATCACTGCCGAAATTATTGATAAGAGGGAGGGAAAAAAATGAACCTTTGCGGAGAAAATGTGGCATGAAAATGAAAATTGGAAAAAAGATCGCCGACGGTGAGCGTTTGCTAATCGCCGAATGCCCCATATATTCATAGGTCGGTATATCAGACCTCAAACTCTAAACTGCCTTACCCTGTGTGCCCGAATGGTAAGATCATTGTCAGGAAACTGTTTTATTCATTGGACCGGGACGGTAGCGTAGTTCGGCTAAAAATGCTCGAGGTCATCAAGAGGGCGGTCGTGCACAGCTGAAAAATCGAGCTTCGACAGACCCCATTAACCTGGCCGTCTTTACAAATCTTTAGTCAATGGGCCGGTGGACCAAGCCGGCACGAGACAAGCAGAAGGGGGGAGGAGGCTACCCCGCGTATGCGATTCAATATGCAGCGCTCTTCCAGGCGTATTTCTGGATATGATGACTCTGTCGTCCCCTAGTTAATCACTCGGAGGGCTTCCAGGTGACCTGCCAGGTCGGATGAGATTGAGGGATGTTCTCCCTCGTTGTTTTCAATCCGGGACGGCACGGGAATATAAGATAGAGGGACGGAAAAAATATTAATACAACTAATAATTACATTAAGAACCTTGTACACTTGAGCTGGGACTTCTTGCTTTTTATCGGTGGCTTTTAATCAAAGTGGTCACTTCGGTCTGGGGAAGAGGTGATGGTTCATTTACGAGGCATTCTAATTTGCCTCGTTACAAAACATTGCTCACATTTAAGAAAGCACTACATAATATTTTTCGTGTAGCTCCGGAGTGAGCTGGAGAGTTCAACTTAGCAAGCGCCACTGAAATAAAACCTTTATTTCTGTAGGAAAGTCATATTTGGATGAGAATGCCAAGTATGACATCGTACTGGAGAAGCAAATCAGCATCACTACTACTGGGTTTTTGGAGGGGTTGCTAATAACCTTTGTAGCATATTACATATTTGGATACGCATACCCGGCAAACTTGTCCAGTAGCTTGGAGTTCATTCAAAGGTATGCAATTGATTCGGGTTACTATTAATAGTTTGGCCAGTACTATAGGGGGATTCAAAAATGAGAATGGAGTATTGACTGTGCTAATGAGGATTACTCGTGTTTCTTTTGTACATACTTACATACCTTATTCTCATGTTTCTGTTTAGAGTATTTCTTCTCATCAATCCATTAAAGGGAGACAAGAGAGACTCGAAAAAACGGAGGACGTGCTCTTACGATACGAAAGTGTTGAGACTTACCAATGCATTGAACGATTTTACCAGCAAGTTCTAAGTTGTGATTTGTACAATGCAAAAGGGTTCGTCAGCAAAAAGCTATCCCTGTTGGAGCTGTGTACATTTAGTATCTTACTCATTTTTATATTTATCATTTTATAATTTAACTATGACTTTTGATTGCATAAGTATAATGAGAAATACGTATCATTTAATTAGTAAGAAATTCTTACCTTTTGATTTAGTAGAGAATGAACGCTGGTTTTAGTTTATATAAGTTGTATAAAAAAATATCAGAAATAAGTTTTTTTGTTTTAAGTATAACACAAAATATATATATAGATTACATATGAAAACAAATGAATAAGCTCGCACTTAATTTCCCTGATCCCGAAGAAAGCAACTGAGGTCAAGTTTCATATTCAATGGTACCAATTTATTTCTCGTAAGGTATTTTAACTTGAGTACACTTGCAACTGAGAATTCAAACACATTTGTATTCTAAATTTAAAATATAGAATTTCATTAATACGTATCAAGTGTGCGAAATTCGAATACATTTATATATTGAATATGCGAGACGAAACTGCAAAAACGTAATTGAGTTTGTTAAATTTAAAATACAATTGTCTTGCAAACTGAGATCACAGTCATTTTAAATTTAATATGTTTGTGCTGAAAATTGGCCTACATTTGAACAATAAAATCGCCATTCAACATTCGAATAACGCTATTCGATTTATTTGGAATACTATGCAATAGTCAGGTAATTTCACGATAACAGTGTAGTAGATTTGCAACACGGAATTTTTGCAATTAATTGACACCTGAATAATAAAATTGCAATCCATCGTTGGAATAATATTATCCAGATTTGTTCAAATTACTACGCTATCGTTTGGTAATATTACAATGATAATACAGTGAATTAACAGCACTGGACTTCCAAAATCACGAACAATAAGTAAAGTGAATTCATAATCACGAATGCGGATAAAACTTCCAATACGTTTGTTGTAAATTTACACCAGAAATTTTTAACAGTGTACACTCAGTAGGTAGACTACCTTTGAAAAACCAAACAATTTATTATATTATGAGCAAACAAAATTTTTGGGATAAACCAACGTGTGAAGACATGTATTTGAGTTTGGTAAATCTGAGGCAAACTTTGATGAAAGATTCAGTAAAATCCATTAGAATACCAATAATCGGATGCGGTTTAGATCGATTACCATGGGGTAAGGTGCGAACAATGCTCCGTTATCTTTTCAAAAATACCGGTATAAAAATTTACATCTGTACAAATATTAGAATGAATAAAGAAGAAACGAAATCAAAATCAGAAAATAGGTTATATCCGATAAGTAAACAAGGCAGTAAACCAACTAAGCCTTCAAAAATACCTGAGCCACCTAAGCGCAGGCTCGTAAGCAGGTCAGTTTCAGAAGAACAACCGAAACCTAGTAGTATAAAGATTAGACCGAGATTGAAGACAATGCCATCATTAAATACAAGTGCGATATCGATGAGAACGCGCTCTAAAACAAAACCAACTACTACTGTACAGCCCGCTATAAAGCCAACAAAAATATTAGAACCAATCGTAGAGAGAACCTTCGAAGATTCTTCGGACGATGAGTCTTCGGAGCCACCGAACTACAGAAAACGCAAAAGCGTCCTACCAAGTTTAGGCTTTGATACGCAGACAATACAACGAACCGAGTCAGACATACAGACTGACGAACAGACAGACGTAGAATCAGCTAAAGAAATCGAATCTGACCAAGGTACCCTAGCGATAGGAGTACCGCCACCAGTACAAAGCACTGACAGTGACATAGACCAAGGGCCGGCGCACTCATTAGGCCGAGGAGTCAGCACTGTAAATCCACTTAACCATTTTACCGGTACTAATCCATTTAACGCCATTTCTTGGATTTTGGCAGGCATGGGTGGGGATATGCAGGTATGAAAAGACCCGGACGGTGGTCGCAGTCTTTGCCGTCCGAAATAGACCGTACACCCCTTATTTCCTTTTATTTCCCCCGAACGCTGCCCCTACCATCGAACTTTCCGGTAAGGACAAGTGACCGTTTTCAGGTAGGCCGAGGGACTTTACGGTCCTAGTAATTGCCACTTAGAGTCAGGCTGGCGCCGAGCGCCAGGCCGTGCCGACCACTGACATAGACGATGACGTATTTACTTTCGAACCACCCACAGTAATAAATCAATCTCCTCATAATCAAGGGAAATATCAGGAAGAATTTGATAAGTTAGCATTCAATCCGCCAATAGACCTCAAGGATTTACAGGAATCCTTTAGTCGATTCGATAAGTCAATTCACGAAAGAAGTATAGTCGAACAAGAATCAGATGACCCGGAAATAGCAGGGTTACATAGAGCGATTTCCGCGGACAGAATTGTTGACGAAACAACACGCGAAGTAATCACTGAAAAGGACCCTTATAATGATGAAACTGAGGACGAGGAATTAAATTCTAGAATAGGGAAGTTATTAGAAAAATATGAAACTAAAAGATCAAGAACTGAGAAAGCGGTTAGCCGAGACAGTATTAAAGATACTTCGGGGCCACCCTATATCTCGACTACAGTTAGCGTAAGCCGAGACACGTCGGTTATCAGTCAACCGGTACGCCAGAGAGTAGAGCTTCCAACGCCTATAGTAGCTCCACGGCCTATAGCACTTTCTACTCCGTACCCAGGAATAGAGTATACGGCTGTAAGCAGATCAAAGGCTAGTAAGCCACCGAGACGCTTAGAGCCGAATCTCACACTACTAACCGTACCTACCGGTATACAGATTACTGAAGGCATACTTCCTGACGTAGAACCAACCTCGCCTTTAAATTTACCAAAACAAAAGTTTATTTTTCAAAGCAATATATTGTTGGCTTCGATTCGATGTATCGGATCATTTTTAGAGGAATTGTTTATCCGATTAAACTGGAAACTAGTGGTCTAAATGATGGGAGCTTGGAAAAAACGAAGCAGGTAGGTGGAAACAGTTTATTCAATCATGATAGTTCAATACAGTAGAAATAATCCAAATTCTTTTGATTAACAGGAAATGTTGGTGAATAAATGCTGTTTGGTTGGAAAATTCAAGAATGAGTCTACAACAGCCAAATGATTGCATCTCTGCCTTTCATTGACATCTCCCCTTTAATTTCATCTCAAGTGCAGAGAACATCGCCACTTTTGTCGGTTGACCGAAGAAATTGTTATAATTTCTTTCAATTTTAAATTTTTTTCATGCAACGTTTCTTTTAAATATCTTTCTCGACAGAAAGGAACATTGAATTTACGAGTTCTGAAATAGAAAAACATGAAACTAATTTTTCAAGGAGTTTGAATATTTTATCAGCTGTGATTGAATTGTGATTTTTTTCTTTCACGAGTCTAGTTTAATTAAGTTTCCCTCGAATCTCCTCCTACCACAGCAGATTATTGTCAATCGTAACAATTTTCTAATGATAAGCAGAATTCATTCTGTAAATCATCGATAGTGTTCGAGTTACTGAATAGAGAGGGCCCCATACTGAAATTAAAAATGTATCAACTTTCGGTTGATTGAAATTATTTCTGAACAAGCGATTATTTGTAATGCAACGTGTATTAGCAAATAAATGCATTTGTAGCCCTTGACGAGGTTTGCCCAAGTATTTTCAAGAAGACACAAGTACAGACACAGCGACAGAGATAACTGAGACAGCTGGAACTAGCTAGCGGGGTGAAATTATAAACCAAAACTAACTTTAGAGATATTTTCAACTAAAAATGTTGAACATTCCTGGATTTCGATTGTATCAGTTCGGCTAGCAAAACCTATTGAACCAAATGACAAAAGTAACGAAGCCCAAGTTCAAAATAAAAATATTCATGTGTTCTAATAATTCCTTGACGTAGTGAAGTAGCACTAATGGCCGAATAAAAAACTCATCATTATTGGCTTGAACAAAGTAAAATGGTCAAATATTTAAACATCCACGTCTGTACTGTGCGAGTTCTTCAATTTCGCCCCAGTCGATGATGTAAAGATGGAGGTGATGGTCCAACAAAATCACTTGAACTCCTGTTGCCTGACAGAACGACCACATCGAATAGTTGAAATGGTGGCACCGATCAAGAAAACATGGTCCTTGCTGACAGAACGTTTTGATTACCAGGTAACATACGATTTTCCTACTGCTGATCGAGCCTCCTAGAAAAACGAATTTTATCATTGAATGCATGGCAAAATGTTGTACCACTCAAAGATCACAGAATCAAAATTGTACTTACGAACCCCGATGATTTCTCCGAGGAGAAAACTTGAACGTCGACGACTTCAGTCCCACTTCACTGTTTGATTGTTTCCTAGCTGAAAATAAAAGGTGTTATTATCAGACCTGCTTCTGCTGATTTTGGATTCAACTAATTGAATGCATTGTACTTTGATGATGTAAACTACACTGTGATTAACTGTTATTCTTTTCCTCTTTTCATTCTTGGATTTTTGGGGCATCCTTCTTTGGTAATCAAACATCGTTCGCTGTACTACGGAGTTGCATTTAACAAAGCTGACGAAGGGTCTGTGAGAGTTTCAGTCAGGTACATCTGCTGTAAATTTACACTCCCTGTACTCGTAAATTTCATGGACAAGCCGTATCATTTTGTTGTGTTCCTTCCTATTAATTTTATTCGTTTATTCCATGTTCATCGACACTGATTATTGGCGTCCGGAGCACTGCACTGGGATGAGTCCACTCCGGAAGTATCTTCTGATCCGTTTCAACAATCCATTTATTTTTTACCTAATGTGAATAAAGAATATTTTTTCAATAAACGTTATTTTCACTCACCTGCCTCAGTTTGTCCAGACTGCCACCTAATAATGACCTTTCAGATTTGATTTTGGATTTCATCTTTCAACATATCACTTCAAGATGATTCTTGTAGTAGCGATTAATTGTTGTTTTCACATTAAATCTTTTATTGCACCCACTGAATAATCTTCCGATATGGACTACGTTATTAAAAACTGCTCGTCCGTGCTATTTTTTTTTTTCGCTAATTATCGTCGAATTAAAATAAAAAGCAACATAACCTCGATTGACTACTTTACGCGCGAGAGTTCGACAGCAGATCTCGCTTAATTTTCTTCAAGTTGGCACCCATGCCTCACAGGTTGAAATACCTCCGCGGGACGATCCTACCGACCAATGAAATTAAATTAATTTGGCGCGTGCGCAGTCACTGTATACTTTCTAGATTTCCTCTCGGTATACTTCCATGATCTAAAAATTGTAGAAAGCATTTCTCTACTGGACCTTCAATGTTATTAATTTGCAAGAAATTAAATGGTTCTTGTGAAACTTTCAGTCGCAGACCCCCTTATGAAGATAAGTTGGCTGAGTCCCTAGTTTGCATATAATTATAGTCACTTCGATTGATTCTCATATTCAAATCTAAAATAATTTATTATCAAGTTATTTATATAATATTGTCTCTCAGCGTGAAATGCTCCCCAACATGCTTTTATAGGTATGCTGAAATCTATGAGTAGCTCTGCAAGAGAAATGCAGTAACGAAGAAAAATTCATGATTCTTCGCCACCAAACATAATTGGAACTAAAAATGTATTCTCGAGTATCATTGGTTGTAATCCAAATTATTTATCATTCATCATCATGCTACATCATCTTGATTTTAGACATTTTGAACTGGCATATGCCTACGATTGGAGTATACCTACTACAATTTGTGCCTATCCCGAATGTGTCGTCTGATCTTGCGTGCTTATTCATTATCCATCCATCCATATTTTTACAGCTTTTATGTCCCCCGCCCAACAAAAATTTAGTCCATCGAAGAAAAAGTAGTGGTCGTAGCGTACAGGCTGCTGCGTTGTATGAGATTTCTTCAAATTTCATGAATTCAAGTTTTAGGCACAGAAATTTTCGATTGTACAATATCTTTTTCCAAAACGATGGAAAAAAGTGTTGCAATCAAAAATTTCTATGCCTAAAACTCAAATTCATGAAATATTATTGGTTTGCCCCTAATTACATTCATACAAAATATTTCCTCCAAATTTAAAAAAATTTCATGCAACGCAGTAGCCTATACGCTACGACCACTACTTTTTCTTCGATGGACTAAATTTTTGTTGGGCGGAGGACATGAAATCTGGAAAAATCATGAACTATGTATCCAAATAGCACTAATTAACTGTAAAAAAAAAAAATGAGTCACTAAAATGTCTTCTCATAGCGTAGCAGTGATTTAAGAAAAATTATTTTCAAGGTGGGTATACTCCTTTGAAGGAAGACCCTACAGCAACTGAAAACTTCAACATTTTGATTAATTTCAGATTATTTGTGAATTATGTTAAAGTGTACTCCAAAACTAAGAAAAAACGACCTAGTGATTTGAGATTAGTCTTGCGCGAAGACTTTCGTTGGCGATCTCAGTTTTTCATGTGCGCATCTATTCTGCAGCTAATCGCTGGCTAATGTCTCATGGAAAGGCATGAATTACTCAATTGTTCGGGATTTCTGATCGGTCGACTGCCAAATGTTTTGCCTAGCAATAATGGCTTTTTTGATTCAGGTACATTTATGTTTCCCTCTTAACTACCTCATAGAAGTTAGCTCAAGAAAAAGTGTGGAAGCTTTAGAAAAAATTTGAATCTCTTGAACGCCCAAGCTTTCTATTACATTTGCAAGTCCTGGAGTACCCATACGTTTGACCACGTGGCTTACACTTTGATTTGATATTTTATGAAACTTACATTCGATGGTGTTCCCAATGGTTTTATGAGATTTTAGGAGTTTGTTACGAATTAGAAAAAAATTCATTGAATTTATTAATAAAATCAGCTGTCCGTATCACCTAAAGAAAATCGTAGTGCCTTAAATATTTCTCACAAAGTGGGAAAAGGCCGGAGTACTTTTCAGGCACAAACGAAAAATCGATTTTTTAGTGATTCTTGAATCTCTGTAGGGTCTTCCGTTATTTAACAATAACCTGCAGAATTAATTTTCATAACCTCTCATCGTAAAAATAATTTCAATCTACAGGATATTCACGTATCGCACAGTTTCGAGCCGCCATAGTGTGCGTTTTGTATAACATGGAAATGTGTGTGATTGTGTGAGTGAAACAGACGGGGCCCTCGGAAATTTGTATTCGGCGATGGGTCCGGACAGCTTGAGTCGGCTTGAGTCAACGAGCTAATAGTGGCGCCATCTATTGACTAGAAATTTTCGCCCCCTAAATTCTCCGTATGTAGATGGCTTCACAACTTGGGATGGTGATTTATCTATTTCTACTGTGATATTATTGTGGGTGATATAGTGCTCGGTACACGCCGAGTGCAAGAAATCATTATATCGCCAAAATTTGATATCACTCGTCTCACCTGGCGGCCATCTTCACTGTGTCAATGTGTGTATCCATGTGCCAGCTGTCACGAGGATGTTATATTAACGTTTCATTAGAAGTTCAGACTCATTTGTGACTAACCTTCACTATTTCACCCAAAACAATTTTAAACAAGGAACATTTCGTACACATTAGATTCTCGAAATAATTCTTTATACTCGAGAATTTAGGGGGCAAAATTCTCTCATAGGTGTGTACATGTGTACGTGCCATCACCCCCACCATACTACCCCCTCGGACAGCCTTAACGGGTACTGAGTCCTTTATACTACCACTTCACTTATAAAACAAAGAAAAGATTGAGTATAACTCTTGGCTCTAGTTAGCACACGGTTCCTTACATCCACGCACGTCGCGATTTACCAGAAGAAAGACGCTAGTTCAAGTTCAAAGGCGACGAGGTCCCCGCGGTTGCAACAATGTATGTATTACTGCGCGCGTGGCTTAGCCAATTAGGGCCTTGTTTAGTGGCTAATCGTCGCCTGATTGGTTTGAGGGACTACTTGCAGTTAGGCGTAGGCGTTGGCGTCCTGTGACGTCACGCGGCCCATGGTACTCCATGGCTCACCTATAGCCCACTCACACTAATCTGATTTGAATATCTTCAGACTATATTAATAGCTTGATCTTATATTTGAATTATTAATCATTTGCTTGATCTTTTAATTTAAATAATACCTGACTTTATTGTCTTGTTATTCTGCTCATCTTTAACTTAATTTTCCCTATTTCTTTGGAAAATTAGAGAGAGAGAACGCTACATCTACATACTAGTTTGGTAGTCTGAATTTGACGGGTCAGCAAGACTGCGGGTCCCAGTATTGCCTCGCCGTTATCTACGCCTACGTGACTCATGAGCCACTTCAAGAAGGGATAAACATTCGATAGAATTAAATATTATATTTCAATATGGTTACTTTTACGTTCTAAGTCACGTTTCAAAAATGAACGAAATAAACTATTGCGCATTGAAGAGACAGTTGATATTTATCTTATATATATATTGGGTAAATAAATATATTGAATGAATAAATTTATAGGCTTGGTTAGGAAGAATCCGAATTGCAGGGGTTGCAATGCCAAGCATATATTATAATGAATTTAGAAGGAAAAAGAAATTCAGCAAATATATACCGAGCGATTATGTGGAAACTACAGGCTCCAAGCGCGCGTAGTTTGATTTGCTCGAATATTATTGGCCAGCAGAATCGCGCCAGCAACTCCACCAACTTTTCAGTAATATCCCTAGTTCTATCGTCTGCTAGGCGCTAACCGCTAGCAGACGATTGAGACGCAACACGATTCGCAAGTGGCTGAAGGCAATGAGAGGTTATGTCGCGAAATGATGCGAATCGATGCGAATAGAATTTAGAGTCATAAATAAGCATTGAAAAATCGAATAATTACGAAAGTTTCTAATCATTGAACGGTAGCATTTCAGTCTACCCCTTGATTGGAAGAAAATTCGGGTTGTGGTGTTGGAGCAGGTGAATCAAAGTAACGAAAATTGAGAGTAAACATTTAATGAAGATTTATCAATCAATACAAAATAACAATAACGCAAAGAAAAATAGTGATTCGTATCCCTAAGTCGAGGGAGGCTTGAGACATGTATCAGGTAAGCGAAAACAAATTTATTGTAACAAGTATGAATACATTTGATACATGACAAAACTTTAAATCGTGTTGCAAAACAATCTTTCATCGTTATTCTCAGGGTAGATCACAGACGAAGGTTGAGTAAGCACAAGAATTTTATGCCAGATCTCTCCTAAGTGACTTTCCGCTCCATGCCTCAATGAGATTTTGCCTGGTCCTGCAGCGTGGAGGTAAGAATCCTTATTCCTGTGTAGTCGTCAACAGAACAGAGTTGTATAAATTTCATGCCAACCATGGTTATGTGAAAAAAAATTGCGGTTTAATGTGAATCAATTTGGTAGCAAACCCGTATTCAAAGATTCATCTCAACTACGGTAAAAAAAATCATAATAGCGAAACAAATGCTACTTCCCGTCATCGACTGCTCGGCGACTACTCTGCAAGTCTGTAGTGGTTTGGTTCTGTAATAAAATAACTGCTGTTTAATGTACTTCAATTTAAAATGCCAGTCCTGGTGAAAGATTTCGAAAAAATAAAAAGTTTAAGAAACGTTACTTCCCGTTGTCGACTACTCGACGACGAAACTGGACACTGCAGTGCGTCGGTTCTGTAAAAAAATAAGTGTTATATCGAAGTGAAGAATTGAACAAAAAATAAATTAGTCAAATGGTACTACCCGTAATCAAACAATCCACTCTTCAGCAGGGTTCCTAGAAGTCTGCAGAAGTTCCACAACGCAGACATCGATGCCACCAGGTGTGTTGTAGCCAACGTAGAAGGAGATTGATCATCCGTGTCTGAGCGGAGCTACACCGGACGAGTTCTTTCAGCCGTGTTGGTCTTGAGCTTCTTGGACCTCTTCTACCTCTTCTGCCACTTCTACGACTCTACGATTGCGTCGACGATGTTCAAACAGAGCACCTTCAACAGCAATACACTCCTCTACCCGTCTGCGAAACCCATTCGTCATGTTGCCGATGGTCAAGGGATTCATATCCCCCAATATCTCCAACACGCGGGCTTGTAGAGCTGGGAGATTCTCGATTCGAGTCGCAGTGTAGAGACGGTTCTTTAGAAACGGCCACAGAGCGAAGTCGAGGGGCGTCAGATCAGGCAATCGAGCAGGCCACTCAATTGGACCGCGCCTACCTATCCACCGACCAGGGCACTCCTGGTCCAGGTAATCGCGAACCAGATTTCGATAATGCGCAGGAGCTCCATCCTGCTGGTACCAGACAACGGGACCCTAAATAGTCAAGATATGCAATGTTTACAGGGACACGTTATACCAATCAAAATTGTTTTGTCATTGTGTAGTAGATCATTTTTGCTAATAAATAAGTTTAATTCAATCAAATACACTTACATCTCCTTCGATGGCTCTCAAAGCAGGGACTATCTGTTGCCTCAGCATTTGCAAGTATTTCTCCCCGTTCAGGTTGCCATCAATGAAGAGAGACCCGATGAGCTGGCGCTCAATCATGCCAACCCAGACGTTCAATTTCTGTGGCCATTGTGTGTGCGACTGATTCAGGCGATGTGGGTTTTCTCGGGACCAGATTCTCGTGTTCTGCCTGTTAGGCGTGCCAACGATCTCGATCGTACACTCATCCGAGAAGCAGATCCTATTGAGCAAACCTGCATCTGTGTTCAGTCGCTCCAACATTCTAGTGCAGAAGGCCAGCCGATTGCCAGGATCGGCTTCTTGCAGTTCCTGGTGTGCTTCATGTTTGTACGATCTGTACGCTTCCGAACGGAGAACATTGCGGACTGAGGACTTTGAAACTCCCAGTCCTTGGGCTATTCGTGACGCTGGTCTTCGGTCATCTTCTGCGGCCACGAGGCAGATGTTGAGCTTCATTTCCTCAGAAAGCTGTCTATTCGGGTAGGTGACCTTGACGTTTTTCGGGTCAACGTTGCCGGATTGCCGAAATTGTCGAACAAGGTTCCTTACCGTCAAAGCTGAGGGAGCTGGTCGCAAAGGATGCATAGCCGCCATATGGTCAGCTACACGTTGGTAACCATTACCCTGCTCGTAGAATCGTACCATTTCTACTCTTTCCGCAACCGTGTAGACGATGTTCGGCATTTTAGCAAGCGGTTATTCAAAAATCACCACGTGGTAAATTATCGTTCAAAGAATACCACGAGGTAGATGCAGTGCGTTCGAGAACCACGACGAGGAAAATTTTCTATCGAGAATCACCACGAGGTTGATTACGTTCTAAGATCACCACGTGAAAAATTATCGATTGAAGATCTCCGCGAAGTAGTTGCAGTGCGTTCAAAAATATCTGAAAAAACACGACGCGAAAAATTTTCTATCGAAAATCACCACGAGGTTGATTACGTTCTAAGATCACCACGTGAAAAATTATCGATTAAAGATCTCCGCGGCGCGAATTTTCATCAAAAAGATATTGAAGGATCACCACAATATCAATTTTATTCTCAAAATCAGCTCGAGGAAATTAATTGTTTAAAGTTCGTCACATGTATGTAACCGTTAGATTGTTAGTAGGAACTGATCTCAGTTCATCATTTCGTGGTAGGGGTGTTCGCCAAGACGATGGATAGTCAGTCATTTGCGCGCGACGATAATACACAGCTGATAATGGCGCAACTGCAATTTCCGTGGTAGGCTTGAAGCCACAATCCCGCAGAATCTCGAAATATCGTGTACACGAAAGCAGAGAGGGTAGAAATCATACAACAGGAGCTAAGCTTTGTAGGATGGGTGAAATCCGACATCATCGAATTTTTCTATTGCTGAGGTTAAAAATATCGCGATTATGAAATTCGGCGGATTGAAAATTGTGACGCGGGTTCGATAAACATTTTCTGGCCAACAAAGCCGATTAATCGGCGTCTACCTCAAGCCTGAAGAAAATGAGGAAATCTGATCAAAAATCGAACATTTCGTTCGAGGCTCAAACCGCAGCATCCCTCGTTCAGCCAAATGAAAGTATTAGTTTCAATAACATCAGCAGCTCTGAGAATACAATCATGCTAATCGAGTGATATTCACTCCCCCTGTGATGGACTGATAGCTCTGAAAACTCTCTGGGACTCAAAATCAGTTGGTCTGACTGGATTGAATTGAGTACTTCCACACGCTATGGCGGCAAATTTCCTATACTCGTGATAGCCAGCGGAGAAGATGTTAGTGCATTCATATGAATCCAAATCATTGGTTTTCTGTTCGCACTTACTAATACATTCCAATTAGTATTTTTCAAAACAAATCGATGGATCCGTTGAGGGAAGGCGTAAGTTGATAGATCAGTTCGAAGAGTCATATCTAATGAAGATAGATGACGCTGAAGCTAGTCCAAGTTAACAGCTTTGATTCGCTGTGATGCGAACATCTCGATAGTATGGGGAATCAACGTGTATTTGATTTTCGAGGGTACGTGGGGGAAGGCACTTGGATATGTTAACGTGCCATCTAGCTTTAGCCACTGAAGATTAACGGAAACAGCGTACCTCAATGTTACCGCATAAATAGGTATAGCTTGTCAAAAGCTACGAACGACGGTAGTTCAAAGAGACGCATGGTATTCGTGTATACGAATGGATTCATCTCTCTGAGCTACTTCTAATTTAGTTCGGTGAGAAATAGGCCTCTGCGCAATAACTTTGAGGCACGCTGTTTCTATTTTATGAGATACATTTTTTTAAATACCCTAACGAGTTACATCTTTTTTATCAGGTCCATCGAAATTTACTCTTTAATGGTGCACAGTCTTATCATTTATTATCCGCAGGGACATGGATATTGTGAAGGCACATCCAGGTTCTGACTGAAACTTCTACCGTGACAGTTTTTCAAGATACAGGACCGTCACTGTTCATCTAATTTGACTTTGTCCTACTTGATAGGCAAGCTACATGACTTAGCTGCGGTACATTGCAAGCGTTCTCACACAGCTGTAGTCTTAAAACTCAACAGACATTCATGCCTCATCAGTATTCAATTGTGTTTTCTGTTACCGAGTAGCACTATGTCGGTATTGGTAGTGCGTCTCAACCATTTCATAAGTATGAACAGCATTTATCTCACACAAAAACTTATTTCATACATAAATTTTTCTACTAAGATGTATGCAAGTTGTTGTACGCCTGTTGAAGTAACTGCTCGTTGAACATTAGAGCTGTCCATAGTCATTCTTGGCTATTAAGGTTTGGAGTCGATAAGTGTCTATCGAGACTACAGTCTCCTGCGGTAACTAGATGATCATCCTTTTTCAAGACCCGGAAATGATGTCGTATGTCAACAGCGTGGCACTATTCTTGCTGACTCCGATGCCTGGAAATTTGTCACGTCACGATCCTACTTAATTATTACTGTGTATGAGATAAACTTTTCATTGCTCTTTCAAATTAGTTTTCACTTACCTGGCACAATTTCCTCGACCTTTTACCCAATGAGAATGAAAATTACTGTTGTACTTCAATTCATTTTTATTTTCAATCAATTGATGAATAATCAATAAATGATTCTAGTCGATAATTCGGCTCGCATTATTTCCAATCCACAGCTCTGAAGCGACACCTCACCTCTCTTGGCAGTTATTAAAAAACACTAAAGTTCACTTTCATTATTCTACACTTAATGATATTGAACGGTAGTTAATTTTTATTTAAAACATGATCCATACGAGATTCGTTCGCTCGCAGTTCCGCGAGAAACATAACCTATTCCTGTCACTGTGTGCCGCCATTTTTATTTGACAACAATCGGAAACAAATAGCAGAGTAGCAGACGGACTCTAGGGATATTCGTGGCACGTCTGAAATTGGCGTCCCTCGTAATATTCGAATAAATCAGCGCCTGCGCGCTTGGAGCCTGTAGTTTCCACATAATCGCCCGGTATATATATAAAAGTTGCGCACGTAACATCCTTCCCTTCTTAAAATCTATCAACGCCCTCGTTGATTAGCTCGCTACTTCTTAAATTAAATGTATCTAGCATAGCATATGTTTAATCTATGTTTTAAGCGGTGATTCCCTTTTTCATTGATGAGTTCATAGCCATGCTGCCGACTTGGGCTCAGGATCCACGGGTACGTGGAACTCCAAAAGGCGTCTTGGTTAGGAAGAATCCGGATTGCAGGGGTTGCAATACCAAGCGTGTATCCAGTGGTGCTCCACGCACCGTGTCTCCCTCTCCACGTTTGTCGCCAGCATCGCTCTGAAAACTCACAATCTATTAGTATATATGATCTAATCTACGTTTGACTAAATTTAATCAAGCAATACCTGAGGTATTACGTAAGGTTACTTATAGTATGAGGCTAGTAATAGGCAAATCGAGATCGGCAGTTCATACCGATACAAACCCAGCAGGATTAGGGTAAAACCCGAAATTCTATTGAATTATCCTGTTTGGTCTGTGAACTCATTCTCATGCCGAACTCGAGCTATGAATTATTTAATACTGTAAGTATAAGTATTAGGGTGTTTAAAAAAAAACTCGATATTTTTTTTTTCTTGCTATCCGCCCAAAATATCGTAGAATATGTCCGAACAAATATCCTGTTAAAAAAGGAGCTCATAATTTCAATTTTAAGAGGTCCTTCGTCGAATCTGAAGTTTTGCCGTTTAAATAACACAGAAAAATGACTTTTTTACTTTATTTATTCTTGCAACCTGGGAAGAAATTTTTTTTTCATAAAGTCCATGACTATATCTTACAAAGCATTAAATTTGGACAAAAAAATCTCATTGAGCCGAATTTCAATTTTCATTATTAAAATTTTGAGTTTAAAGCTCTGAAAAAAATCAAATAATGAAAATTGAAATTCGGCTCAATGAGATTTTTTTGTCCAAATTTAATGCTTTGTAAGATATAGTCATGGACTTTATGAAAAAAAAATTTCTTCCTAGGTTGCAAGAATAAATAAAGTAAAAAAGTCATTTTTCTGTGTTATTTAAACGGCAAAACTTCAGATTCGACGAAGGACCTCTTAAAATTGAAATTATGAGCTCCTCTTTTAACAGGATATTTGTTCGGACATATTCTACGATATTTTGGGCGGAGAGCAAGAAAAAAAAAATATCGAGTTTTTTTTTAAACACCCTAATAAGTATATTAATTTGCATTATATACTTATGTATGTAATAATATTTATAGGATAAGATATCAGAGGCTTGAAGTTTCATACGTCACCCGGGGCACGGTTCGGCTAGAGGAACCTCGAAGTGTATTAATACACTGCCGGCCGTGTTCCCTGGTTTCAAAATAACAATGGAGTAGTCCTCTGATAACTTATCCGTAGATACCGATTCATTTTGTCACATCGGAAGGATCGGGCCCCTGTATCTCCCAGGTACAGGTTTAACACCGCAGAAATTGCGCGTCCTCCGATGACCTGGTAGGCGCAGTCAACTGTTCGTCGGCCTACGTTGTGGCATCCCTCGGCATTAATGAAGATGATAGGTCCGACTCGTCTTATTAGGCCGCAGATATCCTCATCTGTGAATTCGGGGTTATCTCGGCATTCCACATGCTTCAGGGCCTTCAAATTTTGTAGGAAGTTCCCACCGACCGATGGATGCATATTACACACATAGACGTAGGTGCAAAGCTCCAATTCCCCCAACGGATCTAGACAAAACTGGCCTCTAATATTTGTACAAGCTGATAAATTCAATAATGTTAACTTTTTCATATGAAGAGCGATTCTGTCGACGAGTACTCGGTCAGCCCATCCGCAGAACGTTAATTCTAGTTCTTCTACACCTAGTATCGACGCTGGAAGAGCCGGTTGCAGAACGATTTCGTCCTCTCTCAGTTCCACGAAATTTCCTCGGTCCTCATCATCGTCGTCACTGTCTTCGACTGGACTGTCTTTGTCGCTCTCGTCTCCATGAATCTTTCATCTCCTTAGTGTTAGTTCGATTCTACTATTTCCCATTAAACCTGATAGGACCGGCTGGTGTCTCAGGTTTCCGCAATTGCTTATTTCCAGAGTTTCCAGCCACCTTTGGTTATCCAGGAATGTTCGTACAGCCTCTCCCGTGATGTTCGCACAGTTCTTTAAAATTATTTGGGTGAACCCCTCTGCTTGTTCTAGGCATCTTCCTGTCAATGGGTTTTCATAGAGTTCTAAATTGCTTAGATTAGGATTATTTGCTATCAAGGTTCTCAGGTCAGGATCCACAGGCCCTAGGACTTTTCCCAATTCCATCACCCTTAATTTAGTTAGAGTCGATAATTCCCGTAATGCTGCCTCTCGTATTACAAGCGGGTGGATGTTTACTTCCCGTAAATTCGGACAATAATTTGCCGCTACCGTCACTATCGTACTCTGCAATTTTGTGAATTCTCCGGAGAAATCCAGGGTATGTAGATAAGAGCCTCCTCGCCTGATTGCCTAGTTAAACTTTGCTAGTGTAATATTAGTTGTCCAATTTGTAGATTCCTTCCATCTCCAGTCCGTCGTCGTCAGAGTTTTAACATTTATCTGTGCCATTCTGCACCCTTCTCTCCAGCGTCGGGACACCATCTCCATTCGGGCTTGATCTTTATATGATAGATATGAAGCTATGCGTGCCACACACTCTGGTGGTAGTAGTGGGGCCATTTTTGGTTCGTACCCCGGTAGAGCCTGTTGATCGACTGGAATCGGCGGTTCGACTGCCCTCCGTTTGGTAGAGCGATCGTTCCACGAGTCGCAGAATGATACTCTTATTTTCCTCTTCTTCAGGATAAAGTCCTCTGATTCAGCTAGAGCCCTGCTTGCATCCTCCGGGGTTTCGAAGGTAACAAACGCGGTCACTGCTGCCCCCCATCGAACGATAGCCTCTACCGGTTTGAACTCCTGATAGAGTTTCATCAAATCTTTTTTCTTTGTCCCCTTGGCCAGGTTGGAGATGTGTAGCCTCGATGTAGGTAGCACCTGGTTTCCCTCCTCCATGTTACCTGCTTGGAAACGAAAGAATGATTTCCTAGACTAGGGTAAACCCGAAGTGCCTTATGCACTGTCTATGGATAATACAGCTGTGCAAAACGTCAAGTCAGTATTCAGTCTAGTTTTGGGTATCACGTCTCTGTTTCTGTCGGTAATATTGTAGTCGGTCGTCTCGTGAATGGTTTTAATTCATTTGAGCCTCTTGATTTGGTATCACGCGAGTTCCGATCCCGGTATTTTCTAATTTTGTGGATTCCTTTACTTCAGAGTATGAAATTCTGTTATCGGCATTTGGTTGTTTTATGTGAAGTGATGTTTCCATTTCGATGTCGTTGATCCTGCTTCTTCGCTTCTCTAGGTCGGCTGCTGCCTTATGTCCGGCCTTACACTTGCATCGCCCACAGAGCTTCTTGCGACAGCAGATGACGATAATCACGATTACCATACCAATTTCTAACAAATAACTTCCATAAAGTAAATGTTCCTGGTGTTGTTCTCCTCTGCGTCGGCTTCCTAGCTCTTCCAGCTGGTTCTCCACCTCGTATAAGGACTTCCCTAGATCTATATCTTCTTTATGCTGTTTAGGCTCATCATTCAAATATTCCAATAGGTAATAATTATTCATTATAGGAGAAATTTGACTAAGGTTCATGGTAAGCTCGGGTTGATATAGGTACTGTTCTTGTTGTGAGAAGACTTCGACTCCTGGTAGTGTCACGTAATGCGTCTTTCCCATACATTTTTCCTTCAGGTAGAGGATGCCCGATCCTGTGAGTGAAATTAGCTGGTCTCTAGTGTTGGAGCAAATAATTTGGATATCTTCAGGCTCTTTCAATGAATAAAGCCAAGCCCCTACCGAATTTAATCGCGTCCAGAAGGGCTCGTGTCCATCCTTTAACCTTATGTCGCATTGCCGTAACATGTTTACATTTGGTTTTAATAACAGAGATACTTCGCAAGCTGTTGAAGTCGCAGTTTCAATTAAAGGTAACTGTAATGGACACATATGACAATACCAAGTCACTATGCATTCCTTAAGATAAGTTTCGTCCGGGAGGAAATATGTTCGATGATCATTGCTTAATCCGATGTGGGATGCCTGTGGTATGATTTGAGCGGAGACCGTTACATTGCCTGCTCTTTGTGGAGTTGGCCATGTATGCATTTGATATAAGTGATAGGTCGTCCTTTCTACTAATGGAATTCTCAAAATTACTATAATTTTTCCTTTATAGACCCCAATTCAGATATTGCCAGTTTTGTAATTTCTTCCCCTCGGTATGAATGTTGTGGTAATGGTAGTTCATATTTGTTAATGGTCCCGTGGATTTCTCTAATTATTGATCTAAATTGTCTATCCGTGAGTAACAGTCGATCCACCTTCCCTTCTCGTGCTTTTTGTATAACCTGAATGAATTGTTCTGCGCTATTTTTATAATGTTCCAGTGCCTTTTCTAATTTTTTGCTATACTCCCATAAAGCCATTCTATAATCATTCTTCGCTTGATTGGTTGCTATCTCATTAAGGGTAGAAATAATCCTCTCAATGTTGTTTTTGTTGTTGATTATTTTCTCGCGATGGCCTTCCATCTCGTCATGTATTTTATGTAGTTTGCTTGAGATTAAATGAGTCTGATTCTTAAGAATTTTGGTTGATTTATTTTGATCCTGATATAGCTTATCTATTTCTGAGATGAAGTATTCCCCATCCTCTGAGGTTAGTGTTCCGAATAGAAATTTACTTGCCGACCCTACGAATTCGAAGGGTGCGCCTCTCTTTACTATGGAATGCGGTAGATTGTCTATATTCACCATTGAGACGTCTCCACTGAGTTCGTGTATTTCATCCCTTAATTCTCCGGCAATTTGGAATTCCTTATCTAGAAACCCTTTGCGTAGCAACGTCTCACAGGATACTCCCATATCCGCAGCCTTCTTGCAATCACTGTATGTTGTTGAATATTCCTCCGTTTCTTTCAGGAGTTGTTGTTTTATTCTATCCACATCCAGATGTAGTACAAGTCTCCATTCTGCTCTTTTGAAGCGTATATGGTGGAGTTTCTCGAAATATAGGCCCGGGCTTGAGTCAATTGGTGTTACTACATAGTCCTTATCTTCAGCTGTTGTCAAGTTGATAATCTTCAGTGTGAGAATGATCGTCCAGATAATCTTCATTGTAGTTGTTTAAGGTACGAAAGTGAATTGATCGCGAGTTAAATGTTTTAAAGTGAACTAGTTTTCCTGTATACGTATTGAGCTTGTGTTTCAGAGTCGGTTCGTTTGTTAATTAAATTCGATTCCAAAATCGTTGAATCTTCGTACTTGCATCAGCTGTTCGGGATAAATTTCGACAGTTCTTTCAGAACATCAAGTTTTAATCTCGACAATAAAAGCTTTCCAAGCCTTTCTGAATCACTACCGCAATTAATTGAGATCTTAACCTCCAAAATTCGTATCAATTACATCGCCGTCAAAAACAAATTTTGACAGCTGAAACTCGGGGTGGCCAGCCTGCCTCAGCGGACGACGAAACTCGCGCGTGCGCAGTCACTGTATACTTTCTAGATTTCCTCTCGGTATGTATTGGCACATACATTTCAATTTTCTGCAATGCAATTGTATGCGCAGGGAACCTTTCGCAGAAGATCTTCTATGTATTGCTGCGAAGGTTCCCTACACTAAAATTTCACGACAGATAGTAGAATTATATTTTCCATACAAATACACCATAAGTAAGAATTGTAGTGAGTGTTTTTTCATTACACCTTTTATATAGTCACTTGCAAAAATGAAAAATGTTATCGAAGTTTCAGTGGCGTTTTTCTCTCAGTGAATAAAAATGAAGATGCACAGTAGTTTCATCCGAACAAAGATAGCAAACATGCTTATGTTACATCAAATTAGATAACAAATATGCAACGCAGTTTATACACGTTGATATTATTGAAAAAATCAGACGTTTAATTGGAACTTCAGAATTGTTTGTACGATAACTGTAAGTAGAATCACTGCATTAAAGTTTAATGTGTCACATCTACCATCGATTCTGATGTACCTAGTTTATAGATGAATTTGATGTCAAGATATGAATAAATAATTTCAGTTTTGTGAAATATTAGCTGTGAAATTGTTTTTAGCCACGCTCGAATTGAGATTAAAGATATATTCTTAATTGACAACAAATTTCGTGAAATTCAGGACCCTCTGATTTGCACCCATATTTTAGCGGGGTCCTGGAGGGCTTGGTTCGAAAACTCAACGCGCGGCGGCGCTGCGAACGATCCAAAAAATGGCGGTCCCCCTCGGACAGCCTCAACAAATTATATAAATGAGATATAATCTAATAGTTTAGTGATCCGTTTATTAGCTTTAGATTCAGTGCAAAGACACATATATTTTCATTTTTGTTATTAACTTTATGTTAATAGATTTTCCTTCATTCCATAATCGCCATAGATCCCTTCCGGGTTTATGTAATCTTAAGAATATCAAATAACCATTAAACTCAACCTAAACCATTCCAATCATAAATTCAGTGTTAAGATTAATCTTAAATCCGGAACAATATTCAATTCAATTCAACAAAACGATATTAACAACAGACATTCGTATTTATCAAGTAGCTTCAGTTCTGGACAACCATTCAAATTAACATTTACCTACAATTGAACATTTAATACGTGTTAAATCAAAGTCTAAATACATACGAAAATCAAAGGCTACGAGGTTCCTAAGGTGAGGAAGGCTAATACCTATCAAAGTAGACCCATGGTACCCCAGGTCGACCAAAGCTAAGTAACCACGAACGCTCACAAATTGCTCATTTATAAATTATATTATACATTCGAACTTGTTATACTGTTTTCCAGAATTCCTTACATTTAACCATTTGCATGTTAAAATATAATTCAATCAAATGAATAGTATAATCACGGGAATATCGTTATAAGCTAATACCCACGGTATTTCGGGATAAACCCTTGCTAATAACGAGACCACCCGGTGAACTTGTGACACTATTCATTAATTTCAACCTGCACAATTTTATCATTAATATATATTTACTTGTTAAACTCGAGATTGGTATGAGTATAAAGTCATAGACCAAACGGGATAATTCAATAGAATTTCGGGTTTTGCCCTAATCCCGCTGGGTCTCCTTTCCTTCGAATTTTTACCTATAAAATCTTTAAGAGAACGGGTATCGCCGCTCTAGTCGAGTCACCGATACCCGAGCTACCGATCTCGATTTTATCTCACTATGTTACCATTATAATTAAGGTTATATCCATATATATATATGTGGGAGGCTACCTTCGCGCGCATAACGAAACCGTTACCTTAGAGAGAGAGAGATACTATTTCATTCTAATAATCCATTATATCATCTTTGATTATCCCAACGTGCGAATCGTGAATAGGCCTTTCTTTGCGTTATCTATTATTCGATAATAGCTTCCTTTGTTATTTGACCAATTTATTATTTTCTCATTTATACTATTCGTCAGTTCAAGTCCATTTCATTTGTGAGGGCTTGAACCATAACATAACACCTTCCTAATCGTTCAAGAATATATTATGGATTTTAGCAGTTAATCCTTATTATCATTTGAATCACCTTATTCATCTATTTTATTTTTGTTATTTTATCATTCATATCAACTAGCCTCACTAAAGTTTAAACAATTCGATTGAGACCTGTATAGGACTAGGCGGCAACGATCCTATTTACCGGTTTATCGTAAGATAGATCTTTTCTTTAATTTTATTATTTTCGCGCATGTGACGGGTATCCTAACAGTCGGCAGGTCCTCGCTTGTCAATTGAACCGTTTGGATTATTAACCACTCTACCCACACCGTCCGTCACACTATTTAAAACTCTAAATTTCACCATAATAGTTCACTAAATTTGTATGCACTTTAAAATTTAGACTGCAAGCGTAAAAGTCGCCTTAATTCATTTAACGGTGCAATTTAAACTTTCCAGTTTGGAAAACCGCGAATATCGGAACTAATAAATCATGGCTTAACATAACCTTTATCGAATCTACCGGAAACATTGATAAAACTTAAGTAACTTTAATTCATTCTATAATCTCTTTTGTATTCCTTATTTTTACACTCTGTTCTTTTTGTTTACTTTTTCTGATTGTTAACAATTTCTGAGCTCAATGAGCAATATTATAATTTCCTTCATTTGGTAACTTATCTAACCGATTATCCTTAAACCAAATTTCTTGTTAAACTGCATCTCTTTTTTTCAATTTCCTTTTGGTTCATCTACTTTTTCTAAAAACTTTCAGCTTTCAAAATACTATGGTTGTTGGCTATTGACAACTACGGCGCGGGTAATTAATCTAATCCCTAGTCTGGTAGACAGGCTCGGTGCGCTTAGCGAAACCAACTTCACGTGGCAGCTTCGGTTAGATGCACTGATTGGCAGCACTGGCTAAACTCCCGTGTCTGTAATTTCTTTATCAGTGTATTTTGATCCAAGTCTGTGGGCAAGTTCGGCTAGCGAAGCATATCCCAACTCTGTAGGGAGACAGCTCTGGGTTGCAATTCTGTACTTCTCCGCTAACTCAGCGGAGACCGTATTGGTCGGCTGAGGAGCGTCCAATCGGTGATCGTTTCGGATCGGTCAGTACAGTCGTAAGGTGGCGCCGTAGGCTTGGCCCGGCCGTTAGTCGCTATAAACGCGAGGCCCACTCACACTTGATATACATGCATATGTACCACAAAGATAAACCTAGGAGATGAGAAGAAAAAAAGAGAACAAATAAATCAATGAATAAATGCAGTCCAATATTTTGATTCACTTATTCGTTCTCTTTCTTTCTTTTCATCTCCTCGGTTTATCCTTATGGTACATTTGTGACATGCATGTAAATAAAGTGTAATTAGGGCCTCGCGTTTGTTACGACTAGCGGCCGGGCAAAGCCCACGGCGCCACCATACGACTACCGATCCGAAACGATCTCCGATTGGACGTTCCTCAGCCAACCAACGGTCTCCGCTGAGTCAGGGGAGAACACTGATATATATGTATTGTGACGTTGCATTTTGCGAGCGTCACAGTTGGGACACTGAACACGGTGACAACGGGAGGACGGACAACTCCAGAAAGTAGCCAGGTTTTAGGTTTTGATTTAATTTGCTTATTATAATTATACTATTCGCTATATTTTGCTTTTATTTCACGAAATATGTAAAAATATCGACGCTCGGGAAGACTACGCCAGGACGTCAAGGGACAACATCGACGTCTGAGACGAATTCCTTCCCGAACTACTAGTTCCCGTCTTCTTCTACCAATCTCACGGTCGTGGATGCCACAGGAACGGTCGAATCAGGATGACTCACTGAGCCATTTCTCCCGTTCCCGCAGACTTCTCAGCCTGGTGCTGGACCACATCCCGTCAACTCTTTCCGGACGTCTCGGCAGTAGTCGAATAGAGCAGGGCAAAAACACAAAAGTAACCCAACCAACGCTTCCCGTTGCCGAAGACTTATCGACCTGGAGCCGAGCTGGACCAAATCATCGACTTTCTCGACACTGTCCCACTATCGTGGTTACCCAAGAAATGTCCCGATAGTAGAACTGCAACCATGTGATGCAGGCCTGTCTGTAAGCCTTCCACATCGCCAATGGGGAAGTCTGGATGCAGATCCGGGTATAGGGGCATCAGAACTTCCGCCAGATCCTCTGACTGGTCAGTTTTTCTTGTTAAAGCGCAGTCAGGGTGCACTTCGTCCCGACGATGATCCCGAGGAGTCCCGAGACGAGAGACCAGAGATAAGTAAAGAAGACAGGAGGAGAAACACTGTCGAATCCCGCTGTACCGCATTTAAAACATCCCGCCGTACCGCCATGCCGATTCCAGGCTTGGACAAATATTCAAAATCAGGCAGAATTGGACAACGCGTTCCTGAAAGTACGTCGAACAGTACTCTGCACCTGATTCGTCGCCTAAACTACCGTCGACGAGCGGCTCGACAGCAAGTAATTCCCGAAGCTATAAAATGTAGGACAACGCAGGATTCGGCCTACTTCTACGCTCGTCCGTCTTCCCGTCAAGAATAGTGTCCCGACTACCTAAAGTGTCCCGATAATCCCGAGTGTCCCGATATAGTGCAGTTTTCTATTTTCAACTATTATATTAGCTTCTCTCTTCTTTCTTTTGTCATTTAAATTCATCTTTTAGTATTTAAATTCAGTATAAGAACACTACGTGTCTTTTAGTTATTAATTCCCGAAAGGGGAAGTTATATTTCACCGATAAGGTAAGACCTATTTTCTGTAAAACCATGAGTTCTCTCACGAATCCCGTTTAGTTTTTGTCTATTATATTTGGTATATTGTATTTTGGCGTGGTATAGACCACTTTACCGGCACGTAAGTCACCGACTTCGTCCCGATTATTTTATAGTATATTTTTGGATAATTAAAAACGGATTCCCGAGTTAACTCGTGCTCAGCATCTATTTTGTGGCTTTCTTGCTTATTGCTTTCTTTTTTTATCTCACGCTGCTTAACGCATGTTGTAGAGTTTAGCTGCTTTTCTTATCTTTGATTTTGTATAGTAGGATAGCAATCGACCTGTAAATCATATTTTCTGGAGATAGCGAGTGTAGAAGCAAGCATATTATTTAATTTATAGTTTTCTAGTTATTAAATATTATATCTGATTTATTTTGCATGATTATTCGGATTATCGTCCGATAGTTGTCCCGTTCAACGTAAGATTGAACTAGTATTATATCGAGCCGCACTGCTTTGATCTTTATTATTATTCTGTGAATATTTTTCTGTGAATATTTTTCTGTGAATATTCTTCCCGATCTAATCCTGATGATATCTGAGACACGACGATAACCTGGTAATATTGTATTTCCATCCCGTAAATTACGGATATCTCGACATTCTAATCCCGATGAATCAATAAATTGATCAGATGAAGGAATATAATAATTCTTGTTTAATTTAGCGTCCCCGCCCCTCTACCATTATTCGTAATAAAATATATTCTGAGCTAGTTGGCAATTTCCGCGGTCACATCTATTAAGCATTTATTATATTTCAAGTGACGTTTTCACGTCTGGCACCCAACCTTAGTTTTGTCTTATTTTATTGACCACATTCAGTGACGCCGAAGTGCACGGCTACGGGGTTAACCCTGCCCTTAAAAAGTCGTCGTTGCAGTATACTGGATAGCCGATCGGCTCTGAATTCCGCTCCCTATTGGAGCCCAGAAGTCGCCATTTTTATTGGAGCCCCCATGTACCGCCACCTTCGCGTCAGTTTCTGAGCATAAGATTATATTGAAATATTAACCGCTTGTTTATTACGATTATTAGACTAATAACTATCATCGTAGGACGAGTGATATAGTTTTTTTTTCCAGTGCATAATTGTGAAATCACATAAATCTACAGCAACTTATAAATTCGTTCGAGATGAAGGTATGTATACATATACTTAGGGGAAAGGTGGGCAGCCCCGTCGGGCGGGTACTCCTGGTCACCTCAAGTTTTGGACACTTACGAACAAATAAATTTAAAAAATAAAATGCGAAAATGTGACCAAGATCGTTGCTGTAATTTTCACGTCTTCTTTTTCCAAATTTATTTGTGCGTAAAGTGTCCAAAACTTGAGGTGACCGGGAATACCCGCCGGATGGGGCTACCCACCTTTTCCCGATACATCTCAATAATCGTATAATACCATATACAACAGTGCATGAATTCAATGATTCGAAGATCTGATTAATCAAGTGAATATACATATAAATAACGCGGTTCAATATTTTTACAATAAATGAATTCAAATTTGTTCAAATTTTTCAAACTTTATAAAGATTATGAATCACCACAAGTCCATAATGATAATGCAATGAATTTTGATTGACAGGGGGTATCCATTAATGTTCATGCAGTTACTGACTTTCTTTAAGATAAATAAAAATGAATAAATTCCTACTAGAATGATCAATTGATTGATTGAAAGTTTTAATTCGTCAAGTTAATATGTATAGCTATAGACGCGCAATTTTTTAAAATCATTACCAATTAGCCGTAGGTGTATTGCACGAGTGAGTCTTCGTATCCAATTCTTTCACATGTAAATGAATTTGATAATTGAAAAAAAATCAAGGAATGGGTAAGGGTTCTTGTGTTTAATTGAAAGAACAAAAAGGCACATATTCATATTCATGTACATAATTATAATATGCTCATAATAACTAAACATACTATGTTCACTTAGACATATGCCACAACGAAAACAATCACAAATAAATATAAAATAATCTTTGTAAATAGATAAGAACATGCCACCGTGTAATCAATCAGCCATCAACTTTTAATAATATTTTCAAATCAATATAAACATGCCACCATATAAACTATCAGCCATTAAATTGTAATGATATTTCAAAATTAATATAAACATGCCACCCTATGAACTATCAGCGTTCAACTTTTAATGATATTTTTAAATTAATAGGAGCATGCCACCATATGAACTATCAGCCTTCAACTTGTAATAATATTTTTTAATTAATAGGAACATGCTGCCATATGAACTATCAGCCTTCAACTTGTAATAATATTTTCAAATTAATAGGGACATGCCACCATATAAACAATCAGCCTTTAACTTGTAATAATATTTTTTAATTGTTAGGAACATACCACCATATAAACAATGAGGAATAAGTAAAAATCGTATTATACCCTCGCGGAGTGTATGCATGTGTGCATTGTAAGTATATAATACACTTGGCGTGGGTTTGATGTAGTTAGACAGTGAGCAATCGAAGTTTGGCAACACAGGGTCACTGTTACGCGAATCCTCAACAAACAATTACCGACGCCAACAATCAAGGGTACTAATACTTATAGTTTAGTATTCTTGGCTAACAATAAGCCCAAACAATATGATAGTCAAATAAAGGGAAGAAGATGACGATGCAGAAGATGAAGAAGGAGCAGCCCAAACAGTGTTGCTAAATTTCTATTTTTTACTGTCTAACTAGATCAGTAAATCGGCGTATTTTTGTAGATTAATCAGTATTTGTTGCGGTCCGAATATTTCTGCTTTGAAAAATATAATACGAGAGGACAAGCGAAAGGGATGTGAACTAAATCTCTGCTGACATATAATAGCAGCTGTATACATCTCTCCGTGGACTGTAACACTAGTTCGATTCAAGTTGTACTTGAATGAGAACAGGTACAGTGGGGCAATAAAGTTCTTGTAGTGCCAGGTCAAATGTTTTGCGAACATAACTATAGGCTTTTGGCGAATAGAAATGCAATGTAAGTGCCAAGCTGCGAAGCTCAGGTGAATATTTTTGGCGAGTTAATCTCTTAGCATCATTATTTTTTTGCATGCGCTTAAATAATTCTAATGGAGCATCAGACAAATTATCAATGTAATGTGCTCCATCTCCAAAAATAAGCGGTTGATTTCGAAGGGTGCTTACGATTTCTATTAGAGAGGTCACTTTTCTTTCCATCCGAGAGATTCTCTGCTTTTGAATTTTCGAAGTGAGTCGTAGCTTCCGTAAATTTTCTCTGATTTTCAACATTTTTTTCTGTTTTGTCCTAGGGGTATCTTCGTGTTTATGGTCGTGGAAGACAAACGCCTGCTGTGCGTCAATACTGCATTGGACTTCAGAGATGTTGATGTATTTCTCTGGCGGTGAATCCTGTATGGATAGTTCAATTGGTGGCTCTTGATCTGTCGACATATTCATCAAATAATCATAGAGAATATGATTTTTGTATCACATTATATAAGACAGTGAGGAAGATTGAGATCGAGACATAGAGAAAGTGTATTCCAGTGAATCTAAGAGTAAATGAATTTGCAGGTGCAAAAAGGTCCAATGGTGCGATTCGGGGAACGGATTCGTACGGGCGAACCTGAGCCGGCTCAAAATTTTCGTCAGAATAAACACTTTTTGATTCAGTAATCGGTTTTTAGTTCGCAATAGTGAGCTTCCAGTAATTGACGTCGACATATTTTCATATTTGTGCGGGGCCACGTGTTTCCCAGCCGGGATATTCTTCGCTGCATATCCCCCCCGCCGCGAACTCAATTGTTACTCGCAGCTTCTGCAGCCACTGATATACAATGTGTATGCAGCTGTGAATATCGATTTTAATACTCAAAAAAATCTCTCGCATATTTTCATATGACCAACAACGCAAAAATTGCATCAGTCCATTACTATTCGTTGATTACTATATATGAAAATCACACTTAACGTGGATTTCAGAATATAAGTGTTGAACAAAACATACCATCAAAATTCATTGTACAGTGGGGCAATAAAGTTCTTGTAGGGTCGAAATTTAGGCTTATGCGTTTTAGCGTCTACGCTGTTGAGCAGACCCTTCACACCGCATACCCCGCTCCACGAGCTCATCGATGCGTTACGGCCTATCGGTCTAGTTATGGATATTTCGGAAGTATTTCTTACTTTACTTTGAGTCGGTAATCTGCCTGATTTGCCTTCTCGCCTACCGACTCGTCAAACGTCGTCGACAAATACGTATGTCGTATAGAATATATCGTCACCTGATTTCAACTTCCTTATTTTACTGAAAACAAAGTTAAATTCGAGCTGGATTTTGATATCATACAGAAGTAAGTTTATGTGATGAGTTTAGAAAAATGTTATCTCAGAATATGATTGCCAACTGATCGAAATTCGCAATCCAGATGCAGCAGTGATCTACTCAATTTTTGATTACAGCCAATTCTTAATTTCATGCAGGTATTATTCTATGTAAGTTTTCTGTTAAATGAATAACGGTAACGGCAATATGACACAATATTAAATAGTAGTTAATATTATTTATAAATCGTGCGATAAATACGAGGTATTTCATGCCAACTCAACCAATGATTTTCCCTCACCATTTATTATATTTGATTCAAATTTTTCAAACGATAACCCCAACTTTGACACCTACTCATAAATTGTTTCAGATTTTTCTTCCGAACCGTTATTCATTCATGAATTTTCGAAACTTCCAACAGAAAGAAACTTTCTATTTTTTCGAAAAACAGCTTGAAAATTCTGTGTCCGAAGACGATCATTTGGACCCCTTTTCGAAAGTGGAAACTATTTTCCTTACATTTATTTTGCTGATTCAAGAGAAAATTATTTCGTAAACGTGGTGGATAATGGCTACCAGAATGTTTTCAATGCAGATGAATTGTATCTTTAGGATAATGGGTCGTAACCATCAGACATATGATTGATTTTACTTCCGAAAATTGAAAAATTGTAAGAAATAGTATACATAAAATGTGATTGAAAAAAAAATTTAATGAAAAATAGAAGTAAAAAAAAAAATTACAATCAATAAAAGTTTCGGTAGTAGAATCGATTGTATTTCTGATTATTACATAAGTGACTTCTGTATATCAAAATTTTTTTTCAGTGAAATAAAGGAGTTTGAAATCAGGTGACGATATATTCTATACGACATACGTATTTGTCGACGACGTTCGACGAGTCGGTAGGCGAGAAAGCAAATCAGGCAGATTACCTACTCAGAGTAAAGTAAGAAACACTTCCGAAAATGCATAGCTAGACCGATAGGCCGTAACGCATCGATGAGCTCGGGGAGCGGGGTATGCGGTGTGAAAGGTCTGCTCAATAGCGTAGACGCTAAAACGCATAAGCCTAAATTTCGACCCTACAAGAACTTTATTGCCCAACTGTACAATTAACAACCAGCTCTGAAGCTTGTACGTTGAATTACATCGAAAAAGAAAATATTTTTACGGAATTAATTAATAAACGAAAGGCAGAATTATCTGAAGATGCTAGTCGTACAAAAAAACGAAAGTCAGAATTATCCGACCGGATTGAAGCCATGAATAATGCGACTCTGGATGTATTGAGAAGTATTGATGGCCACATGGGAGATATTTCGCAAAGTTTGAAAAATATAGGCGAATTAGGAACGAAATTTATGAAACGCGCTACAGAAGAAGATGAAGCAATATAAATTAATTTAATGTATTATTTTTTGTAATAATTTTATTATGATGTTCTCCTTTTAAAATACTGTTAATATCGTTAATATCGTTTGTGTGCAACATCTCTTACTCTCGACATTTTGTTATTACAAATCACCAATTGTGCCAAGCATTTGGCGTAAAATAAATCAGTCCAAGCGTTTATTAGTGTTTGTTTTCAGTGTTTATTCATAAATACATGATTACGAAAATATTCATCGAAAATATAATTCAATAATTATCGACGATAGTTCCATGATTATAAAAATATGCATTAAAAAATTGTCGAATGAGTCTTGTTCGAGCATATGGGCCTTCAAGATTGCCGTTAATATTGTCAATTATTTCCCCGAATTGTATTTGGTCCTGCTCTGCAATACCGTTTATTTCAGCAGCGTAGTATGGAAGACGAGCGTCTATACATATATTGTGTAAAACTGAACACGCGACTGAAAACCGTCCCACTGCTTGTGGATTGTAACGCAGTATTCTCTCTCCTGATAAGCATCTAAATCTCATTTCCAATTGACCATTGCACCTTTCGATGTAGCTTCTCGCTTTAGTGAGAGTATGCGTATACATATATTCAGGAGTATTCAGCAATGGGTCATTTATCGGTATCATTAACCACGGTTCTTGGCGATACCCTGAGTCACCAATTAACCACGTGTGATGATCACCTACACGTATAATCGAATGAGTTAATACAGAGATTTCTCGTTAAGCTTGCTCAAACACTATGAATGTATACCTGCAGAGCGATTCTCGATCTTTTGGCGTTAGTTAACGCCGGTCGTTAACTTTAAGTTAGCGCCTTTTGTTAACGCCTAGCACTATCGATATCAGACGTTAACTTTACATCTAATATGAGCGTTAGCACCTGGGGTGCGATTCTGTAACTTTTGCGCTAACTTATCGCATGTGCTAACTTTTTTCCCGATTGTACGCCAATGTGCTTCCCCGCTAGCACCCGTTCACCCCCGGTAGCGCCTATATGCTCGCTTTTCGGGTGTCAACAAGCTGAGGTCGCCATGCAACTGCGCGAGAATCAACAATTGAACCCAAGGAAAACCCGGCTCTATGATGAAGCTCTCGCGATCGAGTGCTAATTTAACGAATTTTTATCACCTGCCGTAACGACACTGTCACAGGCCTCGCTAACTGTACCGATCGCGTGTTATCTAAACGAATTTTCAGCGCCTGCCGTTAACGAGACTCTATAATATATTCCTTATTTTTTATCGAATATGTATACTATGAAAATGTTATAATTTATTATTAAATCAATGTTTCAACTACTTTTCCGATAACTTTCGACCCGGCAATGTAGATGCGAATCGGAATTACAAATAACGAATATCGAGCTTACGTGTATTCTGTAACTCACCACATAGATAACGTACTTTTTAAATTAATGTTCGTGTAAGTTATGAGCATACGTATGGGGCATTCTACGCTCAATCTTCTATGGTGGTAGATATACTACCGCCAAAACAATCTCATGATTTTGATGAAGTGGTTTTTTGAACAATTTTTGCGTTATACATATTTTTTATTCGAATACCCTTTCGGTACGCGCGTCGCGCAACTAGACACGTATTGTCATTCTTTATGCTGAGTGTTTTGCTCTTTGAATAATTTGGTGCACCGCTTTTGAAGATATATATTGCTGACAAGTAATGACCAAACCTTTTGGGGTAGGTGTCGATTTTTTATTACCTACAAATGATTTAATGGGCATTTGGCAAATAAACGTGGATCCTACGTAGAGGGGGAAACCGGCCTAAAACGAGACCCCGGTGTGAAATAAGAAATCGACTAAATGAATGCCTTTAGATGTTGAGAAACTGCTTCTATATTCAAAAAAATAGTGTCTCATTCGGCCCCGTAGCTGCAGTTCTCACGTGGCTCTTTTTGCCTCGATCTCCCCGACATTCAACATGTATAATCCTACTCAAATAATAACGGACTAAAACATAATCGGTATAAGGCTCAGTCCATGTCAACTCGACCAGCGATTGACCCTGCTCGCATTTTTCTTTTAGTTCAACGTTAACTCACGTATAATAGTGCAATTGAAAAACTCCGAGTTTTCCATTTTTTTTGATAATTTTACAGCAAATACCTACTCCAAAAGTTATGATGGTCCATAACTTAAAAAATTTCTGCCGCTTTGTAAAATCTTAAAAAATTCTAAGAGATTCTGTGTGAAATTTGGAATTTTTTTATGCAAGTCCCATGATGGGAGGATTTCGCCTTCTAGGCTTCTCGTACACTAGAAATTTCTGTGATTCAATCAAACTGTGTGGACATCTTTGATTTGCTTTTCGATCATCGTTTATTGTTAAAAGATTATGTTCCATTCGGTACACAAAAAATGTTCCAAAATGAAATTTTCACTGATTCAAGAAAAGTGACACATCTGCAAAGATTATAACTTGATGTATCGTGGATTTCATTTTGTACTTTAAATAAAAACGGGTAGAAGTAAGAAATGAATTCCGAATATTAATCAATAGGGCATTTTTTATTACTATTTGGAGCCGATTTGACGGGCTTAAACAGGAAAACTGCCGAATACCCGATATAGGGACAAATTTAATATACGTACTAATAACGATAAAAAAAGTTTAATATTCAAATAAAAATATAACAGTAAGTGAGGGTAAAATGCAAGAATTATAAAAAATTCTGTGTGAAATTTATGATTTTTTATTTTTCAATTTTTAATTATGTGTAATTCTGTATAATTCTAATTTTGTGTTTTACCAATCTATAAGGAATGTGAAAATGATAGTTTAATAAATATATTATATATTAGATATTCCATACCAACTCGATCAATGATTTTCCATCACCATTTTTTATTTGATTCGTAATTTTTTATACGGTTACCCCAACTCTAATACCCACTCATGAATTTTTAGAAAAAATTTTGCGAACCGTTATCCCTTCAAGAATTTCAAAAACTTCGAACAGCGGTGCACCAAATTATTCAAAAAGCAAAACACTAAGCATAAATAATGACAATACGTGTCTAGTTGCGCGATGCGCGTACCGAAAGGGTATTCGAATAAAAAATATGTATAACGCAAAAATTGTTCAAAAAACCACTTCATCAAAATCATGAGATTGTTTTGGCGGTAGTATGTCTACCACCATAGAAGATTGAGCGTAGAATGCTCCATACGTAAGCTTATAACTTACACGAACATTAATTTAAAAAGTACGTTATCTATGTGGGGAGTTACAGAATACACGTAAGCTCGATATTCGTTATTTGTAATTTCGATTCGCATCTACATTGCCGGGTCGAAAGTTATCGGAAAAGTAGTTGAAACATTGATTTAATAAGAAATTATAACATTTTCATAGTATACATATTCGATAAAAAATACGGAATATATTATAGAGTCTCGTTAACGGCAGGCGCTGAAAATTCGTTTAGATAACACGCGATCGGTACAGTTAGCGAGGCCTGTGACAGTGTCGTTACGGCAGGTGATAAAAATTCGTTAAATTAGCACTCGATCGCGAGAGCTTCATCATAGAGCCGGGTTTTCCTTGGGTTCAATTGTTGATTCTCGCGCAGTTGCATGGCGACCTCAGCTTGTTGACACCCGAAAAGCGAGCATATAGGCGCTACCGGGGGTGAACGGGTGCCAGCGGGGAAGCACATTGGCGTACAATCGGGAAAAAAGTTAGCACATGCGATAAGTTAGCGCAAAAGTTACAGAATCGCACCCCTGGACGCTATCGCTAGGTAACGACCGATAACAATAAGTTTGAACGTAGGCACACTCTGAAGTTGGTAACACATACGGTGTTCTCATTGGCCAAATAGACGGGGCTCGTCGAACGCCGTTCGATTGTTATAAACAAGAAAGCGATCTGGGACGTGAACATAACGTCCAAGTTAACGTCCGATCAAGTTAACGACAAGCGTCTCTGAAGTTGGTAACACATACAGTGTTCTCATTGGCCAAATAGACGGGGCTCGTCGAACGCCGTTCGATTGTTATAAACAAGAAAGCGATCTGGGACGTGAACATAACGTCCAAGTTAACGTCCGATCAAGTTAACGACGAGCGTTAACTAACGCCAAAAGATCGAGAATCGCTCTGCTGCACGATATCTTCGTTCCATTTCTCTCTTGATCGAAGAAAGCCTCCATATATACGCGTCATGTGTGGCTCCAACGTACCGAGGATTTATGTTTAGTATTCGTAAAGTGTAATCACATATCTAAAACGTTGAATTTACAGCTCTTTTTCCCCTTAATGAATAATCAACTATAATAAGTAATCATAAAAATCCTTCTGAATGTTTTTGGAGTGAAAGCTTTTTCTATTTAAATTGTGTTTGTCATCTTGTGGTGCAATAATGGTTACGTGAGTGTAATCGATCGCACCTATTACACCAGGGAATCCCGTGTTTTCGAAAAATTTCATTTTATTTTGATCAATTATAACTGGGTCAGTAGGGAATCTTATCCATTCATTGGCCAAGTGAGTACAAATCAAATCGGTTATCTCGTGTATGCATTGACATACTGCTGGCTGGGACGTCGGCAATGAAAAGTCTTGACCGATTGGCCTCTGGTATGTACCAGTGGCATAAAAACTCAAAGCTGTTAATAATTTCAAGTCTGCTCTTATTGATCGTGAATTTTCATTATCATTTATGTGCGGATATACAACCGCTGATGTAAATAGTTGAACATGTCCTTGGTCAATCAAAAGAGTTGAATGAAAGAAATATCCGGGATTCCGAGAGGGTCACTTGTATCACGTAGAAATCGTCTCTGGTCGTTGTGTAAGCGAAATCTCTCCTGTTTATCATCTTCTTACATGCATTTGTGAAATTTGCATAGGCAAAATCTTTTAGTTTTATGAATAAAAATATTCACGAAAACACAATTTTTACACTTTAATATTTATTCCATCAAACTTTCGAGGATAAAAGAAACATTAAATAATGAGTAGTAACTTTATTAAACACAAGTGGAAACTGAAAACTAAACACGAATTGAACGATAATAACGTATCCAAACGATTTCTCTAGGGTTATTTCGGCAAAAAATATAAAGTTTGAAGCGATGATAGTGGAATGTCGTTCGTCTTCTTCGATTCAAATATATTATATTATATCGTCGACAGATGGCAGCAGTCCAAATAATCGTAGAATATGAAACTCATTGAAGAGGAAGTCGATGGTATAAAAACTCAATAGAATAGACTTCGAGTCTATCAGCTACGTAATTCCACTTCAGTTTGTGTATAGTAGGGTGTCCGTTATTTCCCAAGTTGGTTTTTTTTTTGCAGCCGCCCCCTAAATTTTTAGTCTGTGACCTAAAACAAAGTATCAAACCCAAATAAGCCCTTAATACTCATATTAACCCGTGCCTAAATCATAATACATTTCCCATTTAAATAACATGGGATTTTTGCACTTCTTAGACTTCAATTCTTTTTTCGCTTACTACTTTCATTACCCCATCAAATATTGTTGATTCTACTACTGTTCTGACCTCTTTGGATGGACATATTGTTACATTGATGGAAAAAAAATATTTGAGTTTTGGAGCGGTAAAATTTTTTTTTCAACCATATTGTCTAATATCTTTCGAATATTTTTAAATTCAAGCAAAAAGCATTGAAAAGTCAATAAATTCAAAAATATTCGAAAATATCCGAAAAATACGGTAAAACTAAATTTTGAAAAAACTTCGAAACTTGTGAAAACTTTTCTATTCACCAATGTTACAATATGTCCATCCAAAGAGGTCAGAACGGTAGTAGAATCAACAATATTTGATGAGGTAATGGAAGTAGTAAGCGAAAAAAAAATTAAAGTCTAAGAAGTGCAAAAATCCCATGTTATTTAAATGGTAAATGTATTATGATTTAGGCACAGGTTAATATGAATATTAAGGGCTTATTTGGGTTTGATACTTTGTTTTAGGTCACAAACTAAAAATTTAGGGGGCGGCTGCAAAAAAAAAACCAACTTGGGAAATAACGGACACCCTAGTGTATAGCTGATTGATTTTACTTTATTTATAGTCCAGTCGAATTATAACAAAGATATATAAAGATCTATTCCGGAATATGACATTTCTGTAACTTTTTTTACAAGTTCATTTTATCCCCACGAGTATACCTGGGATTTATCCAAAAGATTTTCGGGTGCGGTTAGTGGCAAAAAATTGTCAAACAATTGAAAACCTACTTTTCGCGCTCTATTTCTTTTCCTGACGGTTTTGCAACAAAATACTTCATACAAAAGTTGTTCGTCTCAACGTTCCCGAAAAAATAAACCCTTACAAAATCATTTATCTTCATTAGTTTGGCTGCAAGATGAAATAGAAAAAGTTTGTTCGACATTTTGTTTTTTGCCAGTCCCTAACCGAATTTTCAAGATACGGCTACGAAACTCATACTGGATCTAGTATGAACTGTCCTCTAAAAGAATCTGCAAACCCGATAGGGCTATGTGTTCTAGTCTCGCAATAATAAACGATCTGCGTAAATCCGTAGAATCGCGTTCCTTTTTAGGATAATGGGCCCACATCGTACCGAAAAATCTGAGGGCCAGTTTTCGATATCCATTTTCGATATATGATGGAAAACAATTTTCTTGTTCAAAAATTAGTACTCATTCCGAGGAAATAAAATTTTTGTTCATAAACAAATGGTAATATCTGCGTTAATTTTCGAGTACTCGAAAATATTCTGGCATTATCTGATGGGTCTTTTTGAGACGCTTTTTGAAAAAAAAAAAAATCATCACTCAATCTTCATTAGAACCGGAGATACGGACAGGTTTACTTATTAATCCATAACTATTAATCTAACCAACATTTTCGGATTAATCAAGTTCGTACGTGATCTTGAGATATTCGGGTATCATTTACGATCTGTCTCATATTTCTCCGAAATATTTATTCCATTGCTACGACAGGCTGAATGCAACCGCGGGGTATGAATCGCACGGCCCGCCGGGCGAGTCGAGTCGGGCCGTGCGGTAGTGAGCGGTGGAGAGCGCTCTAGCCAATCGCGGTCGACGTCGCACCGCTAAGTTAACAGTTGGAATATCTCCCTTGAAAATTGTCGTAGAACATCGAGTTTTTTTTTAATTAAGCTATTTTTTTCTCACCAATCCGATAACGCTGTCCAAAATGATCGTTGATCGATACTTGTCGAATAAATTATCGCTTTTTCTTGACTTTCATCCCAAAGTTGCTATAAATAATTAACAATTCTTTCCTGTGATTGGCCAATAATATTATAAGAGTCCATCGAGCATGAAAAAAAGAAAATTTGGAATACCGGCGATCCACAAGATCCGAAAAAATGTAGATTATAATATTTTTATTGCCCTATCGTCGGCTGCAGTGAGAGAGAGAGATATATGAAAAGGAAAATTTCCGTATGCCAGGACAAAAAGGCCACTCGAAAAGCAGCTGTCCGATAGGAAATGGAGGGGATTTAGGGACTGCAGGTATAGAACTGGCCTGGTCGAACCCTCTGTCTAGTCCGAGTCGTTGCATGGAAACGTTGCACTAAGTATTGTAGTAGCAACGAAATTTAATTCTAAAGTGTGCAGAAAGTACGTCAATCTGGTAAGTGAGGATACTATGTTGTTCCTATAACAGTAAATTACACTGGTCTGCAATGAAATCCTCCTGTAAAAAATTTTGTCATAAATATGACGATTCAAATGTTCTGAATCCATCGCCGTTGGCCGATTTTTTCCATCACGTCTAGATTTTTTGATATGAATTTTTTTTTTAATTTCAAAAATTTGTGTGTTTTTTAATTTTTTTGCGCGTCAATGTTACAAATAGTGTATATACAAACAGTGTATCTACAAAATAAGTTTTAGCGAGTTGTAAGAGAAAGAAAGGAAGTGCCGAAGGTGATTTTTATGGTAGTACATACGCGCATGCGCAGTATTCGCTGTGACTTCACAACAGTTGAGTGAAAACTTGTCTCTTAATTGTCTACATTTTGTATCAAATATTTTGGTAAGTTTTGCATAAAGTTCATGTTCTCTATATTGGTTTTGAGTATTTTATGTGTAGTTTATGTATTTTTTTATGAGCAGAGCCAATTGTTGGAAATAGGACGACACAGTAAGAAAATTCAAATAGTTGGCGCCTTCTGCGCATGACTGTTGCGATGCTTGCGCCTGCGGCGCACATAACTATGTACCTCCAGTTTTTTTTAAGATCCTGTGGTCTCAAGTTGTAACCATGTGATATACAATTAATAAAATATATATCTACTTGTAACTGAGCCATCCTGAGTTATTTAATTACAATAATTACCTTCAAACAACACCAATAAATATAAAATAGATGTTTGAAAATTATTTTAATAAAATTTTATGTAATTTTAGGTGATGAAATGCCTCGAACTTGTAAAAATTCTACCGACTGTTTTTGCATTTGTGGGGAATTCGTACTGAAAACACAGCGAAATGTCATGACAGATCTTGTTAAAACAGCTTATAAGCTATATTTTGGATTTTCTATCGATGAGCGAGATAAGAGTTGGTTGCCAAAAGTATGTTGCAATAGCTGCTCAAGAACGTTGAGAGGTTGGCTTGAAGGAAGCCATAAATCCATGCCGTTTACAATGCCAATGATTTGGAGTGAGCCTCAGAATCATGAAAATGATTGTTATTTCTGCATGACATCAACACGAGGATTCTCGAAAAAAAATAAAAATAAGATTGTATACCCGAACGTCCCATCCGCAAAGAGACCAATTCCTCGTGGTGAAGGTACTTTACCTCCAATTCCACCAATTAATGAGAAGGTGGAAAATAAAAATATTTCAGGTCTTCAATTTCAATCGAGTTTTCTTTCTGCCGGTACATCTTCATCTTCATACACTTTGTCTGGATCTTCCAGTCCATCTAAAGAACCTCATTTACTTAAACAAGTTGACTTGAATGATCTTGTTAGAGACTTGGGACTTTCAAAATCTAAGGCGCAATTACTTGGATCAAGATTAAAACAGTGGAATCTATTGGATAAAAGTACCAGAGTTTCATATTTTCGTACGAGGCACGAAGATTTCACGAGTTACTTTTCCAAAGAAGATGATTTGGTATATTGTAATGATGCGGCAGGGCTTCTTCCAGAACTGAGTTTTCCAGAAGATTCTAGTGAATGGAGACTTTTTATTGATGCTTCAAAAATAAGCTTAAAAGCCGTTCTACTCCATAATGGTAATAAGTACCCATCTGTGCCCGTTGCACATGCTACAAACATGAAGGAAAATTATGTAAACCTAGAGGTATTACTCGAAAAAATTTAATATTCTCAATACTTATGGAATATTTGTGCTGATTTGAAAGTCATCGCTATACCCACTGGATTACAAGGAGGATACACAAAGTTTTGCTGTTTTCTTTGTGAGTGAGACAGTCGCGCAAGAGAAAAACATTACAAAATAAAAACTTGGCCACTAAGAAAAAGTTTAACTCCTGGGCTTAAAAATATGTCTCAGAAACCTTTAGTGCCAAGTGAGAACATTTTTTTGCCACCACTTCACATAAAGTTGGGACTCATGAAAAACTTTGTGAAAGCTAAGGATAAAGATGGTGCAGGTTTCCAATATCTAAAAACAAAATTTCCTCGAATCAGTGACGCAAAATTGAAGGAAGGAATTTTTGTAGGTCCGCAGATACGTGAGCTAATGAAAGATGAAGCTTTTGATTCGAAATTGAGCGAAGCAGAAAAAAGAGCTTGGGTGGCTTTTGTGGAAGTTTGTCATAATTTTCTTGGGAATACAAAAAGTGAGAACTACCGACAAATCATTCGGGAGCTTCTTTCTGCTTATAAAGCTTTAGGGTGCAATATGTCACTCAAGATTCATCTTTTGGACTCTCATTTAGATTTCTTTCCTGAAAATCTTGGAGCCGTATCAGATGAACATGGTGAAAGGTTTCATCAGGATATAATGCAGATTGAAAAACGCTACAGTGGGAAATGGTCAGCAGCAATGCTTGCTGATTTCTGTTGGTCAATTCGCCGAGAAACTCCAATGGAAACGATGAAAAGGAAAAAAACGACAAAATAACAAATTTTCTCACCATATAATGAGATAACTGACCGATATTTATTCATTTTGTGACTATAATTTAGGATTTTTTACTGTAAAACTTAGACCGTAATATTTTTTCATTTCGTTATGATAATTGATATTTTAATAATATTGTTTGTTAATTAAATAAATATTATATTGGAAATCTACGTGTGGTACTTAATTGTATGTCAGATTCCGTGTTTAGAGCACAAAATATGATGAATTCATGCATGAAAACAAGAAGGAGAAAAAAATTTTTTTTTTTGCAGACCAGTGTTATCAACTAATTCAATTTCGATACTTATACCTACAAAACTGATATCCTTACACAATTTAAATCTTACCAGTTTCGTATAATGTGACAAGTCGGCCATTTATTCTTCAAATCAAGTATAGTATTATCATAACAATGAGATTCATGCAAGTCCAATTGTAATGTATTTCAGATTAGTAGGAAGATTGATCAAAATGGCTGCAGAAAATTGTCTCATCTGCGAGCAATCGTTGGAAGAAGGCGACACGACCAGGATAGGCAAGAAAGCTATAGAATCTCTCAACGAAGCCAGCTATCAACGAAAAGATTCCAAGCATAAAAAGTACGTTTAATTTGAGCACTCTTCCTCCAACTATTGAGGCCATCAACGAACATTCACTTCGTACGTTTTTGCAAGTTTGTGAATGGCGAGGTGATCACGCCAAGGACCCTATGCAATGGGGGTGGAAAAAAGTGAATAATGTGCTGTCGCCAATCACATGTCGAAAAGATCCAATTCCTGAAGAATTATTCAAAATAATTTCATGTGGTTGCGAAAAAGGCAATTGGTACTTCCAACTGTACGTGTAGAAAAGTAGGGTTGAGGTGCACTATACTCTGCAGAAAGTGTCACGGCGAAACATGTTCGAACATCACTGAACCAGACATCGTTTTCAGCGATGATGAAGTTGAAGACGATATTATAAGATTTGCAGATCAGATTAATAATACCGATGACTTAACGTATCTGGTAGGTGCAGTAGACGAGCCGGAAGGTACCACAGCCTTACCTCCCGCGAAAAAAAGGAGAAGAATGTAATGCGGGGGTATAAATGCCATGGTTCTTTTTTCAATAAAAATTACTCAAATGCAAGCGTGTTTTATTCATTTTACCATTACTACCGAATTACTATTGATTTACAGAAATGTTTACAACGCGTCAGTTGGAAAACGAGAATAATAACGGTAAGTAATGCAAAAAATTCAATTTCACCTGAATTTTCGGATTTTACGGAAAAAAGCATGTTAGTTTAAAAAAAAAAACTCGATGTTGTACGACAACTTTCAAGGGAGATATTCTAATTGTTAACTTAGCGGTGCGACGTCGACCGCGATTGGCTAGAGCGCTCTCCACCGCTCACTACCGCGCGGCCCGACTCGACTCGCCCGGCGGGCCGTGCGATTTCATACCCCGCGGTTGCATTCAGCCTGTCGTAGCAATGGAATAAATATTTCGGAAAAATATGAGACAGATCGTAAATGATACCCGAATATCTCAAGATCACGTACGAACTTGATTAATCCGAAAATGTTGGTTAGATTAATAGTTATGGATTAATAAGTAAACCTGTCCGTATCTCCGGTTCTAATGAAGATTAAGGGATGTTGTTTTTTTTCGAAAAGCGTCTCAAAAAGACCCATCAGATAATGCCAGAATATTTTCGATTACCCGAAAATTAACGCAGATATTACCGTTTGTTTATAAACAAAAATTTTATTTCCTCGGAATGAGTACTAATTTTTGAACAAGAAATTTGTTTTTCATCATATATCGAAAATGGATATCGAAAACTGGCCCTCAGATTTTTCGGTACGATGTGGGCCCATTATCCTTAAAAGGAACGCGATTCTACGGATTTACGCAGATCGTTTATTACTGCGAGACTAGAACACATAGCCCTATCGGGTTTGCAGATTCTTTTAGGGGACAGTTCATACTAGATCCAGTATGAGTTTCGTAGCCGTATCTTGAAAATTCGGTTAGGGACTGGCGAAAAACAAAATGTCGAACAAACTTTTTCTATTTCATCTTGCAGCCAAACTAATGAAGATAAATGATTTTGTAAGGGTTCATTTTTTCGGGGACGTTGAGACGAACAACTTTTGTATGAAGCATTTTGTTGCAAAACCGTCAGGAAAAGAAATAGAGCGCGGAAAGTAGGTTTTCAATTGTTTAACAATTTTTTGCCACTAACCGCACCCGAAAATCTTTTGGATAAATCACAGGTATACTCGTGGGGATATAATGAACTTGTAAAAAAAGTTACAGAAATGTCTTATTCTTGAATAGATCTCATGTTCTCAATTCGACTGGACTATTACTGTCAAATGAAATCCTAATATACCTATGGGCTCTTTTGTGGGTATTTTATAGAGTTTTGACTCAAATATATGTGAGTTGAATTAATGCATGAATCTTATAGCTAAGTTAACGTTTATGTATATCGAAATGACTCTACGGATAATTATTAATCCGACAGTAGTTGCTTGTCAGAAGCAAGAGATCGGACGACAGGCAAGGAGGCCGAAGCAAACCAGCTAGCTTCACCGCTGCCTTCAAAAGCGATACTGCGTATAGAAAAGTACAAATAGTTAAATCAAGGTGGTCAACACGCAAGGAGACCGAATTAACTCCGCTAGCTTCTCACATTGATATCCCCAGAGAGACATGCTCTGCTAAACATCGATTTTTGATGCTACCTCAATACGTTCGGGTTTCACTTTGTTAGCGAGAAAGGTTCTCACTGAGACGCCACGCGGGGCATCGAGAGCGCGAGCGACTGATGTTTATTAAGGTTTGCCGTGTGGCGGGCAGATGGCGCGCGCGCTTTTCAATATATACATTGACTAAAGATTTGTAAAGACGGCCAGCCACGGGTAATTTTTTGAAGCCCGGTCCGGGGGCACCACGGGGCACGAGGGTGACGGCAGATTTCCAAATTACCGGTCTTGCCGGTACGGAAGGACTGTGCAGTGGCCTGGTTATGATTAGCTGTGCCAATAAGTAGGTCTGCTATATATCGACCGTGCGACTTTTTGACCTCTACAGCCTACAAAAATGGAATCATTTATACCAACTGTATTATATAGGGCATTTGTATTAATACCCAATTATGTTGGCTGGTTTCTGAACCATTTTTAGAATGTATTGAACTCAATATGTCGCGTTACTAATGCCATAAGGTGGTAAGCGACATTATACGACCTTTTGGTCTTCTTAAAGCCAGAAGGTCGTATAATTCTTTTTCTTACGCCATTCGCCTAAAAACTCACAAATATGAATAAATCCATCAAAATTTTGAAAATCGAAAATTTTGGTCGATACGACCTTCTGGCTTTAGTTTTGAGAGAAAATCGGGAAAGATAAAGCCAGAAGGTCGTATCGACCAAAATTCCAGAAATCACGTTATTCACGAACAGAGACGAATTAGTGGCGGTGAAAAGAAAATCTGACGAAATAATCACTTGTTCAAAATGAAAAAAAAATATTGCAATTTTTTTGATTGAAGAATAGAAATTTCGATTTTAATTTTATTTTAATTTTTGAGAAATTTCGGAATCACATTTTCTACGAAAAATAACCAATGAGAAGTGATCGTAGCCGAGAAAACAGGAAAAATTGAAATTTTGGTCGATACGACCTTCTGGCTTTATCTTTCCTGATTTTCTCTCAATAATAAAGCCAGAAGGACCTATCGACCAAAAATTGTTTTTTTTTTTTTGAATTACAATAAAAATACGCGTTTTTGTCAATTTCCAGACGATTCCGGGAAAAAAAAAAATGGCGGATACGACCTTCTGGCTTTAATTTGCGGGATTTTTTCGTAAAACTAAAGTCAGAAGGTCGTATCCGCCAAAAATGTTTTTGTTGCGGGAATTTCGATGGATCTATGTGTTTCCATCAATTTCATGGCGAATCCGAGGAAAAAAAAAAAAATGATGGATACGACCTTCTGGCTTTAATTTTCCTGATTTTTCACTGATAATAAAGCCAAAAGGTCGTATGTACTCGGACATACGACCTTCTGCTTCTAATTTTCGATTTTCCCAATTTCAATTGATCTACACGTTATTGGTGATTCCGAAGCGAATCCAGAAAAAAAAAAAAAATTATACGACCTTCTGGCACTTAAATCGAGTTTTTGGCGCTTACGACCTCATGGCATTAGTAACGCGATGTATGTTGAGAATATCTACTCCAGCATTCTTCATGTTTTTTTGCTACGGATGATTTTTCAACCCATTTTATATTTTTTAGACTCTCAACTCGATGTAGTTTTTTTCAACTTGGAACTGATCAGATTTTGGATTCAATCCGTCCAGTAGCTTTTGAGTTAGTCAAGAAATGAAATGTTTTTTGATGATATCTCGAGAATGGATCAACGGATTCAGATGATCTTGGTCTGAATCGATAGGATTCGCGCCAACTCAGATCTGATTGAATTTTGAAATCAATCCATACAGTAGTTCTCGAAAAAATTGAACGATCCATCATGATCATAATAATTGAAACAATCATATTTCGTAGAAAATATATTGCAAACGATAAAAGAATATTCTCTGCGCGGGAAGTTCGAGGGTTGGCCCATCGTGATCAACCGAATCACACGCTTGTTCATATTCATTATAATGGGTATATAAATACACGTATTTCTTATTGCAGAGTTCTAATCTTTTTCCACGAAACTAGAAACAATTTGCAACTCAGAAATATTTTTCGTTCCATATTTCATCCCGCACAGAAATCAAGAGTCAAAAACCACGAAAAGAGCAAAATTATTAGTTGCGAATTGTTTCTACTTTTATACGAAAAATTTGAACCACGTGATAGAAGATATTCGTTTTTTACCACAATTTCGCTTTTTGCCTGAAAATGAGCCGTGTGGTGGAGGCTATTTTTTATCCAAACAAAACGTTCGAAACTCGGTGGTGCACATATTTCCATTGAGCTGAGGTCCTGATGTTCCGGACACATTGTTAGCGAAGGATTTAGAACAGATTTGGGGGAGGGGGGGAATTGAAATTCGTTTCACCCGAAAATGATGATCACCATATTATTATCTATTTTTTGATTTGCGTTTATTGGTTTTATAGTATATGGGGAATTTAACGCCAAATCAGTAACTGCTGGACTTTTGCATTCTTTAAATTTGCCAATTTTTTCCCCATTTTGAGCTCATAATAAGGAACTAACCTAATTTTTTTCAAATTTTTGTCTCGAAATATGCAGTCAGTAGGATTTTTTTTCAATTTCCATATTTTTTTTTTCTTTCGTTTATCTATAACTTCCTGAAAAATCAAGTGATTCGAAAAAATGGGGGGGTCAAAATGTTTGTTTTGAAATACTCTTCCGTTTAAGATGATGTGAAAAATCCTTCATGTTTTAATTTAATCAGTTTTTTCCAATTTTAAGCATAAATCGCATTTTCTATGTTGATTGTCTCCTTCGATTTTTTTCATTTTTTGTTGATGAAAAACTGTTATTTATTCAAAAAATTTTGAGCCTAGTTTCAAAGCGGGCGATTCATTTTTTCTATTTTTTAAAATTATTTAATTGTTTCTGGTTTCTCAAATTAATAGACATTTTAGAATTAATTTAATTTCATTTAATTTGAGGAAACAGAGACAATAAAATAATAAAGAAAAAAAGAAAGAATGAATTGCCCACTATGAAACTGGGTTTAAAATTCTTCAAATAAATAACAGTTTGTGATAAAAAAATTGAAAAAAACTGATTGAATTAAAACATTAATGATTTTCAAAATAATCTTGGACGGAGGAGTATTTCGAAACAAACATTTTGAGCCCCTCATTTTTTCTAATCGCTTGATTTTTCAGGAAGTTGAATAGATAGACGAAAAAAAAATGAAAATTAAAAAAAAAATCATACTGAGTGCATAGTTTGAGATTGAAATTTACAAATAAAAGATGAATATTCGTAAACTTAAGCCGGGGAGCCGTTGCGCAGCGTTGACTGAGGAATGGCAACGCGCGCAGTTACACAGACAACGGACGTAAGCCTCGCGAGTGCGAACTTCTTCAGTTTACAACAGCAAACCATGGCTGATGGTACGTATACCTATAATCAAGTGTTCCATTCTTTCCACTTTGTCGCGGAAAACTTTGTCGAAAGCGAATGAACATTGAGTTGGCGTTATTACAATTACTTCATTCGCTCCGATTAATTCTCAAATATTGCGATTTTTTGTATTTTTATCACTATTTCACAGAGACATTTTCTAAAATTACAGAAAACAAGAAAAACGATGCGCCGGCCGTCGAGACGCCGGCGCAGACGCAAGGGGAAGTGGCCGTTGCCGAAAAAAAAGGTAAATAATTATTTCAGTCAAATACGCTAATTTGAATGCAGATCATGGACGATCAATGTCATATTTCAATCAAATGCCAGGTGTAAATGCATCGACGTGTTAATTTCAGCGAACAGGGCGAAAAAGGCGGCAGCGGGGAGGCCTCCGCGGTGGAGAATATTGGGTAACTATTTCTTCATTCAATTTCATCTTATAATAACATAAATATGAAGCGGTTTTCAACGTGTTTTCTCGAGTGCTGCTCGCCAACATATTCGGTATTCAGCGACGGGAAGAGGGGAAATGATTGAATGATTGCAATTATGTCAATTCAGGCCAAAAAATTAACGTACCAATTGGACATTGATCGTATTTTTACTTCAGCTCGTTTTTTGAAATCCTTAACAAGCCTATAAACTATTTCAATCCCCGTCCTCGTTCAGCCGTTGTCGCTCATGATTTCGCAACACATACAATGTATTTATCAGTCAAATTAGGGTTTGACCCGGAAAAAATTGTAAGTAGCAATTTTCCTTCGGAAATCGTTGCGGGGAGGGGGGGGGGGGTCACTGGCAGTCTACAGTTTGGTTTTCGCAATTCGCACCCCGTTGCTTCATCCCCCATCTTGAATTTGAGGGTGAATTTTTGTTTATTGAAAAACTCGTTTATTTTTAATTTTACATGAAGAATGGTTATTACCGAAGTTGTTTGAAATTAAAAAAAAAAAAAAAACAATTAAAAATTAAAAATTGAAAAAAAAAATTAAAAATTATCAGCAAAGTAGCAAATTCAATTGTCAACAAGTTAGTTTATCATCGTTTATACGGAAAAGAATTAATAACAAACGAGATAATAGAATATTTAGGTTCACCTCCACCTCTTTTCGGGTCTTAATCGAAAAATATCGATCCTAGGGAAAAATTGGTGAAAGCCAAAATTGTAGGAAATTCAATTCCAAACAACTTCGGTAATCACCATTTTTCGTGTGAAATTGAAAATAAACAAGTTATTCAACGAATAAACCTTAAATTCAAGATGGCGCAACGGGGTGCGGATCCCGAAAACCGAACTCTGGACTGCCAGTGACCCCCCTCCCCCCCAACGATTTCCGAAGGAAAATTGTTACTTACAATTTTTTCGGGTCAGCCCCTTTTTTGGTCCAATTCGACTGGGCTAGTAGTTTTCAAGTCCTAGCTGTTCAAATTCACTTGCGTGTACACTAGGGTGTTTCCAAATTTACTAAATTTCGATTCTCCAACGGGCCACACCTGAAAAAGTTCATCAAGGTGGGAGAAACAGATTATGATGTCCAAAGATGCGGATTTGAGGTTGAGTGGGACATCGGGATCATTTGATTTTTCTTTTGCTTTTCCTTTTTATCGAATGTATGATGAATAATCACTGAAGTATAACTGTTATTATCGGAGGTAGGAGAGGGGTTGGAGGGAGGGGGGGCCACCCGCCCACCCACTTCCCTCCCTTCCGCCAGGGGGTTACTTGGACAACCAACCTATATATACCGGTGGGAGCACGGAATTTGATCACTCTGTTAAGGGACATCGCCAGACTACCATCCTGAGGACGGAAGCAGATTTCAGCGCCCGAAACGTCGAGATAAAGAAGAAGCATCTAAGCAGTGGACATAGTCCAAGTAACCCCCTGGAGGAAGGGGGGGAAGTGGGTGGGCGGGTGGCCCCCCCTCCCTCCAACCCCTCTCCTACCGCCAATAATAACAGTTCATCACCACTGCTACTAACTTTCAGTCAACACTGAAGTATAAGTTTAAACTTTTTGTTTCAGCAAACCCGTAGAGAATAGAAAACGCGAAAGGGGGAAGGCGGGCGGCCGCAGCCGCGGCGCCAAAACAGTTTCAAATTTCAATTTTTATTAAATTAATAATAAACGATAATTATATCGAAATAAAAATTTAACAAATGTATTCATTTAAAAAAAATTCCTTTCCCATTCCTCAATTATATGTACAGTAGGGTGTCCGTTATTTTCCAAATTGACTTTTTACACTTGGGTATGGTCCAAATCATTAGTTTATAGCCTAAAAACCATTATGAAAAAGAAAAAAAAAAAATTAAAGTTCCATCAACCCCTGCCTCAATGACGATACTCCTCCCATTTGATTAACATGGGATTTTTGCACTTCTTAGACTTTGATTGTTTTCGTGTTTATTATATTCATTACCTCATGAAATATTGTTGATTTTACTACTGTTCTGACCTATTTAGATCGACAAATTTTTTTAAATTTTTTCAACGACTTTTGAAGAGATCTAAATTTATCTTCAGCGTATTTTTTAATGATCTTCGAATATTTTCGAATAAATTTGGACCTCTTCAAAAGTAAAAAATTTGCAAAAATTTGTCCATCTAAATAGGTCAGAACAGTAGTAGGATCAACAATATTTTATGAGGTAATGAATATAATAAACACGAAAACAATTAAAGTCTAAGAAGTGTAAGAATCCCATGTCAATCAAATGGGAAAAGTATCGTCATTTAGGCAGTGGTTAATGAAACTCAATTTTTTTTTGTTCAAACGAAGCTTTGTATAACTTCGGCTAAGAAATCAACAACCATCAAATGACCAAACCTTTTCTAGAACACCTCTCCTCTTTCCCATCCGCTCGTAAGATCGCTTCCCTTCCTTGTTTGATATGCATTAAACCACATTGCTCCGTATCGCAAAGTTTGAAAAGGAATATTCAAGTATTCGTCTATTGTAACTTCTATAGAAACCAAAAATTACATCTAAGTCGTCCCGAATGACTGCAAATTCTAATATTTGATACCTTAGGAGGAGATACAATGCATTCAGAGTCCATTTCATTCAAATTTAGACCTTTCAAATATTCGGCCATCTCACAAATGGAAAAAACTTCTTGCTGCACTTTCCCAAAAACATCTACTGAGTTTTGAACTAAAGAAAGAGAAAAATCATATAATTCAATAAGGATTATCAAGTTTATCATTTGTCTGTCAGTTTGCGGTACTTTCAAATATTTTTCAGAACCGGCGGTTTCATCGTGTTCTCGAAAATTTAGCGGATTTCGTGTAATAGGCTGAAATTCGCGTTTTTTATTCTTGTGACACAATTGAAAAATTTCGAAGTACTCCACAAATATTTTTTCTAATTTTTAGAACACGTTACCATACTCATTCCTCGGGAAGTTTTCTCTCCAAATTTGTTGAACAATTTGAAGAAAATTGATCCAGCTTTCTTATCAGTTTTAAAATGATCGTAATTTGTTGGCGAATCTCGGGGAATATTTTCAGAATTAAAAAAAACACCTATATTTTGTCTACAGAATGAATCACTGCCGAAATTATTGATAAGAGGGAGGGAAAAAAATGAACCTTTGCGGAGAAAATGTGGCATGAAAATGAAAATTGGAAAAAAGATCGCCGACGGTGAGCGTTTGCTAATCGCCGAATGCCCCATATATTCATAGGTCGGTATATCAGACCTCAAACTCTAAACTGCCTTACCCTGTGTGCCCGAATGGTAAGATCATTGTCAGGAAACTGTTTTATTCATTGGACCGGGACGGTAGCGTAGTTCGGCTAAAAATGCTCGAGGTCATCAAGAGGGCGGTCGTGCACAGCTGAAAAATCGAGCTTCGACAGACCCCATTAACCTGGCCGTCTTTACAAATCTTCAGTCAATGATATATACCATATGATTATACATTTGTAAGGATTTTATGGCTGCCACGTTACAATCATTCCCACGGGAAAGCGATTTCGAACATACTTATGTTCGGAAGAGCTTTGCTGCACCTCATCATGGTAGGCACATATGAGTATTCTAACAAAAATTACATCACAACGGGAATATAAAGTAAAACTCTTGAAGTGCTTGCCTACTCAATTCCACCAGACCTGAAAACATTGGGAAAAACGTGCTATGAAACGGAAGATTTCGGTGCCTAGGCAGAGATATTCGATTTAGTAGCACCTTTTTTCCTAATGTTTTTAGGTCTGGTGGAATTGGGTAGGCAAGCACCTTAAACGAAGATGTAAAAGTGATGGAGCGAAAGTGTATGTATAATGGTAGGTACTTGAACGTGTTCTCATCTCAAAATTATTTGAACAGGTAGATATATGTGTAATAATTCAACTGAAAATTATACTAGAAAACAGATATGTGAAATAAAATCCTCAAACGAAGATGTGCAGGCACAAAAAGAGATTATATATACCACAACAATCAGGTGGAACCGAATGGTCCATGCGCCCGGCCGCCGAATGTTTCGTATTTTTAGCGGGTTGACCACTCGTTGCGCTGAAAAATCCCTAGGGTTATTTTGGCGCGCGGTCGATGCAACTCGACAGCCATTGTTGATAGAAGCCGGCTGACTGGTCAATACCAGGGCCATCTTTCCGCATGGGCTCGCTGGGCTTGAGCCCAGGGCCTCCTAGCCCCTGCTTCAACAGACCAACCGATGAACAATTTTTCAACCAATAAAATATCCTATTAATATTGAAAGCTAATTCAGTCTAAGCTGCCCTGTAATAGATTGTTTTGTTCACTTTTCAATTACATCGTCAATCCAAATAATCCGCCCCATTATTATCGAATTGAATAACTTGTTATAGAATTGCCAGATGGCGTTAGAAATTGTTACTTCAAATACGACATTCGGGATTCCCCTTGGCGCCACCTAACGTTATTTCTTCTAGCTACTGAAAACCAGTTCACTCGCCATTGAATTTGCAATTGATGTATTTGTGGTCTTGTATTTCGTTTGTGATTGTATTTAGTGTTAGAAAAAGAAGAATTGAAGTATGTCAAAACGATCATATCCTAGTGGCTCAAAAAAACGAAAAAAAGCTGCCCATCGAAAGGACATAATTAAAAAGTTACCAAAATTGACATCATATTTTACACCAGGAGCTTCTGTGAATAGCGAATAAATTAATCTTCCACACGAGTCATATCGACAACAAATTGAGGGAACTTCAGAACCCACTTGTTCTAAGCTGATTTATTCCAAATCAGAAAAAAAAATCGAAGAATCATATTATGTAGCAAACGATCGTCTCGATGGTAAAAATACATCGACTTCACGGACAACCGCTTTAGCTAAGCAACAACAGTCTTCAGCCCCAGAAAACATTTCACATGATGCTGGCGATTATTTTGACGAACTTTTTACGGAAGTGATACGTGAATTTTGGATTCGCAAAGGGCCTGCATTTTTCCAAAATAAAGATTCTGATCTCTCCGAAGCTACCAGAACTTACAAAGAAGCGAATGGTAGATAACAATTAGGAATTTCAATAAAACACTATTTCATCGTAAATTGAAGAACGATGAAAGCGTTGAAAAAAAATGGTTGTTATATTCGCCTTCGAAAAAATCTCCATTTTGTCTTTCATGTTGTTTATTTAAAACTTCCAATACAAGCTTCTGTTCGCCGTGTGGATGCAACGATTGGAAACATATTAATCACATCATTTTGGAGCGCGAAAATAACTCTGCACATAGACAATCGATGTATGATGACTCATCTCGCACGAAGTAAAACTGTTGGTAGAGTAGATACAGACTTGCCATCTCAATATAAAAGCGAAGTGGATTATTGGAAAAATGTACTTCAAAGGATTGTCGCCGTTGTAAAATTTTTGGCATCAAGAGGACTTCCGTTTCGCGGTGACGACGAAACTCTTGTATCTCCCAACAATGGAAATTATTTGGGATGCCTGGAGTTATTGAGTGAATTTGATCCATTCCTCGCGGCTCAATTAAAAAAATTTGGAAACCCCGGGAAAGGACACATTTCTGATTTATCAGCAAATATTTGTAATGAGTTTATTGACGTAATGGGAATACAGGTCCTAATACAAATTATGAATGAAGTTAAATCAGCAAAATATTTTTCGATTAGCGTTGATAGTACGCCCGACCTATCCCATATTGACCAGTAGACTTTTATAATTCGATACGTAAAAGACAGTGTTCCCATTGAAAGGTCTTTGAAATTTATACCTATTAAAGAGCACAAATCTGAATATTTAGCAGAAACAGTATTGACATTTTTAGAAAATCATGCTATTCCCATAAAGGATTGTAGAGAACAAAGCTACGATAATGCATCGAATATGTCGGGAAAATATTCTGGTTTGCAAGCGAGAATCAAGGAGAAATGTGAATTCGCTACTTTTGTACCATGCGCAGGACATTCTCTTAACTTGGTAGGTCTTCATGCTGCTGGGTGTGTACAAGAGGCAACAATTTTTTTTCAAATGGTTCAGAAACTGTACAATTTTTTTTCAAGTTCTACCCATCGTTGTAATAAATTGACAGAATATTTGGGTTCCAAGAAAGTTCTTAAAAGTATTTCTGAAACCAGATGGTCTGCACGAGCTGATGCAGTAAGTGCCTTGAATCGAGGTCATAAGCAAATTCTAGGAGCCTTGGCGTCTATCGCTGAAGATGCTGGGCAGCCACGAGAAACTAGGGACGCAGCCGTTACTTTGTCCAAAAAAGCCGAAAACCTGGAATTTATTATTCTAACAGAAATGTGGAGGAGTACCATATTGGAAAGGATAAATAAAACAAGTAAAAACCTTCAGAAAGAAACCATAACAATAGACGTTGCAACAAATTTGTTGACTTCACTGGGGAATTTTATTAATACTGTCAAGGATAATTTTGATGAATTCGAATCGTCCGCCAAAGAGAAGAATACAGAATCTGACTATAAGCACCTATCTCAAAGAATAAGAACTAGAAGCTCACGTACGTCATGCTTTGATGGCCCCGCGCCGTCTGTACAACTAAGGGTACGGTCCAGTTGACGCTCCGTGATGTTCCAAATGCAATGCTCCCAGCGCCACGGTTTTGCGGTCCACTAGCGCTATATTTGCTACCACTGCTACGCAAATGGACCGGCTTATAGCGAACCGATTTCTTCTATCTTCGGTCGGTGTATACAAAACGGAACATAACCTAAATAGTGCGTAAAGATATGGATTTGCCCCTACTTATTACTGCAATTGATTCATTTTTTCCTTCGTACATATACGAGGATAATGAGGAAGAGCTACTTTACGCATTTGTTGAAAGTAAACTTAGGTTTCATAGGGCAAAACGTATTGAAATACCTCAAACTCAAGGATTTGTCGAACGTATTGTTCCTGCACTATCCGCAACAGAGTTTAAGAGTCACTTCAGGTAAAGTCATAAATTATATTCGTTCTTATTATGAATGCTAGCTCTCTTGATGATAATTCAATCGTCACGCGTTTATTGGGTTTGTGATCATGTATACAGAATGCTACCAGACACATTCAAATTTATCTTAGGAGAGATTGGAGGACAACTTCGCAGGACCAGAGATGGTAATGAAATGCTATCAGCTGAGAAACAACTTTTAATTGCTCTGTGGAGATTAGCAACACGTGATTCTTACAGGTTGGACTGAATCTTTTCCTCTAGAAAAGTTCCAATCATTACTCTTGAATCTGCTTCGATGTTAGTCATGGTGCGTTATTTCAGATCAATACACACAAGATTTGGAGTAGGAAAGGCCACAGCTGTGCGAGCCGTTCGACACGTAACTCACGAGCTGTGTCGTCTTGCTCCAAGGGTCATTCAATGGCCAACTGGAGAAAGGATTCAGGCAATTGTACAAGGTTTTTCACAGGTTGGTGCATTTCCGAAAACAATTGGAGCAATTGATGGTATGCACATCAATATTCCAGCTCCCAAAGAGAACCCCGAGGCATATGTTAACAGAAAAGGCCACCATTCGATACAAGCACAGGTGCGTTGATTTCATTGTGTACATCTTCTTATTGCCATAGAACGAAGTTTAATCATGGACTTTGGTTGCAGGTCGTTTGTGATCACATACGTACGTTTACTCATGTCTATGTTGGAAATGTTGGATCCGTCCACGATGCCCGGGTATTTCGATTATCAGCCTTGCAGGACTACATGACCGACCCTACAAAATTTCCCGATGACACGCATCTCATAGGAGATGCCGCTTATCCACTGTCTAAGCATTTGATGGTGCCATACACAGACAATGGTCATCTCTCGCGGCGTCAGAAGAACTTCAATTTCTGCCTTTCTTCATCTCGTATGGCTGTAGAAAGAGCAATTGGCTTGCTGAGGATTCGTTGGAGGTCGCTTTTTCATCACTTAGCAGTAGTGTCCGTTGAGCGTGCATTATATCAATTTATGGCTTGCTGTGTATTGCACAATTTGTGTTTAATGAAGGATGATGAAATGGAGGCATTAGTAGTTGGAAACCCATAAGTACCACATCGTGAAGAAGATCTTCGGGGGCAAAATAGAAGCGAAGCTGATACCAAGAGAAACTTCATATGTCAATCTTTGCGTATGAGAGATGTGTAATGCGTATTGGAAATGTCTTTGGGTATGATTCTTCTTAATGTTCCTATGTAATGACTGTTTTATGTTGAACAGAATTGAGACCAGAACAAATAACGTTGTAAAAATATGAATGATTAATAAATTTGCTACAACCCAAACTGAATTCCTTAACGTTTTATTTAAATTCGATATCCAAATACATAATAATAAGACACAGTTTTTACTTATAACAAGAGTTAATTCCTTCAAAAATAGACTACGAATATCCAACAAATCATATAACTTTTTAAAATTGTCACTTATCTTGAGGCATTTTTTTGCGAGTCTCTTGTATAGGTACCAGAGTGTACCAGCATAATAGTGTGTGTCACTCAAACTATATATTGGTACTCTTTGGTACCTATACCAAACCTATACCAGAGGCTCGCGAAAAAACGTCTTCAGCAACTTAAAACGAAATATCATAGCGAAAACCTAAATTATTGTCAAATAAAAAGCTGTATGGTTCATGAATGAAATTAATAAAACTTAAATTATTCTCATTATCTGAGGTAGTCTTTGGTAAAAAAACTGTATAAAAGTAATAATCATATCGTCTGACCAGCACATCATGAAGTACTTGCACAATATGTGAGAAATATTGTCTAACAAAGAACAAATGGCACTTCAGGTCGATTACATAACTAGTGCTATTTTTATATAAACCTAAATAATTATAGGAACCGAAAATTGGCAATGAAACGTTAGTTACCAATATGAATACTGTATCGAAAGAGAAAAATACATATCTAAAAATAGTATATTCAGTGAGGAACAACCCAGTCTCTCTTCTATCATTGAATTCTTTCAATGCTTCACTACTTTTCGGCAATTCTCTCTAAAAGTGCCAAAAGTCGGTCCTGTCTCGACATTGCATCTTCATGCATCTTCTTTCTATCCTCTCTCTTTTGTTGGATATTTGAAAGAAGTTTCTCTAAAGAACTTTCGCTTGACACTTTCCGACCTAGAACAGAAGTGCCAAAGTGAGCACACAACCGTGCAAAAATGAAGCAGTTGCAAATTTAAACAAATTCAGTGATTATCATTGTTACTTACGCTTATGTGGCCCTTCACCAGTAGGTGATGATGGAGATGTTTTATTGCTGCACGCTATACTGAAAGGTGATTGCTTAGATGGTCCTTGACCAGGAGGCGGTGATGGAGATGTTCCATCGCTGCTGCAAGCTGGGCTGGAAGGTGAAATTGTTGCTGAATCCAGGGTATTGCTAGACCTCACCCATGGCTTGTGGCCAAACATGGTATCCATGACCTGCGAACAAATACAGTTTATTCTCTGCTATAGTTTCTTCTTCTCTTGAGCTTAATACTGAATATTCAATGAAAGTAAATACCTCAAGGTAGGGCCACAATCGTCTGTTGTTCCCACTTTTACCGTTGTGATCCTTCACATTTTTATATGTTTTCTTCAACCCGTTCAATTTACTTTTACACTGAGGTCCAGTGATTTGATAACCTTTTTTAGCCATTTCGATAGAGATTAAATCCCAAAACTTCTGAACTGACATTTTACCACTATGAAGTAAGTCTTCTCGTTGTTTAAATTCTGTCAGCAGCAGTTGTACTGCGCTATCCACCCATCTGAAGCCATCTGGAAATAAATTTTACACATGATTATCAAAAATATATGAATTCAGTTCAAAGGCATCAATAACAACAACATACCATTGTGAGCATCACCACTAAATTTGTCCCCAGCTTCTTTTTTCTCTGTAGCTTCGTTTTCATCTGTAATTTCGTCATCTGTAGCTTTGATTGCTTCAGCAGTCTTGTTCTCCTCGGTAGCTTCGTTTACTTTTGCAGGTTCGTTTTTTTCACTAGCAGCATTTTCAATGCCATATATTTTTTTGGCATTGGCCAGCAATTGGGTACAATAGTGAATATCTGCGAAGAGAACACATAACTCATCCCAACCTCATTCTAGCAACTAAGTCCAGAAATGTAATAAATTATTAATTTCTCACCACTAGTAGCTCGCATGAAATTAGTTGTGGATAGATGGAATACATAAACTCTCCCCGTATCGCCATCAATTAATTCAAGTTCGTGTGCCTGTTCCGCCATTGTCGTCCATTTGTAATCCTGTTGTTTTTCACAAATTTGCCGCCACATAACTTTTGAAAATGTTGACGCTCCCGCAGCCTTTTCTGCCGAGGTGAGGCGTTTAGAGCGCGTTCGAAGCGAGATCAGTGACGTCATTGATGACGTTTGCGAGCTACTCCGCGGCGTACCAAAGTGCTATGTGGACCGGCCGTAGCAGCGTTACAAATGCCCTGCAGCGTTTGGAGCGTCAACTGGACCGTACCCTAAATGGCAAAGAAAAATTCAAAGTGGAAACTTTTCTTCCTATAATTGATACCCTGACCGTGCATCTGAAACAGCGATTGGATTCATACAAGGAAATCAGTCAACGTTTCGGGATTTCATCTCGCTTGAAAACTCTGAATTCCGAAGAGTTGAGAGATAGTTGCAAAGAATTTGCTAAAATTTATCACGATGACATTAGCGCAAAAGAGTTAGAGATGGAATGTCTGCATCTAACAGAATATTTGAAAGGTGTTCAGACCTGCGAAAATGAAAAAACTATTAGTATTTCAGAACTATATCATCTTTTGAAAGAAGACAAAATCGAAGACACGTTTCCGAATGTAGAAATAGCAATGAGAATCTTTTTATGCATGATGGTAACTAACTGCAGTGGGGAACGCTCCTTTTTAAAATCAAAAAGAATAAAAAACGAACTGAGAAGTACAATGCTGCAAGGAAGATTGTCGCTGATGTCCATAGAAAGTGATGTACTCAAGGAGATAGACTTTGAAGAAGTGATTTCTGATTTTGCAAATCAGAAATCCAGGAAAGTATCGCTTGTATCGGTATAGATTTTTTAAGTACGGACTATAGTCGCATTAGTTTATAACTTTTCAAATAAAAAAATAACTATTACAATAAGAATTTTCTTTATTCCTGCTGATAACCCAAATTTCTGCTAAAGGGGCCCCATGTATCTCAAAGTGCCACGGTCCCCTATTCGGCTTAAGACGGCCCTGGTAGTCAACATGCCACATTACAGTCAAAATGAAATTGTTGATATTCTTCTTGTTCTCGGAGAGTGTCAACTTAATCATCGTCGCGGGGCATCAAAATTATACCGAGAAAGATTTGCGCAAAGAACGCATCCTAGTGATCGTCAGATTCAATATCTTGAAGTTTGTCAACGAGGTAGAGTCATACAGCGCCAGAGACCGCGTCGTATTGTCGCTCACGATGATCCAAGAGTCATTGCAGTTTTGGGGATGGTGGCAAGGAATGTGCATGTGAGCCTTCGTCAAATTCAACGTGAGTTAGGTATCCCAAGATCTACTGCGCACAGGATTTTAAAAACCAACAAGATTTACCCTTATCACATCACTTTGACACAAGCTCTGTCTCCTGACGATATGCTTCACAGAGTCGAATTGTGTCGATGGGCTCAGGAAACATTGCTACGCGATCCGACATTTTTCAGAAATGTTTTGTTTAGCGATGAATTAACATTTCACAATACCGGCCAATTAAATAGGCACAATTGTCACTATTGGTCTGTCGTAAATCCACGGTGGTACCGCGCTGTAGATCATCAACATCGTTGGAGTCTCAATGTGTGGTGTGGTATCGTAAATGGAATAATCATTGGACCCTATTTCTTTGATGGCCATCTGAACGGAGACATGTACTTACACTTTTTGGAGAATGAGTTGCCCGTCTTGTTAGAAAACGTTGATCTTCGTACCAGATATCAAATGTGGATCCAACACGATGGTGCACCAGCACATTACAGCAGAATTGTCCGCGAATTTCTACATCACGTATTTTCTCGTCGCTGGATCGGGCGTGCCGGACCAGTACAATGGCCTGCTAGGTCTCCAGATCTAACATCGTCAGACTTTTTTTTTGTGGGGCCTTATTAAGAACATTGTGTATGCTCGTAAGCCAACGATACGGGAAGATATGAAACGAAGGATAAGAACTGCTTGTCGTAATATCCAGCGTAATACTCTGCTCGCCACTCTCCAGCAATTCCATCGTCGTTTGCAACTCTACGTTGGGACAGGAGGCAATGTGTTTGAACATTTAATAAACTCCTAATACCGGTCCCGATAATCGCAGGCATTTGAGGATTTGAGGATTTTGCGTAGCCGTAAGTCACGAAGCGTAGACGAGATAAACTTTTTCCACATATGGTTGAGTTTGTCTTAATAAGAAATGTTTTCCATCCTGAAAAAAATGTACCTGACATTTGAAAAAATCAACTTTGTGTTCGTATCTCCGTAGCGGTGATAGTTACAACTAATCTGATATTACCAGTTCGTGTCCCCCTTCGAACCGAACAATTTTCATTCTAAACATTTTTCAACAACAGCTCTAGGTTCAGAGATATAGTAAGGCGAAATTTGGGATGGGACACCCTGTATGGAGGTGTATTATGACGATGGCGGGCCCATGTGGATAAGGGTGAGAAAACCACCAAAGTTGGATGAGGATGTGGAGAATGTGGAGAACTGGGACGAAGAGGAGGAAAAGAAGAAGGATGACGAGGTGGAGAATTGGGACGAGGAGGAGGAGAAGGGCGCACTCCACAGCGGTAGTCTCCCACAGAGACAACCTTACTGTCTCCTTCTGCCAGGACCTAGGTGTCCCAACTGGACCCTTTCGACGAACGCCACCTAAGCTCCGGTGGATGGCCACTGCAGGGCTTCCTCCAGCATCGAGAGAGGACGCGGGGGAGTGCCGATGGCACTCTGCAGCGAGGGAGTTCGGTGGTGGAAAAGATTCCCGCCACCAGGAAGAGCCTGGTGCTCCTCCGACTGATAGGGCTTCTCACATCGGGGTGAACTTCGAAGTTCGCGCGTGGCGATAACAGATCGCCATATTTAAGGATCTTTCGGTCGATTCGAAAAATCGATAATCGACCGCCTAACGAGGGCGCTGAGGACCGGCGCCATGCGGTCCAGCCACTCTGCATGAGCCTTGCGTCTTTAGCACACGTGTGAGAGTTATGTGGGTCTGCTCGTGCAAATAATTAGGGTCGAGTGTGGTTGTCTAGGCTTCGGGGCCGTTTCCTGTTGGTTTGGTAGTTCCCTCGTGGAGAGTTGTTATCTAGTATCCCGAGGGCTTGCAAAATGGATTTCGACCGGGAGCGAATTTTATTCATCGCCTGGCTGGATGACGATCGGTGTGAGTCAATCTGATTGATAATTTGAATTCGGCAACGGCCATCTACCATCTTGCCTTAGCACAGCTACGAGGCTATCTAGTATACTCTGGAATCGAATTGAACCGATCTCCGAGGGGTAGGCCGTCACCCGTGTCCCCATGTAGTAGATTTAAAGTTTGAGTCTCGATTTTATAAAAAATTTATCGCGTAATTAGTAATTGTATCGAGTCCGTATCTGTCACACGAGTGCGACCAAGACAGAGTTATTCGGTGCCCATCGCTCTCTCTTCCTCCTACGTGGAGAGACGTGGCTCGACGCTTAGCCGAGCCTCTTCGTTATTTAGATTTCGTGCCTCAATTCTCCGGTTCGATTTTAATTGTTAAAAGGCTGAATCGCGCTAGTCGCAGAGTTGAGTTAAATTAAGTAATAAATTCTGTAGATAATAACTCATTCGAGTGATCTTTTAGCGGTAGGCTTCGCCCCTCGAAGGCGAGCCAGTCGACGGAAAACGGCTGGTGACGTCACCGACTGTGATTATTCATTATTGTAATTTTTTATTAGGCCGAAGGCCTCCCTGTTTTGTTATTTTATTTTTTTTACTTCGAGCCACAGGCTAGATTATTGTTACTTGTAAGATTGTTAATTGTAAATTCCTCCTCGTGGAGAGTAATTCGTGTTCCAACCGATTTATCGTCTCACGAGGACCAGATTTGTCGAGTTATTCATTTTTGCATTATTTTTCCTTGTTATTGCTCTCCTACATGGAAGCTAGTAGTCTATTTATTATTGTACAACTCGTCAAACGTGGTCAGGTCGCCTATACACGACCTGTAGCCGTTTCAGACCCTCGGGAAAGTACCCCCGGGTGCATGCTTCGTTAATTCAATTTTTACATTCTATCTTTGATTCAATAAATTCTATTTTTTTTTTTTTGATAAATTCTAAATCTCGAGTCGTCAGTCAACGGCCCGTTAATTCTTGATTTAATCCCGACCCCCCTCCGCGGTACTGCAGCTAGCTGACGTTTCAGTTACCCGTAGGTATTATTTCGTTCAGATTTTTGGAAGTGGCGGTTATCCGCCTGGCGCCCAACATATTATTCGAGTCATCTTTTTCAGGCCAATTGTCGAGTGGATGGTCTCCGGAGACTAGCTATCCGGTCTAGTCCCGAGGGTCAATGAAAATCTGCGCAGTACATTTGAGATAACTTTTTACATGTTTATATCAAAAGGGAGATAGATGTAGGAGTCAATCAAGGACATGTTAAGGCACTCCGGAAACTAATTCACGATATAATTAGTTTTATTGTAACATTGACTTACAACGATCATTAAATTTCATTGGCCGTCAAAACTTAAGTCCACGATCAACCACGTTCTTCTAACTCTTACATAACTATAACCTTCCATTAACTATGGGTCTGCCACAGTTGCGGCGAGCTTAAAGCAAACTTGGGCGTTGCCGTTGTCGTCGACGAGAGAAAATTCGATAGTCAGGCTGAGTTTCGGGTATGTCGATAGGACGGGCATACTCAAGGCGTAGGTAACCTCCTCTTCTTTGTTCAGTGGGCATTCAGCGTTCGTTAAAGTGTCGCAGGCGTTACTTTGCCCGATGTCATAGGGCAAGGTAAATCCAAACACCGTTGCTCTGACGCGGGGAGTCAGTTGCTGTGTGTCTGCAGCTAAAATAAAATAGATCCAAATGTTTATAAACATAGATAAGTAAATAAATAAGTAATAGCAATAATATAATATGAAACAATCCACAGTCAGACTTGAATTTATTCCTTGCCCTACAGTCAATTCCAATCATGATATTCGATTATCTACTTACTCACTTTGAAGTCCCACTCAGCATTTGCAGTTTCACCTCTGTAAAGATAACAGGGAGGCTCCGTGCATCCTTTCATACGAAAGTCAATCGGATCCGCGGGCGTAGTGCAAGACGTGTATAGGGTGGAAGCCTGGAGGACGGTAGCCATACACAGAGTGAAGAAAATCACAGCTGGGAATCGAAATACTGATGCATTCTTTCGAAATTTGTAGGAGTTGTGGAGTGAGGATCCCAGTACAGCGGAATTAGGAGACAAGCAAAAACTTGAACGGATTAACATGAATTTGAATTTTTCGTAGTAACTTCGGAGAGAGATTGTAATAAGCAATGAACCCGAATAGAAAAAAAAATATCGACACTGAAGATGGTTTTGATTATGAGTCTATACCTCATTGCTTCACAATCTTTCCTCAATCGTTACTTGCAAATTTGGAATTTAAGGTACTACTGGAGTATATTGTGTTACCGAAAGTTGTGGACATCATGTTGATTTTGTGGCCTTTTAAGGGATGGTAAGACGTTAGTCGATCACAGAATGCTGAGACTGTATATGAAAACTGGCAGTAGCTGGTATTTATATTTCGTGTATAGTAATATCTAACTGAACACCTGTTTAAAAAGACAGATAAGGACGTTCTTATCTCAACCGGTCGTAGCTGCTTTCTGGCCACCTGCACCCGAAAAAATATTGTTCAACCTATTATGATTAATCAGTGATACATACGTCTTATTTCTTGCGAACAGAGCCCACGCACGTGTTACTATCTACAGGGTGATTCAGAATGGGGTACTTTCCTTACACAGGTGAATTCCTTGTGAAAATCTAAGATCAAAATTATTCATCCTAAAATGTCGAAAGCCAAGCTGTTCTCAGGTAGGAACCATTTAAAAGTAAGCCATGACGAGAGCAGATACGAGAATGGCTCGCCGCCGCTATTGTCGGCCCACTGGATCTCGCGACGCCTCACCCGCCGCCGCGATTGCGCTAACTGACTAAACGAATGTGATATTACAGTTTTATGCATGAATATCGAATCAGCATTCTTCTGTTTCCATTGCCTGATCGTCGTTTGGTCAGTTGGCGAGATCGCGGCAGCGGGTGAGGCGTCGCGAGATCCAGTAGGCCAACAATACCACCGGTGAGCCATTCTCGTATCTGCTCCCGTATTGGCTTACTTTTAAATAGTTCCTACCTGAAAACGGCTTGGCTTCCGACATTTTAGGATGAATAATTTTGGTCTTAGATTTTCACAAGGAATCCACCGGTGTAAGGAAAGTACCCCATTCTAAATCGCCCTGTATGAAAAAAAAAATAGATTTTAACGAGTTTTAGAAAACTCTTAAATATGACCTTGTTATTTCGAGGGATTAATATTCATCCTCCCGTCTAGGTCGTTATTTGATTTATTCGAAGATGTTTGGAGTTGGACCACTCGAAGCTTAGAATCACATCTTCAAGGAATCCTCAAGTCCCCTTGTCTTCGGTCCTTTTGTCCCTCCAACCACTTCCTGTTCCAGTATGCAGGACTTCCTTTATAAAAACCACAGGATTCTTCACCTGTTTCCTGGTTCCTGGTTCCTGGTTCCTGGTTCCTGTTTTCAGTTTACTGATTCCTACTGCCTCTTCCTGCTCATCTTCCTGTACCCGCTCAACGACTCAAGATCCAAAGAACATTTTTACACTTATACGCTTCGATTTAATAAGACTCAACTATCTTCCCAAGGCTTTCTGTGGTTTACCTTGGAAGTAAAGACAAATGTCGGGTAGTGTTTGGGAAAAACTTTAAATTCCTGAGCCACAGCTCCAATTCTTCCAAACAGAGCACACATAAACTTGTTAATTCTTATGATGATTTTACACATTTTGATTCTTCATTATACTCACCTCAAGAGTCGGGTCGACTCTTTTACTAGGGGGGGGGGGGGGGGTAGTATTACATTTGTTAAAATCACCCTTGTATCATTAATTCTATATGTGATTAACATCTAGTAGCCTATATGATAAAAGATATCTTTTAAAATATAAGAACCTCGGTTGCTGAGTCAACAAGCATTATTGTAAAACAAATCAGTCTGTTTCTAGCTCACAACTAGTACAGACCTATATTGCAGATTATATACCCCTTTTCCCCAATTTCTATAATTCCACTTGATTCACTTCATTTCCCCCGGGAACCCATTATAAATAACTTTTTACATATCGCAAACCACATTTTGCAACAATACAATGGCTATACATATATATATATATATATATATATATATATATTATATTATATGTATATACTAGGGGGGCTACGCCCCCCTGCGCGCTTCGCGCGCCAACCCCCCATACATTATCAGTTGGTTTGAAACCCAAATAATCTACGGATTTTACGTTCTTCGAAAAATAACCGAACTTTTAATGAAATCCAGTGAATGTTTTACGACTCGCGACTATATATTCTTTTTATAAAAAGGATATTACTAAGAATTTCGATTGTCCTCAGACTGTATTATTTCCTTGGCTTGCTCTTTTGCTGCTTCTATTAAGGCTGCTGCTGCTAAAGCTGCCTCTACCATTTCCGCAGTCGCGCACAATTCCTCGTCCGTTATTTCGTTATCTATCACGATAATTTAGTTAATTTTCAGTAAATCCATATTTTGTTATGTTCTCTTGTTGTTTGGTGTAAGTCGCTACATATTGACATTATATACCAAACATTCCTGGTAAATCCATTATTCAAATTTTTTAATTATTCCAAATAAGGCCAGGATCAATTTTATTTCTGAAATTCGTTTACGAAAATTTATCGGATATCGATTATATGTCATGAAAAAAAAAAATGCAGAACCACGAAAAGCAAACCGTAACTATATTCATTCAGAAAATGATGTTCTTATTTCACTTTGTTTTGTTTTTATGATGAGGTAAGGAGTCCAGGGGTGCGATTCTGTAACTTTTGCGCTAACTTATCGCATGTGCTAACTTTTTTCCCGATTGTACACCAATGTGCTTCCCCGCTAGCACCCGTTCACCCCCGGTAGCGCCTATATGCTCGGTTTTCGGGTGTAAACAAGCTAAGGTCGCCATGCAACTGCGCGAGAATCACCAATTGAACCCAAGGAAAACCCGGCTCTATGATGAAGCTCTCGCGATCGAGTGATATTTTAACGAATTTTTATCACCTGCCGTAACGACACTGTCACAGGCCTCGCTAACTGTACCGATCGCGTGTTATCTGAACGAATTCTCAGCGCCTGCCGTTAAGGAGACTCTATAATATATTCCTTATTTTTTATCGAATATGTATACTATGAAAATGTTATAATTTCTTATTAAATCAATGTTTCAACTACTTTTCCGATAACTTTCGACCCGGCAATGTAGATGAGAATCGAAATTACAAATAACGAATATCGAGCTTACGTGTATCCTCTAACTCCCCACATAGATGACGTACTCTTTAAATTGATGTTCGTGTAAGTTATGAGCATACGTATGGCGCATTCTACGCTCAATCTTCTATGGTGGTAGATATACTACCGCCAAAACAATCTCATGATTTTGATGAAGTGGTTTTTTGAACAATTTTTGCGTTATACATATTTTTTATTCGAATACTCTTTCGGTACGCGCGTCGCGCAACTAGACACGTATTGTCATTCTTTATGCTGAGTGTTTTGCTCTTTGAATAATTTGGTGCACCGCTTTTGATGATATATATTGCTGACAAGTAATGACCAAACCTTTTGGGGTAAGTGTCGATTTTTTATTACCTACGAATGATTCAACGGGCATTTAGCAAATAAACGTAGATTCTACGTAGAGGGGAAACCGGCCTAAAACGAGACCCCGGTGTGAAATAAGAAATCGACTAAACAAATGCCTTTAGATGTTGAAAAACTGTTTCTATATTCCAAAAAATAGTGTCTCATTCGGCCCCGTAGCTGCAGTTCTTACGTGGCTCTTTTTGCCTCGATCTCCCCGACATTCAACATGTATAATCCTACTCAAATAATAACGGACTAAAACATAATCGGTATAAGGCTCAGTCCATGTCAGCTCGACCAGCGATTGACCGTGCTCGCATTTTTCTTTTAGTTCAACGTTAACTTACGTATAATAGTTGCAATTGAAAAACTCCGAGTTTTCCATTTTTTCTTTGATAATTTTACAGCAAATACCTACTCCAAAAGTTATGATGGTCCATAATTTAAAAAATTTCTGCCCCTTTGTAAAATCTTCAAAAATTCTAAGAGATTCTGTGGGAAATTTATAATTTTTTTATGCAAGTCCCATGATGGGCCCATTTTACCTTCTAGGCTTCTCGTACACTCGAAATTTCTGTGATTCAATCAAACTGTGTGGACATCTTTCATTTGCTTTTCGATCATCGTTTATCGTTAAAAGATTATGTTCTATTCGGTGAACAAAAAATGTACGAAAATGAAATTTTCACTGATTCAAGAAAAGGGACACATCTGCAAAGATTATAACTTGATGTATCGTGGATTTCATTTTGTACTTTAGATAAAAACGGGTAGAAGAGAGGAATGAGTTCCAAATATTAATAAATAGGGCATTTTTTATTACTATTCGGAGCCGATTTGACGGGCTTCAACAGGAAAACTGTCGAATACCCCATATAAGGACCAATTCAATATACGTACTCATAACGATTAAAACAGTTTAATATTTAAATGAAAATATAACAGTAAGTGCGGGTGAAATGCAAGAATTATAAAAAATTCTGTGTGAAATTTATAATTTTTTGATTTTTTTTTTTAATCATGTGTAATTCTGTATAATTCTATTTTTGTGTTTTACCAATCTATAAGGAATGTGAAAATGATAGTTCAATAAATATATTATATATTAGGTATTCCATACCAACTCGACCAATGATTTTCCATCACCATTTTTGATTTGATTCGTAATTTATTATACGGTTACCCCAACTCTAATACCCACTCATGAATTTGAAAAAAAAAATTTCGCGAACCGTTATCTATTGAAGAATTTTCAAAACTTCAAACAGAGAGACACTTTCCATAAAAAAAAAAAAAAAAAAAATCAAAAATTCTGTGTCCGAAGACGATCATTTTGACCCTTATTCGAAAGTGTAATCTATTTTCCTTATATTTATTTTGCTGATTTATGAAAACATTATTCCGTAAACGTGGTGGATAATGGCTGCCAGAATTTTTTCTATCAAAATTTTATAAAATGAAATCAATCGTATCTCTGATGGTTACGACTCGTTATCCTGAAGGTACAATACATCTCAATTTAAAAAATTCTGGGAGCCATTATCCACCACGTTTACGAAACAATTTTCGCAGAAATCAGAAAAATAAATAAATGTGTAATAGTTTCCACTTTCGAATAGGGGTAAAAATGATCGTCTTCGGACACAGAATTTTGTTGAAAAATATTTGAAAAAATTCGTGAGTGGGTATTAGAGTTGGGGTAACTGTATACAAAATCATAAATCAAATAAAAAATGGTGAGGGAAAATCATCGGTCGAGTTGGTATGGAATACATCATATACATACGAAATTTGTTTTCGTAGGATTGAATTGACCAATTTATTCAAAAATTTAGTATGTTATTGAGGGAGTCAAGAGCTTTTATATACACAACGGACGGATCTTATCCTAAGTTAAAAGTTAGTTAAATAATTTTCATAGAAAAGTATTACAGTGAAAAAGATGAAATATTTTGTTCGATCGTGAATTTATTAAAATAAAAATCTGTGAAGCCGGTGTAGTGGGTCGAGCAGTCGGATCGGTATACCCGTACCAATGGTGAGTGTCTTTGTTTTCAAAGAATTTTCCGCAACGTCTTTTATATTACTGCCGTAGTATCAAATTAAATATAAAAAATGAGGTAAGTAATGATTATTCAGTATAAAATAACTTTGGGTAAACTACAGTTTTGACACTTTGAATATACAAATTTTCATCGATTTTTAGTACGAACAATCTTAATTTTTAGTTTACACGTGTACGTCCTTTTAAGCATCGTTGTAACCTTCACGGCTCGATAACATACGACGTCTCAAATAAATATAATTGATAATAAATTATAAAATTAATGATAAAAGCAAATGTTTCATATAAGTCGCATGCATTAATGATATACAATCGGATATACACATCAGAAAATATTTATATATGTTCGTATAAAGACGTTTTATTATCGATGTAGCGTTGCTGTCGATACGAAGCCGCGAGGGCTGCGAGTGAACGCGGTGCAAAAGGCCGATTTGGCCAGTTATATGTTGGCCCATGCAGATTTTGCGGCGGGCAAATTTGCTGGGCTTATGGGTGCTGCGAGCGCCAAGAGGAGGTGGGAGGCCCTCACTACAGAACTCAATAAAAAAGGCAGTACAGTACAGTGGCAAAAGGTTATTATTGATTGACTTTCAATATAATATAATTCTTCAATTTCAAACGTTCGCAGAATTTTAACGGTAACGATATAATTACTCAATTGTCTTCGTTCATGCGTCACAATCAATATAATATATATGCAGGTATGGCAAGATATGAAAGTAAGATCGAAATCAAAAGTGAATGCGATAAAGACGCAACACCGGAGAACGGGCAATTTACCCGACGATACGGAGCCGTTGACGGGAATGGACAAGCAAGTCCTTTCTGTCATCGGCTCCGATGCCGTCGAGGGAATACGGGGTGTGCGCACAAATCTGCCGGATTCTATAGTAATTTTTTTTTAATTACCTGAAATTACATAGAATATTTACGATAGTTTGTAATGGGTTATTTATTATCGATCCAGTACAATTCTAGCGTATACGTACTCTTACCGATTCCCATTTTGAATTTATGAATCAAACATCTCAACTTATTCGAAAATTTGTTTCGGAATTCTCTTCCTAGTTCACGTACACATGTTAACTCTTGAAAACCTGTAACATAAAAGGCATAAAATTATTGGAGGTATTCATACAGAGAGATTATGGCTATGGTTTACACTCAGTCAAAGCCAACTCGACACACTCCAGGTTTTTCGTCTGTTTATTGCAGGCCGACCATCTGCATTTTTTCTCTGGTTGAATAGATTTGCTTTCGGAAGACATCGATTCGAAGAAAAAAAAAGAAAAGAGGATGGCCAGCCTGCAATAAACAGACGAAAAATCTGGAGTGTGCCGAGTTGGCTTTGACTGAGTGTAAACCATAGCCATAATCTCTCTGTATATTAATACACATACATACTACACATACTACACATACACATACACATACACATACAACCGCATTCCAAGAATTTTCGGAAACGATTAGTGATTATACTTTTCGTAGAAAATTGATAAATGTTTATCATCTTATTTTTGGTTGGATTCCTTTTAATAGTAATCTAGACTAACGAGTGTGAAAATACCTAATAATATTTATGGTTTTCTCTAAAAGCATGAGCTCCGTCAACTCATGGCTGGAGATAACAGATCTCTAAAAAATCCATCGAAAGATATCCGGGTCTTTGATATGTATGGGATTAACCAGAGTGCTCATCAGTCATCACTCAGCCTTCAAATTGATTCCAAACGTAATTCCATTGATCTGTATTACACGAACTCTAGACTCTGTTAATGTGACCTTAAAATAAAATTTATGTTCTTTACAAACAGACGATGATATTGCAACTCACCATCACACAACTCATACTCACCACCCCATATGCACACCATCAACTCACACTTTCTCAACCTACGATCCGCTCATGAACACACAAGCCATACGATCACCCATTACACATGCACCTTGTACTCTGAATCATTCTCCACCCGAACCCCTCACCAACACACAGGCCACACTATCACCTCCCACACATGTACCTCGTACTCCCAGTCCTCAATCCCAAACTCACTCCTCGCACAAATCCGTCACTCACACACAGGCCAGACGCACACCCCCAACTCACACTCCATCAACCAACGGAGCACTCATAATCATACACGATACACATTCATCCACCCATCACTTCAGACACAACACCGGCATGAAGCGCAGAGCTTCAAAGAGAAGCATTGCTGATGATAAAGCAGCGACTTTCATGAGTTTACAAGAAAAGCAGAACGAAATTCTAGAGGTAACAATCATAAGAATCCTGTGATACTCTTATTACCCAACTTCAAAATGTTTTAAATGAACATTTGTTCGTTCACAGACAATGTCAAAGACAATGAGGCTGGCGACGGAAAATGAAAAGGAGAAGATCGAAATTGCTATGGAGGTTCTGGAAGTAAAAAAAATCACACGCACACACGCACACACACACACACACACACACACACAATTAAATAGTTGTTCATAAAATCGAAGTTTTTCACTTACGCTACCTATTATAATAAACTAAATGAACATAATATTATGCTACCTATTATAATGAACTAAATGAACATAATATTAACGATTATACTCATCTTTTTTTTTGGCGTGATACAAATATTCGTAATTCGCCAGAATCCGAATTTCATTAAATACCATCCAAAAAATTATCCTGCAAACTGGTTGCGGACAATTCCATCACGGATGCGCCGGGCTTCTGCAAGCCGTTCTCTTGCTTCCAAGGGCACTGCGGGTTCTTGTACTTGCCCGGGACCTACGACATCAACCTCAACTTCATCTCCTACACGATAGTGCAAACGCATATTGTGTAGGGTGACACATGCGTTGACGATCTTAGCGGCAGATTCGGGTTTGTACATGAGCACACGTTGCTATTGTATGACAAAGAAAGACTTAGATAAGGCAAAGTGGCAGTATAAATCGTTAATCGTTCTGTTATGTGAATCTATTGATAAACCAACAAGTACACAACTTGCTACAAATCGTTATCAAACAAACAAACATAGAACCGACCTGCAGCAAGCATGTCCAGACTGACTTTAATACTGCGTAACACCGTTCAATTACAGAGCGTGCTTTGCAGTGTGCAGTGGTGTAGGCATACTCCGGAGTTCCAACAGGAGCATTGAGGATCGGCGTCATGATCCACGGCTCTAGTGGGTAGCCAGAGTCTCCTGTTTATGTGAGAATGAGACAATAGTTGAGGAATATGGGCATATACTTAGTAACAAGGAGAGTGTCGGAATTCAGGGTCACATATTCAGATCAAAATACTAGATCTGTTTACTTGAGTCAGAAGATGAAACCCATAATGTTACATTCCGATTTGCTTTTTCATCATTCTCATATAATTTCATTTATGCTGCTACCGCCTACCCAAAAATAATGTATTTTCAGCTGTCTGTACCTGTGTGATATATGTTTTTCAGCGTGCTTACTCACATTTCTGTAGTGTCATGCCATATTCTATTAAAGCAAAGTCAACCCAATATGAAGAATAACAAAATATTGTCACCCGCCCTGCACAATATTTGTCTACTATTATATTATATGTGGGTGAATACACATTAAATTAGTGAGTATTATCTATAATCACCCAGCAGCCATGTTCCGCGTTCCCCAACACGGTACCACTCCTCCATAAGAGCTCTTACGGGTGACAACATCCATATGGCAGCGTCGTGTCGTGATCCAGGGAACCTGGCGTCTACGTTCAAGATACGTAGATCGGGATCACATACCTGAGAATGTAGTAGTTATGAATAGTTAGAGCTTTGAAAGTACTTAGTTTGTCAAAGGATAGCTAAATTTTGACTAACCATCTGCACGTTCAAAGAATGGAAGCCATGATGATTGACATACACTTCTTCGCGGTCCGTTGGGGCAACAATTGCCACGTGTGTGCAGTCAATGGCACCAATCGCTCCAGCAAAAGGCTGAGGCGCGCGTTCGAACTTCCTGCGAACTGCCTCTCGCTGATCCCGCGTAGCAGGAAACTTGACCCAATCCGGGAACAAGTGATCGTTGACCGCTTCGGTTATAGATTTCAGGCAGCGACTGACCCCAGTCTGGCTAATCGCCACCATAAAATCTTGACCAACAGCCCGCTGATAGGAGCCGACGGCATAAAATCTTATTGCACATAAAACCTAGGGAACACAATTTTGTAATACATGCCAACAACATGTTTCATACTTCAAATATCAGTTTTCGATTCCTTTTCCATAAATATTATTTGTACTCCTTACATGGCGATGTAAATTGATTGTCTACAAATTATGCTCACTTGGCACTCGACGGATAACCCACTGTCTCTGTCACGCTCCAGTATCGGCCAAAGCTCGTTCGCAATATCCCTGGCCAGTTCCCTTGAGACACGAAACAAATCGCGGAACTGCACCTCAGGTAAAGCGAAGGGGTCCTGCTCGTCGCGAAGACGCCTTCGGTTCATGCGAAGCTCAGCCAACGCGTTTGCTTCCTCCTCAGCATCCATCGCGACTTCGCCGAACCACCCCATAGCCATCTTAAAGTTAATCGATTTTCGTAAAGCAGTACAAGTAATACATTTCAATCATCGTACTTCATTTTATCGTGTTCCTTTTCTACCAATAGCGCATGACAAAAATTACTACGAAATAACATATTATGTATACTTAGTACGTATAACTACGTAACGAGACTTACCTTTACAATTAGAATTAGGTAGCAACTCTGCTGAGAGTTGACCCACGCACGTAGAAGGACACGATATATTTAATTGCTAAATTATACCATAAGCTTACAATAAGTGAATAAAATAAAAATTAAAAAAAAATAAATAAAAATATCAACTAAGCTTATAATACGTACAAACTCTAGAATTAAATAACTATATATTATTATCACAACTATTACAATGTCAAATTATATGATTATATAGTTAAATCCTAACACGGACGAAGAATATATATCAAAATATTATTAAATTTCAACTGAAAATGATTTTTGAATGATTATTTTAGCAGCGAGTACTTTCCAAGCGTGCAATCGTATTGAGAGCTATGCAAAGAAAGGAACGCTACCGGATTTTTGTCGGGGACCACGACGTTAGGAAGTGTATAGAGTTACGCCTATTAAGAGTAAAATGATACGTCCGTAGCGATAGTTTGCATATTGGATGGGCGCCAATAAGACGCTGATACGTATACCGGTCTACTTACCTTCTGGGGTAAACGCCTAAGTAAAACAAGAAGAAGAACGTCTTTACATTGTTTATGGCGTTAACTATGACAGTCGAGTGCTGACATAAACAACCGTTCGCGCGAGGTAAATAGTGCATATAGTTTACACAAAGTTATTCTATACTGACGAATCATTACTTACCTCATTTTATATATTTAATTTGATGATACGTCAGTAATATAAAAAAAGCAGTGTAAAATTCTTTTAAAACAAAGAATAAACCATGGTTTAATAAATTCACTATCGAACAAAATATGTTATCTTTTTCACTGTAATACTTTTCTATGAAAATTATTGAACTATCATTTTCACATTCCTTATAGATTGGTAAAACACAAAAATAGAATTATACAGAATTACACATGATTAAAAAAAAAAATCAAAAAATTATAAATTTCACACAGAATTTTTTATAATTCTTGCATTTCACCCGCACTTACTGTTATATTTTCATTTAAATATTAAACTGTTTTAATCGTTATGAGTACGTATATTGAATTGGTCCTTATATGGGGTATTCGACAGTTTTCCTGTTGAAGCCCGTCAAATCGGCTCCGAATAGTAATAAAAAATGCCCTATTTATTAATATTTGGAACTCATTCCTCTCTTCTACCCGTTTTTATCTAAAGTACAAAATGAAATCCACGATACATCAAGTTATAATCTTTGCAGATGTGTCCCTTTTCTTGAATCAGTGAAAATTTCATTTTCGTACATTTTTTGTTCACCGAATAGACCATAATCTTTTAACGATAAACGATGATCGAAAAGCAAATGAAAGATGTCCACACAGTTTGATTGAATCACAGAAATTTCGAGTGTACGAGAAGCCTAGAAGGTAAAATGGGCCCATCATGGGACTTGCATAAAAAAATTATAAATTTCCCACAGAATCTCTTAGAATTTTTGAAGATTTTACAAAGGGGCAGAAATTTTTTAAATTATGGACCATCATAACTTTTGGAGTAGGTATTTGCTGTAAAATTATCAAAGAAAAAATGGAAAACTCGGAGTTTTTCAATTGCAACTATTATACGTAAGTTAACGTTGAACTAAAAGAAAAATGCGAGCACGGTCAATCGCTGGTCGAGTTGACATGGACTGAGCCTTATACCGATTATGTTTTAGTCCGTTATTATTTGAGTAGGATTATACATGTTGAATGTCGGGGAGATCGAGGCAAAAAGAGCCACGTAAGAACTGCAGCTACGGGGCCGAATGAGACACTATTTTTTGGAATATAGAAACAGTTTTTCAACATCTAAAGGCATTTGTTTAGTCGATTTCTTATTTCACACCGGGGTCTCGTTTTAGGCCGGTTTCCCCTCTACGTAGAATCTACGTTTATTTGCTAAATGCCCGTTGAATCATTCGTAGGTAATAAAAAATCGACACTTACCCCAAAAGGTTTGGTCATTACTTGTCAGCAATATATATCATCAAAAGCGGTGCACCAAATTATTCAAAGAGCAAAACACTCAGCATAAAGAATGACAATACGTGTCTAGTTGCGCGACGCGCGTACCGAAAGGGTATTCGAATAAAAAATATGTATAACGCAAAAATTGTTCAAAAAACCACTTCATCAAAATCATGAGATTGTTTTGGCGGTAGTATATCTACCACTATAGAAGATTGAGCGTGGAATGCCCCATACGTATGCTCATAACTTACACGAACATTATTTTGAAAAGTACGTTATCTATGTGGGGAGTTACAGGATACACGTAAGCTCGATATTCGTTATTTGTAATTTTAATTCTCATCTACAGTAAGGGGTCGAAAGTTATCGGAAAAGTAGTTGAAACATTGATTTAATAAGAAATTATAACATTTTCATAGTATACTGTAACTTTGCGTGGGTATATCTCAGGCTCGGAAGCTGTAGAGATACCCGCAGTTAGTGTGAGTTCTTTACCTGAAAGAGTTTATATAAAAAATTGAGCTTTTCTTTGAGGTCGAAAGGCAGGGAAAAGGATGGGTACTCCACCAAAAGCCACCTATCCAACCTTGTGATTTTAAATTTAACTAGGACTCGGGTAGAATTAACTACCAAAGCCGTAAACGATCGGACTCGGGTCAAGACCAAAGCCGAGATATCTCTAATTAGCAGAGCCGGGAAATTAATCCAAGCCTGCTTTTCCTACTGCAAAACTATCTTTCTCGGATCCGGGAACCGTGAGATTCCAAGACCGTGCATCAGACTCGGAATCGACTTCCTTGGCCCTCGGACGCGGAGAAGCGAATCTCAACGCCGTACGCTCTAGGTTACGATCCAAAGCTGGTCCCTGTTGGCTTTATAAGGAAAGAAAGGTTTTTTAGGACAGGAGTCAGAGTTGAAATGTCGGTTGAATCTAGCTTGCGTTTAGTTTACAAGAAATGCATTTAATGCCGGATTACAAATTTAACTAACTCTAATCTATCCTTAAGTCTACGCTTTTGTCTTCATCTAATTGTGATCTTTGTGCATAAAGTTATATTAAATCGAATTCCCAGACGAAAGACTATTTATTAAATGATTTTACTTCTAATGTCTCCCGTTTCTAATCATCGATTTTATGTGTTATATGACGAAGTGAACCTTTATCTACTCCTCATGATTTTATCGTTAAAGTGAATTGAAATTAGTCATTAGAGCTAGTCGCTCTAATGCTATATGATAAGAAATTACAATGAGTCGCTGTGGTGTTCTACCTACAAACGCTGCCGTGCTTGAAGTCGGTGCTGCTTATATAATAGCGATTCCCTCCTTCTTGTGTGACGTCAGCGTCTGGTCGAGTGTAGAGGATTAGGATAATCCTCTACTCCTTTGTTTTCATTCTTTCCGTTAATATTCAAGCCATTTCACAGCTTGATATGTTACAATATATGCGAATTATACTAGCTAAAATGCTCAAAGAGTGGCAGGGTATGTTATATGCAAGCAGTGACGCGGATCATCCGATAATATATGTTTTTTATTTGGTATTTCTTAAGTCTAACCTATTCTAAAGTAACAATTTTCTTAAAACTAGCCTAAACTATATTTCTTAAGTCTAACATATTCTAAAGTAAACATTTTTTTCCTTAAAACTGACCTAAGCTATATATTTACAAAGAGGGTTTTCTTAAAGTAGCTTAAACTATATTTCATAAGTCCAGCCTATTCTAAAGTAGAAATTTTCTTAAAACTAACTTAAGCCATATGTTTACAAAGAGGTGGCGATCACGCACCGAGGTTCACGCGTATCTGAAACATACAGGTGTTGCAATAACCAATCGTTATGTAATGAAAATGATATTAACTTACCGAACAATGAGTTGAGGGGTCACCTCGGCATTCCACCACCACCTTCTCCTCCTACTCTCCCTCCTTTTTATTATTCTCCTCGTTCTCCCTCTTCTCCTCCTCCACACGCTCCTCATCGTCATCCTTCTCCCCATCCTCGTCATCCTTGTTTTCCTTCACGTTATCCTTCTTCTCCTCCTCCGCCTCGCCCCGATTCTCCTCATCGTCATCCTCCTTCTTTTGCCCCTCCTCGTCCCAGTTATCAACATTTTCCACGTCCTCGTCCAACTTCGGTGGTTTTCTCACCCTTATCCACATGGGCTCACCATCATCGTAATACACCTCTATATACCGAGGTATGTGATCCTCGTCGTCACTCGAACTCGCATACCGGGTTTCATAGCCATTATCATCCTCATCGTCGCTATGCAGACGCTCATCCCAAAACTCGGCATCAAACACATCGGCGGGGTTTACAATTTGATTATTCATCTTCACACTTGGTTTACTTGTTTCTGTACACTGCTTCTCTCGGTTGTTTGCGGAATGTCTAAAACTCGGTGCAAACCCCGCTTCATACCTAACCAGAAATCTGAAATACACCCCAATATTGGAGGGGTTGGCCAATGGCAAACTCGAATAATATTTTTCACGAAAAGGTGCAAACCCCAGGTACAAAACCCCACCCGAACTATGGTTGGAAACGCTTGAATTTTCATGGTATTTGAATGGTGGTGGGGTGGAGGGCGTCTGCATATAAAACCCCAAAGCTCATGGTGGGTGTGAACATTTGCAAGGTGTGGGTTTGAATACAGAGCTGTAAACTCATTGGAAAAAAAATGGACAACGTCAGGTATTATATGAATCTTGTCGAGATGATGGAAGATGCATACAAGTTATTGTGTACACTCCCTCCAGGACATGCGAGTGAAGATATTTTCATTCGCTGGCGTGATATCGCACTTGAAAATGTTCAATTCTTGAACAACATTTTGATGCAATCAAACCCAAGTGTGAGTGAAAAACAGCGACTACAACATATAGTATCATTCCTCCAATCGTGGGTAGTGAAATTTGAACGACATCGTGCGACTATTGTTGGAGGTAATATTGGCGATGATATTCAGAATCGCGTTCGATGGGATGATATGAAGAGTTCCTTCAAGTGCCGTATACACACTGGAGCCGTGACAAATCTTCGACATAAGGATTTGGCGAGATTTTTGGCTGACGCTGAGGTGGTAACGATGCAACGCTTGAAAAATGTGCTACGTGAACAAGGATGTATTAAGGTGAATGTGGGGGTTTCGTGTAAATTTGAGAACGTGAAAAACGATCCGATCAGCTTGGAAGTGAAGAACTTCAATACACGCAACGCTACGATTCTTCCATCAACGAACCTGGAGACCTGGTTTAGCGATAACGTAACAAATCCTCTGCTGACGGAGGATTTCGAACAACGAGATTCTGGTTGGAGTATGATTGAGATCATAAATGCAGTGGTCGGCATAAACCGATACGAGCCTCTTCGCGGTGGACTCTCAACATATACAGCGCTACCTGAGGATATTCAGCAAAAAAAGGCGGTGGTCAATGTGCAGAATGATGATGATCGGTGTTTGCTGTGGTCCGTTGCCGCAGCTCTCCACCCCACAGGCGTTAACGCAACCAGACCACACAGCTATCAACGGTATACCGTGATAATCACGTGAAACCGAATGGATCCATGCTACCGGACAGCGACTATTTCGTATTTTTAGCAGGTTAATCACTCGTTGCACTGAAAACCCCTAGGGTGATTTTGGCGTGCGGTCGATAAAACTCGGCAGCCATTGTTGGACATTGTTGTTGGAAACCGGCTGACTGTCAATACATCGCGGAAGGTAGACATGTGGGGTTATGTTCGTTTATTTTAAGCAAATGATTAATAAGGTGAATAAAAACTACGTGAATAAGCTATGAATATTTATCAAAAATCTATCCATTAGTTTTGAATGATTTCTTAATACAATCAAGGAATTGGTTGTTCTCGATGAACTCTTTGATTCTAATTAATTTTGTTATAGCTTAAGTTGATTCGTTGATTGTACTATGATATTATTTAAAACTGATTGATCGATTTTTGATAAATATCAATAACTTATTTACGTAGGTTTTATTCACTTCATTTATCATTTGCTTAAAATAAGCGAACATAACCCCACATGTCTACCTTCCGCGATGTATTGACAGTCAGCCGGTTTTCAACAACAATGTCCAACAATGGCTGCCGAGTTTCATCGACCGCACGCCAAAATCACCCTAGGGGTTTTCAGTGCAACGAGTGATTAACCTGCTAAAAATACGAAATAGTCGCTGTCCGGTAGCATGGATCCATTCGGTTTCACGTGATTATCACGGTATATCGGAGCTAAATTGTACAGGTATTAAATTCCCAGCGACCCTGCATAGTGTACAGAAATTCGAAAAATTGAACAATTTGAGCATTAACGTATATGAAATCGAACCGGAAAATTTTCAGAGCGAGAAAAAGTCCAAAAATATTGTAATTACCCCGCTTTATTTGAGTAAGAATATAACTAAGAGCAACACAATCCACCTACTCATGATAGAGAGTAAGAGCGAAATAGAAGATGATGATGATGATGATTTACATAATTTCAAACCACGATTTCACTTTGCTTGGATTAGGAATCTTTCGCGTTTTATTAGCAAACAATTATCAAGCCATAACGGTGAACAATTTTTGTGCGATAGATGCCTGTGTCACTTTAGCGTACACGGTGCGTATGAAAGTCAGAGGCAACATTGCATGCGAATGAATAGAATCCGAATGGAATTTCCAGAGAAAAAGATTTGGAATTTTCAAATTTTTAGAATAAGGGAACTGTGCCATTCGTTGTTTACGCCGATCTCGAGTGTATATTGAAACCGACTGCAAATGAATCTCAAGAGCATATCCCACACAGTGTCGCCTATTATGTACATTGCTCATATGACGGAACATTATCGGGATATGAGAATAAACGCGGGCCCGATTGTGTTGAATGGTTTATCAGACAGCTTCGCGAACTATCCATTAAAGTAGAGACATGCATAAAGAATATAATTCCAATTGAATCTCTGAATCAGGCACAACGCGATCATCATATGCGCGCGAAAAATTGCCACATCTGTGAGAAGCGACTTTTACCCGAAGAAAAAAGATGTCATGATCACTGCCGTTTCACGGGTAAATATCGCGGTGCCGCCCATAATCGGTGTAACTTGAATTTCAGAGAGAAACACACCATTCCGGTGGTGTTTCATAATTTGTCGGGCTATGATTCGCATTTCATAATTAAATCTTTAGCTTCAAATTTTTCGGGTGAAATCACACTATTGCCCATTAATAAGGAAAAGTATATATCATTCGCCAAGAGGGTTGATGGCACTATGATAAGCTTGAGATTCATAGATTCGATTCGATTTATGGCCAGCAGCATTGACAAATTAGCATCATACGTGCGCGATGCGGATAAGAAAATAACTCAAAATTTTTACAGTGATCAGGGAAAATTCGATTTGATGATTCGCAAAGGTGTATTCCCCTACGAATACATCGATTCTTGGGAAAAACTCGATGAGCCGGAATTACCCATTGAAAAATATTTTTATTCGAGACTTAACGATTCCCATATTTCCAATGAGGATTATGAACATGCGAAAAATGTTTGGGCCAAGTTTGAGCTGAAAACTCTGGGTGAATATTCCGATTTATACCTGAAATCCGATGTGCTTTTATTGGCGATATATTTAAAAATTTCCGTGATAGCTGCTTCAAAACGTATAACTTGGATCCTCTGCATTATTACACTGCACCGGGGCTTGCTTTTGATGCTATGTTAAAGCAAACGAAAATTAATCTCCAACTTTTAGACGATCCGGAAATGATATTATTCATCAAAAAGGCATGAGGGGTGGTGTGGCACAGTGCTCAAATCGCTATGCCAGAGCGAATAATGGATTTATGGGTGAAGATTTTGATTCCAGCAAGGTGGAATCATATTTAATGTATTTCGATGTAAACAATCTCTATGGTGCAGCTATGAGTGAGCATTTGCCGAGTGGAGCGTTCGAGCGGGAAAATGATGCCATTGATGTATTGTCCCATCCGGATAATTCATCAACTGGTTATATTCTAGAGGTAGATAGATTTAGAGCTGCATAAACAGCATGCGGACTTACCTCTCTGTCCCGAGCATTTCATACCACCAGGTGGTAAAATTAGAAAACTCGCGACAACGCTTCTACCCAAGGAAAAGTATGTTCTGTACTATCGTAATTTAAAACAATGCATTAAATTCGGTTTGAAGCTTGTGAAAGTGCTGGGATTTTAAGGTTCGCATAATCACCATGGTTAAAATCATACATCGACCTCAATACAAATACGCGAAAGCAGTCAAAAAATGAGTTTGAAAAAAATTTCTACAAGCTTATGAATAATGCTGTATTTGGCAAGACCATGGAGAATGTGCGTAACCATAAGACCGTAAAACTAATCACAAAGTGGGAGGGTAGGGGTGGTGCGCGTGCTCTCATTGCAAGACCCACATTTCATAGCTGCACCATATTTGATGAAGATATGGTGATTATTGAGCTAAATCGCACCAAGGTATATTTCAATAAGCCAATATACATCAGCGCAGCGATTCTCGATCTTTTGAAAATCTTCTTATACAACTTCCACTATGATTATGTAAAAAATAATTCTTCAAGTAGTGAAGCAAAATTAATGTATACCGATACTGATAGTCTGATATATAAATTTACCGTACCAAACATCTATGAAATCATTAGACGCGATGTCGTTACAATGTTCGATACATCGGACTATTCACCAGATAATGTCCATGGTATTCCACTAATGAATAAAAAACGCCTTGGTCTGATGAAGGATGAGAATAACGGGAAAATCATGACTGAATTTATCGGTCTGCGTGCCAAACTCTACACGTTTAGAACTCGTGGTGATACCGATAAGAAGCGTGCAAAGGGCGTGAAGGGTTCCACATTAAAATTTATCACGCTTGATTACAAGCGATGTCTTATTGACCATCAAAGTTTTGTTGAGAAACAGTGTATGATAAGAAGTAGTCGACATGCGGTTAGCACTATTGTACAGAATAAGTTAGCTCTAAGCTGGTGTGATGATAAGCGGAAATTGATACCCGGTGAAACCGATACTTTACCCTGGGGTTATCAAGATTCCGCAAACTAGTACATGTCTTAAATATTTGAAAAGAGTTTTCTCACATTTTCTCACATTTTCTAACATTTTCTCACATTTTCTAAAACAGAATAAAATAATTTCCCATCTACTTTGCATGTCAATGTGAGAAAATGTAGGAAAATGTAAGAAAATGTGAGAAAATGTGCGATGATGTGTGGAAATGTGAGAAAAAATGTGGGAAATATTTCTCTCCCTCGATGATCACGCAAACTAGCATTAAGATTGAGGAGGGTTGAGGAACAAATGTCAATATGTTGATAATAAATTTATCCATAAAATTATATTACATATCCGATTTATTTATCCAACTATTATGTGAACTGCCGAATCCCAACCATTTCACATAGAGTTGATCACCACGCCTCCGCAAGACCTTTTCTACAAGATAGCTTTCGGGATATTGCACCCTGCCGAGCTCCTCCTCGTAAAAACCACCCTCGATGGGTTGTTTCAGGTAGTCGATGAGTTTGTATGTTGGAGGGTTGGTATTTTTTACGGCATCAACTGTAAATATTTCCGTTGTCCAATTCGGCGTATACCCCTTTTCAAATACATTTTTATATTTGCTAATGCGAACTTTATCGCCAACCTTAAATTTGCGTTTTCGTTCGCTTCTTTTGATTTGACGCGGCTTATACACACGTCGATATATCTGTTTTTCATTGGCTATAGTTACATCTTTCGGCTTCGTTCCAATCGTACGGTGTTTGGTGGTATTATACGATGCGATCAAATCTGGTAGAATGTTAATCCATACATGAGAGCCTTGAAGAGTAAAGTGCTTCCACATTTTATTCTTCAGTGTTCGATTGAAGCGTTCGCATATCGATGCCTTCAAGTTGCTGAATGTCGAGTACATGTTGATCCCATTATGCTTCATAAGAGTTTTAAATTCTTTGTTGTAAAATTCCTTGCCCTGATCAACGTGTAGATGTTTCGGTATGCGACCTAGAGTTAGCACAGACTTCATTGCCGCTGTCACGTCTTTGGCATTTTTACTCTTGATCGGTACGGCCCACGCAAATTTTGAGAATATATCAATCACCGTGAGCAAAAATTTTGAGCCCTTATTGACGGATGAATATGCGGTCATATCGACAAGATCAGCCTGCCAGGTCTCATCCAAACCGCGAATATCGACATAGCGTCGGGGATAATTACGTCGAGCGGGTCTATGAAGTTCACTCGCTATTACCGCCTTCATCCTTTCTAATGTTCAGTGTATTTATTCTGTTTGCTGTTCAACGAGTTGGTCGGAATGGGAATTCCCTGGATGTAGTGTTGGCTGAGCTTTTCAACGTTATTCTCCACTATTTCCAACCGCTTATCCAGAGACTCACAATCACCCTTCAGCGCTTCAATCCTTTCTAAGGTGGTTCACTTGGATCGCCTGGCTCCTTATGATTCAGTAAGACTTACTCCTAATAATAGAACCAAAACTCTTACTTCTTCAAACATTGATGAAAACCATTCTGTAGAAAATAATTTCTTTCTGCAAAGAGATGACCAAACCTTTTCAATGAATTCTTCCAGGTGGTCCGAAGAACTACCTTATGGGATTAAACAAAAAAATTATAGGCCCCTAACAATACTAGTTGAAGGAAATATAGGATGTGGTAACACTACTTTTGTTAAAAGATTTTCGGAAGATAAAAATATCTTCACTTTATTAGAACCTTTAGATGAATATCGAGAGGTAACTGGATAAAACCTTTTAGAGAAAATGTATAGAAATCCTCGTAAATATACATATCATTTCCAACATCACGTAGCAATGACGATGAGAAATAAACACTTAGTTCAGACCGCGTTGCCTAATAAAATCATGGAGAGATCAATTTATAGTTGTAATTGTTTTATAGAGGCTCGTAGGAGGTTAGGAGATTTTGAAAACCGTGAGGCTCATCTTCTGTTCGAAAATGTTAGAGTCTTAGTCAATGAGTCCCCTGCTTTTGAGGTAGACATGATTGTATATTTGAGGTTATCTCCCGAAGAGTCGTTTTCACGAGTAAATTCACGCGCTCGTTCCGAAGAATAAAGTATTCCTTTTTCTTATTTAAAAGTTCTTCACTAGGTTCATGAGGATCTGTTAATAAAAAAGAAATTTGCGACTCTTCCAGCACCAGTTCTGATCCTAGACGCTGAAGCTTCGGCCGACGATGTTTACATGAATTTTTGCGAGGTTATGAAGTCGTAAGAATTTTAGCTTAGACTCGGAAACGATTCGGAACAACTCGGAAATAATCGGAATTGAGCGCCAAACGAAATAGATCGAGTCGACCATGGTGAAGCGTTGAAATAATAACATACACACATATTGGAATAGAGGAATGAACAAGTTTATTCAAAGAATTGTAATTGAAAAAAAAAAGATAGGACGATTTGATAGGAAAAAAACAAAAAACTTAAAATCTATTAATATAAAAATATTAGAGGAACTCTTTTCGAAGACGTGCTTTAATAAACGCTTGAATTTCGAGCACGTCTCACATTCGTATTTTGGAAGTTCAAAGACGATGGGGGTTCGGCAAGAATTTCAGAGAGAAAAAGGACCGGTCAGGTCAATGTCCCCGACGAACATTCGGTGCGTCTTCACCACACCCGTGACCTCTTCCATAGGAATTCTGAGAGAAAAGAAAAGGAGAATAAAAGAAAAAAAGGGATCTCAGTAATGAAGAAGGAGATAAAATAAAAAAAAAAAAAAAATTTCTACCTCATGATGAAGCAGTGGTGGCAAACTTTAAACGGCTTCATTTTAAGAGCGACTGCCTCTCCTGTTGCACATTTGACACGTTTCCACCTTCTTTCGAATCGAGTTTTTACGAACCCTTCGTTTTTATGAGAAATATCTCCAATATTCAGTTGAGAAATCAGGATTCCCAGTCGGATAGCGTCTTCATTTAACAACAACATGATGGCGAGTGACGCTAAAAAGAGCTCCTTCTTCGTTGCATTTATTTATCATCATTTGTTTAAACAAACAGGAGCTTTGTTATTGGTGTTCAGGGAAATCGTCATTTATTCAACGAAAGTCGTTTTTAATATAAAATTCTGATAGGCTCTCTGACAGACCTTCATTTGTTTAACAAAAGTTATTATAAACAAGAGAATTTACATAGGCTTTTTTAATTCGACTCCCGCTAAAATTCGATTTCAAATCTATTCCCGCTAAAATTCGATTGCCATTTCGATTCCCGCTAGAAATCTTATTGAAAGCGACGCTAGATGTCGTCGTAGATTACTTAAAATATAGCTATATTGCCATAATGGAGATCCGAACGGATTGTGTAAACAGGTTATATTTTAGCGTATAAAGATTAATCCAAGTTTTTCAGCTCCTAATAATTCGACAAAGAGATTTCCTTCTCTAATGCTGAAAAATATTCCGAGACGAGAGGAAGGAGCGACAATCCTTTCATCCTAACCTATTTTTCCGGATTCCCCTCTTCCCAAAGATAAGATCACTCCAATTTGTGTTTATCTCATTTATTTGATTGAAGGGTACAATTCATCAATTTATTATTTTTATTCAATTTAATTCTAAAGGAATTTGGAAGAATTTTCGAAAACTCTAACCTCGGACCCTATTATTTCTATGTAAGACTCATATTTGTCTTCCTATCTAGGTCGTTTTTCTGAATTTGTCAAAGAAGGTTTGGAGATGGAACTTCCTAGGGATAGACTCGGACTTCCCAGGAATATTCAGTCCTCAATCCTTGGTCCTACTAATTCTCCAACCGCTTCATCCTGTTTCCTGGTTCCTGGTTCCTGTTTCGAGTTTCCAGTTTACTGATTCCTCTGCCTCTTCCTGCTCATCTTCCTGAACCCGCTCAACGACTCAAGATCCAAAGAACATTTTTACACTTATACACTTTGATTTGATAAGACTCAACTATCTTTCCAAGGTTTTCTGTGGTTTACTTTGGGAGTAAAAGCAAATGTCGGATAGTGTTTGGGGAAAACTTTAAATTCTTGAGCCACAGCTCCAATTCTTCCAAACAGAGCACACATAAACTTGTTAATCCTTATGATGATTTTACACACTTGTATTCTATATTATACTCACCTCAAGAGTCGGGTCGACTCTTTTACTAAGGGTAGGAGGAGTGTTACATTTGGTAAAATCACCCTTACATCATTAATTCTATACGACCAACATCTAGTAGTCTATATGATAAAAGACACCTCTTGAAATATAAGAACTTCGGTTGCTGAGTCAACAAGCATCATTGTGAAACAAGTCAGTCTGTTTCTAGCTCACTATTAGTGCAGACCTGTATTTCAGAATACATAACCCTTTTGCCCAATTTATATAATTTCACCTGATTCACTTTATTTCCTTCGGGAAACCACTATAAATAGCTTATTACATATCTAAAAGCACATTTTGCAACAATATTGTAACGGAGCTGTCAGAGTGCAACTCCGCACCCTACGACGTTTCTTGATAAAATACTAATTAATCAGACTCTACGATAGTGTTAGGTGCCAGACACGTATTCGTGTCGTTTCACAGATAACTACTTAAACTATAGCGATATTTGACGAAACGACGGCCTTAAAGCGTCGGTTAGCTCAGATAGACGTAGGTAATGGTAGAGTGGGTAGATTCACCTTACTGATTGAATAAATAAAATGTAAAACACCAGATGTAAATTCCTTCAATGAAATCTGCGATTTAGTTTATTGTTCTCCATAAGGTAGCGATAACAATGATAGTACACTAGATCTGATTCTAAGTTACACCAAAAATAAGCAGAGAAATAATATATCGAAATAATAGTGCGAATTTACTATCTTGGAGGAATATTGGTTATAGAAGAAGAGAATATAATTTAGAGAGCCTTAATATGCGACGCAGCGGTATAAAAAAAACGTAAAAACGCCGGTTAGCCAGCGAACGCCGTAGAAGCGATATAATGCAAGCTAAACTACTTTCCGGGCTGCGTATCACCAAGCGATACGATACTCTTTAGCAGATTTAGCTAAAAGTCGCACGCTAGCGTTATGAACAATTCTTATGCGATACTAGGGCTCAATAATTGCTCTGACGAATTTGAGCAAAACGATAAATCAAATAGAAGAAATATAATCAGAGGAATCACAGAAAATCAAATATAGCGAATAAAACAAATAGAACAACTTAAAACTATGACTACTACGTTTGGCCAACACTCGGGGAGTTGGATAATAAGCGACACACCACGCGCTATTATACTAATTATTCAATCAAAGCTACAAAATCAAAGATAGCGACAATTCAAAGCAACCGAGATCCTTCAAGCGAGAATTAAAGCAAGAACAAGCTCTCAAATAATATTAGCAGATCATAAGTAAAGCAATCCAAGAAATTAGACTAATAAGTGGAAAATTATCCAGCAAGAAGGTACTCAAAATAGCTACAGTCAACCACGAAGTGCCTTCGCTGGATTTCGTTACTTGAAACAATCAAACGAATCGCGTAGCCCGTGGGCTGTACGCTACACAAAGAAGGCGTATTGACTGCTAAGATAACTAACTAAACTAACTACTAAATGGACCGAAACAACGGACCTCATGTCAGATTAAAATGCAAACGTAACTAATACTAATAGAAATCCAGCAGTAGCCTGCAGTTTTTATTAGCGAGGATGATCATAGAGACCTTAACTTATAAAGAGCTGGGCTCGCACGCACAAAACTTAACTGATTTGACTTTACTTTAACAAATAACTCCAAGGTAGCGAAAGAGAGTCTTCTGGACACGTCGTCTTTCCTCAATAGCCGAACGTAGAAGTGATGAGTCCAGGCGACAATTCGGTACTTCGACGTGTAGTGCCGTAGGTCAAGGGTGGGGAACCTATCAGGATTTGCTAATCAGCTCATTGGTCCTGCTAGCAACACTTTTCGAGCGACCACCTCGTCAGCTGATCGGCTCAAGGCGTCAACTTGTTGCCTGACGTTAGGCGGTAGGTCTCCGCGCTTCTTCGCGGTAGAGCAGCCGTTCTGCAATATTTCAGTGGCGAGATGATGACGGGAGGGTGTGACCTTGGCTCTCACTGAGCGATTCCTCCCAAGCGATACCAATTCCTTGGGAGGTATTCGACAGTGGTAATCTCTTCTTTAGACGGCCCAACTGTGGATTGTCCTTCGGCGATAACGTTACGTCACTGGTCCTTATGCCGGGCCTTGTGTGACGTCAGTGATGGCAGTTGGAGCGGGTGATGCTAGCTGGCTGTACTAGATGTAGCAACGAGATGCTGGGTGGTAAGATTCCTCCGCTGGCAGAAGGCCGTATGCAGGCCTTATACGCCGCCTAGCGAGATTAGACTAAGATCCACAGCCCTTCCCGCAGATGCTGCGGTACTATCCGTGATACTGGTACCAGTACGGGACTGCATACCGTCGTCGTCATCTCCGGAGAGGAAGTTCTTGTAGCGGAAGTTCGGGAATCGGCGTCTTGGATATCGTCTTTCTCTCTCTCTCTCTCTATCTCTCCCTCTCGCTCGGTGCTCTAAAGGTGATGGTCATGATATATTGACGTGACCTGAGTCGCTCCGCGGAAAATTGTGATAATTGTCTCTAAAAGTTGAATAGTGTGGCTCAGTTTACTATAGTGTGTGGAATAAACAGTGCTGAAAGTCCTGGTGAATCTAATTACAGGGAATTAAACAGGATTGTGATTCTATTGAACATTAATTAAGACAGTTGTGGGATCAGTGTAAGCTCTGGAACTGCCAGTCACCGGTGTTTACGTGACGGTTGGTCTTTGTGTAGCATATTTAAATTATGATTGATTAGCACGCCGCTATTAGCGATTATTCGGAATCATCGCTGTGGAATTCTCGTTTGTTTACCGACTGTCAAGCTAGCTCAGCTGATAGTGTATCTTTGGTGACAACGTCTTATATTGTACGAAGGTAATTATTTCTGAAGTCAACTATGCCTAGTCCTATGTGTGCTTTATGCTTTCTGGAGTGTGACGCAGTTTTTTTATTCAGGAGAGGAAAACCTTTTGCTCCGTCACAATTCGGCGCTTTCCCGTGATAATTACTATATTGACTTAGTAAATGTTGGGCGCCAGACGCCACTGCGTCGTTTCCATACCAAATTACGATACCATACGATAAATTACGATAAACCAAAAACTTACGGAAATGCGACGAGCGACAACTCGACTTGCTCAGATACAAAAGCCTTAGATAGAGGGGCAGGGTACACCATATAAAACAATATTATTTCTTTGAGAATAATGAGGTCACATCACTCAATTATTTATTAACGAAATCGAATAATTAGACAGAATCGATACAGAATCGGCGATATAATGGATCAGTTTGTTACGATAGGTTTCCTAACTGTTCAGGACAGAATTTACTCTTTTACGATACAGTTTAATCAGAGGCGTGTGTCAGAGCTGACTCGATATAAAACGAGTTGACTAGACTCCAGACTTGGTATCACAGAGCGATACTTCGTACCCAAATGCAAAGTTATTTCATAACACAGCCTAAGATCAATGCGTTATTCCAAGATATCAAACAATGAAATCGCTAACAAACGATACCGGTGCCCTACTAATTAATTAGCCACGTTGGCCATACGATTAACGATACTTCGAGATCTACTGTTAAATAGAGACCACACGGTCATTCGAAAAGCGCGAATCACAGGTTCGACGATACCAAATTAATTTAGAACAATAGATTGATATTTAACCAAATTCTAAACGATACGATATCGGTAGTTACGATACTAAATTATCCAAAAGCGGTACTAGATTTTACAGAACCTTACTGAATTTTACAAACGGATATAAATTATACAAAATGGACCATACTTTACTAAATTATAACAAAATTGTCTGTAACGCGAGGCCTAAGCCCTCGCGGCTATCTTCGCTCAGGGTGCTCCAGGAAAAGGATTTGTCTACAGTATTTCATGCATAAGATATTTCACCATACTAAATAAGAAATAGAAGCCATACGAGAAGCGACAAGCGATAGATTATAGCCAAAAAGCAATAGAAAGTCTACGTAACTTAGCCAGACTCGAGGTGGTTCGATAAATTATCCATAGACCAAAGACCAGAAACGAGCTTCTTAGCTCAAAAACCAAATCAACAAACCAGACTTTTATCAGAACTACCTCGTGTCTTTACAGAAAGGATGAAGACCTTACCTTGAGTTGCCTCAGAAGATAACACACATTATTTTAAATATACTCGATACGATAATATTATACGATATGCGATACTCGATGAAAATGCAATATATACGATAGACGTTGTCTTGAGGATGCGTAGCGTAGGCTGGAGCGAAGAATAGGCCGAACAGCGAGTGTGTCCTGCTTATATAGTGTTTGTTTCCTTCCAACAGCTCATCCTTCAGCTTAGCGTAGATCATGTGATATATCGGTACTCTAATTGGTTGCTAAACGACAAGTTTTTGACGAACGTATGATGGGAGAGATCTATCCTACCCCTGCCGCTGCTAATACCCCTCCTATTACCGCCTTCCTTCAGAACCCCTTGACGCTGGACTCACATTGAAGTCCCGCTCGCCAGAACTATGCGATATTTCTCCTGGGGCTTTACATAATTCGTCAATCCACCAGAAGAGTAGGCCATAGTCTTGTGCTAAGCACACAAGGGCTTCACTCACGACAAGATTCCGCAGGATGGAACGCTGATCCGGGGGTTTTCTTGACCAACCACGGCCGCGATAACGGATTCAGAGAAAGTAGTTCGATAGATACCCTGGCTGATGACTCATTGGGTGGGAGGCTGTGAGGATGCACCTGCACATGACCCTGTACGCCGCCCTCACATCGGTACAGTGCATCTTGTAGGCGATAGCTTCGTCGGATGAAGGGAGGATTTTCTTGTGCTTCTCGCACATCCCTGTACGCCGCCAGTCCGATAGTTGGAGGGGGTAGATCTTCCACTTGAGAGGAGGCGCTGACCCTGGGGTTTTCTGGACCAACCATGGTTTGCGCACCGACAGTGTCGTTCTTGACGATATTGGAAGTTCTTTTACGTTCGGTAGAGCCATATTTTGCATCGGTAGTTCCCACGACGGTAGACATCTCGTGGTTTCCATACTCGAGATTACATAATTACAAAAATAAAATAGCGTTAGTTAATCCTAATTGTTTTCCCTAAGTTTTTCCGTTTTCCTGGAGACCCTGTCTACGCCACGCATCGTCGCATTTTCGATAGAATCGCCTTGTGGCGGGGAATTTCAAAATACCACGTCACAGGAGGTGGCAAAAACAGCCGATGAGGTGTCAACCGGGGCTCCGTGCAAACATAGCTATCACATTGGGTGTATTCGGATAAGACTCAATCTTGCACGGGGAAAAGATGCCAGTGATGCTGTTCGTGAAAAATGTCTGGTGTGTCAGCCGGCTGATGATCATATGGCTATCCTCAAGTCGATTGACGCTAGGCTAGCTAAAGTAGATGCAACTGCGAAGGAGGTGGATACGATTGTGTCACATATGCAGAGCCTTAACATGAAGGTCGACACACTCGTGGCTGACAATACTGCCTTCAGAGCCGAGCTGGCAGAGGTACGAGAGTCTGTGATGACTGTCAGGGAAGACCTAAACAAGGTGGTCGAGGATGCTGCAGCAAGCAAGACTCGTCTGCAAGCCGTGGAGAATCGGCTAGCCAGTGCGTCTACTTCCTGTGGCTTGTCTCAGGCAGATCATGCTACCTTACTGCATCTGGCCTGTCGCGATATGGCTAACCAGATCGTAATTGCGGGAGTGTCAGAAAGCGCTGACGAAGGTGCGAAGAACATGAAGGAGTTTACTATGCGGCTGGCTCGTGCACTGAATTTCACCTTGCCTCTTTCGGATTTAGTAAAGGCTGAGCGAATGGGGATAAAGATTGTGGGAAAGAAAAAGTCGATGGGATCTGCTGGCGGTAGGACCAACGCTCGTCCTATCCTGCTAGAGCTATCTTTGAAGAAGAAGTGCGACGAACTCATTGCTGCGAAGAAATTGAAACCGAACCTCAGTACATCTGACATTGTGGAGTGGTATGAAGATGGTAAGGTCTACCTGAACCGATGTCACCCTGCACAACTGCATCAACTGCGGAACCGTGTGCTCAAACGGTTTTCGTCTCTGCAGCCGAAAGCTGTGTGGATGGCCGACGGGGCCGTCTGGGTCAAAAAGGACGCTGATGGGAAGCCAGTTCGCGTATTGCCGTCGACTGACGTAGAAAAATTAGCTTTTTGACATCTTGGGGCTTCTTCGCCGGTGCAGCTGTCGCCAAAACCGCCCTGTGACACTGTAATCAATGTCTGCTGTCTTAATGCGCAATCTCTTCCTGCGCATATCGACGAGTTTCGAGAATTCTTCCGGCTGAATCCATACCATCTGATTGCGGTTACTGAATCCTGGCTAAATGAACGGATCGTGGATGAGCAAATCGCGCTTCCCTCGTATAATGTTATTCGTATTGATCGAAGAGGGCGCCGGGGGGGAGGGGGGGGGGGGGGGGGTCGCGTTATTTCTACGAAACGGGCTGTGCGGGCGAGTGATGGCATCTTCGTCGTCACTGGAAACTGACGATGTTCCAGAATTTCTCCTGGTAGAAGTGTGTGGTGCCTCTCGGCCAAAGTTTTTGGTAGCGGTCGTGTACAGGCCACCGAAGGTGGGCTCTTTGAATCTGTTTGAGGATGAGCTGGTGAGGTTGGTGCCGCAATATAAGTTTGTCTTCGTACTCGGTGACTTTAACGCGGATCTGCTGTCGGTTACGTACGGTTTCACTCACCTCGAAGACTTCTTCAATTCGCAAGGTTTACAGGTGGTACCTTTTCAGGCGACCCACCACATACATCACACACAGACATCTGACACCTGGCTGGATGTATGTGCTGTCAGTGACAGGACCGCCCTGGAGGCCTATGGACAATCCTTTCAACCGTTTCTCTCAGGGCATGACTTAATTCATGCGTTCTTCAGGTATATCGTTGCTCGCGCAGTGCCGAGGAAATCGTAGTACCGCCCTTGGAATGAGGCCGACTTTCGGTCAGCCGAAAGTGTAATGTCGTCGCTTGACTGTTCTTTGTTAGATAGTCAGCCAAGCATAGACTGTAAGTGAGCTATAGTTAATAGCCTTGTGAATGAAGTCCTGGAACAGGCGGTTCCATGGCGGGAAGTAGTCGTGCGGCGCCCCCCAGCACCGTGGATTTCATCGGACATACGTAACCTCATGCGCGAGAGGAATGCATGCCACCGTGCGGCTAAACGGTCGGGCTCGGACGTAGTGTTTCAGAAGTACATCGTCCTTTGAAGAGATGTGAAGACGAAGCTACGTGATGCCAAATCCAAGCATCTCAACGAGAAATTTGAGGCAGCAGGCAATTCGCGACAGTTTTGGAGAGTGATCGGTGGGTTAGGGCTCACGAAACGTGCTAGTCATGAGCTTCCAGCACATCTACCGCTGCAGATGCTGAATGAGCATTTTGTCGCCGTCGGGTCGGGCGATCAGGTGCCGGCGCTTCCGGAATGCATCGGCATCGGTTCTGACAGGGCTGCTGTGGATGGGGATGAATTTGTATTCTCGAATGTGGGTGTTGAGCATGTGAATGATGCAATGGCGAGGGTCACGAGACGAGCCCAGGGTCTGGATGGCCTGCCAATACAAGCCTTTAAGGTATTGAAAGATCTGTTGATGCCAATTCTCGTTACATTGTTTAACAGTTCGCTTGCTGATGGTGCCTTTCCTGCGATGTGGAAGTATTCTTATGTAAATCCGTTACCCAAATCACGCTGCCCGTCATCGTGCTCGGACTTTCGGCCTGTGTCGTGACTCTGTGCCATTGCCAAGGTACTGGAACGCTTGGTGTTCGATCAGGTTGTGTCGTATCTGCGGGTGCGTAAGTTACTTAATCCGCATCAGACCGGTTTCAAACAGGGTTCAAGGACCCAGACTGCGGTACTAAGGCTTGTAGATGATGTTTGTCGAGGGGTAGATGATCGGAAGGTCACCATCGCGGTTTTTTTTTTGACCTCACGAAGGCATTTGACAAGGTTGACCATAGGCTCTTGCTGAGGAAGCTTCAGGGGTTGGGGATATCCTTAAGCGCGCTCAGGTGGTTCCATTCCTACCTGCGTGGCCGGGTGCAAGTGGTGCGTGGGGAAGAAGGCGAGCTGTCTGAGTGGCTTTATCTTCAGTCAGGTGTGCCTCAAGGAAGCATTCTGGGTCCCTTACTGTTTTCGATATTTATGAATGATCTGCCGGGATCTTTGCGTCATTGCTCGTACCTGCTTTATGCGGATGATCTCGTTATTTATCTAAAATGCCGTCCGGACGAAATTGCTCTGTATAGTCAGCTTCTTAATGAGGAAATTGTCAGGATTATCCTATCCCACTAATAAGCTACAGTTAAATGAGGGTAAGACGGAGGCAATGATTTTCGGTAGCCCACGCTACGTGATACAGGATTGCCGATTATTAGGATGGGGGGTATGGTGATTGAGTTCGTGCATTCCTTCAAGTACCTTGGAGTTGTCCTTGATAGCACCCTGTCATGGTCACAACATGTCATGCAGGTGAAGAAGAAAGCTGCCACGGCGTTATATCGGATTCGGATGAATGATAGTCAACTAAGCCTAGCCCTGAAACGTCGATTGGTTGTTGCCTTGGTCTTACCATTCTTTGACCATTGTGCGCCGGTGCTGACCAACCTGTTGGGAGAACTTGAGCGTTCGATCTTGGTGGCGCTGGATAACTGTGTGCGCTTTCTATTACGGATACCGCGTGATACGAGCATATCGCACCATAGGCGCGGCTGTGGTTGGCTTCGGCCAGGCAATCGGCGGCTACAGCTCATAGGGTGTATTCTCTACAAAGTCTTGTGTTTAAGTGAGCCGGGGCTATTCGGTGATCAGCTGCGGCTGCGCGAAAATATTGTCTCGCGACGCGATCCAACTCGAACGCCTACGCTCTATGTTCCAGCCGCCCGCACGGTTATGTACCAAAAATCTTTTCTGATCACTGGAATACAGTTTTGGAACTCTCTGCCACCTGAAATTACCTTAGCGTCGACTCTATCTAGTTTAAATCACGTAGCTACCGTTACCTGCTGGCGACTGAGGAGCGTGAAGCGAATCCGGCTGTTGGTTAGTTGAGCTGGTTGAAGAGCTTGTGAAATGTGGAATATCTCGTTGGGTAGATGATATCCGCCTATACTTTCTGTATTTCTAGTTATGTATACCTGTTCTTTCCTATGATTACTTTTTATTAATATTATTTTTAGCTATCAAAAACTTCTTTTTATGTTAATTCTATTATTTGCTAGGCACTCAACTACAATTGTAATACATGTTATCACTGTCATTACTGTTCTTTTTTCTTTTTGTTACTAAATTTCTGTGTTCCTCGGGGAGTTTACTCCAGGAACTGATAAACAAACTCTGACTCTGACTCTGACTCTCTCTCTCTATCTCTCTGTGTCTGTGAGTATCACCTGTCACGATCTATTTCGTTTTGCCTATTTCTGTCAGTTTTTCTGCCTCAAAGTGCTTGGGGCCCACTTCTATTGCAGATTCTTGCACGCTTATTGGGGCATTACACTCGGTTTGTCGACCCATCGACGATTGCATCAGTAATCTTCAGTGAATCGGATTTTACCAACTAGGCCTACTCCTAACCTCACTTCTGGACTCTAGCTTGCTGTCCCCATACGACTGCGCGGGCGCTTCTTCCAACGGCGATCTCAGCTGCTGCTCTTTGTTTTCGGCCGACATCAATAACCGCTATTTATGACTGTGTGACAAGCAACTGCCATTTTCGTATGACTCGGCTATACTTCAGGTGTCGTCGTGGGATTGCTCGAAACGCGCTCACCTGTTTAGATTGCAAGCGCGAGTTTCACCCAGGCTGTGGTGCTGCATATTTATCATACAAAGTGGCTAATCCCCGCTGTGAAGCAAGTTTAAATAACCAGGCGCCCAACGCGCACTGCGTCTAAGAATTACCCATCATGGACAAAGCTCTTATCGACAAGTCAGTCAATGTTAGTCCATTATTATGTCGAATAATACGAATAAGGACTTGCCGGCTTCGATCGCGCGTCAGACTGCTATCAACGCCGGGATTGCAAATAAACTTAGTTGCCTGCCTGAATTAATTGCTAAACCCGACAAACATGACGATACGATCGCCCGCTTAGATATTAGCAACGCCCAGATTTTGCACGAATTAGAGACCATCAAAGCTTCGTCTTTCGCTGGACCTCCTCAGCAGTCGGCCGAATTCATTTTGTCCGGGATCGCGTTATTCCTTACCGAGGCCCCTAGAGCTATTGTGCATGAAGTTTCCACTGCCTTAAACATTCCTGATTCAATCGGAGAGGTCTTGGATATTCTATCCCTGGTCAAAAAAACAGCATCTTCAGTGGGGGACAATCCGGTAGCTTCAACCTCTTCTGCTATTCTCACTCCCGCGCCCGCTAACAACATCAAGTTTCTTATCGTTGTCTTGAGATCAGCGATCGTGCGTGAGCATGTCATATCGATGAAGCGTGCTAAGCCTGCCCTAGCGGTTAGTGAAGTTTTCTCGCAGCACCGTGGGCCGGGTAGAATCTACGTTAACGAATTTCTACCACCCGCGACGCGTGGGCTTTTTCGTCGTGCTAAGGCTAAGGCAGCAGACTTAAACTTTAAATATGTGTGGGTAAGGTCGGGTATCATTCGTGTTCGTAAGGCTAATGGTGAACCTGCCTTGATTATCAAATCTGAGGATCATTTTGCCAAGCTCATCTGAGTACCACCTCCACTCGCACCGCTCCGCATTCCAGTATCTTTGAGTGTCAGGATCGCTCAGTTCAACGCGAACTCTTTGTTAGGTCACTTTAGCTGAATTAGAGCCCATCTATCCGATAACTTTTATCACGTTATATCCATATCTGAAACCTGGCTTCACCCAAATGTGTCTGATACTTTGCTTCACCTCGAGAACTATGTTCTCATTAGAAATGATAGGGTGAGCAAGCAGGGGGGTGGTGTTGCGTGCTATGTGCACGACTCTCTCGAAGTCAAAATCTTAGCATCCTCACCTAGCCAGTTATCGAATGCTCCCGAGTTTTTAATCTTAGATCTGCGCTATGGTAGTGAACGTCCTCTCCTATTCACATTTATGTACAGGAGGCCTGAAGGCCTTCTTTTTAATGATTCTATTCAATCGTTTAGCAGATTTGCTTTCGCTTATGATAATATCGTCATTGGAGGCGACCTTAATTGTAATTTGCGTAGTGCTAACATCGAAGCGATGTTCCTGCGCTAATTGGTATCGGCTCAACCCTCGCATATCGTCGAATCTCAAGCCACGTTTCATACCCAAACTGCTGACTCGTTGCTTGATGTTTTCATTATTGACAACTCCGATAAAATATGCAGCTTCTTAACGTCAGATGCACCTTCCATCGCGGGCCATGATTTCATCGAGCTCTCTTATAGATTTGATGTATTAGTTGTGTCAAGAAAAAGACCTTAACACGCCGGAATTTTAAGCATTTCAATTCTGTCAACTTCTTGAATGATCTCGCCACCAAGATTTCTACAGCCGAATTTGACATGTCAGCTTCCAGTTCGCCGGCTGAATAGATCGACCGCTTCGCTAATTTTATGAACCGTTTTCTTGACGAAACTACCAAGCATCATGCACCTTTGCAAACTTCTCAAGTAGTTAGACCCCATGCGCCATGGCTCACGAACGAGCTAAAGGCCAGAATTCGCGAGAGGAATGCCTTGTATAAACAAGCGAAGCGCTCTGGTAGTTTGCTGGGCTTCGCCGTCTACAGACATCATAGTGACAAGCTTTCTGAAGACATGCGGCGTGCTTCCATGAATACGTTCGTCGCAAGATTTCCGCCGTCTCTTATCCCACCAAGTTGTGGGTTGAGCTGGCTCGATTGGGTCTCGTCCGGCCTTGCCTAGCATCTCCACTTACGTTCTTTACCGCCGTTGAACTGAATGCCGCGTATGTCGAGATTTCCAACGCCTCGCCAGCCTGTGAAGTCGCGGACTTTACCGGGTTGTTGTCTGCCGTGCGTGACTTACCGTTGCCTTATCCCGAATTCGAGTTTTCTCCGGTCAGTGCTGATTATATTGCTAACCTGATCAGGACCACTACTAAGCCTTCTTATGGTGCCGGCCCAGACGGTGTGCCACTCTTCATCATCCGTCAGGCACTTCTGTGTCTCTCGCTTGAGTTAGCAACTCTGTTTAATAGTAGCCTAACTTACGGTCACTTGCCTTCGTGTTGGAAGCGGGCCTTCATTCGTCCTCTCCTGAAGGTCAAGTCGCCTCAGTCTCCCTCCGACACCCGCCCTATAGCCAATTTATGCGAGCTTTCGAAGATTCTCGAACGTGTGGTTCATATTCAGTTACTGGATTTTATCAAGGCGAACAATCTATTCCATCCGCGACAGTCTGGATTTCGAAAGGGCTTTAGCACCCAAACCGCGTTATTGCGGCTGTGTCATGATGTCAGGCGGGGTGTTGACGACAGGTGCATGACGATTTTGGTGTTGTTTGACTTTAGCGAGGCTTTTGACATCGTAGGTCACCTCCGGCTTCTTACCAAACTCAGAAATTTCGGCTTTTCGAATAGTGTCCTACGTTGGACCTTTTCCTACCTCACCGGTCGTTCTCAGGCCGTTGTCGACGAGCAAGGGGTTTGCTCCACCTGGCTGAGCAGGTCCTCTAGAGTTCCTCAGAGATCTGTCCTTGGACGGTTGCCCTTCTCTCTATTTATGAATGACATTGCCGCCAACCTGTAATACACTCAGCACCTCATATTCGCCGATGACACTCAAATCTACCTAACGTGCCCGCCATCCGAGCTGGAAAGTGGCCTTGCCAGAGTCACTCACGATGTGAACGTTATCGCTAACTACGCAGCTACTAACGGTCTCAAGCTCAACCTGAACAAGTCGAGAGTCCTTATACAAGGCAGCGGAACCTTCGTAAATCGCATAGATCTAGTCAGTGTACCTTCCATTTCAGTAAATGGAACGGTGCTCCCCTACGTAGGCGAGGTTCGTAACCTAGGAGTCATAATGAGCTCTCACCTTTCCTGGCGTCCCCATGTTATGGCTATTTCCAATAAGGTTAACTTTGCACTACACAGATTAAAATTTCACCGTCATGTTATGTCTCTGGAGTTAAAGTCTCCGCTTGTTGTTTCGCTCATCTTCCCTTTAGTAGATTACTTCTCCTTAGTCTTCAACGATTTATCTGGTGAGCATAACCTAGTTCTGCAACGTCTCATTAATCAGGCCATTAGGTTTATCTTCAATTTACGCAGGGACGAGCACATAACCCCGTATCGAAGGCCACTGAGCTGGTTGTCGGTGAGAGCTAGGCGACTTTATTTTATGGGAGTGATGATTTTCAATTCAAATTGTGGTGTTACGCCGGTCTACCTATCCGAGCTATTCCACCGTGCCGCTCCCGTTGTTGGCCGCATGTTGCGTGAGGGCTCTAGAGGATTTTTCCATATTCCGGCTCACCGTGCGTCCACGTTTCGCAACTCTTTCTTCTTGTCCGCGGTATATTTTTGGAACTGGCTACCTCTGGAGATTGTCTCTCCCCCTCTATAGGCGTTCTCAAGCGCAGACTTCTTTCTCACCTTCTCGCCGCTGATATCGACTCGTTTTGAATCTCCTTTTCTTCGCTCTCCCATCTTGGCGTTACGCGACCCTGGTGCATGCATCGTCAATTCTTAGCCTTTATATGTTGTCCTATTTTTATTTTCATATTTATTTTTATTTTTATTCATTTTATTTTAATTTCAATTTAGCTTATTTTTATCCTTTTCTATTCTTAGCCCTATATACTGTCGTATTTCTATTTTTTTTTTTATTCTTACTTTATTTGACTTCAATTTTAATTTTAATTACTTTTATACTTATGTTCAGTAGATTTCCATCGCGCTACATTTATACGCTTCTAATATTGTTTTCTATCTATCATTTATTTCAATTTATGCATTAGTGTCTTTTGGCACTCAGGTTCTTATTACTTATTGTACTATTGTATTACTTCTATCTACTCTACTTATTTTATGTTACTATCTACTTTTAGTTTCACGCATGATACATATTTTACTCACTTTGATTACGCACTTGCGCCTTCCTTGTCTGTGCTATTGCTTATTTTTATTTACTCTTCTTATTTTATCACCTACCCACGGTCTTTTGTTGGATACTCTTCTTATTCTTGACTTTTGCACTGCTTGTCTTCTCTCTAGTTGTTTGTTACCTTTGGTTACCTAACTACTACTTTACTTTCTCACGCTTATTCTACTTTATCATTTATGGTTATATTCTGTATCTGCCTATGATATCGCTAATGCTGAAATTGTTACTCTGTTATGTTTCTGTATCTTATATCCCTGTGTTTATCGTTAATTGTTGAATGTTACTCTTCTCTTTCTCCATTGGCCCCAAAGGTCTCTAGGGCATAAATAAATGAAGAATCAATCAATCAACCTCTCTCGCGGTACATTGACAGAAAAACACTCCAAATTAGTGCAACTCTATTGCTCATTAGCTAGGTATGTCACTTGTATCCCGAGGGTCTAGACGGCGGTTATCTCTCTCTCGCGGTATAACTTATAAAGAAGATAGAATTACGGAACCTTTGCGACGGCAGCAAATCCGCAACGTTACAATATATAGATATACACTTGCCTCCTCCGTTTGGGCAGTATGCCGTTTATGGCTTTTCGAAATATAAATATAGATAGACACTGTACAAATTATCAACTACGGATGGTTCGGCGGTGTGGAGATGCAGGTATACGCGAGTGTAGGAAAGGGGTAGGACTAGTGAAAGGCAAACACTTGAATATGGTTACAATGATTGTTTATTCGTATTATTCAAAATTCACAGAGCTGAACATTTGAACTTATGTCTACTAAGATTCATCAAGGGGTATTTTGTATAATAGTACATTGTGTACCGAGCGAGAAAACGATCGTTTGTGCGCCGAGTATGAAGTTGAGCACCGAGGCGAAGCCGAGGTGTCTTCAAGTTCATACGAGGCGCTAACGACTGTCTTCTCTCTCGGTAAACATACTTTTTTCTTCGATAGCGGAGCGAAACCAGCGAGATTTCATCCGCAAACGAAGACCGGCAATTGACGGGTTTCCATCCTCGTTTGCGGGTGGAAACTCACTGGTTTCGCTCCGCTGTTGAAGAATAGTACATTGTTCACCGAGCGAGAAAACGATCGTTTGCGCGCCGAGTATGAAGTTGAGCACCGAGGCGAGGCCGAGGTGTTTTCAAGTTCATACGAGGCGCTAACGACCGTTTTCTCCGAGGTGAAAATACTATTCTCTTCAACAGCGGAGCGAAACCAAGCGTTTTCGCTTCGCTGTTGAAGAAAAACTATAACTAACAACGTTGAAAATAAAGTCTTGAACTAGGCCAGGTTCGGGAAGACCCGTTTCTTATGACGAACTATACGTGCGCTTCGTGGTCCGAAGTATCACTATGACTGTATCCACGTGCCGAATCTATGATTTCTTCAATTTCGGTGGCATGGGCAAGATCGAACTGCGCCTTTAGCTCAAGCATAACGAGCTTAAACATGTCCGTCGCGAAACTCGGTTTGAAGTTTTGAGTCAGTTGTTCTTGCATCTCGTCAAAATCCCTCAAGACAAGTTCTGTGAAGCCCTCCCATCTAAGTCAATGGGTGCAGAAACGGCGGGAAGGGTGGAAGAGTCAGGGCTATAGACAGTGCTCATTGGTTTAGCGATATATCTGTTGATATCATCGAGGATGTTAGAAGACTAAACACCTTAATATCTCAACAAGGATCCCCACCACTGGTCCAAATATAATTATTCATCTTGGTAGAGGGATAGTTTTATGGCACAGAGTTTGCAGGTTACTGCAGGTTTGGAGCTGATGGTGGAAAAAAGTTTGTGTAGTTTCAACCTACATGGATAGGTTTTAACAGTTACACCGAGATGAATCATCGTGATGCGGCTGTAAAATTCAAAGACTAGAAAAAAGTAGTCTCTTCGCGTTAAAGCTGCACACCATCCGTAGATACTACGGTCCTATTATTTCTGTAAGCTAATTGTAAAACCAACACTAGGAAAAATAAAGAGTCCTGTCTCTTTGAAAACTGCTTGGCAGGTCAGGCCTACAAGTTTTAGCCAGTCTAATAGCACGGCGCGACTATGGTCCATTATTAATTGCTTTTATTATCATCCGAACAATATGAACGTATTATACACTGTACGCCTCTCAAACAGGCGATCGACCATTCACGGTCACGAAGCATTGTTGACGTATCGTTGGAAAATGCACATTGAAAGTATTATGTACACGGAAAATTCGTGGAGAGATTATGACGTGAAATTATACTCTGCTAGTTAAACATTGGAAAATTTGTTTGTCAGGGTAACCTAAGTCAGGAAAAGGAAATAGGTAGGTGGACGATGTAGCTGTCTTTGTTGTTGGTCTTCTTCGAAATGTAATTAACCGATTTCTATTTTCAAGTTTACGCTCCTGTTACGTGCGCAACTTTCATATACCGTGACAATCACGTGAAACCGAATGGATCCATGCTACCGGACAGCGCATATTGGCTAATATGACGTCATTTTAGCGGGCTAACCACTCGTTGCGCTAAACAATCCCTAGGGTGATTTTGGCGCGCGGTCGATGCAACTCGGCAGCCATTGTTGATAGAAGCCGGCTGACTGTCAATACATCGCGGAAGGTAGACATGTGGGGTTATGTTCGTTTATTTTAAGCAAATGATTAATAAGGCGAATAAAAACTACGTGAATAAGCTATGAATATTTATCAAAAATCTATCAATTAGTTTTGAATGATATCTTAATACAATCGAGGAATTGGTTGTTCTCGACGAACTCTTTGATTCTAATTAATTTGCAGTTATAGCTTGAGTTAATTCGTTGATTGTACTATGATATTATTTAAAACTGATTGATCGATTTTTGCTAAATATCAATAACTTATTCACGTAGGTTTTATTCACTTCATTTATCATTTGCTTAAAATAAGCGAACATAACCCCACATGTCTACCTTCCGCGATGTATTGACAGTCACCCGGTTTCCAACAACAATGTCCAACAATGGCTGCCGAGTTTCATCAACCGCACGCCAAAATCACCCTAGGGGTTTTCAGTGCAACGAGTGGTTGGCCTGCTAAAAATACGAAATATTCGCTTTTCGGTAGCATGGATCCATTCGGTTTCACGTGATTGTCACGGTATATATATATATATATATATATATATTTGCGGAATTCCTTTTCCCAAATGAATTCATTCTAATATATGCTTGGTATTGCAACCCCTGCAATCCGGATTCTTCCTAACCGAGTATATAAATTCATTCATTCAATATATTCATTTATCCAATATATATATGAGATAAATATCAACTTCCTTTTTACTGCGCAACAGTTTATTCCGTTCATTTTTCAAACGTGACTTGGAACGTAAAAGTAACCATATTGAAATATGATATTTAATTCTATCGAATGTTTATCCCTTCTTGAAATGGCTCCTAAGTCACGTAGGCGTAGATAACGGCGAGGGAATACTGGGACCCCAGTCTTGCTGACCCGTCAAATTCACACTACCAAACTGGTATGTAGATGTAGCTTTCTCTCTCTCTAATTTTCCAAAGAAATAGGGAAAATTAAGCTAAAGATGAGCAGAGTAACAAGATAATAAAGTCGGGTATTATTTAAATTAAAAGATCAAGAAAATGATTATTAATTCAAATATAAGATCAAGCTATCAATATAGTCTGAAGATATTCAAATCAGATTAGTGTGAGTGGGCTATAGGTGAGCCATGGAGTACCATGGGCCCGCGTGACGTCACAGGACGCCAACGCCTACGCCGAACAGCAAGTAGTCCCTCAAACCAATCAGGCGACGATTAGCCACTAAGCAAGGCGGTAATTGGCTAAGCCACGCGCGCAGTAATACATACATTGTTGCAACCGCGGGGACCTCGTCGCCTTTGAACTTGAACTAGCGTCTTTCTTCTGGTAAATCGCGACGTGCGTGGATGTAAGGAACCGTGTGCTAAATAGAGCCAAGAGTTATACTCAATCTTTTCTTTGTTTTATAAGTGAAGTGGTAGTATAAAGGACTCAGTACCCGTTAACAAAATTATATAAACGAGATATAATCTAATAGTTTAGTGATCCGTTTATTAGCTTTAGATTCAGTGCAGAGACACATATATTTTCATTTTTGTTATTAACTTTATGTTAATAGACTTTCCTTCATTCCATAATCGCCATAGATCCCTTCCGGGTTTATGTAATCTTAAGAATATCAAATAACCATTAAACTCAACCAAAACCATCCCAATCATAAATTCAGTGTTAAGACTAATCTTAAATTCGGCACAATATTCAATTCAGTCCAATAAAACAATATAAACAACAGACATTTGTGTTCATCAAGTAGCTTTAGTTCTGAACAACCATTCAAAGTAACATTTACCTACAATCGAACATTTAATACGTGTTGAAACAATATCTAAATCCTAACATTTTGGAAATCAAAGGCTACGAGGTTTCTTAGGTGAGGGAGGCTAATACCTATCAAAGTAGACCCATGGTACCCCAGGTCGACCAAAGCTAAGTAACCACGAACGCTCACAAATTGCTCATTTATAAATTATATTATACATTCGAACTTGTTATACTGTTTTCCAGAATTCCTTAGATTTAACCATTTGCATGTTGAAATATAATTCAATCAAATGAATAGTATAATCACGGGAATATCGTTATAAGCTAATACCCACGGTATTTCGGGATAAACCCTTGCTAATAACGAGACCACCCGGTGAACTTGTGACACTATTCATTAATTTCAACCTGCACAATTTTATCATTAATATATATTTACTTGTTAAACTCGAGATTGGTATGAGTATAAAGTCATAGACCAAACGGGATAATTCAATAGAATTTCGGGTTTTGCCCTAATCCCGCTGGGTCTCCTTTCCTTCGAATTTTTACCTATAAAATCTTTAAGAGAACGGGTATCGCCGCTCTAGTCGAGTCACCGATACCCGAGCTACCGATCTCGATTTTATCTCACTATGTTACCATTATAATTAAGGTTATATCCATATATATATATATATATCTATTTTTGAGAATTAATATTATGAATGAATCGTGACCTGAACAATTCTAATTGCACTACCTGGCTGGGATAATTCGTAGAATTCCGGGTTTACCCTAATCCCAGTGCGAGGCTACCTTCGCGCGCATAACGAAACCGTTACCTTAGAGAGAGAGGGATACTATTTCATTCTAATAATCCATTATATCATCTTTGATTATCCCAACGTGCGAATCGTGAATAGGCCTTTCTTTGCGTTATATATTATTCGATAATAGCTTCCTTTGTTATTTGACCAATTTATTATTTTCTCATTTATACTATTCGTCAGTTCAAGTCCATTTCATTTGTGAGGGCTTGAACCATAACATAACACCTTCCTAATCGTTCAAGAATATATTATGGATTTTACCAGTTAATCCTTATTATCATTTGAATCACCTTATTCATCTATTTTATTTTTGTTATTTTATCATTCATATCAACTAGCCTCACTAAAGTTTAAACAATTCGATTGAGACCTGTATAGGACTATGCGGCAACGATCCTATTTACCGGTTCATCGTAAGATAGATCTTTTCTGTAATTCTATTATTTTCGCGCATGTGACGGGTATCCTAACAGTCGGCGGGTTCTCGCTTGTCAATTGAACCGTTCGGATTATTAACCACTCTACCCACATCGTCTGTCACACTCCGACTGCCCTCGCAGAAATGCAAGTGTATATTCTTTTTTGTAACACATGCACGATTTTCGCGTTTTTTGACCTTATAATCGGGCGTAAAATCGACGTTTTTATACCGGCAGGCACAAAAGGCGGTAGCGGGCAATTAAGAACTTTTATTGCCCGCTACCGACTTCTATTGCCCGCTACCGGCTTTTATTGCCCGCTACCGACTTTTATTGCCCGCTACCAACTTTTTTAGCCCGCTTCTTTACAATCGCATAGAATTGAAAATATGTTATTAATAAATGTACCATAAAAAAAAAAAACTTGAAAATCATGCATGCGTCACAAAAAATATGGTGTGCACCAAGGGCTAAGTGGGCTTTTTGACCTCGTGTGGTTGCAGTACTCGTCTTCGGCTCGCCGCCGCACTCCATGGTTCTACCAATAGAAGCAGTACAACAAATACTGGAATCGAGTATCGAGAGGGCCTTCCTCAGAAATCCGACTACGAAACATATACCGAGAGGAAATCTAGAAAGTATACAGTGACTGCGCACGCGCCAAATTAATTTAATTTCATTGGTTGGTAGGATCGTCCCGCGGAGGTATTTCAACCTGTGAGGCATGGGTGCCAACTTGAAGAAAATTAAGCGAGATCTGCTGTCGAACTCTCGCGCGTGAAGTAGTCAATCGAGGTTATGTTGCTTTTTATTTTAATTCGACGATAATTAGCGAAAAAAAAAAAATAGCACGGACGAGCAGTTTTTAATAACGTAGTCCATATCGGAAGATTATTCAGTGGGTGCAATAAAAGATTTAATGTGAAAACAACAATTAATCGCTACTACAAGAATTATCTTGAAGTGATATGTTGAAAGATGAAATCCAAAATCAAATCTGAAAGGTCATTATTAGGTGGCAGTCTGGACAAACTGAGGCAGGTGAGTGAAAATAACGTTTATTGAAAAAATATTCTTTATTCACATTAGGTAAAAAATAAATGGATTGTTGAAACGGATCAGAAGATACTTCCGGAGTGGACTCATCCCAGTGCAGTGCTCCGGACGCCAATAATCAGTGTCGATGAACATGGAATAAACGAATAAAATTAATAGGAAGGAACACAACAAAATGATACGGCTTGTCCATGAAATTTACGAGAACAAGGAGTGTAAATTTACAGCAGATGTACCTGACTGAAACTCTCACAGACCCTTCGTCAGCTTTGTTAAATGCAACTCCGTAGTACAGCGAACGATGTTTGATTACCAAAGAAGGACGCCCCAAAAATCCAAGAATGAAAAGAGTAAAAGAATAACAGTTAATCACAGTGTAGTTTACATCATCAAAGTACAATGCATTCCATTAGTTGAATCCAAAATCAGCAGAAGCAGGTCTGATAATAACACCTTTTATTTTCAGCTAGGATACAATCAAACAGTGAAGTGGGACTAAAGTCGTCGACGTTCAAGTTTTCTCCTCGGAGAAGTCATCGGGGTTCGTGAGTACAATTCTGATTCTGTGATCTTTGAGTGGTACAACATTTTGCCATGCAATCAATGATAAAATTCGTTTTTCTAGGAGGCTCGATCAGCAGTAGGAAAATTGTATGTTACCTGGTAATCAAAACGTTCTGCCAGCAAGGACCATGTTTTCTTGATCGGTGCCACCATTTCAACTATTCGATGTGGTCGTTCTGTCAGGCAACAGGAGTTCAAGTGATTTTGTTGGACCATCACCTCCATCTTTACATCATTGACTGGGGCGAAATTGAAGAACTCGCACAGTACAGACGTGGATGTTTAAATATTTGACCATTTTACTTTGTTCAAGCCAATAATGATGAGTTTTTTATTCGGCCATTAGTGCTACTTCACAACGTCAAGGAATTATTAGAACACATGAATATTTTTATTTTGAACTTGGGCTTCGTTACTTTTGTCATTTGGTTCAATAGGTTTTGCTAGCCGAACTGATACAATCGAAATCCAGGAATGTTCAACATTTTTAGTTGAAAATATCTCTAAAGTTATTTTTGGTTTATAATTTCACCCCGCTAGCTAGTTCCAGCTGTCTCAGTTATCTCTGTCGCTGTGTCTGTACTTGTGTCTTCTTGAAAATACTTGGGCAAACCTCGTCAAGGGCTACAAATGCATTTATTTGCTAATACACGTTGCATTACAAATAATCGCTTGTTCAGAAATAATTTCAATCAACCGAAAGTTGATACATTTTTAATTTCAGTATGGAGCCCTCTCTATTCAGTAACTCGAACACTGTCGATGATTTACAGAATGAATTCTGCTTATCATTAGAAAATTTTTACGATTGACAATAATCTGCTGTGGTAGGAGGAGATTCGAGGGAAACTTAATTAAACTAGACTCGTGAAAGAAAAAAATCACAATTCAATCACAGATGATAAAATATTCAAACTTCTTGAAAAATTGGTTTCATGTTTTTCTATTTCAGAACTCGTAAATTTAATGTTCCTTTCTGTCGAGAAAGATATTTAAAAGAAACGTTGCATGAAAAATATGTAAAATTGAAAGAAATTATAACAATTTCTTCGGTCAACCGACGAAAGTGGCGATAATCTCTGCACTTGGGATGAAATTAAATGGGAGATGTCAATGAAAGGCAGAGATGCAATCATTTGGCTGTTGTAGACTCATCCTTGAATTTTCCAACCAAACAGCATTTATTCACCAACATTTCCTGTTAATCAAAAGAATTTGGATTATTTCTACTATATTGAACTATCATGATTGAATAAACTGTTTCCACCTACCTGCTTCGTTTTTTCCAAGCACCCATCATTTAGACCACTAGTTTCCAGTTTAATCGGATAAACAATTCCTCTCAAAATGATCCGACACATCGAATCGAAGCCAACAATCAGCTGTTCGGAATAAATTTCGACAGTTCTTTCAGAACATCGAGTTTTAATCTCGACAATAAAAGCTTTCCAAGCCTTTCTGAATCACTACCGCAATTAATTGAGATCTTAACCTCAAAAATTCGTATCAATTACATCGCCGTCAAAAACAAATTTTGACAGCTGAAACTCGGGGTGGCCAGCCTGCCTCAGCGGACGACGAAACTCGCGCGTGCGCAGTCACTGTATACTTTCTAGATTTCCTCTCGGTAGAACGCCCAAGGTACTTGTGATCGATGCTCGAATGCGGTGGGCTTCCAATAATGTTATCATTGATCTGTTTACTAAGGGTTGTCACCATAAGAATCTGAGCGTGTTCTTCATCACACAGAATCTATTTCATTAGGGCCGTGGTCAGAGGGATATCTCACCTAATACGAATTATATCGTATTTTTTGAGAACCCGCAAGATCGTGTACAGATACAGCATTTAGCGCACCAAGTTTACTCCGAGAATCATCGTTTTTTACGGGAGGCTTCTCATGATGCTACTGCGCAGCCGCGCAGTTACCTATTGCTCGACTTGAAACAGTCCACCCTTGAGAACAGCCGCTATCGCACCAACATATTTCCATATCTCTTCGGTGTGGTTTTGCTGTTGCTTCGCTCCTCTTATTTTCGTCTTATCCACGCAGTTCACGTCTTCTTTCAACGTCTAAAGTGTGTTTCCCATCATCAGCCTCCACGGCAGTTACAAATAAAGTCGAGGGACAGAGGCTTAAGGCCTGAGAAGGCCAGCGCTATCGCAAGCGGTATCAAGCGTTATCAGTCCCCATCCCACTGGACTGATGACCATCGGTAAAGATGGCTTTGACAGCGAGAAACCATGCGGGTAGCAAGGGGCAGGCGCAAATATTAGCACAGCGTCCCTGCTTGACAATTCCGTATTCGCGAGTCCAAATAGATCAGGGGCAGATAATGAGCTTTTACTTCCAATCGTGAACGAGGAAATGAATGAATTATGGGCAAATCTACTTAAACAAGACGCGATTGTGGCTAAACATATCAGGTCCTGCAAGGAGACGGTATAAAAGAAGACTGCGCTACAGAACGCCTTTCTTATGTACCAGACATCGGTTAGCAAACTAATGTTTGCGTATCTGACCTTAGCGGCTCAAACCACGATAGCGGCTGATTGTAAAAGGGCAGTTATCAAAGCTTGCGCGGGTATAGGTAGAAACTGCACAACGGGAGTCATAGAGGCACTGAATAAGCGTCCCGTAATGCAAGAGCCGGTCCAATCAAAAAGCTTTGCAGCGGCTGTTAAACAAAACAAGGTGCACGTGCACCGCGGTCCAATGGTTGGGATAAATAAGACTGTCAATTTTATAACTGCCCCTAAGGCAGAAGCGGCTACAAAATATAGCTCTTCTGATGCCACGAAAAAAGCTGTGACCGAGTTAGTCCAACCGGCAGAGGTCGGAATGCAGGTTCAGCCTATAACCGGGACGGGGAAAAACAATGTCAATTCAGGCAAACAAAGTTGATCTCAATAAAATCCGATTGCTCCAAGCTCTTGCAAAAGCAGCGCTCGAGGTCACTGGGGATTCAAAACTTACCGCGGGTATGATAATCTACAGCGTGCCAAAAGAATTAACTGCGGAAGAGATCAGGTCCGACATCACCAACTACAATCTCGCCGGCGAAGATGATAAAGTCACGAAGATAGTCTACGTTTACCCCCCGCGCGAAGGTAGTAACTATAAAAATTGCGTAATTGAAGTATCGGCCAACACCAGGACGAAAATTGGAGCCGAACCTCGTGTCTACATCGGCCTCTCAGCATGTAGGTTTGATGACCATGTCAAAGTACTACAGTGCTTCAAGTGCCTAGGTTTTGGTCATCTAGCGCGCGAATGCAAATCGGAAGCCCGATGCGGCCGTTGTTCGGGTCAACATGGAATGGGTAACTGCACCAAGAGAGCAGAAAAACCTTGTTGCTTTAACTGCAAAAAGGCATAGACCGATGCACTCGGCGCTGGACGGTACGAAATGCCCGTATTTGAAGAGGCGAATTATGGATAAGGTTAGAATAACCAACTATGGCTAGTCAGGCCTCTGACTCGCGCGGTTTCCTCAAAGTCTGCCACGTCAACTGTCAATCACTCATGCCGCACCTAGGCCAATTCAAAGTCTTCTTTTTAGCAAAAGACTATGACGTCATTTGCATGTCTGAGACCTCGCTCAAACCCACCATCCTTGATGATTTTATCGCACTCCTACGTTACCAAGCTTTCAGATGCGACCGACTCGGCAAGACAGATGAAAGAGCAGGATTCTATATCCGAGACTCGTTTCACGTAAGAATTCTTGAAGATTCAGGCGGAACTTTTTGCGGAAAGCCTGAATCCATACTAGCGGAATTCTCACCCGGCCATAGCTCTAAAGTCTTTCTAGCCGTAGTCTACCGACCTCCTCACACCGGTTCTCTTGTAAACCTGGAGAATGAGCTCTTACAGTACTATCCAATCTCTGAAGATTGAATCAAATAATCATTGGCGATTTCAATACAGACCTTTTGGCAGAAAACTTTGACAGTAACCATCTTAGACAATTCGTAAACAGCTCGAACCTGTATCTTGTTCCATATGAATCTACACACCTTCTCCAAAACAGCTCCACCCTCCTAGACCTCTGTATAATTGACGATACTGACAAACTTATTGGATACGGACAGCACGAGGTTCCTTTTCTGTAAGCGCATAATCTAATACAAGGGCCGGCACACTCATTAGGCCAAGGAGCCAGCACTGTAAATCCACTTAACCATTTTACCGGTACTAATCCTTTTAACGCCATTTCTTGGATTTTGGCAGGCATGGGTGGGGATATGCAGGTATGAAAAGACGCGGACGGTGGACACAGTTTTTGCCGTCCCGAATAGACCGCACACCCCTTATTTCCTTTTATTTCCCCTGAACGCTGCCCCCACCGTCGAACTTTCCGGTAAGGACAAGTGACCGTTTTCAAGTAGGCCGGGGGACTTCACGGTCGTAGTAATTGCCACTTAGAGTCAGGCTGGCACCGAGCGCCCGGCCGTGCCGATCACTGATCTAATATACGCAAAATACAATCCAAGAGTTGAACGTAATGCCCCTCGTACGTTTTTTTGTCGGGATTTTCGTAAAATGAACCTTGAGCAGTTCCTCCGAGACCTCAAGGAATTGAACTGGGCGGACTTCTTCACAAGTGATTCGATAGAATCGAAAGTCCACATCTTAAACCGCTCGATAATCAACTGCCTTGATCGGCATGCTCCCGTTCGTAGAGTTCGGACAAAAAGCTCACCTGCACCCTGGCTTACCGCGACTTTTAAAGCAATATTAACCGGGCGTGACAAAGCGCGTAGAGTTTGGAAAAAGAATAGTAATATCCCGGTACTTCACGCTTGTTTTAGGACACTTCGGAATAAAGCACAAGCGACAGTCAGAGAGTCCAAAGCTTCATACTATCTCGAAGCCTTCCGAACCCTTAACAACTCGGCTTACATCTGGTCCAAGCTTCGGCAGCTAGGACTTGTCCCTCTGAAGAAACAGAGCTCTTCTCTTAACCTCCCAACAGGGGGACTCAACGCCTTCTTTGTTGATGCAGGAGGTGCAGGGACATCCTCAGCAGCATCTACCGCTCCCTACTACATTGGAGAGGTGGAATTCAGTGATAGCAAATTCTACTTCAAAGACATATCCAACGAGGTCCTAACTATAACTCTCCACAAATCCAAATCCAACGCGATAGGTGACGATGGCATACCCATAAATGTTGTTAGAATGGCCCTACCGAGTCTTCAGGCCCAAATCCACCATCTCCTAACCTTTTCGCTGACCCACGGAACTTTTCCGGAAGAATGGAAAGCCTCGTTGATAACACCCATCCCCAAGTCAAAACGCCGTCCTCGTGCGGAGACTAGAGACCTATCTCGATACTTCCGGCTTTCTCGAAGGTACTCGGAAGAATAGTCGCTGACCAGATCACTTGTTTTCTCGAGGAAAACAACCACTTCGATTCTTATCAATCTGCTTATCGTAAGGGATACAGCACACACTCAGCCCTAATTTGCATGACCGATGATGCACGTCAAGCGGCCGACCTGAAAAAAGTTACAATCACGGCCTTCTTTGACTTCTCAAAAGCTTTCGACAGAGTGCATCACGACATGCTGATTTTCAAAATGAGAGAGCTTAAATTCTCGAACGCAGCCCTCGGATGACTCTGCTCGTATCTGATTGGTAGACGACAGGCTGTTCGTAAACACTGCGGTAATGTCACTAACTGGCTAACGGTTGAGAGCGGAGTTCCTCAGGGTTCAGTTCTTGGGCCCCTCTTGTTCTCTATTAATTTTTCAGCTCTTGGGAAGAAACTGAGGCATTGTCACCACAACATTTTCGCCGACGACACGGAGTTCTACCTGCACTGCGCGCCTGGAGCACTGGAATCTGGCATTGAGAGGGTAAACGAAGAGGCCACCTTCTGCAAATGGGTTCTCCAAAATGGACTAGCTCTCAAAGCGGAAAAGACAAAAGTCATGATAATCGGGGGCGTCCCGGTATAAACCCCAGAAAGCACCACTGGTGCAAAAACATTTCGCCAAGTACAAAAATGTGGTCACTGCTCTCAAAAAAATCTATGAACAAAACATCCTCAATAAAAGTGGTACTTTTGAAATGTTAACTTACAAAAATCAGATACAATTGCCAAGTACATGTCTTCTGTATAATTATAAAACAGAAAACATGGAAAAATGAAAATTTGGAGGTAGGGGGAACTTGGCCAGCCAATATTTCATATCACCATAGGATTATTGACATAATTCAATTGCTGTTTTCTCCTACTTGTCTACAAGAAGCCCGCCAAGTACCACTAACTCCAAATTTTCATTTTTTCATGTTTTCTGTTTTATAATTATATGGAAGACATGTACTTGGCAATTGTATCTGATTTCATTCTTTTTGTGAGTCGACATTTTCAGAGTACCTCTTGTAACGATTTAAATATAATTATAGTTCAAATCGCGCGCCAGGCTTTGACTACTGTTGATGATATATATATCAATAAGCTTGACCAGCCTATTAGCCAGACAACCGCAGGAAGTGCGCTCGGTACTCGTCCACTTGGCACACGACAATACCAATGGCCTGACGTATTAGTTTTATCTCCTAAATTAAATCGGAGATTATCATGTGAATCCTATAAAGTTCTGGCTTATTAACATCGAATATGCTAACAGTAATAACTAAATGTTAAGCAAAAACCAATATTATCGCATAAACATGTGAAAGGACAACGCTTAATCGATTCATCGAGAACAACGGAAAACTTTAAGTATCGTGCCATGTGTTATCTTCATTTTTATATACACGATATTCTCAAATAGTAGTGTACAATGATATTGTTCCTTTTATGTAAATTTCATGGTATCGCATGTGGTGTCTAACGTATTTCTTGTCCCTTGTCTGTACTCGAAATTAGCGATACCATTATTTATTATCTCCATGGATATTAATTTATCCTTATAGAGTACTGTGCTGTCTGTCTATTGTCCACCTTTTTACATATTTTTTTTTTTAAATATACAGTTAATTTATAAGAATTTACACCATTCTTTTATAACTTAATAGTTCAAAAGAATGGTGCGAATATATTAAATAACTAATAATAATCATTGACATTTTTTTTGATATATCTACCAGACGTGTTTCTACAATTTATGAACTATTGTTTATGTCAATGATTAAACTTTCTGTTCAAAAGTATAAAAAAGAAATAAATATCTGACTTGGGCCTTTGGCCGTGATCAATGATCATACAAATCTTTGTTTAAATGTTTTCTATTTATTTAAAGAAAAACCTAGGTCCCATAAATGTCAAATAACATAATATAGAGAATTAAACGTAAATATTAAAAAATTATTACACTCTTTTATTGAGGATTTTTTCTTGATAGATTTTTTTGGGAGTAGTGACCACATTATTGTACTTGGCGAAATGTCTTCGCACCAGTGGTGCTTTTTGGGGTTGATATCCCCACTTTTCGTACAATTTCGCTTGACCACCTAATAATTATGCTTGCTCGCTACGCTCGCTCGTTGAGGTATTCCTACATCCTCGCTCGCTTGTCAACATTTTGCCAATTCTGTCTATGAGTAGCTCAACGCACATATGGTATACATTTCATACCATCCAAATTCCTTCATAAGCAGTAATGTTAAATGTGGCAGTATAATATGAATACTTTTTCCAAAATTTTGCTTGACTACGTACGATGATGCATTTCATACCATCTGAATCCCTTGATAAGCAGTGATGGTAAATGTGGTAGTGTAATATGAATACTTTTAGTAAAATTTTGCTTGACTACTAATACCTAATAATTGTGCTCGCTCGCTACGCTCGCACGATTGGGTTTTTCTATATCTTAGCTCGCTAGGCTCACTTAGTTATCAGCATTCTGCCAATTGTTTCTATGAGCATCTCGATGCATGTACGCTGATGCAATTTATAACGTCTAAATCCCTCGATAAGCAGTAATATTAAATGTGGTAGCATAATATAAATATGTTGAAAGCACAGAGGCCTGAAATAATGACACACGCTATCATTCGTTGCTCTCCAAGCCCTGTGAATATATCTCCTTGTGTGCATGTACTCAATATGAAATATTTGACCCATTAAATATACGAAAATATTTGTAAATGGATGATAACTTATTGGAGACCTGCCACGTTGAATGAAAGCTTGCTACTCATTAATTCATGTTGTAGACTCAACTTCATGCGATTCAATAACCGTACCTATAACCCAACCTCAAAATTTCGCGCTTCGTCATTTCATGAGAGATTGTTATCCACTTCAAATGTGAATTCTATCGTAATAAGTAAGTATAGGAAGCATAAAAAAGAATGAAATTTGCAAAATGTTCAGATGTACGAATATGAACAGAACTGACAGCTCTGTCTCGGGAGTCTGGCTGTCCGTACTCCGTGGTCTTGGGCAATCGATTCTCGATCTACGTCACAGCGTCGACAAGAGCGCCACCTGGCAACTAATGTCGAGTACTTAGTATATCTCTGCTGTCTAGTGGTCGCCACTCTTTCCTAATTGTCATTCGTGTAGATGTTTGGTCTGAAGAAGGAGACGAAAAATTTTTCAGACGAAACGGGTACTCGGAAACTTGAGTTAGTCAAATCTAAGCTTTTCGTAACACTGATTCAATTGAAGTTGCACTCAAATGAAAGCTCTTTGTGTTTACATTCTGAGATAATTATTTTAATCCCCGAGATATCGTGAAGCGGCAGAAATTAGGAAAATACTGTATTCCCACCACGCCAGTTAGCTTCCGTTCGGGTATATAGACTCTGTCGAGTCTCGCGCGGCGTTTGACTTTTTTTTTTTATTGTACTTGGCGCGAGACTCTACCGAGTCTCTTGATGCCAGAATAGAACTAATTCGATTGGACTAAAATTTATCAGTTATTAGCGTCATCTCTGATCACTGAATCCGGTGTTCATCCAGGCTATAAGTAGGTGGCCCTCGTCATGAGGAATTTAGGAAGCTAGAATTGGTGCTGATTGGCCTGAATTGCTTGTTTATGTGTGGAGCATTTTTTTAGGGTTTACGGATTCACGGATTTTTTTCCAATACCTATTCACCGATTTTTTTCAGTTTTTCTTGAATTTTCCTCCCAGTTTCCTTCATCAAGTCCTTCAGAATATTCAATCTGACAATGTTACCTCTAGATTTATGGAGTTTGCCGATGTGATCTATCAGGTGAGTTTCATGTTAAAAGAGATCTTTGATTTCTGGAATGGTATACTTTCTCAGAGAGTTCACCAATTCTGGTTTTGGCATCTTTTCATCAAAATTCATCTAATGATTTCCTGCTACGTATACAGATATTATGGACAATTCATTATCGTGATTGTTTTCGAGTTCAAGGCCCATCCCCAGTCGCCGACCTTTGCCCACTTCCTTTTTGCCGAAAAAGGGGTGGGGGGAGAAACATTTCGATTATTATCTGAGCCCAGGGTAGCGATTTCCGATCTTCTGACGTTAGTTAACGCCGGTCGTTAACTTGACCTTTTGACCCCGCGGGTCGTTAACTCGATCGGACGTCAACTTGGACGTTATGTTAACGTCCCAGATCGCTTTCTTGTTTATGACAATCGAACGGCGTTCGACGAGCCCCGTCTATTTGGCCAATGAGAACACTGTTTGTGTTACCAACTTCGGAGTGTGCATACGTTCAAACTTATTGTTATTGGTCGTTACCCACCGATAGCGATCAGGCGCAAACGCTCATATTTGATGTAAAGTTAACGTCGGATATTGATGGAGCCAGGCGTTAACCGAAGGCGCTAACTTAAAGTTAACGACCGGCGTTAACTAACGCCGAGAGATCGAGAATCGCTCTGCAGCTGTCGAAAACGCAAAAAGGCCAATGTCGCGCCTTCAGTTCAGTCCATAGTTCACGCGTCGAATCTATAGAGTCACTCCATAGAGTGAACATAGTGAACGATAATGACAATCATGGCGGCCGAGAAAATTGACAGTGGAAAAAAGTAGAAGCCAAACGTAGGCTCTATTTTCGCATGAAACGAACATGTTTTTGGACGTATGTGTTCGGAATTGTAATAGAATTCGCGCGACGTTGGTCTTTTTTTCGTTTTCGACGCCTGGGCTCGGATGATAATCGAAATGTTTCTTCCCGCCGCCCCGTTAACGACCAAAAGGAGATGGGCGGAGGCCTTAAGGCCCATCCCTAGTCGCCCACCTCCTCTTGTTCGAAAAAAAAAACATTTCGATCATTATCTGAGCTCAGGCGTCAAAAACGCAAACAGGCCAAAGCTACGCAAATTCAATTCCGACCACAAACGTCTAAAAACATGTTCGTTTCGTGCGAAAATAGAGTCTAAAAATCGATCTTACAGCTAGTTGAAGTTTGGATCGATCCTGGATCGATATGTTACCATGTGTTTTTTCGTCCGGTTGGAATCGACAGAGTAGACTACATTGAATATCAGTGATTTGACGTGTCAAGTACGCGAGATAACGAGTGCATTTGCGAGCCAAAGACCGATACTGCAACCACACAAGGTCAAAAAGCCCACTTCACCTTTGGTGCTCACCATATTTTTTGTAACAGCACGATTTGCGCGCTTTTTCTTCATTGTTAATAATTTTCTTGAAAATATTAAAAAATAATTTGGCGGGCGTCTTTTTTTTTTTGCCCGCCCGTCTGAAAACCGCCAATTTTTTCTTTTGTGTGTTATAAAAAATGTATTTTATGGTGATCTTATCATTTTACAACGTTATATAGACCACATGTATCTTACATCAACTTCTCATCTATGGTGTTAAGGGGAGCGGGGGTATACTCGATTTGTTACCGGCCTCTATATTTTGTCGAATATCTCCGGAACGGAGCTATCAATCGACTTGTCCTTTCGGCAGCCGATGTTTGACGAGTAATGAGTTCGAACTGGTACGTATGATCAAATGAAATCGGGATTTTTTTTTTTTTTTTTTGATCGAAAAGTGTTGGCGTGCCATTTATGTCGACTTATATCAAAGCCTACGCATCAAAAAGGCAAAATCGACCGCGGGAGCCCGATTCTATAGGAAATTTCGAACACAACCATCCCAAAACATCTTTGTTTCCGACAACGATGAAGGGGCTAGTTGTATTCTACGTTTTTGTTGTAATTTTCGCGATTGTCAGAGGCTGGGAGCGGTAATGGCCGAGAAATGTCATGATGTTAGTTTTCTAAACGCCCGTGAGATGTCGTCGCGCTGTTAGATTGATACACCTGGTACTACGTCACTCGACCTGTAGTCCAATCATCTCTGACTAATAATCTAAAAATGTGCGCGCGACGACATCTCACGGGCGTTCGGAGAACTAACATCATGACATTTCGCGGCCATTACCACTCCCAGCCCCTGAAAATCGCGAAAATTACCACAAAAACGTAGAATACAACTGGCCCTTTCATCGTTATCGAAAACAAAGATGTTTTGGGATGGTTGTGTTCGAAATACCCTATAGAATCGGGCTCCCGCGGCCGATTTTGCATTTTTGATGCGTAGGCTTTGATATAAGTCGACATAAATGGCACGCCAACACTTTTCGATCAAAAAAAAAAAAAAATTCCGATTCCATTCGATCAAACGTACCAGTTCGAACTCATTAATCGTCAAACATCGGCTGCCAAAAGGACGAGTCGATTGAAAGCCCCGTTCCAGAGATATTCGAGAAAATAGACAGGCCGATAACAAATCAAGTATACCCCCCTCCCCCCTCAACAGTTTTGTAGAGGACTGATCAAGTAATACGCTCATATTTTTTTGAGAATTTTCACGCGCGGTTCTTACTTAAAAAATCACGTTCGAATGATATATTTGTTTATAACAAATGGAATTGTTTGTTATTGCAGAATCCAATGAATGTATAATGATAGTGCCATTCAATAGCTCAGAAATGGTTTCTAGATGAAGTCTCTATGATGAATACAACCAAAGATATGACCGTTTGAAGGTAAGTATGTTTCAGATTTTTAGCTCTTATTCCTCAATTTCACCCCCGTGTAGCTTGGAAAATAGGGCGAAAAAAATTTGAAAAAAATCTTCTGATGACTTTATTTGTTCCGTAGAACCCGTAAAAAAAATTATAGCGTAATTTGAAATATCGAGGCCGAAAACTGTCAGGTTTGACGTGGAATGACTCAGGTATGGATCCAAATCAGTCGCTTTCAATCATTTCAGCATGAATGATATTCGTTTTCATTTTTTGTATCGTGCTTTGGAATACCCTGTAGACTGTTACCTATATAATCATGCATATTTCTGTCATTTGGTATAGTTTCAATATTATCGTCCTATGAATTTTTTAAAATATCCATCATTCAGGCAGTACATCATTACTTTCACACTAATGTACTGACAATTTATACATGGATTTAAAAAAAATTGCATGCATCTCTCCTGCAATCGTGCCCAGCTGTGTAGGGTCTTAGCACTGTTTTTTCTACTCTGGACGGTTGAAAACTATTCATTAACCATGATTTCTGACAGTTTTAGAATAAATCTAATAAAATTACCACCTAGCCAACGAAATAATGTTCGGTGATCGTATTGCTTTGTATTTTAGTGAATAATTAGGGGAATTATCGAAATGCCTTACAGTAGGTTATAATCATTTTTTAAGTCAAATTCTTCTCACAACAGTATGCAGCGCTAGTGTCCTCCATAGCCGCCATACACGTTCAGCATTAGCTTGCGCCCAAACTTTTCTCTTTTTAATAGTAATTGGCGACACATGCGGAATGGAGAGTAATAATTCCAAGATTCGAATTCTCCAAAAAATTTGAACGAGCCAGTGCAGCATCTTGTAGCTACGGATGTTCGTCAGCGATGCGATCTTCGTGATGTGGGACGTAGATTTATAGAATTTGAGCTACTTGCGTGGAGTATGCTATTTTACAAAAAAAAAAGTGTTATGGGCTCTCGGTCTATAATGACCGGTTGCCCGGCAATCTAGCAACTGTCTTTGTCTGCCTTTTGGACGTCCCAAACTCGAAGACCTTAGAACTACTCGGCTTACAATTTATTGCCCAGCTCACTCTTACTGAACTAACTTAACATTCATGTACGCGATTCTGATATCATGAGATCTCGTTTCATTTTCTTATATGAAGGTTGAAAAATTACGATCGGTTGAGATCGAGACGTTCTTATCGCTCTTATTGAACAGGTGTTCAGTTGGATACTTCTAGTAACGTGATTTTATATGGAAAATCCATGTATGTATTTACAGAAGGGAGGTGACTAAGTTCGCTTCGCAAGAAATGAGATGTATAACGTGTGAGTGAAAAAACATAAAAGGTTGAAAAATCACGATCAGTTGAGATTAGGATGTTCTTATCGGTTTACTTGAACAGGTGTTCAGTAAGATATTTCTGAACGAGAAATATAAATAGGACTGATGCCAGTTGTCGGATACAGTCTTAGCATCCTGCGACCGACCAATATCCTACCAAATACATCCAGGCTACGGAATCAACATGACGTCTACAACTTTTGGTAATACAATATAATACGGTAGTACTTTAAGCTCGGTATTTGCAGATAATATTTGAGGAAAAATTTCGAAGCAATGAAATGAAAGCTCATTATGAAAAGGTTTCTTGGTGTTATTATTTTTTCTGTTCGGATTCACTATTGATCACGATCCTCTCCACAGATACCTCGGAAAATTTCAATGTGTGTAATTCCTTATAGTTCTTTCTTTCTTTCTCATTTCTTTGCACTGGACCTCGACTCCAAAACTCCTGCTATCTGCGGAACTCAATACAATTTCGATTTCCAGCCGTCGTTCTCTTCACCCTGTATCTGGCCACCAGCCTCGAGGCTTCTACGCCTTACATGTCCTGCCGCAAGGCCGCAGATCCGCTTGACTTTCGTATGGTGGGCTGCTCGGAGTCTCCGTGCAAGTTTTACCGAGGCGAATCCGTGAAGGCTGACTGGGACTGGGAAGTGTGTAAGTAGATACTGATCAGAATTTGTGAGGTATTAGAATTCGGATGGGCTAGCCGAAGAATGAATACAAGTCTGACTTTTATATTATTTCTTATATTTTCGTATCGATCTATTTATCCGTTCATTGAAAATCGGTTGTCTGTCATTCCAGCCGCGAATACAAAGCAGCTGAAACCCCGCGTAAGAGTAACGCTGTTAGGCATTACGACGCCTTATGACATTGGGCAAGACAACGCTTGCGATACTCTGACGAACGCCAAATGCCCACTTGAGAAAGGAGAGGAGGTTACCTACGCTCTGAGCATGCCTGTCCTGTCGTCCTACCCGAAAGTTAGCATGACCATCGAATTTGCTCTCACCGACGATAGCGGGGAGGCTCAAGTTTGCTTCCAGGTTGCCGCGACTGTGGTAGACCGCTAATGACGGGGAATGCTTGGAGAATTTTCGAACGATGCTGGATCAGTCTATTTTTGCAATTTTTTTGGTAAACAATAATCTTACCTCATTGTTTGCAAACGAAGAATCTTATTTACTAAATTTCGACAGAAAATGGAATTATCCAGTTTTGTTGCATTCCTCACTTATCTGAGGGTTAAAAAAGCCCGGTTGATTGTGAACCCAAGTTCTGGCAGTAATTGAAATTCAATTATCGTTCGAAGCTTAGGTTACAATAAAACTAATTATGCCATCAATCAGTTTCCATAGTGCTTTCACCTCTCCCTTATTGACTCCTATTATCTTCCTCGCAACAAACCTTCAAAAAGTCATTCCGAATTCACAAGTAAGAAAGGTTTCTATTAAGACATCGATGTAGAGATTCTCGTTATTCTCTAATTCACCCGTACACAGGGTGTTGCAACTAACTATGTCACCCCGACGGGTGATGATACGGGAGACCTTAACTAACATTTACGACATAGGAACCCATGGCCGGAAAGTTGACGTTACCTTGATGAGAGGGATTCAAAGTTTGCGGCGAACGCCTGCAACGCTTGCTCACAGGCGCGGCGAAATAGTCGAGGATTTAGAAATAATCTAAGTCTCATTCAACTATTTATTAACAACATTACGAATCTAACACAGTATTTCAAATATCACAGAAAATAAGTATTTTCGTCTATTCCCCTTCAAGAAGAAGACGTCAGCATCAGTCAGACGGTCTGAATCAACAAACCAGCACCAGCGACAGTGACTTACCATCATAGATCCGGTTTCTCCAAGCTTCCGATCAATTGTTTGAAAAAACCTTCTATCAGGGATTTCTCGCAATGGAAATTGTTCTTGGTACCGACGCCGTGCTGCCACTGCATCGCCCTGAGTAAATCCATACGCTAAGTGCATGTCGGCGATCTCACGCCAGGTGAATCACTGCATTTTGCTACGAGTGATACCGTTACAATTTCACGACAGATTTCACGACAAAAAAACGACTGCCACGAGTGAGCGATTGATAAAATGCGAGGCGGTCAAAACACTTGTTGACCTCACAATGAGAACTGTCATGCTCGTGTTGTTTTGTTTTTGGTTGTCGAGTCAAAGAAATGGTTTTTTTTTTTTTTTAAATTAACGACGAAAATACTTATTTTCTGTGATATTTGAAATACTGTGTTAGATTCGTAATGTTGTTAATAAATAGTTGAATGAGATTGAGATTATTTCTAAATCCTCGACCTTTTCGCCGCGCCTGCGAGCAAGCGTTGTAGGCGTTCGCCGCAAACTTTGAATCCCTCTCATCAAGGTAACGTCAACTTTCCGGCCAGGGGTTCCTATGTCGAAAATGTTAGTTAAAGTCTCCCGTATCATCACCCGTCGGGGTGACATAGTTAGTTGTAACACCCTGTACACTAGAGTAAAGTCGGGATAGATGCCCCAGTGGGAGAGATGGCCGGTATTCGATATTTAACAGAATAATAGTCAGACACCGCCACTGAATTTTTTCACTGTTCCTTGTATCTAAAATGATAGAAGGCACGCACGAACGCTCGAAAAAAAAAATCGATCATTTTCATGAAATTGTAGTTTACTGGTAAGTACTCGGAAAATTTTCGTTGCTGTAACTTTTCTATATTATTTATACGGTAGGTCTGACTATTGAACAATAACTCGAAGGTACTATGGGCACTTGTAGACTCAGGGTACGTGCCGTTATTTGCTGCCAGTACTGAACAGTACTGTAGTGCGTTCCGAAATCAGTTTCAGTCCGCTGGCAGTCACTGCAAGTTATTGCCATTTTGTGCAACATTGACCCTAGGGGAATACTGATTTCCGGTGAACTCTGCTGAGTTCGGAAGGGTAGTGTCGAGTCAGTATTGCATATGACAGCGTCCATCAGTGATACAAAATGGGTACCACTGATAAGAACCCGTACACCTTCATTGATTCTGAGACGAACAACGAATTCGTTATTTATTTAACAGTGGAAGATTTCCAAAGAGCTGGACGCGGTGGGTAAAATTGAATTTCACAATTTTGTAAATAAGGTCATGAAACATAACTACGCATGCATTTCACTTGAATAGTGGATACAATGATACATGAGTAAAACCGCAATATTATTACTCATAATTTCGAAGATTTGGTATACGCCACTGGGATTCCGAACAACCTCAAAAGTTTGAACGATAGTCAATAATTTGATGACCAAATGAGCAATAGAACGGTTCAAAACTCAGGAACAGAAAATAAGCATCAGGAAAAAGAAAATAGCAGCAGCGTGAACAGAAAGACTGCAGACGATATGTCAAACTCAGCAGTAGATGATGATCGTGTCGATACTGGTGAGTCGCAGAACATTTTAATACTCTTACAAATCATGAGACCCGAGCACATTAGGAAACAGCAAATGCAGCAATCTGAAAATTATTTAACATTTTTAGATTCATTATTGTGGTCCAGATCAGCAACGCTTAACTTCTTAAGTCTTGTTAAAGACTATGGAGGAGACATTTCCAAGGGCCGGATTACCCAAAAAACAGTTTTTGATACAATTTCCAAAAAGATGTCTGACAAAAAATATTCTGTAACAGCTAAACAATGTGCGTCTAAAATGACATCATTAAAAAGAATGTATAAAAAAATTAAAGACCACAATGGAAAATCTGGGAATAGCAGGCAAACATGGCAATAATTTGCAGTAAAGTAATTCGTAAAAAATATAACAGAACCCCTTTGAAACCATCTCAATAACATGCAATTGTGATAGTCGAATACAGAAGGCTCGAGTTTTTAACAAATACTAGGAAATATCAAATTTACTCCTATATTTCTTATTTACAAAAATTTCGAATGTGTAACCCTTACGGAAAGAAAACCCACAAATTTAGGAGTAAATTCATCACCCCCAAGTTTTGGGGGTTTATCATGAAAACTTAGGGCTTGCCCTCAAAATTCGTTCAAAGAAAATGTAGTCAATAATTCCAAAATAGAACAGTCCCACCCCAAAACATGGTCCGAGAGGATGCAAAACATACGACTCCTGCTCGAGTGGGTAGTAGAAGACTTACTAGGGGACGACCATAACTCCGGGTCATGGATCTTGACCAAACTTATAGGGGTGTTCTTCCATACCAAAATATGAAGCTGCTAGATAACTCTCCGGAATGGGCCTTCATTCCATCAATTCATTAAAATATATAATAAAAATCAGCGTTAAATGGGTATTCCGAATTTGCCTGAAATAATCTGTTTTTGCTTGACGTATTGACTTTCTGTATTACGATGAATATTTATACATTGAATTCAGTGGTCATTGTACATCGAATCCCTGAAATTCATCATCCCAGGTATGGAAAATCACTTTATTCTGCGTCTATGAACACATTGCTTCTTGTTGTTCATCAATCGTACAGCATTCATTTGGTGAATTTGAAGACTTCTTCCCACTTGAAAAATGTTAAATATGGTCAGTTTCAATACCCCCACTGGCAGCATACAAAATCCTGTAAATCACCATGAAGTATCAATTTCATCGCAATATTATATTTATTATTTCAATTTCAGAAAAATATATATTATCTCATGATACGGTATTTTGTCACGATAAGTGAGGTTAGTTCGTACGATTAGACATCTTCGGGCAACTGCCGTATTTAGAATCAGACTGCCGCGTCAGAGCCTTCCATAATAAGAGTTGGCAAATATTTTTCGCTACATATTACTGTCTGGTTTGAATTAATTTTGCCCGGCTTACAACCGACATGCATAGTGCATACACAGCTCTACACGTTTGACATATCTTGATCGATAAATGAAAACAGGCCATGTCGGTAAGGTAACACATTCGGCAGTCACAGAACGCGATCTGATGGATTATTATTTGAATAACAACTTTTCAAAAATTTATTCGTTCATCTGTCTTTGCTACTGCGCCTCCATTATCCGTTGCATTGTTACAAATATTGTTCATTTGTTGTTGTTATTAATATTGTTATTGTTCACTGTTCTTGTTATTTCATTCGTCGTTATTGTCAATCTTCCATACATTGGGGAAAGATGGCTAGCGGGCCAAGTTCTGTTTGTAACCCCTGTGATGAAGATTTCGACGAATTTTCAGCACAATTGCTGAGTGAGATTTTATATGCTTGCGTTGAAATTCTCAAGCGTAAGGGAATAATCACTGAAAAAGCGGTGACAGAAATTTCTGAGCAAGCTTGGCTTTTGGGCGATGAAATGGCGGATACATTACTGGAACTAGTTGGAGACCATGAGCTGGTCGAAGTAGAAGAATTATTCACAGAGGATGAATTTACGGAAGGTGTCTCTGATGATCACCAAAATGTTGGAAGTCAAGAATGTAGCCAAGAATCATCTCTGACAGGTAAAAATTTACAATTCATTTCATACATTTTATGAATACAATAGTAATCAAAAACAATAACTACACCAAAATTAATAATACGAATCTTAACGAAAACTAAACAAGAAGAGAAAAAAGATATTTTGAATTAACAGACCCTACTACCAACTACTAAAGCTATATAACTACCTACCCTACTACTAACGAACTAAAGCTAAATAACTAGAAAATTAGATTGAATAAACTTACGCTAATTAAGTCAAAAATAATATTGAATAGATTAAACCTAACTAAAGCTAAATAAGTAAACAAAAAAATTAATTTCTCAAAGCTTAAAAACTAGAATAATATAAATTGGTTTTTCCAATAGGATCATCTCCATCGATCAGTCAGCCGATGTCAAGTGATTACGAGCCAGAAGTGAAGAAATCTAAATTTCAGACCGTTGACCTGGAAAAGAAAATAAAAGTCGTAAATCTTGCTCGAGAACATCCTAAGTGGACCTTCAAAACCTTGAAAGCTAAAGGCGCTGCTTGTTTAACGAGAATGGATGAGCTAGGGAGATGGAAGAAGGAAATTCAAAAGGGTGGAACAAAGTTTGACAAGAGCAGTGCAATAAAAAATTGGACTTACAAGAGATTCTGTGAAGCTCGTCAAAAACATTCACCTGTAACCACCAGGAACCTACAAGAGTGGGCTTTGCAGGCTTCTATGCAGTATAGGTCTGAAGATTTCGATTTCGCCGCTTCAACAACTTGGGTGACTCGATTTAAACAAGAATTTCGCATCGGCCAGCGAAAAGTGACCAGACGTGTCAAATCCACAGAGAACAGATCATTGGAGGAACTTCTGCAATCAGCTGAGAAGTTTCAAACTGACTGCTCTAATTCGATCTGCGGATTTGATCCCAAGTATGTGTTGAATACAGATCAAATGGGCTGTGAATACCGTACTGATGTGCATCGTACAATGGAGCATATTGGACAAAAAAGTGTTGAGGTACATTTAGGAGATCTAAACAAAGTGACTCACACGTATACTGTCCAATACACCATCACTGCCGCTGGAAAATTACTGCCGAAGGTGTTTATTTGTCTTCAAGAACCCAAAGGCACATTTGGTCCAAGAGTCAGCGCACAGGTAGAGGCACTCACTCGTGCGTACAAAAATGTTCATGTGACATGTTCCAAATCCGGCAAGATGACGACGGCTTTATTCGACTCCTACACGGTCAACGTTCTGCAGCCGTATGTAGAGGGCAATAACTTCAGCCTGATAGTAGACAGCTGGGGTGGTCAATCACACAAAAATTTGTTCAGGAAATTCGAGAATCACTGCGGGGAATCGTCTTGTAATTAAAAATAAGTGATTCCAGCTGGCTGCACAGCATATTGTCAACCATTGGATGTGTACTTCATAGACAAGCCAAAATTCTCATTAAAGAACTGCAAAATAGCACCTATTTGTTGCAAGAACAACGGCAAATCAACAGTCGGGAAGATGCCATCAAAATACAGTCACTCGTGACAAATCAACTCTGTGCTCCTATATTCAATGAGATGATAGAGTACGCTTGGTTTGCGTCCAAGCTAATGCAGACACGAGACGTCTTTATGAATGTCAAGGAGGTGTGCTTCCCAGAGAAGCCGTTCAAAAGTATAGGTGCAAGTGCGCATTGGCTATAGGCGATGGTACAGGAAAGTACACCACTTTTATAAAGTGTTCGTGGTGTAGAGAATACTTGTGCTTTCATTGCTTCTACGAGCTGTACCATCCTCATCAATGCACGAAATATTACATTAACGTCTGAAAACCGAAAATATTAATTTCAATAAGAATAACAATAATAACAGTAACAACGACAAAAAAATAACAACAACAATAACTATAAGTGGCGTAAAAATATTACGCCAAAAATAATCAGCACTTTTCAGAGCTACCAAAAATCTTTTAAAAGAACGTATAAAATTGTTTTGTGCTACAGATTCACGCATCGATTTGAGAATGCAACTTCTAGTTGCTTGTTTGCCTACCGACTTTTCTCTATGTTTGTAAGAGCGTTGTTTAAAACGTAGATCAACACTCACCATCAGCTTCTTCTTCCGTTTCATTTCTTCTTGTTCTATTGTTCGTCGTCATCTAATCTCCAGGCCTTCGTTATATCACAAACACTTTCTTTCTCCATACTAACCTCTAGAAGGTTGTGATTGAACCGCACTCGCAATCTGAATAGTCTCAACCATAGACATAGAGCGTGGACTGCGCTTTTTCTATACTGCTTGTGGTAACGCCAAAAGTGAGAGAGAAGGAAGCACACGCGGCCAATGTCTGTCTCTTTCTATGCATTCAACGTTCGTGGTTAGAAAGAAACAGATTTGGCCGCGTCCGTTTCTCTCTCTTTCTCGCAGTCCATGCTCTATTTCTATGGCCTCAACTTTTGGCTTCTCAAGCAGACGACGTTTTTATGAAGGCAGTTTCGCATATGTAAGGTATGCGCGACGATAGACGCCAATACGTCAATCCATACAAAAAATCATTGAATCAAACAAATGAAAAAATATTTGTGTATTGAAAAGTGATTTCCGCATTGTATTAGGAGAGGTTTCTTCGCAGCACTTTGTTTCTGAATCGGGTACTCACCAAACGTTGGATCAGAGAAATTAACCTCACTCATCGTGACAAAATACCGTATCATGAGATAAGTATATATATTTTTCTGAAATTGAAATAATAAATATAATATTGCGATGAAATTGATACTTCACGGTGATTTACAGGATTTTGTATGCTGCCAGTGGGGGTATTGAAACTGACCATATTCAACATTTTTCAAGTGGGAAGAAGTCTTCAAATTCACCAAATGAATGCTGTACGATTGATGAACAACAAGAAGCAATGTGTTCATAGACGCAGAATAAAGTGATTTTCCATACCTGGGATGATGAATTTCAGGGATTCGATGTACAATGACCACTGAATTCAATGTATAAATATTCATCGTAATACAGAAAGTCAATACGTCAAGCAAAAACAGATTATTTCAGGCAAATTCGGAATACCCATTTAACGCTGATTTTTATTATATATTTTAATGAATCGATGGAATGAAGGCCCATTCCGGAGAGTTATCTAGCAGGTGCTTCATATTTTGGTATGGAAGAACACCCCTATAAGTTTGGTCAAGATCCATGACCCGGAGTTATGGTCGTCCCCTAGTTAGAGAAAGCTTACCAGCGCTAAGTGTACTATTACAACCGACACCGGCGACCCCATTTTTACTCGATAGGAGATCTGGTGCTAAAATGCCAACACATTCTGTCTTCGGCCGCCCAAAACGCGCTGCCAAGCTGGCTCACAAGTTCCGCGGACCTTTTAAGATCTCTAAAATCCTTTCTCCCGTAGTACACGAAGTTAGCACTTCCGAAACTGAAAAGGTGGTGGGTAAAGTGTATGTCAAGGATCTGAAATCCTATGTCCCCCAAGCATGATGGGATATTGAAATGAACAGCTACAGGACCTGTCTCCTGACTACTTCTTGTCGAACCCCACAGACCCTATCGTACCGTATCGTCTCGTGAAGTGGCAGCCTATAGGAACCACCGTAAGGACGTCAGGGTGGAAGGCCAAGCCAACACCATCAATCTAACGGGCTGGTGCGGGCCCGAAGCCTGCCAGGACCTCTCTAATGCTGCAGCTGACGCCAATCCGGCCCACTGGGCCCAACTACAAGCAGCCGCATACGAGATCGATGAAGAACGACGAATGGCGTCTGAGAACACCAATAACGCCGTAGTGAGAAAGTTCCCCGAGATGTGCGACCAAGACACTTAGACGGTTAACTTCGGCAAGGCCGACAACACCGTAATGCGGGAGTTTTCCGAGATGTGCGACCAGGGCACTCAAACGGATGACTTCGGCAAGGCCGACAACGCCACCCAGACGCTCTCAGCAGGGCAGACAGCTCCGACCATAGATATACCGTAATAGATGGGACAAGTTACGGCTGAGAATTAGTTCCGCGAGATGAATTCAGGGAGCGTGGCGATCGAAAATCTCTTTTTCGTTGATTTCGATTCAGAATTCTTTGTTATCAACAGGATACCTCTTACACCAATAATCTATATAATCGACCTAGATCGGGTCATGGCGCAGACGAAATACCGCGTTTTACGTTACCGGTAAACTCTGAATCTTATATCGGATCGCAAGCTTCTTTATCTGCATAAACCGTATTTATTGTGAAAGTATGGTGAAAGCGCTTGTTCCTTTTTCAGCTACACATTCTTCGAATGTTTTCCCGCCACCCCTATGTAGAGTTTGCCGTATATTATAGATCAAATTCGTTGTCTCCATGACTATCTTCATCGGTTATCTCTATTCCAGAATGATTCCCATGCTCAGCGTCCTGAATCGAAGCCTCATATTCTAAATTAAATACTTTAGGTCTAGATATGCATGAATTCGATTGATGAAATCGCTGAATTATTTCAATATACCACTGGCAGAGCTAAAATGCTTAAAACTGAATTTATACCGCCCTATAATGATATGAAATATGAAATGTACGTGGTGAAATTATGTTCGTCAAACCTCTATATCGCGATTGCACTTACTGCAAACCACAAATTCCGAAGATAACCAGACTCAGTCAATGAATTTCCTACTCGAAAGGCACACAGAGTTTTTTTTCGTACTATATACAGGGTGCTTCAGAATTCGTGATGAATCTCTTGAGGGGTTTATCCTTGTCATAATTGGGATCGAAAGTTCCTGAGACATTTTTCCGAAAAATGATTTTGTTCCTTGGTAAAAAAAAGTTCCGACAAACGATTTTTTTCTTCAACAATTTTTTTTTCAATAATTTTTTTTTTTTTTTACCATCACTCGTCAATTTTAAAGAATCCAAAATGATGCCAATCAGCTTTTTTTTTCCAATATTGGAGAGATTTCTCGGTAAAAGTTTATTATTTGGTGGAAGGCGCTAAAAAAAAAATGTGTTATGGTTTCAAGGAGAAAATGATTTTTCGGAAAAATGGCCGAGGAACTTTCGATCCCAATTTTCACAAGGAGGGGCTAACCCCTCAAGAGATTCGTCATGAATTCTGAATCACCCTGTACATAGTGATTTTCCTCTGGGCTGCAATGCAATTTTCTTCGGACTTCGGAAGTAGTTTGTAAATTCGTATTGCGGGTCAAATTGACCTGAGCCATTTTTAAACGGTTGCCGCGTGAAAACCATCAGTCCGATCGGCACCGAACAAATACTGAAAAGTACTTCGAACATTCTAGAAGATGTAGCGAAAGTCGGTACATCAAAATTCAAATGGCAACATGTTCAAAGAAAATCGTAAAGAGGTCAATGCGTTTTAGGTTTTTGATTTTTTTGATTTTTTTCTTTTGCGTTTTTAGGCCACGGACTACTGGTATTTGCCTGCAAAATTAATACTCGGGTCAATTTGACCCGTGGTGACCAAGAAGGGTTAAACCAATGCATATAGTAATTCTCCAATTTTTGTCATTTTCCTGTATGTACAACCTATTCAAATAGTTATGCTATTGATTTTTTTCCATAATGAAGAATGTTCACTTCATAGTCGCAGGGTAAATAACTGAGATATCCAGTCAATGTATCGCGCTGCGATTTTCGCGCGTTCGGATCCTCGCCGGGCGCTCGAGTCTCACGCGTTGCTTATGTGCAACTTAGTCTATTCCAATCGAATTTTGAGCATAAAGCATTTCGCAGCTTCGGAATTCTACTGCAGTTTTACGATCGCTTGCTCCATTCAGACGTGCAGTGCTATTTATTAATTGTTTTTTCGTGATGACTACTGACAAGTGTTTTTATAAACAGTGCGATGTGACACGAGATAGTGAGGGTATCATCCTATTTTGTTTTCCAAAGACTAAAGATGACAGATATCGAATTTGGATACAAAATTCAGGTTCGCAATAACTTGGGCATCACGCCTTCCCATGTAGACTCCTTTCCTAACATTAATTTTCCCCTCTTGTTCATTAATAATATATTAAAAACTACCTTATTATTCATTTTCGCATTGAGTACTACATTCCCTGAGTATTGAATTGAATGTCAGCTTATCATACTGAGCAACTTAAATAACAAGTTAATAAATTCGGAGATCTAAACTTGAATTCGATCGAGTGTCAGCTTGCAACTTTTTTCCCGGCAGAAAATAGCACCTGCAATCTTAATGGGTTAAAATCCACTTTACGAAGAATAATATTTCCCTCTTGAATTTTTACTCAGAAAAATTCCCTCAGGGACAAAATTTGGAGAGTATTCGGTTAAAATCTACGCACAATGAATGCAGGTCTATGGGTGTGCGAATAAAAATAGTTCGATCCTGCTCTGGGTCTGTGTGTGTATGAATATTGATAGTATGAGCCTCTTCGATTATCGTCAAGCGCGAGTTCCCTCCCGATCTTCAATCCAGATTAATTACCAACGGCATATAATCACGCAAATGAATTCAAATGTTAAATTGTAATGTTGACGCACAGCATTCGTAGAATCATGAATCTAACGTTTATTATGTACTGTATTTTCAGTAATGGTAATATCAGTCAACATGATTCAACGAACGGTAGCATATACCTATATAGGTAATCTTTGCGAAATTGTATGAGGTAATACACTCTGTTAAACACAAGTAATCACTTTTTGACCCTCACAGCTGATCACCGTGAAGCTACCACGTGCTTCCCATATTGAATATGGCGAATACTTGTTTATTAGGGGGGGGGGGGGAAGCACATGAAGTATTGGCGAAAAATCATGGTGCTGAAATCAACCACTACGATTTCTCGTTAGGTAGGACAGCTCCGCAATCTTACCGACCGAAAAATAATTGACACCGCGCAGAACGATACAGACATGATACAGACAATACATAATATATTTCCAATATCGACTAATATTCTGTTTTACCATAAAACTGTGGCGGCGACACCATTCGGCCTGCCATTTTTTCGGATATACGGCGATTCGGTTCTTACTTTTTCTAACTTGTCCCATCTATTACGGTATATCTATGGCTCCGACCAAACAGAGACCCTCGGGACTGTCGAGTGTTCCACTCAAACCGTACCGACTCCGGTCTGAAAACCGAGGCCGTCCACTGCCACCGCGTCTGAATCACGGGCCCCGAGGTGCAACCAGCTCACACTCATTAAAAGCCTCAATCTCGCCGATGCGGCGAGAATTGGGTGTTGGAATTGTGACGCCACGAACCACGACAGCTCTCACTGCCCCCACCCCCCAGTTACGCGTGTACTGCAAACATTGCGGGTTAAGAGGGGTAAAAGTCAGCAACTGCCCGGAGTGCACTCCACCTTAGAGACACGATCCTGACCGAACGCCGGGCCGGACAACATTCCCGGTTAAACCACGACGTTTCGCGCGTCACATCAGATCGCGCGCCCGTTTTGCCTCCACTGTAACCACATCGAGATACGAGTCCATGAGTTGTACTCGAAATGTAGACACATCGCCGAGTCATATCAGACCCGGATCCCGTTCTCGCGCTCGCTTCTTCCCTACTGCAACTATTTCGGGGCACGAAGCCCGTAGCTGCCCTCACGACATAGAGCCATCACCAAGTCGCGACCTCGCGTCCGTTTCGCCCCCACGGTCGTTTCACCGCAGCGCGAAGCTGGAGACCGTTTCCGCGACCTAGACCCATCACCGACTCGTTCCGAGTTCGCACCCAGACGTGCTCAGGAATGGCATCGTTTCGCAAAACCTTTTCGAAATTAATTTTTGCCCCCCCCCCCCCCCCCCCCTGTGATGTCGGGGTTATAACGCTACTGAGAGTAAGGTTGTGACGAGGTAGACATGAATGAATAACAGATATATATGTAGATCGATTTGATAGTTTATTCGTAGTTACAGGTAAAAATGAGACTTGGCGAGAGGTGTGGGTTGGATAGGAAGAGCGTGATAGATGACGATGCGAGAGTGAAGGAAGGTGTTAGGAAAGAAGTAGTTGGAGAGTTGACTTGGAAGTAGAAGTTGGATATAAAGGAGGATGTAGGAATAGAAGAAGGAGAAAAGATGTGGAGAGATTGAAGGTTGACTGAAGAGTAAGTATAGAAGTAGTGGGTTAAAAGAGATGAGTAGAAGAAGTGACTTGGAAGAGAGGAAAAGAAGAACTAGTGTTTAATCAGCATGAGATGTGCAGAAGGTAAGCTTGGTTTTGGGAGGGGATTTCGGATTAGTTGCACTTGGTGTGGCCGTGTGCAACTCGTACGATTCCGGTAGGAAATTGAGGATCAGGTAAAATAGGCGTTAGGAAATGAAGTTGCTGACGGAATGTCTGGGAGGTAGGAAATAGTGGATCGGGTAACTATTGGAGGTTGTGGAGTTGAGACGTAACAGCCCACTCAAAATTTCGTTTGTATCAAAACACAAAAAAAAAAGAAAGGAGACGGAGACAAAGACACTCTCTGCCTTTTCAGAGACCAACACATATTTTATATCCTTTTTCGTTTCCATTTCTTTTTACGTAAGCTAATTTTTTTTTTATCATTAACTTTATCGTCTCGCTCACGACACCAGTGAGGAATACCTACGTTTAACCTTCTAGTTCCTAAGTCACCTAGTTATAATTTTCTTTTCTTTCCCTCCGGAAAAATCAAGTCCAACCGTTTAACCAACCTCTGCCTTCCAACCAATCAGCTGGATACAGACCAAAAGCCATAACAGACCAAAACCTTCGTTTTCTCTACCATCTCATTACTCTGGGACGTCACCCAGGAAGGTAGTATTACCGTAGTCTTATTTCTCGATTTAACCCTATTATTGTATTGCTAGTTTCAAGTCTCAAGTCCATGTGATGAAGCAAGTTGCCAAAGAAAGACCAATAAAATGGATACGAAGTACTAAGTCACAATTGTCACTATTTATTGCCAATTTTGCCAAATATCGCTGCGGCTGAGACCATACTATTCGCTCTGTGCGTGACTGCAGCGCCACAGCATGAATGAACTAAAGGAGGCTGTTTGAGATTTTTACACTACGTACTGAAATGGACGTTAGTTATAAAAACTGTTATTATTAATAGAAAAAAAAACAATTTAACTCAAAAATTTAATTTTTTTTCAATTACATTTTTATTATTGTGAAGTATTTGTGTGAAATCAGCAGTAAAAAGTAAGTATTTTTAATAACGAAAACGATATAAAACCCAGTGAATATGAGGTTAAGTTAATAATAGATCAAAACAGACTAGAAAAAATATTGGCAAGGGAAAAAACAATGAATAGTTTTAGATAGTTGTTGAGTTATTAAATATTAATTTTTTATTTTCAGATTCAACTTCATCATGGACATATTATTAAGACAGGTTTGAATATTATTATTTAGACAGGTTTTAATAATAATATAATCCGTCAACACTGTATGAAAAATTATTAAATACTGTTAATAAATTTGTTTATATGAAATTGACAAATTATCTTTGTGCGCAGTAGTGAATGTGAAAATAATTTCTCATTTTGATCAGGAAAAATCAAAATATACTACATAAATTTCTTTTTGCCAAATATATAATTGTTAAAATTTTCTAGTAACTTAGAATTAAATTTTTTCGACTACTGATTAAGAAAATATTTGTTTACCTAAACTAAACTTACAAATTTCTCAAAATTTACTATTTTCTTACTGCAGTTACCCACTTATTCCTTTGAATTATTTTCCATTTAGCAGTTGGAAATTTATAAAGTTTACACCCTCTATTTCTGCTTGTATTTTTACAATTCACAACACAACAACTTCGGTGGTTCATTTTAGCCGTATTTTTTTAATTATAACAAAATAAAAATATTCACATGTATTTTGATTGCGCAGAAATATTAAATAGCCTCCTCTAACGCCTAAATCATCCACTGCGAGCGCTGGTATCAATTTGGCTCTCCCTACCATGACTTCGCACAGAGCGAATAGGGTAGTAAGTCACACCATTTTCGTATCCACGTCCCAGACCATGCAGAAGCCAGACAGCCAGTCAACCGGTAGAGATTAGTTGAACACTCGTGACTTTCGCGAATTAAGTATGGCCCTTTCGGCCTTCCCCAGAAAGGGAAGAGTTATGACGTTGCACTTATCTACAAGAGGCCCGCCAAGTACCACTACGTCCAAATTTTTATTTCTTCATGTTTTCTGTTTTGTAATTATACAGAAGACATGTACTTGGCAATTGTATCTAATTTCATTCCTTTTGTGAGTAGACATTTTTAAAGTACCACTTTTATTGAGGATTTTTTGTTGATAGATTTTTTTGGGAGTAGTGACCACATTATTGTGCTTCGCGAAATGTTTTTGTACCAGCGGTGCTTTTAGGGGTTGATATCACCACTTCTTGTACAATTTTGCTTGACCACCCAATAATTGTGGTCGCTCGCTAGGCTCGCTCGGTTGTTTTATACTATTTCATACCGCCCGAAGTCCCTCGATAAGCAGGAACGTCAACAGCAACGAGTACGCGTGTGCTCACAACTTCCCCAAGTTTAAAATTTGTAGACTGACGCGTAATGTACTTTCATTCCACTTACAAATTGTTGTATTACAATAATTCTTCATACCTACAACATCTAACCCTGCGTGCAGCCCTCCTCCTTTCTCATCCGGACTTGGGACCGGCAATGGCGGAGTTACTTGCACGCAGGGTTATATGTTACTCATCATAACAGTATTTCAAAATTCAAAATTCGAATATGATTTGTAGCGGGTTATCCCTGGGTTCGGGTACCTCAGAAACTAAGCCGACTACAAACCAGGCCCAACGGATAGGTAGGGGATTTTGCTGGGCGCCAGACTTCGTTAGAAGCCCTCTCTCTCTCGCTCTGGGACCCTCCGGCTAGCTAGTAACGATAGAGGGATTTCGTAGGGGCGAAGAATAAAGACGCAAACCGAACTTGATTTACTATTATTTTATTAAAAAGAAAAAAGAAAAAGGTGGCGAACTTATTGGACACGCCCGCTACCTGGCGTACAATACAGCGAAATTAATATTACTACTACTGACTCTACTCTACGTGAAATACTAAATATCAAATAAACTATGGAAATAATGACTCTAAGTTGACTAGGAATATGATCTAAATAATACTAGAATGAAACAAAAGAAAGATATTACAATTAAATATCACAGCTCGCGGTCGAGCACTCCAACGGCTCTAGGCCCGATCGACGGTAGGGAGGACCAAGTCGACTCCACCTACGGTCTATCTCACTCGCTCTGGCTACGGGACAGTCAGCTGTCACCGTAGCGAGATTGCGTGCCTCGCTTCACGTCTCGTGGGTGACTGACGCGGCGCGCGGTAAAGCGGCGGCGGAGAAGTGGTGGGGCAGGCTTCGGCTGAGGAGAAAGCGACAGAACTCCGACCGGCAGCAGCTGAGTGCGACGCGTGACGTCAGAGGTCTGTGGCAATATGGCGTCGGTCTGATTTTAGCTGCGAGCGGCGCAACGGTGGCCAATCTGGGCACGGTTACGCGCAGCGAAAACAGCACGTGACCGGTGTTCTTTAGGTTTGAATCCAACGGTTCGCGGGGGAACGGTTGAGATTCAGACACGCGGCTTTCGAGGCTCGGGGAATATTTCAAGGGGTGCGGGTTGGTATCAGGGTGGAGTCTACTACGACTTGGATTGATCCTACCTGGTACGGACGCTCAAGCGGCCTCGGGTGCGACGGTGATCTTCAATAATACGGTCGGAGAGCCGGGGTCGTGCAGGGGTCAATCTCTATCCAAATCGGTAGTCCAGTATATCAAAATTCCAAATCGTATTCCTCGTACAGCCCGGTCGTTATAATCTTTACTTTGTCTCCTCCACTCACTCCACCCACTCTCTCTCTCACCTTAGACTCTCTCTCTCTCTATCTCTCTAAAAACACTCCTAACTTCTTTTACGTTGGTTTGCACGAGGCTCACACTAGTTTCCAAAGATGGAAGTCACTTCTTTTCGAGATTTTAGTACCAACCGGCATCACCCGACCTGCGAGCGCTGGCGGCGACCACTTCGCCATGTGCGAGGGTCGGCGGCCAATGGGCTCCGCAGGGTAGTCGGGCGGCAGGATTTGAATCGGGCGGCCGGACTTAGACACGTCCGTAGGTCGGTTAGGCGGAGGTCTAACGGGCCACGTTACAGATTATATGGACTTCAATAAGCAATCAGGTTCTGACCAACATTTTTGGAATGTTATTTTTAAAGGTTAATCATCATGTATTCTCATTATACATGGATTAAAAAATTATCTTGACCGAAAGTCAAGGCACTACGTTGAGGAGTGTAGAATAAAGCCTATCGGAGTCCAACACAACGTCGACTGACAGTCTCATTTTGACTAGATGATACGGAGTTCGATTATAAAACTCGTCGGAATCCTACGCATAACGTTGACTTACCATTCGAGTTTGAGCAGACGAGCCTTCGGAGATGAGCTTAACATAGAGCTTGAAGTGGAATTCGTTGCAATCCAACGTTTGAACTCGGCTTTATCGGTCTGGCTCCTTGTCGTTCCTTATATCAATTCATGCTATCCTCATATTTTTCAACTTCAATATTTTCCCTTGATCCTCTCTTATTAGCTCTATGCGAATTATTGTAACCTTGAATGCCTAACTTGACCGGACTATAAGGTTTTCGCACCTGAGGAAATTTTGGTGGGTATTCACTAATTTTTGTACCTTCAAATTTCATATTAAGCATTGCTTCTACTTCCTTTTATTTCCTTTATTTGGATTTAGAAACATGAAATGACAATATGCGTCTGCTAGTGTTGCAGACTGTTTCTGTCTGCGATACCAGCGCTGTCTACGTCGTGACACTCGTACTTACGCCACTCTATACAACTTTTGTGTGGATTTATCTGTTCTATGCCATGTCCCCAGATGCGTAAAGACGTATGTTCTGTGTATAAGCATAGGACATACGTCCTGCGTTCAGCGACGAAATGTGATTTTATGGGAATGGTTTTAGTGTGAATGAATCTTGGTCTGACAACGACGTAGAAGAAATATTGTACGAGGAAACGGGTTATCAGAATAATAGTTAATAATATCGCAGCACTCCGGACACCGATCAATCGATTTAGGGCTCAAATGAAAGCTTTTCACGCCCACATCTTGGATAAAATTAGTTTCAATTCGTGTATGTTGTGAGGTGAAAGAAAACGAAGATACTAATTCGCGGTATAGGTTAGGGTAGTTGCCTTTCGGGTATACCGAGAAGAAATCTTGAAACTGCACAGTCGATGCGCCTGACTGCGCATGCGCGAGACCCGTCGTCCGCTGAGGCAGGCTAGCCATCTCGAGTTTGAGCTGTCAAACTTTGTTTTTGATGGCGATGTAGTTGATGAATTTTCGAGGTTAAAATCTCAATCGATTGCGGTAGCGATTCGGAAGGGCTTGGAAAGCTTTATTGGGACCTGATGTTTGACCGTCGCAATTTATTTTGAACAGTTGATTGCTTGCTTTGGTTATTCGGTTTATTTTTCAAGGATTTGCTTCATCTAATTCGAATTGGAAACTAGTGGTCTCATGATGGGTTGAAAAAAAACGAGGCAGGTAGGTGGGAACAGTTTATTAAATTGTATTAATTTGATACAGTAGAGATAATCCAAATTCTTCTGATTAACAGGAAATGTTGGTGAATAAATGCTGTTAAATTGGAAAATTCAAGAATGAGTTTGCAACAGCCAAATAATTGCATCTCTGCGTTCCATTGATACCTTCCATTTAATTTCTTGAGTGCAGAGATCATCGCCACTTTTTTCGGTCGACTAAGGAAATTGTTATGACTCCTTCGAATTCGAAACCATTGCGTGTAACGTATCTTTCAAGTAACTTTGTCGCTAGGAAAAAACATCAATTCCACGAACTTTGAAATTGAAAAATATCAAACTAATTGTTTAAGAAGTTTAAATATTATATCATCTGTGATTGAATTGTGATTTTCTTTTCAAGGAGTCTAGTTTAATTGATTATTCGTAATGCAACGTGTAATAGCAAGCGAATGCATTCTCAGCTTCTGACAAGGTATGCTGATGGATTTTCAAGAAGACACAAGTACAGAAACAGCGACAGCGATACCGGAGACAGCTGTAACTAGCTAGCCGGACAAAATTATCAAATAAAACTAAGTTTAAAGACATTTTTAACTAAAAGTATTAAACATTCCTAGATTTTGATTGTATCAGTTTGGCTAGCAAAACCTATTTTTCGAATTTGATTAGAGACCTGAAACACTATTTTCCTGAACCGAATGACAAAAGTAACGAAACCCAACTTCAAAATAAAAATATCAGTGTGTTTAAATAATTCCTTGACGCTATGAAGTAAAGTCGAAGGTGATGGTCCAACAAAATCACTTGAACACCTGTTGCCTGACGGAACGACCGGATCGAATGGTTGGAATGGTGGCACCGATCGAGAAACCATGGTGAATGCTGGCAAAACGTTTCAATCATCAGGTCAGACAGGACTTTCCTACTGCTGACCAATGTTAAAAGCTCAAGCCTCCTAAAAGAACGTATTTTATCATTGAATAAATGCAAAAATGTTGTATCACTCAGAGATCACAGAATTGGAAATCTACTTACAAGCTCTGATGACCTCTCCGAGGAATAAACTTGAACGTTGACGACTTCAGTCCCACTTCACTGTTTCCTAAACAAAAATAAAAGGTGTTAGTAACGGACGTGCTACTGATGATTTCAGATTCGATTAATTTCTAATCAAATGCATTACCATGAAACGTGAAGCAAAAACTTTTCTTCACAATTTTACTTAGTTTTGACAATCCATTTATTTTTTACTTTATGTGAATAAAGAATATTTTTTCAATAAACGTTATTTTCCCTTACCTGCCCAGTTGTCCAGTTTCAGGTTTAAGTTGAGATTTAATTTTTCAATAAATGATTCCAAGATAAGTTTTGTAACGATGGATTTTGTTTTACCATCAAATCCTTCATTGCGCTGATTGAATTATCTTTTGATATGGACTATCTTATCAAAGCTTGCTAGTAGATGCTTTTTATTTTGATAATTCACGATAAGATAAAATAAATAACAACATAACCTCAACGGTCTACTCTACGCGCGAAAGCTTGACGGCTCTTGCTTTATTCCCTGCAAGTTGCCACCCCTGCTTCACAGCTCAAAACATCATCGCGGGACCATCTCACCGACCAATAAAATTGAATTATTTGGCGCATGCGCGGTCGGACGCATCGACTGTGCAGTATCAAGATTTACTCTCGGTATAGACTCGTTGAGTCTCGCGCTTGGAAAAAAAAATTTTTCAATGTACTTGGCGCGAGACTCTACCGAGTCTCTTGATGATAAAGCCAAAAGAGTGATTGACTCAATAGTTTGGTCAGAAAAAAAGCGACGAACCAATGTAGGATGACAAAAAACGAAATCTTTTCGACAAAGAAATGTATATTATGGTAAACTTATCATATTACAATGTTATGTAGAGTTTATTTATTTTACATTAACTTCTCATCGATGGATGATGAATGACGATGAATACGTTAATAACACGCGAAATAAACGGCAATTTCAGGTATAAAATGTAGTATATAGAGCGGACATTCAGCTGAAAAATATACGCCTATGAAGATACTATCTTTATATTAAAATTATACGTTTGGTTATTCGTCTTTTGCGACGTATATTACACCATCCTGTGTTTATTAGGAATGCCAACGTCGAGAGTTTTATCAACATTGTAAAAAAAATTGTTCTGAAATCTGAAGTAAACTTGAAAATGAGGCGATTTATTAATGACATGAGAATCTACAAGGCTCAGCTCTGCACTGAACAGGCGTAAATTTGCCATTGACAAAAAAAACGACACAGAATTGTTCATCGATCTCGACAAAACTCCGACAATCCATTAGTGCAGGAAATGTGGCAGCGTAAAAGAAAAGCCCAATTCAGCCACTTTGAACGTCGGTCTCTCGGACGCATAGCAAAGATGATCAAACCGATAACGAGTACACCAGTCTGTTCAACTGAAATTAAGTTGAATACCCCACGAAATGAGAAGAATTTATCTCTACTTAATGAAAGTGAAAATTCTAATCATATGAACTCGATGGATAACGGGTTATTTGATGACGTTGAATATTACATGCAAATGATACAATGCCCATTTACAGTTGAAAGATATTCTGTGCCATGCTGCAATCCAATAATCGGGTTTCACACTCAAGATCTCCTATCAGACAAATATGATACGTTAAAAGATAGAAATTGGATCAACGGACATGTTATTGACGCTTTTCTAATAATTACTGCATAATGATTGATAATTGATAGCATAGTTAAGGTTGTATTAAATATGAATACAATTTTTGAATTTAAGTAATTATGATTAAGCAACCATAAGATTCCCAAAAATATCATTATGCCCGATCTCTGCCATAAATGCTTTCGAAACATACCTCAGAGAATGTTCGAAAATCAGGATGAACTATTTATGTGATATCCGATGGAAGACTGTCTCTCTCTTTCTCTCTCTCTCTCTTTCTCGCTCCCGAGAGTGGATGCTGTACACAAGAATCGACTAATTATTCCGTCCTGCGAAAACAATCAAACAAAGACTGTTAGACTGAGCAGAACGAAAACTATAATTATTCCTTTTATTGATCATGCCATATATTTACGTTGATAAGTAAAAAAAACCTGGTAATGACATGATTGTATCAATAAAAAAAACTTAATGAAGTAATCAAGATATTTGAGTTTAGTGTTTCTGGCCGTTTTGTCGAAGACAGTGCTGTGACCGCAATCGTTCACGAAAAAATCCTTCTTTCTTGTCCACAAGATGCGGCATCCCTTTCTGAATGTAGTTATGCCATCGGATTTTCAATGGAGTAACATTTATAGCCTGAGTTCACAATATATTCCAATACGATACGCCATTTCACGATTGTTGACCACAAATATTGACAATCCGAGTTATATTATAAATTATCACATGCTACTTGCTGATGTTTGTGTCAAATTCCTGTATCATGAAGCAATCCAAGTCAATTTGCAATGACCTCAAGATTTATATCATTTGATGAAAGTAGCGGCTGACAAGATTGTCGTAATCATATTATAATTTTTTTCGGTCATTCCTGTATGTAAAAGAACACACTGTTTCAAATTTCAGGTCTCATCAAATCATAAGTTCATGGTATGATTTGCACCAAGTTTGTGGATATTTTTACGTTATTCTATCAGATTTTCTGGAAGCGAGTTAGTGACAGGCTCTGTATGTGCTGCATTGAAGTAACTTTACGATGGTCAGTCGATCGCGAACTCCTAAACGATCATTGAATTTGACTGACGCTACTGTGCATGAATTTCCTAATTTTCTCTGTATGAAGTAGATTTCAGAAGAAAGTTATTTTGAAGTTGGATCCAATGTGACGAACAAAATTAACATTTTTCATACTTTTGATATTCTGTTAGATATAGAATATCGACATCCATTACTAGCTGAATAATTCTGTGCACATAAATAAAATTTGATAAAAAAATAGACGTCGATCGACATGTGTACAAAAAATATTTAAAATGAATGATATAGAAGGGTGTACTTCGGTAAACCCAAAGCGGTCCTCCAATAGGGTTCATATGTGTGAATGCTAACTGATATTCAATGTAGTCTACTGACAAGGGGACCGCCTGACCCCTGACAAACGGATTTCGATCCTTTTCGGGTATGTTATAGAGTGATCCAACCCTGGTACCTGGCTAACGGAATTTTATCCAGTACCGCCCGGTTTCCGAGAGAAGTGACTCTAAAGTATCACACGTACTATATATGGCGAGTGTGGCGTAGTTGGCTAGGGTTGCGGTTCGCACCCTGGAGGCCTGGTTTCATGTCCGGCCCGTGTCAAGTCTTCTTTTTTTTCCTCATTTGTACTGTGCATATTCTTTACATCATACACTTTAGGAATTCGACAATGCAAACTCATCCAACAATACTTAATCACCTATGTTCTACGAACCATTTTTGAAATCCGTAATTCTACCATACGTCGGAAAGAATGGATTCGTATTTATTATTGATTCGTGGGGTGAACAAACCGACCAAACTCTCCACAACCATTTCTTCGTCGATGACAGAAAAGCTTGCACCTGCACTGTCAGACTGATTCCACTCAAATGTACGCCAATTTGCCAACCGTGCGACGTGTATTTTTATCGGCAGGTGAAAATTTCTATTAAAAAACTCCAGAACGCTTCCGAATTGTTGAAGGACAGCAGAGAGATCACTTCAAGGGAAAATTCTATAAAAATTCATTCATTGCTCCTACATCAATTTAGCGCCCCTGTATTCACGCCGATGATCAAATATGCGTGGTACGCATCAAAGTTTATTGACGTGAAGACAAATTTTCAAAATTTAAATCAACGATGCTTTCCGGTTTCGCCTTTGAAAAATTCGTGTGCGTGTGAGGCCGTCGGTTTTATAAAATGTGCGTGGTGTTCCGAGGTCCTTTGCTTTGGCTGCTTTTACAATAAGTATCACTCGGAATCCTGTGCAGCAAGCAATGCCAATGACTCAGACGGTGAATAATTTAACGAGCATATGTAATCGTGATAAAAAATAAAATAATTTCGATGTTAAATATGCCATTATAATTTATTCCATTTCCCGATAAAAAAGGTTCGTAGAATAAAGGTAATTCGCTGATTCGCTAACTTTTCGCGAACTCAGCGATGTTATTCAGACGGGAAAAAGCACGGGCTTACAAGCACGCTTTCCCGTTGAGCGAGGAAGCCCAAGTCTTACCGAGATTTTATTGAAGTTATTTCGAACCGATCTAGGGGGCGGCGCGGACAAAATTCCACCGACCCCCAAATGAGGGCCACCCAAATACACGTGCATCAATGCATGTACCGGGAGTATTCGTGTATGCGGGTCACTCGGGTCGGCTCCGCACAACATTTGGCGTGAAAAAATTAAAAGAAAAAAAAAAACGGTTTTCTACCTGTACAAGTAGAAGACAATCAGCGTGAATAAGGAACGGCGGAATGGCAGTGCCGTAGACGCCAAATGTTGTGCGGAGCCGACCCGACTGACTCGCATACACGAATACCCTCGGTATATCAAGTGTAAGTGGGCCTCGCGTTGTTACGATTAGTGGCCGCCAAAGCTCACGACACCACCGTACGACCGACCCGTAACAATCTCCGATTGGACGCTCCTCAGCCGACCAACGGTTTTCGCTGAGTTAACGAAAAGTTAACGAATTAGCGGAAAGTTACAGAATCGCAAACCAAGTCAATTTTATCTGATTGACAGTTGAAAAACATATGTTATGTATGTTTTACATAGCCAAGGTTAGTAGACAAAAAATGTAAGTAATGAACTAATATCTTATTATGGCTTATAGATTTTCTTTTTCATTGTAACGGACCGTGAGGATAGTTACGAGTTTTCAAATTAGTGGAATTGGTTTACGTGTTACAAGATGTAGGTTATTTTATTCAAAAGATGAAAACTGGTCCTGACGGAGGATGGAATAACAATCAACAATCTAGTAGTAAAACTTATAACGAAAAGGGATGGTGAGAGTCGTGGAAGGAACTTTGAGTTAGGAGGGGAACCAGTAAGGGTAGAGGATTGGGTCTGTTTAAGATAAACATAAGGTTGCGATGCGAAGAAATAATATTTTGAGAGTTGGGGTGCGAACTAAAGTTTTAACATTTATAATATAACATTTACGTGAACGGGGGTAAAAAGTGACTACAATGTTGAAGATTGGAAATAACACACACTTCACTAGGAAACACATTTCGTTAGGCTCTTTCCGAGAGATAAGATATATGACATAACTTATTGATCATAAAAGATTGAAAAATTACAATCGGTTGAGATTAGAACGTTCTCATCGGTCTTCTTGAGCTGCAGGTGTTTAATCAGATATTTCTAGACGCGTGATTTTACGTAAAAAATCATACAAGACCTAACATGATCGCATATACAGGGTGTCCCATTTTAAACAATCCAGCTGAATATCTCGAAAACTAATGGTTGTAGAGAAAAATGTTGCGAATAAAATTTGTTGGGTTTTGAGGGGGAACACTTGATAATAAATGGGTGTTGAATTTTTATGGGGTTTTATGGGGTTTTCACAGGGTAACTTTAGTTTTTTAAATAGAAACCCCCATTTTTTAGTGCAGATTCGGAATCTGCAGGGACAAATACAATACTTTTGTGAAAAACTTTTTTTTTTTTTAAGTTTAATTTCTCATCTTTTGTTTGCTTGGAATATATTTTTTTTATTGTAAAAATATGAGGCAAGAGAAAAAAATATCACGAGTGAAGAGTTTTTTATTTTTATTAATTCATCATGAAAAGTCATTTTTTAAATTCATTACTCACTTTGAGAATATTATTGTGAATAATATAATAAATAACATTCTCAAAGTGATCAATGAATTTAAAAAATGACTTGTCATGATTATTCAATAAAAAAAAAAAACTTTTTACTCTTGACAATTTATTCTTTCAGTTCATATTTTCCATGGAAATTTTTTTTTTTATTGTAAAAAAAAATATTTCACCCAAAAAAAGGATAAGAAATTGGACTCTTAGAAAAAAAAGGTTTCCCACAAAAGTATTGTATTTTTGTCTGTAGATTCCGAATTCACACTAAAAATAGGGGTTTCTATCTAAAAAATTAAAGTCCTTATGAAAACCCCATGAGATCCTATCGAAATTTAAAACCCATATTATTATCAAATGTCCCCCTCAAAAGCCAACAAATTTCATCTGCGACATTTTTCTCTACATCTATTAGTTTTCGAGATAATCAGCTGGATTGGTTAAGATGGGACACCCTGTATAATGTATGAAAATAATATACGTAATCTATTACGATTTTGATATGATCATATGTGAGATCTGGTCCCATTTTCTTATACAGGGGTTGGAAAATTGCAATCGATTGCGATGAAGACGCTCTTATTATTCTGCTCGAACAGATGTTCGGTTAGTAGGTACAGTCAAGGAAAGTGATTCTGAAGCGCCGTATTTCAGGTTTCCGAGCAACCGAACATACACGTTGTTTTTAATTGTCTTTAAGTTGGTATGTTGATATGTAGTTGAAGCAACATCTGCTCTCGCGATATATTAGTGATCTGCTCTGCGCGGGATAGGGGACTTCGTCAGTTATTATTAATGAATCATTAAAAGTTATGTCATTGACTAAAGATTTGTAAAGACGGCCAGGTTAATGGGGTCTGTCGAAGCTCGATTTTTCAGCTGTGCACGACCGCCCTCTTGATGACCTCGAGCATTTTTAGCCGAACTACGCTACCGTCCCGGTCCAATGAATAAAACAGTTTCCTGACAATGATCTTACCATTCGGGCACACAGGGTAAGGCAGTTTAGAGTTTGAGGTCTGATATACCGACCTATGAATATATGGGGCATTCGGCGATTAGCAAACGCTCACCGTCGGCGATCTTTTTTCCAATTTTCATTTTCATGCCACATTTTCTCCGCAAAGGTTCATTTTTTTCCCTCCCTCTTATCAATAATTTCGGCAGTGATTCATTCTGTAGACAAAATATAGGTGTTTTTTTTAATTCTGAAAATATTCCCCGAGATTCGCCAACAAATTACGATCATTTTAAAACTGATAAGAAAGCTGGATCAATTTTCTTCAAATTGTTCAACAAATTTGGAGAGAAAACTTCCCGAGGAATGAGTATGGTAACGTGTTCTAAAAATTAGAAAAAATATTTGTGGAGTACTTCGAAATTTTTCAATTGTGTCACAAGAATAAAAAACGCGAATTTCAGCCTATTACACGAAATCCGCTAAATTTTCGAGAACACGATGAAACCGCCGGTTCTGAAAAATATTTGAAAGTACCGCAAACTGACAGACAAATGATAAACTTGATAATCCTTATTGAATTATATGATTTTTCTCTTTCTTTAGTTCAAAACTCAGTAGATGTTTTTGGGAAAGTGCAGCAAGAAGTTTTTTCCATTTGTGAGATGGCCGAATATTTGAAAGGTCTAAATTTGAATGAAATGGACTCTGAATGCATTGTATCTCCTCCTAAGGTATCAAATATTAGAATTTGCAGTCATTCGGGACGACTTAGATGTAATTTTTGGTTTCTATAGAAGTTACAATAGACGAATACTTGAATATTCCTTTTCAAACTTTGCGATACGGAGCAATGTGGTTTAATGCATATCAAACAAGGAAGGGAAGCGATCTTACGAGCGGATGGGAAAGAGGAGAGGTGTTCTAGAAAAGGTTTGGTCATTTGATGGTTGTTGATTTCTTAGCCGAAGTTATACAAAGCTTCGTTTGAACAAAAAAAAATTGAGTTTCATTAACCACTGCCTGAATGACGATACTTGTCCCATTTGATTGACATGGGATTCTTACACTTCTTAGACTTTAATTGTTTTCGTGTTTATTATATTCATTACCTCATAAAATATTGTTGATCCTACTACTGTTCTGACCTATTTAGATGGACAAATTTTTGCAAATTTTTTACTTTTGAAGAGGTCCAAATTTATTTGAAAATATTCGAAGATCATTAAAAAATACGCTGAAGATAAATTTAGATCTCTTCAAAAGTCGTTGAAAAAATTTAAAAAAATTTGTCCATCTAAATAGGTCAGAACAGTAGTAAAATCAACAATATTTTATTAGGTAATGAATATAATAAACACGAAAACAATCAAAGTCTAAGAAGTGCAAAAATCCCATGTTAATCAAATGGGAGGAGTATCGTCATTGAGGCAGGGGTTGATGGAACTTTAATTTTTTTTTTTTCTTTTTCATAATGGTTTTTAGGCTATAAACTAATGATTTGGACCATACCCAAGTGTAAAAAGTCAATTTGGAAAATAACGGACACCCTACTGTACATATAATTGAGGAATGGGAAAGGAATTTTTTTTAAATGAATACATTTGTTAAATTTTTATATCGATATAATTATCGTTTATTATTAATTTAATAAAAATTGAAATTTGAAACTGTTTTGGCGCCGCGGCCGGTGCCTCTTTTGGCACCGCGGCTGCGGCCGCCCGCCTTCCCCCTTTCGCGTTTTCTATTCTCCACGGGTTTGCTGAAACAAAAAGTTTAAACTTATACTTCAGTGTTGACTGAAAGTTAGTAGCAGTGGTGATGAACTGTTATTATTGGCGGTAGGAGAGGGGTTGGAGGGAGGGGGGGCCACCCGCCCACCCACTTCCCCCCCTTCCTCCAGGGGGTTACTTGGACTATGTCCACTGCTTAGATGCTTCTTCTTCATCTCGACGTTTCGGGCGCTGAAATCTGCTCCCGTCCTCAGGATGGTAGTCTGGCGATTTCCCTCAACAGAGTGATCAAATTCCGTGCTCCCACCGGTATATATAGGTTGGTTGTCCAAGTAACCCCCTGGCGGAAGGGGGGGAAGTGGGTGGGCGGGTGGCCCCCCCTCCCTCCAACCCCTCTCCTACCTCCAATAATAACAGTTATACTTCAGTGATTATTCATCATACATTCGATAAAAAGGAAAAGCAAAAGAAAAATCAAATGATACCGATGTCCCACTTAACCTAAAATCCGCATCTTTGGACATCATAATTTGTTTCTCCCACCTTGATGAACTTTTTCAGGTGTGGCCCGTTGGAGAATCGAAATTTAGTAAAGTTGGAAACACCCTTGTGTACACGCAAGTGAATTTAAACAGCTAGGACTTGAAAACTACTAGCCCAGTCGAATTAGACCAAAAAAGGGGCTGACCCGAAAAAAATTGTAAGTAACAATTTTCCTTCGGAAATCGTTGGGGGGGGGGGGGGGTCACTGGCAGTCTAGAGTTCGGTTTTCGGGATCCGCACCCCGTTGCGCCATCTTGAATTTAAGGTTTATTCGTTGAATAACTTGTTTATTTTCAATTTTACACGAAAAATGGTAATTACCGAAGTTGTTTGGAATTGAATTTCCTACAATTTTGGCTTCCACCAATTTTTCCCTAGGATCGATATTTTTCGATTAAGACCCAAAAAGAGGTGGAGGTGAACCTAAATATTCTATTATCTCGTTTGTTATTGATTCTTTTCCGTATAAACGATGATAAACTAACTTGTTGACAATTGAATTTGCTACTTTGCTAATAATTTTTAATTTTTTTTTTTCAATTTTTAATTTTTAATTTTTTTTTTTTTTTTTTTTTAATTTCAAACAACCTTGGTAATAACCATTCTTCATGTAAAATTGAAAATGAACGAGTTGTTCAATAAACAAAAATTCACCCTCAAATTCAAGATGGGGGATGAAGCAACGGGGTGCGAATTGCGAAAACCAAACTGTAGACTGCCAGTGACCCCCCCCCCCCCCGCAACGATTTCCGAAGGAAAATTGCTACTTACAATTTTTTCCGGGTCAAACCCTAATTCGACTGATAAATACATATTTATGTTATTATAAGATGAGATTGAATGAAGAAATAGTTACCCATTATTTTCCACCGCGGAGGCCTCCCCCGCGCTGCCGCCTTTCTCGCCCTGTTCGCTGAAATTAACACGTCGATGCATTTACACCTGGCATTTGATTGAAATATGACATTGATCGTCTATGATCTGCATTCTAATTAGCGTATTTGACTGAAATGATTATTTACCTTTTTTTATCGGCAACGGCCGCTTCGCCTTGCGTTCGCGCCGGCGTCTCGACGGCCGGCGCATCGTTTATCTTGTTTTCTGTAATTTTAGAAAATGTCTCTGTGAAATAGTGAAAAAAATACAAAAAATCGCAATATTTAAGAATTAATTGGAGCGAATGAAGTAATTGTAATAACACCAACTCGATGTTCATTCGCTTTCTACAAAATTTTCCGCGACAAAGTGGAAAGAATGGAACACTTGATTATAGGTATACGTACCATCAGCCATGGCTTGCTGTTGTAAACTGAAGAAGTTCGCGCTCGCGAGGCTTACGACCGTTGCCTGTGTAACTGCGCGCGTTGACATTCCTCAGTCAACGCTGCGCAACGGCTCCCCGGCTTAAGTTTACGAATATTCATCTTTTATTTGTAAATTTCAATCTCAAAATATGCACTCAGTATGATTTTTTTTTAATTTCCATTTTTTTTTCGTCTATCTATTCAACTTCCTGAAAAATCAAGCGATTAGAAAAAATGAGGGGGTCAAAATGTTTGTTTCGAAATACTCCTCCGTTAAAGATTATTTTGAAAATCATTCATGTTTTAATTCAATCAGTTTTTTTCAATTTTGAGCATGAATCGCATCTTCTATGTTGATTGTCTCCTTCGATTTTTTTCATTTTTTTTATCACAAACTGTTATTTATTTGAAGAATTTTAAACCCAGTTTCATAGTGGGCAATTCATTCTTTCTTTTTTTCTTTATTATTTTATTGTCTCTGTTTCCTCAAATCAAATGAAATTAAATTAATTCTAAAATGTCTATTAATTTGAGAAAACAGAAACAATTAAATAATTTTAAAAAATAGAAAGAATGAATCGCCCGCTTTGAAACTAGGCTCAAAATTTTTTGAATAAATAACAGTTTTTCATCAACAAAAAATGAAAAAAATCGAAGGAGACAATCAACATAGAAAATGCGATTTATGCTTAAAATTGGAAAAAAACTGATTAAATTGAAACATGAAGGATTCTTCACATCATCTTAAACGGAAGAGTATTTCAAAACAAACATTTTGACCCCCCTATTTTTTCGAATCACTTGATTTTTCAGGTAGTTATAGATAAACGAAAGAAAAAAAAAATATGGAAATTGAAAAAAAATCCTACTGACTGCATATTTTGAGACAAAAATTTGAAAAAAATTAGGTGAGTTCCTTATTATGAGCTCAAAATGGGGTAAAAATTGGCAAATTTAAAGAATGCAAAAGTCCAGCAGTTACTGATTTGGCGTTAAATTCCCCATATACTATAAAACCAATAAACACAAATCAAAAATAGATAATAATATGGTGATCATCATTTTCGGGTGAAACGAATTTCAATCCCCCCCCCCCCCCCCCAAATCTGTTCTAAATCCTTGGCTAACAATGTGTCCGGAACATCAGGACCTTAGCTCAATGGAAACACGTGCACCACCGAGTTTCGAACGTTTTGTTTGGATAAAAAATAGCCTCCACCACCACACGGCTCATTTTCAGGCAAAAAGCGAAATTGTGGTAAAAAACGAATATCTTCTATCACGTGGTTCAAATTTTTCGTATAAAAGTAGAAACAATTCGCAACTAATAATTTTGCTCTTTTCTTGGTTTTTGATTCTTGATTTCTGTGCGGGATGAAATATGGAACGAAAAATATTTCTGAGTTGCAAATTGTTTCTAGTTTCATAGAAAAAGATTAGAACTCTGCAATAAGAAATACGTGTATTTATATACCCATTATAATGAATATGAACAAGCGTGTGATTCGGTTGATCACGATGGGCCAACCCTCGAACTTCCCGCGCAGAGAATATTCTTTTATCGTTTGCAATATATTTTCTACGAAATATGATTGTTTCAATTATTATGATCATGATGGATCGTTCAATTTTTTCGAGAACTACTGTATGGATTGATTTCAAAATTCAATCAGATCTGAGTTGGCGCGAATCCTACCGATTCAGACCAAGATCATCTGAATCCGTTGATCCATTCTCGAGATATCATCAAAAAACATTTCATTTCTTGACTAACTCAAAAGCTACTGGACGGATTGAATCCAAAATCTGATCAGTTCCAAGTTGAAAAAAACTACATCGAGTTGAGAGTCTAAAAAATATAAAATGGGTTGAAAAATCATTCGTAGCAAAAAAACATGAAGAATGCTGGAGTAGATATTCTCAACATACATCGCGTTACTAATGCCATGAGGTCGTAAGCGCCAAAAACTCGATTTAAGTGCCAGAAGGTCGTATAATTTTTTTTTTTTTTCTGGATTCGCTTCGGAATCACCAATAACGTGTAGATCAATTGAAAATGGGAAAATCGAAAATTAGAAGCAGAAGGTCGTATGTCCGAGTACATACGACCTTTTGGCTTTATTTTCAGTAAAAAATCAGGAAAATTAAAGCCAGAAGGTCGTATCCATCATTTTTTTTTTTTTCCTCGGATTCGCCATGAAATTGATGGAAACACATAGATCCATCGAAATTCCCGCAAAAAAACCATTTTTGGCGGATACGACCTTCTGACTTTAGTTTTACGGAAAAATCCCGCAAATTAAAGCCAGAAGGTCGTATCCGCCATTTTTTTTCCCCCGGAATCGTCTGGAAATTGACAAAAAGGCGTATTTTCATTGTAATTCCAAAAAAAAAAACAATTTTTGGTCGATAGGACCTTCTGGCTGTATTATTGAGAGAAGATCAGGAATTTTTCCTGTTTTCTCGGCTACGATCACTTCTCATTGGTTATTTTTCGTAGAAAATGTGATTCTGAAATTTCTCAAAAATTAAAATAAAATCAAAATCGAAATTTCTATTCTTCAATCAGAAAAATTGCAATATTTTTTTTTCATTTTGAACAAGTGATTATTTCGTCAGATTTTCTTTTCACCGCCACTAATTCGTCTCTGTTCGTGAATAACGTGATTTCTGGAATTTTGATCGATACGACCTTCTGGCTTTATCTTTCCCGATTTTCTCTCAAAACTAAAGCCAGAAGGTCGTATCGACCAAAATTTTCGATTTTCAGAATTTTGATGGATTTATTCATAGTTGTGAGTTTTTAGGCGAATGGCGTAAGAAAAAGAATTGTACGACCTTCTGGCTTTAAGAAGACCAAAAGGTCGTATAATGTCGCTTACCACCTTATGGCATTAGTAACGCGACATATTGAGTTCAATACATTCTAAAAATGGTTCAGAAACCAGCCAACATAATTGGGTATTAATACAAATGCCCTATATAATACAGTTGGTATAAATGATTCCATTTTTGTAGGCTGTAGAGGTCAAAAAGTCGCACGGTCGATATATAGCAGACCTACTTATTGGCACAGCTAATCATAACCAGGTCACTGCACAGTCCTTCCGTACCGGCAAGACCGGTAATTTGGAAATCTGCCATCACCCTCGTGCCCCGCGGTGCCCCCGGACCGGGCTTCAGAAAATTACCCGTGGCTGGCCGTCTTTACAAATCTTTAGTCAATGGTTATGTGAATTGATGTTCTCTGGAAAAACAAACAAACGCAGTCTCATCAAGAGACTCGGTAGAGTCTCGCGCTCAGTACAATAAAAAAAAAGTCAAACGCCGCGCGAGACTCGACAGAGTCTATATACCCGAACGAAAGCTAACTGGCGTGGTGGGGATACAGTATTTTCCTAATTCCTTCCGCTTCACGATATTCCGGGGATTAAAATAATTTTCTCAGAATGGAGACACAAAGAACTTCCATTTGAGTGCAACTTCAATTGAATCAGTGTTACGGAAAGCTGAGATATGATTAACTTCAGTTTCCGAGTACCCGTTTCGTCTGAAAAAATTTTCGTCTCCTTCTTCAGACCAAACATCTACACGAATGACAATTAGGAAAGAGTGGCGACCACTAGACAGCAGAGATATACTAAGTACTCGACATTAGTTGCCAGGTGGCGCTCTTGTCGACGCTGTGACGTAGATCGAGAATCGATTGCCCAAGACCACGGAGTACGGACAGCCAGACTCCCGAGACAGAGCTGTCAGTTCTGTTCATATTCGTACATCTGAACATTTTGCAAATTTCATTCTTTTTTATGCTTCCTATACTTACTTATTACGATAGAATTCACATTTGAAGTGGATAACAATCTCTCATGAAATGACGAAGCGCGAAATTTTGAGGTTGGGTTATAGGTACGGTTATTGAATCGCATGAAGTTGAGTCTACAACATGAATTAATGAGTAGCAAGCTTTCATTCAACGTGGCAGGTCTCCAATAGGTTATCATCCATTTACAAATATTTTCGTATATTTAATGGGTCAAATATTTCATATTCAGTACATGCACACAAGGAGATATATTCACAGGGCTTGGAAAGCAACGAATGATAGCGTGTGTCATTATTTCAGGCCTCTGTGCTTTCAACATATTTATATTATGCTACCACATTTAATATTACTGCTTATCGAGGGATTCAGACGTTATAAATTGCATCAGCGTACATGCATCAAGATGCTCATAGAAACAATTGGCAGAATGCTGATAACTAAGTGAGCCTAGCGAGCTAAGATATAGAAAAACCCAATCGTGCGAGCGTAGCGAGCGAGCACAATTATTAGGTAGTCAAGAAAAATGTTACTAAAAGTATTCATGTTATACTACCGTATTGAACATTACTGCTTAACAAGGCATTCAGATGGTATGAAATGCATCACCGTACGTAGTCAAGCAAAATTTTAGAAAAAGTATTTATATCATACTTCCACATTCAACATTACTGCTTATGAAGGAATTGGGATGGCATGAAATGTATACCATATGTGCGTTGAGCTCCTCATAGACAGAATTGGCAGAATGTTGACAAGCGAGCGAGGATATAGAAATACCCAAACGAGCGAGCGTAGCAAGCGAGCACAATTATTAGGTGGTCAAGAAAAATTGTACAAAAAGTGGTGATATCAACCCCAAAAAGCACCTGTGGTGCAAAAACCTTCCGCCAAGTACAATAATGTGGTCACTACCCAAAAAAAAAAAAATCTACCAACGAAAATCCCTCCTTAACAAAAGTGGTACTATGAAAATGTCTACTAACAAAAGGATTGAAATCAGATACAATTGCCAAGTACGTGTCTTCTGTATAACGAAAGTTGACAACCGAAGAACAAAAAATCGAATAGTCTTGTACTCGTTCACTCACACAAGACTATTCGATTTTTTGCTGTCCTGTTGTCAACTTTTGTTATACAGAAGACGCGTACTTGGAAATTGTATCTCATTTCAATCCTTCCGTGATAGGACATTTTTATAGTACCACTTTTGTTAAAAAGGAATTTTTGTTGGTGAATTTTTTTTTTTGGGGGTAGTGATCACATTATTGTACTTGGCAAAAGGTTTTTGCACCACAGGTTATCTTATACGGAAAATCCATCTCTGTATCCACAGTAGGATGTTATCTGAAGCTCTCTTCGGGAGAAATAAGATGTATGACATAACTACTTGATCACCAAAGGTTGAAAAATTGCAATCCGTTTAGATTGGGACGTTTTTCCGGTCTTTTCGAACAGGTGTTCAGTTAGATACTTTTGAAACGTAAGCTGAATAGCTATGACTCGACAAGGAAAAAAACAGAAACTGTTCACTACTACTACACGTAATCTTATGTGGAAAATCCACGTATGTATTTAGGGTGTTCCAAGCCACGACCGCTTTCAATTCTGTTTTCCTGCTAGTATGCTGTAGAGCGTCACGAAAAAAAAAAGATCACCAAAGTTTCAGAGTCTTTATATGAATTTATTTTTCATTAAACGCTCGATCAAGTGGAATCACTGTTAACCACAATCGGTTTTAATGAAATTCACACAGTACATCCTTCGTAGTAAAATAACAATTTTAAATCCAAAGCGAAGATGAGCAGCCATTTGGTTTGGGAGATAAGAACAAATCAATTTGAAAAACAAGTCAAAAATTCGATCTGTTCTACGGAGCGGCTCTCATAAATCTTTGGAATGATCAGATTTTCATTGGATATCAAAATATGTTGTCCGTAGACCGCATTTTTTTTCCAGTCGGACGATTTCTATTTATTGACTTTGTAAACCTGAAAAATGCTGCAGTGATAAAGGAAATAATTTAATTTCCATACTTTTGCGAATTGATGTCAAGTCATTGATCCTTGCTCATGCAATATGCGTGTAGTCGTATAAAAGTAAGAATAAACTCAGAAAAAAAAGGTGACGACAAAAAGTTCAGCATAAAGGATTTCGACATGGGCCGCAAAATCTCCACGCCGCACAGTGGTCCCAAACCCCGAAAAGCTGGCCAAAAGTCCCAAAAAAAAATATTTTTTCCAGGAACTTTCAATGGTTGGAATAGTTGTAGTGGTACCCCTAGTATGTATTATGCCGGTTAAGAAAGGGGTACCGTCCCTACCTGGCTTGGGAACGCATTCCGTTCGTGAGCGTTAGAGCAGCTGCATCGTTTACTCGTCGCGCGTCGAAAATAAGACAAAGTTAAGACACCTGTAGAATCGCGAAAAGTGAACGGATTTTGGTTCTCCAAAATGGATTCTTCTCCGGAAAGTAAGTACAATTTGAATGTGTTGCTTGAAATTATTGTTAACAATCTATGAAATAGTAAGTCATTAATAAAAGTAGTGGTATTTTTCTTGGTAATGTTCTGAAAAGTCGTGTCAGAAAAAGCAATAAGTCAAAACCCTCGTCGAATCCTGCCCTGAAACTAAATGGAAACTGTTGCTTAGACATTTTTTCAAAACATATCCAAAAATTAGCTGCATCTGGCTGCGACTTCGGTTTTGCGGATAATTTTTGTGCGATGATGCGTGCACTAAGGTGGTCCTTGTTTAGGATATGTTCTTTTCTCTTTTAAAATGGTGGTTAATCGATTTCAAATAAATAAGTAAAAATTCGTGAAAAATTTTAGTTCGATATTTTAATTGTATCCTGCCCCCTCCTCCCCCCGGACAGTAAAAGTTTTAAATGGGAGATACTTGTAATGGAAAAAGCCGCTTGGAAAATTTGTAGGAAATTTTTATTTTTACTTATCTATTTGAAATCGATTAATCACCATTTTTGAAAGAAAAAACAACATACTCTCAGTAAGGACCACCCTAGTGTGCACTATCTGCAGTTTTCGTAATTCTCGCGTCTGTAATATTGTTTATAGGAAATTGGTAAAGATAATTCTTCTATTAATGTTATTTTTCCATTTTCTACAGAAAATCTGGATAATACCGAAGCGATTTCTTTCACGAGGAAGGAAATTTTCGTATTTTTGAAATCGGTATTAAACGAAAATATCAACGTTGTTACTGACATTGTTGAAAAGGAGGTGTCAAAAAAATCAAAGCATCCATACATTTTGCCGAAAAGTGTGAAAGATGCTCTAAGTAAATTAGTATCGAATTTCAAAAAGAAGTGGCAACAAGCGACCAGGAACGAAACCAAATTCTTCCGGAAATTCGATGAGTGGCTCAACGTTCCGGTGTCTTTCACAATTAAAGAAGAAGGTTTGAAGACTCCCATGGAAAAGACAATGAGGCGTCCTTCTACGGAAAACACAATGGGGCGTCCTTCCACGAGCTGGGACGATTCAAGTGATCGGTCAAAACGTAGGAGGACAGAAAAGGTTCGAAACGAACATACCGTCCACGAATTGGCTTACGCTACACAAATGAGTCTCCGAGCTTCTGGAAATTTACAAGCTTCAAAGGTAATTAGGGATGTCACAGAAGGGAGTCCATCAAAAGCATCACAGTACCGTACGTCTATTGAACGCGTTTCAGAAGATGTACTGTCAGGCAACGAAGCATTATCACTTGTAGTAGAAGGTAAAATGACCAAAAGTCAATACCAATTAATACGTTCTGTAAGCGTGCAAAAAAATTGTAAATTATACCCGCCTTATAAATGTGTATTGGATTCTAAAAAAAAATGTTACCCTGCACAGTCAGAAATTTCTGTAACTGAAAGTGGAGCCACAGTTGGACTTCAAGCATTGCTAAATCATACAGCTGAAAGATTATTAATGGTACAATCGGACATTATTGGAAGTCTTTCTGACAACAATGTTGATAATTTAGAATTGATATGCAAGTGGGGATGCGATGGCACATCTGGTCAAAGCACTTACAAACAAAAATTTAGCGATGGAGACGGCAATAAATCGGATGCCAACATTTTCTTTATTTCACTGGTTCCCTTGCAAATCTTTGATAAAGTCAATCCACACGTGATTATTTGGAAAAATCCACGTCCTTCATCGCCAAGATTTTGTCGGCCAATTAAAATTGAATTCTTTCATGAAACTGCCGAAGCAACTAGGGCAGAAGTTGCTTGTATCGAAGCGCAAGAGAAAAACCTCGTGCCCTTTCAAACTGTAATTGGCGGCAAAAAAATTAACATCAATTTCAAACTTGTGTTGACGATGGTAGATGGTAAAGTTTGTAATTCTATCACAAATACATCATCAAGTATGCGTTGTTACCTTTGTGGTGCTACGTCCAAAGAATTTAATGACATTGACAAGATGTTGCAAAGACCGATTAATAAAGATCACTTCGAATTCGGAATATCGTCGCTGCATGCTTGGATATGGTTTTTTGAATGTTGCTTACATGTAGCTTACAAATTAGAAATCAAAAACTGGCAAGGGCGCAAAGAGGATAAAGAAAATGTTGATAGAAGAAAAAAAAATATACAACAAGGTTTTCGTGAAAGATTAGGGCTTCTTGTTGATCAACCAAAACCAGGCTATGGAAGTTCTAATGACGGAAATACAGCTAGGAGTTTTTTCGAAAATTCTGAAATTTCCGCTTCGATAACGGGAATTGATGAAGAATTGATAAAGCGATTCCATGTTGTGTTGCAGGTAATTTCTTGTGGTTTCGAAATCAATATACCTAAATTTCGCAAATACACTGAAGATACTGCACGAAAATTTGTCGAACTATATTCGTGGTACTTCATGCCAACAACAGTACACAAAATTCTTATTCACGGTCATGGAATCGTGGAATCTTCGTTACTTCCTATCGGACAAATGTCTGAAGAAGCTCAGGAATCATGTAACAAGTATATTAAGAGATTCCGAGAAGATTTTTCACGAAAATGTAGCCGCATCAACAACATGAACGACATTTTTTGCAGACTTTTAGTAATGTCAGATCCACTAATATCCAGTTTGCGAAAACTTCCTCCAAAGAAACTAAGATCGTTATCTCCATACGCGGTTGAACTATTGATTTCACCTTCAGTTCCAGAATCAAGTCAGATTCTTTTTAATTACACGAGCGATACATCGGACGATGATGACACTTCGCAGGACAGCGATTAATTGTAAGAAATGCTCAAATTATATCGATCAAAAATATTAATATTAATTTGTAATTATTATAAATATTCATTGTCATTGTAATAATGATTAATTACTGTATTCCAATCCTCTTCTTCCCAAATCTTTTTGACTTCGGATTCGTAATCAGCGACCCCGAAAACCCCCGAGTACAGACTTTCACCCGAATTGAATACGTTTTTGAAGAAATTTTCCGCCATATTGGATCCGCCATTTTGTTTTTCTCCATTTTGACTTCGGATTCGTAATCAGCGACCCCGAAAACCCCCGAGTACAGACTTTCACCCGATTTGAATACGTTTTTGAAGAAATTTTCCGCCATATTGGATCCGCCATTTTGTTTTTCTCCACTTTGACTTCGAATTCGTAATCAGCGACCCCGAAAACCCCCGAGTACAGACTTTCACCCGAATTAAAAACGTTTTTGACTTTTGGCCAGCTTTTCGGGGTTTGGGACCACTGTGCGCCGGAGCCATAACCAATATGCCACTGACCCGGCCAAATATCGCATCAGCTTGAAGTTTCCGAAGTATGGTGTTACTCTTATGTAACTTGTGACCATGATTTTCTCGAAAATGACTGAGGTTACGAAGTCAATAATTCAAGGAATCATCATATGGAAACAAGAATATAATCTACGCAAGAAATATTACTACATTTCAGATCGAAATTTCATCGTTTCGATGATTTGCGAGACCTCTCCCGTAGAAGGTGTCAGTTTTTTTATTCTAATAATATGCTCGTATCTCCACAAATTAAGGTACGACCAGCTTCATGCTCAAAACTCAAAAAACGGCTACCTTTTTACAAGAAATTTCTTTTGTAAATTTCATCGAAATCGATTGTGGCTAACATTGATTTTGCATAATCCAGAAATTACTGGGTATAGTGTCGAGTTGTCTGTGACTGATTGCGAGGTTTCACGGAAACCTCTTGGTGTGTGGATTAGGCCTACTGCGGATACCACATTGAGAGAAAAAAAAAAAAAAAATGTGCCCACTACTTCACCTCCAGGTGGTGTGGACAGGAATTGGATGATGGTTGATTTGTTATATAACGAAGAGGCAAGTATACCTATAGTCGTTTATAATTAGCAAAAATTCCAAGTAAAAACGAGTATTTGTAAAACTTTGTGCGATATCGACCGCTTTACGTCGCTGTGGATAAAAAACTATTTGACCTACAGAAAAAAAAAAGCTTCGGGGAAAAGTTGTGGGAAATTATTTATTCTACGACATTGATGATAACCATATTGGTCGTAAGACCGAGCTACCAGCGTGAATGGCGGCTCGCCAAGGTCGAAAACTCAAAGAATTACTCAGGGCCTCAAAATATTTCTCTCATCCGATAATCAAACCCCATTTAAATTTTGTGAGCTAACTGCCGTTTTTATTTATTTTTTTTTGCTCTGGTAACCAGGCAACAGACATATTCCAATAACTCATTGAAATTTCAGTGAAACAATATAAAAATGGATGCGAAAATATCCTTTTGGTCGCTGACTCCAAATCTGTGGTCAGTATGGCGGACCCAATTTGCCAAAAATTACCTGATTGTGTAATATTTGGTATACTCGCACTGAGAGAAAAATACGGTATAGTCAACCATAATCTAACCATTTTTAATTGTTATATAGGGCCTCAACCTTTCAAACATGGTTGGGCACACTAAAATTATAATACTTTCGGGAACCATATAAAATAGTTATTCGAACTACTTACAACTATTGAGCGTGGTTGGAAAATGTTTGCAACCTTGCAATTCTAGGTCAACTAACCATGATGAAAATAAGTTGACCCAACGGCCTATGGATTTTTTCACCATAATTATGGCTCACCCACCAATTCAACATGCACTGATAAAAAAATTATAGTTGTACTAACAATTTTTCAACTATAAACAATAGTGATTATTCGGACTTAAAATAATTTATAGTACCTGTTACCGATGAAAAAATGGTTTGTAGAACTAAAATTTCTAGTCATGAGTACTATTCGCTCAACTATTTGTGTATGGTAAGAAGTACAATATACCCTATCTACTATGAATAATGTTCAACCATACTATATGACATCAGTTGTATTTACCAAGTCCAACAGTCTGGTCTACTATGGTGGTATTTTGTAAAAAAAAACAACTCGAATGGTTAAATACGGCCCCTGCTGCACGGAAAAAAATAAATCCAGCTGGTAATGTATTTATTACAATGTATGATGCGTTGAGCTGCACCTACTAATTGTAATCAACCGCATATTGATACTAAGTAAAGATTTTAAGACTAGAAAAACATCGCATGATTTCGAGGCCGGGATTCGATCCGGGACTTACGCATTCGCTCGCATTACTAGTCGCACGCTCTACCGACTACGCTAAACTATTTATTAAAATAATATATTACTCTTTCGTATTTATTTAGAACTCAGTATCTGTCCTAATGATACCAGCGTTTTGATCCAGCTAAGACATCTTAAATGAATATCCGATTCCCAAATATCTTCTTAATTCAATTTCATTCCTGGAGTTCCGATAGTTCTCACTCACTGTTACGCTTACAATAAATATGTAATGATAACTATAACAATTTACTCTCTGTTACTATTTCCATAGTTTACATTTTTTCTTTCCAAATAATACTGCCGAAATGTTTCAGACGCCATCTACCTATATTTTTTAGTTTATGCATGATAAGCGACCAAAGTCATGCGACAGTTATTTTTCGCTATAGTGAAAACCTAAGGGAAATTTGATTCAAGTATGGCAAAAGTAGTACAAATTTCCATTGCGAATGGCTTGAACAAATGGACGTTCGAATTCCTTAAACTATAAACGCCGTGGTGACAACCAAAAAAATGGTTCGGTTCAAGTATGGTGAAAGTAGTACGAATTGACATTATTTGAATGGTTAGGACAACGGGACGTTCGGTTTTCTTAAACTATGAACGCTGTGGTGGTAATCCGAAGGGAAGGTTAAATGCAACTGAAGTGTACCTTGTCTGCATGAATATTGCATATACTATAGTACCACAAACTAGATGGCTTACCACGTTGAACCATTACCACTATTGCGATAACAAATTAACAATGCTACCTCAACTACAATATTTTGGTACTTCTCTCAACAAAAATTATAGTTCATAGTACTATAAATATTGTACTTCTCTGCCAACATGTCCATTTTGTTAATCTCACTATCTTCATATAGTACGGTGAACCATTTTTTAGTAAACGCATTACTATAAAAATGAGTTGTCTCCACTCTTAAATATCAACTATATTATTATAGCATCCTCAACCAAATCTTTTTTCTCAGTGTGGTAGCATCAACAATAATTTGCTGAACATTCATAGGCTCGAATTAACAATATGCGATTGTTACGTATAATCACTGATATGATAGGATCACCGCCGAATTTATGGTCAAATCGACTTTAGTTCGGGTTGACCTAACTTCATGTGAGGTGACTTCTCACTTTTGCTAAGTTCATGAGTGAACCCATCGGCCCATGGTTTGTTTTACTATAATTATGGCTTACCCACCACTTTAACATGGTAGTTATAGCAATGAATTCACGGTTGCATTTACTGACTTGAACAAGTGGTATACGCAACCATTATCTTGTCAACCATGTTTCTTTCATATCAATAACCACATGTAAATGGTGAACTGTACCATAAATAAGGTGACTCTAACTAAAAATATTTTGACCTTACACTTATGGTCGATTCAGGAGGAGCTTTTTCTCTCAGTGCGGGTTTTCTGGGTCATTGATTACGAATCTGAGGTCGAATTTTCGAAATTCACAAATGTAAAACAAAGGGGAAAGTGAGCTGAAAGAAGTTGAAAAAAGAAGAACTACGTTCTCACCGCGCCTTCTTCCGTGGTTCTGGATTCAACAGAGAATGGACAAAAGCTCTTATGTCAAAGAGAATCGAGTCTAGAAAATAAAAATACTTTCACCTCTTCTTCAACATGAAAATGCTTTTTTAGAAATCTATGGAATTTGAAAAATCTATGAAATCTATTTCAAACATGGTTGGGCACACTAAAATTATAATACTTTCGGGAACCATATAAAATAGTTATTCGAACTACTTACAACTATTGAGCGTGGTTGGAAAATGTTTGCAACCTTGCAATTCTAGGTCAACTAACCATGATGAAAATAAGTTGACCCAACGGCCTATGGATTTTTTCACCATAATTATGGCTCACCCACCAATTCAACATGCACTGATAAAAAAATTATAGTTGTACTAACAATTTTTCAACTATAAACAATAGTGATTATACGGACTTAGAATAATTTATAGTACCTGTTACCGATGAAAAAATGGTTTGTAGAACAAAAATTTCTAGTCATGAGTACCATTCGCTCAACTATTTGTATATGGTAAGAAGTACAATATACCCTATCTACTATGAATAATGTTCAACCATACTATATGACATCAGTTGTAGTTACCAATTCCAACAGTATGATCTACTACGGTGGTATTTTGTAAAAAAAAAACAACTCAAATGGTTAAATACGGCCCCTGCTGCACGGAAAAAATAAATCTAGCTGGTAATGTATTTATTACAATGTATGATGCGTTGAGCAACACCTACTCATTGTAATCAACCGCATATTGATACAAAGTAAAGATTTTAAGACTAGAAAAACATCGCATTATTTCGGGGCCGGGATTCGATCTGGGACTTACGCATTCGCTCGCATTACTAGTCGCACGCTCTACCGACTACGCTAAACTATTTATTGAAATAATAAATTACTCTTTCGTATTTATTTAGAACTCAGTATCTGTCTAAAGGAAGGGTATACTCGATTTTTACCGGCCTGTCTTTTTTCGCGAATATCTCCGAAACGGAGGCATGAATCGAATTGTCCTTTCGGCAGCCGATGTTTAACGAGTAATGAGTTCGAACTGGTACGTTTTATCGGATGAAATCGGGAATTTTTTTTTTTTTCTCGATCGAAAAGTTTTGGCGTGCCATTTATGTCGACTTATATAAGCCGACGCATCAAAAATGCAAAATATCGGAGGAAGACCGATTCTATAGGGAATTCCGGACACAACCATGCCAAAACATCTTTATTTTCGACAACGATGAAGGAGACAGTTGTATTCTACGTTTTTGTTGTAATTTTCGCGATTGTCAGAGGCTGGGAGCGGTAATGGCCGCTGAATGTCAAGATGTTAGTTCTCCGAACGCCCGTGAGATATCGCCCCGCTGTTACATTGATACACCTGGTCTACGTCACTCGACCTGTAGTCCAATCATCACTGACTAATAATCTAAAGATGTGCGCATGACGACATCTCACGGGCGTTCGGAGAACTAACATCTTGACATTTAGCGGCCATTACCGCTCCCAGCCTCTGACAATCGCGAAAATTACAACAAAAACGTAGAATACAACTGCCTCCTTCATCGTTGTCGAAAACAAAGATGTTTTGGCATGGTTGTGTCCAGAATTCTCTATAGAATCGGGCTCCCGTCCGATATTTTTCATTTGTGATGTGTTGGCTTTGATATGACATAAATGGCACGCCAAAACTTTTCGATCAAAAAAAAAAAAAAATTCCCGATTTCATCCGATAAAACGTACCAGTTCGAACTCATTACTCGTTAAACATCGGCTGCCGAAAGGACAATTCGATTCATGCCTCCGTTTCGGAGATATTCGCGAAAAAACCCAGGCCGGTAAAAATCGAGTATACCCTCCCCTTAATGATATCAGCGTTTTGATCCAGCTAAGATATCTTGAATGAACATTCGATTCCCAAATATCTTCTTAATTCAATTTCATTCCTGGAGCTCCGATAGTTCTCACTCACTGTTACGCTTACAATAAATATGTAATGATAACTATAACAATTTACTCTCTGTTACTATTTCCATAGTTTACATTTTTTCTTTCCAAATACCACTGCCGAAATGTTTCGGACGCCATCCACCTATCTTTTTTAGTTTATGCATGATAAGCGACCAAAGTCGTGCGACAGTTATTTTTCGCTATAGTGAAAACCCAAGGAAAATTTGATTCAAGTATGGCAAAAGTAGTACAAATTTTCATTGCGAATGGTTTGGACAACTGGACGTTCGAGTTCCTTAAACTATAAACGCCGTGGTGACAACCAAAAAAATGGTTCGGTTCAAGTATGGTGAAAGTAGTACGAATTGACATTATTTGAATGGTTAGGACAACGGGACGTTCGGGTTTTTTGAACTATGAACGCTGCGGTGGTAACCGAAGGGAAGGTTAAATGCAACTAAAGTATACCTTGTCTGCATGAACATTGCATATACTATAGTACCACAAACCAGATGGCTTACCACGTTGAACCATTACCACCATTGCGATAACAAATTAACAATGCTACCTCAACTACAATATTTTGGTACTTCTCTCAACAAAAATTATAGTTCATGGTACTATAAATATTGTACTTCTCTGCCAACATGTACATTTTGTTAATCTCACTATCGTCATATGGTACAGTGAACCATTTTTTAGTAAACGTATCACTATAAAAATTAGTTGTCTCCACTCTTAAATATCAACTATATTATTATAGTATCCTCAACCAAATCTTTTTTCTCAGTGTGAGCATCAACAATAATTTTCTGAACATTCATAGGCTCGAATTAACAATATGCGATTGTTACGTATAATCACTGATATGGTGGGATCACCGCCGAATTTATGGTCAAATCGACTTTAGTTCGGGTTGACCGAACTTCATGTGAGGTGACATCTCACTTTTGCTAAGTTCATAAGTGAACCCATCGGCCCATGGTTTGTTTTAGTATAATTATGGCTTACCCACCACTTCAACATGATAGTTATAACAATGAATTCACGGTTGCATTTACTGACTTGAACAAGTGGTGTACGGCATACGCAACCATTATATTGCAAACCTCGTTCTCGAGATTACATAGGTAGTTCCCCCCTCGCCCCGCTAGATGTCACAGCGTTTCAAAGTAAAACAACTTTTCAGCGGGCTCGCGTATATATACTAGTGCTGTCCCGGCTGATTCCTCATTCTTTTTCGCTGTGCGATAGAAGTTACACGCGTTTTTAGGGAGAGAGGATAGAAAGGTTTAAAACCGATTATTAGTCGAGAATATATCCAAGATGGTAAAGAGAAAGAGTTCTCAGTTATTAGAAAACTTACAAGCAGAAATGGTAAGGTTAAAAAATCAGTTGGTTGAATTGTCGAAAAGACGAAAGGTAGAGGAGTCTAGTGAGTCTAGTGGGTCTAGTGACAGCAGCCATTTTTATGATGATGATAACGAGGCCGATGATGAAAATAAAGAAAATGAAATCATTGAAGGAAAAGAGGATAAAAATGAAGGTGAGTCTTAGGCAGAAGTTATAAAAATCTAATGCGCCTGTACGAGCGACAGGACAAATTAGCAATATTCACCATGCGACTACACGAGCGGTAGTACATTGGCTGACGTAATAGTACGAAGTAGATTGAAACAAAGAAAAGTCCATGCGTCTGCACGAGCGGCAGAACGTGAAAGTCTCTTTGATTCTCGGGAAAAAATACTTTAGGTATATCAATTGTTAAAAAGATATACATGTCAAGTGACATCAAGCAAAACAATTTGTTGAAATAAAAAATGCTGAATTAGTAATTAAAAAATATTCGATACTGATTGTAATGTAGAAAATCCTGAAGAAGGAGAAAATGCGCAGGACCATGCAAATCAGCCACAAGATGAGAAGCCTCTCCGTGATGATATTGTAAATGTTCTGGGGGAGGATCCATCGGAGACTAATAGCGAGAATGTACAATTGCATTCAAAGCTGGAGAATAGATGGAAGTATTGGATAAAAAATGGCATTACTAATGAAGACAAGGAAAATTTATTAATAAGGTATCCTAGACCAATAGGTATAGATGCACCAAAACTGAATCCTGAAATATATGCTAAGCTGCAAGAACCTGCACAAAAGCGAGACAGTCACCTAGTCGAAAGACAGCAATTGACTGGATCTGCCTTAATGATTCTCGGATCGATTTTCAATGATATTACAAATGAAAATGACGAAGGGATCGACCAGGTAGCTTTTGTCCAAAAAATAGCTGATTGTGCAAAATTGATGAATCAGGTTTTATATTGTCAAACTGAAAGCAGAAAAGTTTTCATCCTACCTGGAGTGGATAAGGCTAACAAGGCAGTACTAAAAAAAGCTTCAACTGATGAATACTTATTTGGCAAAGATTTAGGTGAAAGAATCGAAGAAGCAAAGGCAATGGACAAGATAGGTCAGGATATAAAGAAATCCATAACTAATCAAAAAGGATTACCACTTCAGAATAAGACTAATTTAAACTGGAGAGGCCTGCCAGCAAGACGACCTGGGTATGCTCAAGCAGGCTATATGAACCAGGGTCCAAGATTATTCTTCAAAAAACCTCAGCAGCCGTTCAATACGCAAGCGAGAGGTCAGAACAGGTTCAGGTCAAGAGGCCAGAGCAGAAACCACCGTTAAAAGTAGGTAATATTGCTGGTAGATTAAAATATTATATCAGTGATTGGGAAAAAATCACAGAAGACAGATTCATATTGGGGTGCGTTACTGGGTATAAAATAAAATTCTATAAAACTGTTAATCAGTTGAGTGAACCAAAAGAAAAATGTCATTCAGGGTCAGAAACTAAAATATATAAAAAAGTTATAAAGTCGCTAATTGATAAGGGAGTGATTGAGCCGTGTAAACCATCGAGAGAACAATTTGTATCGAGTTACTTTTTAATTCCAAAATCTGATGGAACACATAGATTCATTCTCAATTTGAAGAAATTAAATGAATTTATATTCACTGAACATTTTAAAATGGAGAGTATAAAAACTGCAACCAAATTAATTTTTCCAAATTTTTATATGGGTAATATTGACTTGAAAGATGCATATTTTTTAGTACCCGTTCATGAAAGTAGTCGAAAATACTTAAGATTCAAATTTCAAGGAAAATTGTATCAGTTCACGTGCTTGCCTAATGGACTATCATCAGCTCCATATATGTTTACAAAAATGTTGAAACCTATCATGAGATGGTTACGAGAAAAAGGGTTTCTGTCTGTTATATACTTGGATGACATGTTATGTATAGCAGAAAGTTTTAAAAAATGTGAGGAAAACATATATACTTCTGTAGGTATATTACAAAAATTAGGAATTATTTTGAATATTCCAAAAAGTCGGTTAATCCCTGATACTGAATGTAGATACCTAGGGTTTGTCATAAATTCGAAAAAATTCCCTATAGAAATAACAGCTGAAAAAAGAGAACGGTTAAAAAAGTTGGTGATAAGTATGCGATCTAAGAAAACATGTACGATAAAAGAATTTGCTAAGGTTATTGGGAAACTAGTTGCGGCATGTCCGGGTTTCGAATATGGAATAATGTACACAAAAGTATTTGAAAGAGAAAAATTCGCTGCTCTGAAGGCTAACCACGGTGATTATAATGGAATAATGAAAATCTCAAAAGATATAATTGAAGATTTGAATTGGTGGAAAAAATCTTTAGACCAGGTTGTTAATCCTATAAAAACAGGTGTGTTTGAAATGGAAATACACTCAGATGCATCTGGCACTGGCTATGGAGCAACGAATTTGATTGAAAATATATGTGGATTTTGGAACGAAGAACAAAAATCGAGTTCTATAGATTACAGAGAACTTTTGGCCGCAAGAATAGGATTGAATTTAGCAAGTAATCTATCTAATTGCCAAATTTCTATGAGAATTGATAACACAACGGCTATTTCATACATAAATAAAATGGGCGGCATAAGATTCAATAAATATAATAAATTAGCGAGGGAAATTTGGCAATGGGCAAAAAAGAGAAATATATTTATCTTAGCATCATATATTTCTTCAGTCGACAATGCAAAAGCTGATAAATTATCGAGAATAAGTACTGATACGGAATGGGAATTGAATAATGCAGTATATGAAGCTATTGTAAATCGTTTTGGGAAACCAGATATTGATTTGTTTGCTAGTAAAATTAATTCAAAATGTGAAAGATATTTCTCTTGGATGCCAGATGAAAAAGCTGAAAAAGTAGACGCATTCACTGTACACTGGTCTTCACTAAAATTTTATGCGTTTCCTCCATTTAGTATAATACTGAAGACTTTAACAAAGATAAAAAATGAAAGAGCCACAGGCATTTTAATTGTACCTGATTGGAGAAACCAACCATGGTTTCCTTTATTCAGAAACTTATTAGTAGAAGAACCATTAGTGTTTAGTCCTGACATTGATCTTTTAATTTCACCCTGTAGGAAAAAGAGACACCCAAGAGCGGAACACCTACGTCTAATTGCAGGGAAAGTATCCGGAAGACTTTCATGAAGAAACAGGCTCCATCTGAGGCTACTGATATATTACTATCAGGACTATCAGATTCAACTTTAAAACAATACAATAGTGCTTTGAAGAAATGGAATGAATTTTGTACTGAAAATAACTTAGATTTTCATGAGCCTACTCGAAACAGTTTACTTAGTTTTCTTACAGAAGTTTATAAAAAAGGAATATCATATTCTTCATTAAATAGTTATAGATCGGCAGTAGCGCTCTTATCTACTCAAAATATAGGAGAAGATGGGATGATAAAAAGGTTTTTCAAAGGAGTTTATCGGCTGAGACCAGCAAAACCAAAATATTCCCATACCTGGGACGTATCTATAGTTCTAGAATATTTAAGAAAAAAGGAGCCATTAGATTCTCTGGATTTGATCTCATTAACAGAAAAGACTGTTACATTGTTAGCTTTATGTACTGCCCATAGGGCTCAAACTTTAGCTAGTATAAAAGTGGGGAACATAAAACAAACCTCCAATAGAATAGAAATAGAAATTCCTGATAGGATTAAAACTTCAGGACCAGGCCGGCTACAGCCTCTATTGATATCAACTAATTTCGTAGAGGATACTAGAATATGTGTAGCTACAGTCTTGAAAAAATATATGGAAGTTACGGAAAAATTGAGATTCAAAGAAAATACTCTGTTTCTATCAACAAAAAAGCCACATAAAGCTGTATCGACACAAACTATAAGTAGGTGGATTAAATCTGTGCTTTGTAAAAGTGGTATAGATATTTCGATATTCACTGCTCATTCGGTTCGGCATGCTTCTACTTCTGCTGCTAAAGCAAAAGGTTTAGATTTAGGAACCATTAGAAGGACTGCAGGTTGGTCTAGTAATTCACAAGTATTTGCAAGATTTTACAATCGACCAATTGAAACCAATAACAAAGATTTCTCTAAGGCGATATTAAAATCATGAATGAAGAATAATTAGCGTTTAAGAAAATGTTTATTAAGAAACAAATATAGACTGTAATTGTTACATCGTACTCCAAGTAATTACTGAATAAAAAATGATGAAAAATTGCTGACTACTCTAAAAAACTACCTATGTAATCTCGAGAACGAGGTTTGCAATATAATTACCCGATCAAACGAACTTCTCTGAAGTGAAGTTCGATCGTAATTATATGAAAAACCTCGTTCGGAAAGATTACCTCCCACCCGGGAAAAAAAGGAATTTTTTCTTCCTAAAAACCCTACAGCAATTTTCAATTGATACTCGGAAAAAATGAGGAATCAGCCGGGGCAGCACTAGTATATATACGCGAGCCCGCTGAAAAGTTGTTTTACTTTGAAACGCTGTGACATCTAGCGGGGTGAGGGGGGAACTACCTATGTAATCTCTTCAAACGAGGTTTTTCATATAATTACGATCGAACTTCACTTCAGAGAAGTTCGTTTGATCGGTTAATTATCTTGTCAACCATGTTTCTTTCATATCAATAACCACATGTAAATGGTGAACTGTACCATAAATAAGGTGACTCTAACTAAAAATATTTTAACCTTACACTTATGGTCAATTCAGGAGGAGCTTCTTCTCTCAGTGTACGATTGGTGCCTTCTATTGTTATGTAACGATTCAAAAAATCTAGAAACAATAGAAGGCGTCAATAACAACCGCTTGGTAACCGGCGATTAATCATCATTTTTTTTTTTAATGAGATCAGCTGTTATACGTAACTGGCTGCTTTGAGTATCGACAATATAATACGTGCTCGGTTTTTCCATATAATCGTCGACAAAATGAGTGATAGTGACTCCATTCCCGACGATATTTTAGCAGCAGCTGGAGATGCGGTGAACGAATCGCTTCCAGATAAATCGAAGATTATTAAACGTGCGTGTTATTCGCTCTGTGCGAAGTCATGGTAGGGAGAGCCAAATTGATACCAGCGCTCGCAGTGGATGATTTAGGCGTTAGAGGAGGCTATTTAATATTTCTGCGCAATCAAAATACACGTGAATATTTTTATTTTGTTATAATTAAAAAAATACGGCTAAAATGAACCACCGAAGTTGTTGTGTTGTGAATTGTAAAAATACAAGCAGAAATAGAGCGTGTAAACTTTATAAATTTCCAACTGCTAAATGGAAAATAATTCAAAGGAATAAGTGGGTAACTGCAGTAAGAAAATAGTAAATTTTGAGAAATTTGTGAGTTTAGTTTAGGTAAACAAATATTTTCTTAATCAGTAGTCGAAAAAATTTAATTCTAAGTTACTAGAAAATTTTAACAATTATATATTTGGCAAAAAGAAATTTATGTAGTATATTTTGATTTTTCCTGATCAAAATGAGAAATTATTTTCACATTCACTACTGCGCACAAAGATAATTTGTCAATTTCATATAAACAAATTTATTAACAGTATTTAATAATTTTTCATACAGTGTTGACGGATTATATTATTATTAAAACCTGTTTAAATAATAATATTCAAACCTGTTTTAATAATATGTCCATGATGAAGTTGAATCTGAAAATAAAAAATTAATATTTAATAACTCAACAACTATCTAAAACTATTCATTGTTTTTTCCCTTGCCAATATTTTTTCTAGTCTGTTTTGATCTATTATTAACTTAACCTCATATTCACTGGGTTTTATATCGTTTTCGTTATTAAAAATACTTACTTTTTACTGCTGATTTCACACAAATACTTCACAATAATAAAAATGTAATTGAAAAAAAATTAAATTTTTGAGTTAAATTGTTTTTTTTATTAATAATAACAGTTTTTATAACTAACGTCCATTTCAGTACGTAGTGTAAAAATCTCAAACAGCCTCCTTTAGTTCATTCATGCTGTGGCGCTGCAGTCACGCACAGAGCGAATAATGATTTTCGGGAGTGGATGAAAAATAAAAAAACCAACTTTTTCGATGAAAAAGTGCTTTTGGCATACTCTCACGAACTTTCACAAAAGTATGTATCTTCGAGTCTATGGTCGAAATATTCGATCTTGAAAACGATGATGAAAATAGAAAATGACATGGATATTAGCGGCAACAATAAGTTACAAGGTTACTTGAAAAAATTGCACACTGCATACACACCGAAGAAGGCTAAAGTTTTTTCACCGGCTGAAATGAGGGAATTCTTGGACGAAGCTTCTGACAAAATATTTTTGGCTACAAAAGTGAGTTTTCAAATTTTTATCTACGAAAAAATGAAACATTCAGTTATGGTGAATGAATATTGAATTACTCCGTAGGCTGCTCTCGTTCTTGGTATACATGGAGCGTGCAGAGGTCAAGAACTTCATGATTGTACTATTGATCGTATCAAATTAGACGATGCCTATCTCATTGCCACAATACCCGAAACAAAAACGCATTTACCAAGAACCTTTACGCTGGAAGGTAAATATCACAAGGGCGTCGCTGATTACATGCTGTTAAGACCTAAGCATGTAACAACAACAAAACTGTTCATCTCTTCCCGCGACGGCGAGTGCTATAATCAACCAATTGGGAAGAATTTGATCGGTGGTATGCCAAAGAAAATTGCCACATGGTTGAATTTGGAAGATGGTGAACTATACAGGGTGTCCCAGTAACCTCGGACCACCGGGCACCGGCGGAATCCTTACGGAAAAATAAGACTAAAATTATTCATCCCAAAAACTTCTAAAGCCACCGTATTCGAGTTAGAGCCGATTCAAGTCCGCCAATGACGAGGCCCCTATACTATTCGCGCGGGGAGGCGTCGCGGCACAGCTCGTGCGGCGAGAAGCGGGACGCGGGGTAAGAGCCCGCGATCGCGTTCACGATGATAAAAAGACGATCGGGCGGATCGCAGTCGTACTCGCTTGACAATGGGCTGTTCAGCCCGATCGCCTTTTTATCATCGTGAACGCGATCGCGGGCTCTTACCCCGCGTCCCGCTTCTCGCCGCACGAGCTGTGCCGCGACGCCTTCCCGCGCGAATAGTATAGGGGCCTCGTGATTGGCGGACTTGAATCGGCTCCAACTCGAATACGGTGGCTTTAGAAAGTTTTTAGGATGAATAATTTTTGTCTTATTTTTTCGCAAGGATTCCGCCAGTGCCCGGTGGTCCGAGGTTACTAGGACACCCTGTATACAGGACATAGTTTTCGACATTCTTCGGCCACTTTGCTCACAGATTCAGGAGCCAGCATCACGACGTTGAAACGACATGGTGGTTGGAAATCCACGCAAGTAGCCGACGGTTATATCGGAAATTCAGTGGGTAACAAAAGGAAAATTGGAAGTCAACTGACGGATGCGATTAATGAAGACTCTGATGAAGAATCAAATAGAAAATCGAAAAAAACTACCATTATAACAGTTATCAAAAAAATAGTCCAGATAGAATAATTGACTTGAGCTCTATGTTAAATTATGTTTATTCTTACTCTTGTTTTTGTATCGATTATAGTATATTTTTGGATACTCTAATATCAAATCTGAAAATGTGTGTATCTCCGAATCTTCGTGCGAATTAATGTTTGTTTATTTCAAATAAATGTAATAATATTCTTAAGAATCACATTTAACTGAATATTCATTAACATATGTTTACATTCATGTTTCATATATTTTTTTTTTTCATATCTGTCAGTATTGTTTTTACAAGGGGGGGGGGGGGCTTCGCCCGCTGCACCCCCACCAGGGCCTGCGGCCCTGGACCCGCTCCTGCGCCCAGCTGACCTTCCACTTCTGGATATAGTTTTGTAGTTTGACATTGGATAATTTACTTATATGTGACAGAATTTTCCGCACTCTATTGCAAAAAAAGCGTATGCAACGCGAGCGTACGATTTACGCCCATGTTACATCATATACTATAATTATAAAAAAATTTTGTTGTCGTTGGATGACATATTTTAGGTACAACTTGCACTCACATACACATTCAACACGTATCCGTTCATACCTTCTTAGATAGAGTTGGAGGCGTTCATATATACGATTCCTAATTCAGATTTATTATAAATTTCTGGCGTTTCCTGTTCAGAAAGTAGTTTAGGGTGATTCCGGGTGAGATGGCCATACGGGAGGGATGGTCAACGATGATATTTCTCATGCTACTCGATATATTACACTTGCTATATAGAGTAGATCGGTAGCAGTACTATGTACGAAGCAGTACTCTGATATCATCATTGGCCATCTCTCCTGTGTGGCCATCTCCCCCGGAATTACCATATAAGTTGATACTGATTAGATATCAAAGATGGATACAAATCTATCATCTTTCACATTCCATACAACCAAAATAGAAAATTTCAACAAGTACATGAAAGATATTTTATTGCAGCCGCAGTTTAGTATTTGAGTGCGTACCTCGATTTTTGAGTCCGTTATTTACAAGGGTCTGTCTGTGTTCGAGACGGTAGTGCACCGTTTATTTCCTCGGAATCTTCTGTATTAGCTTGAACGACCCTATTCACATCCTTTATGTCTATATTTGTGTTTGTCTTCTCAGAATGTGAAACAGCACTGCCTGAAAACTTCTTTGTCGAAATAATGTCAGGGCTGAGATGAGGCCTCGAATAATTTTCCCCATTTTTGTTAGGGCCCCGATCGGGAAAATGTATCGGGGCCTGACCAGAATTGTAATATTTTGCACATTAGGCCCCGATCAGGTCAATATCTCAGACCCTGATCAAGTTGCCTTTACAATTTCTCGGAAATGAAATGAGGCCCCGAAGAGGGCCACAATATTTTCTTTAAATATTTTTAGGGATAAAAAATCCTCCATTTTTATTGCTAATTATTTATTCAGTCTTATATTCCTTTATGACATGAAATATGAATAGTTTTGAAACGAGATATACATAACATAACATAACATAAAATATAACATAAAACAAAATGTGTTCTATTTGGCCAGATAGTATGTAATTCAATACATAATATAACGTAAAATGTGTTCGGTTTATCCAAAGACTAGGTTTCACGTAGATTTCTGTGGCCGTCCCAATCTTCAGGGTTATATGAAAAGCTGCCGAAGGCTTTTTCAAATTCTCTGTCTATGTAGGGTCCACCCATTTTACCGTCGTGATGGACACAAAGAAACTCTCAAATTAAAAAAGCGTAACAGTATTCATATAAGGTGAAAATCCATCTCAACCAAACAATTATAAAATGAATATGAGAAAAGTTTATCGATTCAACTTAGATTATTAGACCTTCATCTAAATTCGGTTTATACTTCACTGATAAACGGGATAGTTCAATAGCGATCATGCTAGATTCTCCTATCCCAAAAATTTATAAAAAAAATATACACATTACTTCACAAGTCCTCATTTTCTGCTGACAAATTTTCTAACACAACCTGAAAAAACATTCTTCGAATCATACATACCAAATAGAGTCGTATAACGCGACAATCAGGTGAAACCGAATGGTCCATGCGCCCGGACGCCGAATATTTCGTATTTTTAGGGGGATAATCACTCGTTGCACTGAAAAATCCCAGGGTGATTTTGGCGCGCGGTCGGTGCAAGTCGGCAGCCATTGTTGATAGCAGGGCCTGGAATCTAACATGGGATGACCGGTTCCCTGTTTTAGTACTGCCATCAACCCCGGCAAGCTTGTTGGCGCCCTAGTCGCAGGCCATTTTCATTAGCGCGGAGGACGGCGCCGCCATGTTTGTTTAGTTACAACCACTGAAATATAATAATACTGGAACGCGCGCCGACCATTCTGTACCATTGGAAGCAGCGTATAGAGTAAGAGTAAGAGTAAGCTTTATGTGGCGCTCTGGAACAGGTCCCCTCAAGCGCATTACCAATACAGTATAAAGAAAAATTATACAGGTAATTAGGTAGTAATAGTAGCAGTAATAATTACCATAAGTATGAAGAAAAGAAAAAGAGTAAAATTAGATGAGATAACATAAAAAGTTAGATAAAAGAATATGAGTGAGAACGGGAAATTTAGTCTGCAGGCAAGTTCAAAGGAGTACCCCCATTTGGTGAGGTGGCTATAGGGAAAACTGCAGAAAAAACCTATGCCGGGTACGGCAAAAAAGAACAAGAAAAGAAAAGGACCTCAGCTCGCTTCTGAGCATGAGCCAATATATGCCAGTTCGAAGAGATGGGTAAAGAGTTTGGCTTTGAATGAATTGAGACTCTTTATGTTCTGAATTTCGGTGGGCAGTGAATTCCAGAATTGTGGTGCTGCTGCTCGAAAGGACTTCTTTAGCAGTTCGGTTCTACAGATTGGCACAATAAGATGGTCAGTTTGTGCTCTTGTGTCGCGTGATAACGTCAGATCTTTGAAGACAAAATACTGCGATAGGTGGCGAGGTGTTTCAGTCCTGAGTATGTTGTAAATCATACACTCAAGGAAATATTTGCGTCTATCGTTGATCTTGAGCCATCCAAGCTGATTGTAGTAAGGTATAATATGTTCATCCCTTCTCAGATCGAAGATGAATCTCACACATGCGTTTAGGGCTCTTTGCAGGAGAAGATTTTGCTCGCCCGTCAGGTCCAGGTGAATGAGGCAGCAGTAGTCAATATGTGGGAACACTAGTGTGGTTATGAGAAAAAATATAGAGAGAGATAGCTCGCTAGTAGTTTCTTTGTCATTGTCTTACTGAGTTGCGACTGCGCACATGAAGTATCGTACAGCATCTGCAATAAGTGTGTCAGTTACTGCATTCAGGTGATTCTTCGATCACTTACGTATTGTTAAATTAAAGTTATGGATGGGACTGTACCAACAAAGACAGGGATACTACCAGCGCCGCTTCGGAACTATCTCTCTTTATACGGGCCAAAGCCGTCAGCGCGCGTTTCAGTATTATCATATTTCAGTGGTTACAACCTGTTGCTTGGCTGCACTATCTCGTATTGCAATTGTGTTGTTCCTTCACCATTGTTAACAAGATAAATCTAAGAAAGCATTATTTATAAAAATGCCTAGAATAGTTAAGTGCTGCGTGTTAAATTGTACCGACACAACATCTGTCCGACACAGATTTCCTATCAAAGGAAAAGACGTTTTTTAAGTATGGAAAGAACGCGCTCAGCATCCCAGATTCGAAAAAATCAGTGATGAACACATTTATAGAGTGTATATGATGTGTGGTGCACATTTCAAGGCCGATGATGGAATACCACACAGCAAGAAATTGAAAAAACGCATTTTACCAACGATTAATATACCAGGTAAGATGATCCTACTGTTCCATAAGATTCATTTTAATGATAATCTCTAGAATAATACATACGGATTATATTTAAAAACAGAAAAGAAATGCAATAATAATTCTGTGTTACAGGTTTAGACGAAACAGTGAAAATGGTAGAAAATGGCGCTTCCAACAGTGAATCCACGATACGTGACCATTACAAAGTTCCCCTACGAGTCGATGTGACAGATAAATCAGGTAATATTATACCACGAGTGTATCATTTTATGTTCTATACATAAAAATTCTCAAATTGTATCAACTTGTGTTACAATTTCAGTAAAAAGCAAGGCTACAGAGCTAAATAAAGAGTCAACAGATGAAAACACGGTAAAAAAACGAAGATTCTCATGTGAAAACGATGTGACAGAAGAAACTGTGAGCAATGATGAGTCAGGTATTCCAATAAAGTACAGTGATGGTATTATATGGTGTGGCATTTATGTGTAATACGGAATAATGAAATGTGCATCGTATGTGATATTGAGAATTTCACATCATTAACTCCTGTCTGCACAGGGGGAAGAGCCTGTGGAAGAACATAAACTTTATGAACATTTTCAAATTTCATTGAGTGTAACAATTAATTTGCAACCTTTTTAATTAATTTTATTAGCCACAATTGTATACTATATGAAGTTTGCTTTGAGAACCTCCGAATTTCGTGTACTTATATTAATTTGTAAATAAATCATTTATACCCAATACATTCCACTTACATGGCGTATCTAAATTGTGTTTTACGTTATTTTGAAAATGTCGATTCGCAATTGAACAAAAATTACAACAACGATCAATTGTAGTTGCAGCTGACAAAAACACTGGCAACATGAGCTTGACGATAAAAACACACAACCAAGACCGACAACGACAGAATCAAACATCGAAGCACCGTCAAAGGCTGTCTGCTTTACATGACGTTGGTGTTACTAGACTTAACCACTTCACACCGAAAGCCCGAAAGCTACACCAAATGGGTAGTCGTTTTAAGAAATTATCTGCGAAATAGAAAAAAAAAAAAAATGTCTCGTTTAAAGATAGGCTAAATATGGCAGAAAGTTCGTTTAAAAATGGTTCATTAAGATATTTTACTGGAAAATCGAACAATACTTCTCTCTCTTTTTTTATAAGTCAGCTTCGTAATCAAAATAAACATTCCAAAGGGAGAAGATACACTTTAGATGATAAAATATTAGCTCTCAGCCTCATGAAGCAAAGCGGTCGAACTTATAGGTTGTTAAGAAAAATATTTGCCTTGCCAAGTGAGAAATCTTTGAGAAGTTTACTTCAGAAAGTTGATTTACAACCAGGCATTAATACGTCATTTTTTCAAAAACTCAAAAAGATTGGCCAGGCAATGAACAGAAAAGATAAAAAGTGTGCCATCCTTAGGGATGAAATGTCTATCGAGCCAAATTTGTTTTTCAATCAGAAACTTGATAAAATTATAGGTTTCTAAGATTATAGAAATAGGTCACGGAATTCTAAATTTGCCACTCATGCGCTGGTTTTTATGGCTGAGGGTATTTTTAAAAAGTGGAAACAGCCAATAGCGTACACGTTCACGGGAACTGCGGATCAGACACAATTATTGAGGAAAGCTATTGTTAATGTTGTAACAGCAGTACAAGCTGCTGGGTTTGAAGTAATAGCCACTTTTTGTGACCAAGGGGCGTGCAATCAAGCTGCCATAAATTATTTATTGAAAACAAGACCTGGGAAACATAAGAGTTTTTGTATAGGAAATGATGAAATTTTTCCACTGTATGATGCGCCTCATTTATTAAAAGGAATCCGCAATAATTTACTAACAAAGGACTTACACTTTGAACTGGATGGAGAAAAAAAGACTGCAAAATGGCAAGATATTATTGATCTGTATATGATGGATTCGGGAGATGCTGAAATGAGAATTTTAGTAAAATTAACCGATCGACATGTCCTGTCTGACAAAATCAAAAAAATGAAGGTATTTATTTCCGATATTATTTAATATTGATTAAAATATTTTTTCTATAGATGAAAGCAAATTTTTATCGTCGAATTTTTAGAACTATATTCACTGGAAAATATTGAAACTAATTGGTTGTGGGTCAAAATTTGTGGTATGCAGGATATTAAAGTCATTATTATTTGCTACAATTATTAACCATCGCAAGTTATTAATTATAATAATATTTTTATACGATATTTCTCTCGTAACAGGTATCTTATGCGGCACAGGTGTTCAGTCAATCGGCTTCGGCAATAATGAGAAGATTTATATTGTGGGACCCGTCAAGTACCATGGCAATAGGCACCGCAGACCTTTGTCAACTTATGGATCGAACCTCCGACAGTGTCGACGGCTATCAGTTAAGTACACCACCAGGCAAAGAACTGAGATGTGTGGTTAGGTCTTCGACAAAACATGTTGAGCACTGGACCAAAGCTATCAAAGTCTTCGAAAGCATGCAATATTACTGTGCTTGACTATGTCTGTCAAAAACTGGACCGATACTTTGCATAGGCTTATTATTATTCATCAAGATCTGTTCAAACTAGGGTACAAGTTTGTAACACCGCGAGTTTTTAACCAAGATGCTTTGGAAAATCTTTTTGGCTGTATTAGAAGCCATGCCGTCAGAGCCATAAAACCGACACCAAATGCATTTATTTCTTCATTCAAAAGCACCAGTATCAATAAAATCACAAGTTACCATTCAGAAAATTTCAACTGCGAAAATGACAAATCCGATGGACTTCTGTCAAATTTAAAGAATTTTATAAGTAAAGATCCTGAACTCGTCCACACTGTAGAACTGAAGGGAACTTTGAAATTCCACTCCACATACCAATTAAATCAACAAAAGTTTCCAAATGTATACAAGTTTATGTAAGCGGGTGAATGGTGAAAAAACTTGAAAAATTAATTGCACCATGTACTTCATGCATGGAAAATCTGGAAACAACAAACCCCAGCCAAGACACTAATTTTATCGAAGTAAAAGAGTATCAATGGCTTGTACCCACATTTCGAAGTTCAAGTCGATCCGTGTCACCGTTCGTTCGGAAACATGGTCCCAAGCAAGCGTCTAGCGCAAACTTGATGACCAGGAAGAAGAAGAAGAATTTTTTTCATCAACTTTCGTGACTAATATATCGAAAACCAGTGTACCGATTTCGATCTAATTTATACAGCGAAGTCGTGTGGTGGGGGAATGTCTATTTTGAAAATTTTATCGATAAATAATCACGCGTTCCGAAGTTATGACTCCGTGCTTACAGGTATGAAGAGTTCCTCCAAGACAATAGTGCCGCGTAGCTCTCGCCCGCCTACGGGTACTTAGCGGCGATTCGCTGCCGCGAATCTTGATAAGACAGGAGTACTAACGAGACCTAACTCGAATTTTAATTATATTGTTGGGAAATGTATTGGTATTACCAATTACTTACTGCTAAGAATTTGTCATCGCAACAATATAACAAAAATTTTAACATTTTATTTAAAAAAAAATGTTCCAATTCAAATAATCAATTGCAAGCGTCACAAAATTGTAGACACATTTTTGAAAGTAATCACAAAATTATTAATGTTTCATTGGAGTACCTGGCTAATCCTGGCTTACCAGTAGATGAGATAAAAAAATCAGCCCACAATTTATATCTTAAGACTAAAAACAGAAGGTAGCGAAAGGGCAATTGGTATCCGTATGTATGTATACCTGAAAATGTATAATAATATAATGTTGAGAGATCGTACTATAGCGTTAGGTATAAGAGCACGTATATTCACTTAATTATAATAACAAACATAATGTAAAAGTATCGTATAAGATAAAACCATTTACGCACAGCAAAGCTCATAAATGTACATTATCAATATGAAGTATCGATGTAATAAAAACCTATTAAACAGATTTCTAAAGTTACTATTATTTTGCGAATTTCATTCATATTTTTTTAAGAACTACTAAACATTATTTGAAATTCAACCGCCCTGCCGCCAATTTCCGCATAGGACTGTTTAGTACTGTCATCAACCATGGCAAGGTATTTGCCGCTGACTGCAATGTATCTCTGCCCCACATCAGAGCACTGAACTTGGCCTTCTATAAGTTTCTATTCTAGGGTTCATAGAAGCCGGCTGACTATGAATACGTCGCGGAAGGTAGACATGTGGGGTTATGTTCGTTTATTTTAAGAAAATGAGAAATAAAGTGAATAAAACCTACGTGAATAAGCTACGAATATTGATCAAAAATCTATCAATTAGTTTTGAATGATATCTTAATACAATCAACGAATTAACCTAAGCTATGACTAGGAAATAATTAAAGTCAAAAAATTCATCGAGAACAACCAATTTGAACGAGATTATTAATTGTATTCTAGGGTTGAGGCTTCAATAAATTGAACTGGGTGAGTGAGAAAAACTTTATTGAAGCTTACTAAAAGTTCATTCAAGGCATAACAAGGATATTGTCATGTTTTAATGAATTGGTCCTCGTTACAGTCAGCAGCGCAGTTGAAACTGACAGGTCTTAGAGTCTTCGAGAAATGCACGAAGCCTAGACTGGACATAATGCCTGCGCCAGTAATTTCAAGGTAAGAATTATCAAACATTCAATGCCATCATTCATTGGCCACAAACATCTGCCAATATTCCTGTAACAAAAAATAAGTGCTGTTTAATGGAATTAGGTTATTGAAAAACATGAATATTTGAAAAGTATGAATAACTACGATATCGTGCAATGAATGTGTGATAATCTTCACCTTGAAATTACAGGCGCAGGCATGATGCCCAGTCTAGGCTTTGGACATTTCTCGGAGACTCCAAGACCTGGCGGTTTAAACTGCGCTGCTGACTGTAACGAGGACTAATTCATTACAACATGATACTTGTCCTCGTTACGCATTGAATAAACTTTGGATATACTTCCGAGAACCCCCCACCTCCGATCGATTTGAAACTTTGCACAGACCTTCCTTTTGATGTTTTGAGACGATCCCTCGAAGAATTTTTGGCGACTCGAAGCAGTTTTCGAAATATCGAATTTTACCGGGTAGATATTTCGCATGTGTGTGTGTGTGTGTGTGAGATCAGTAGGGTGGCCTAACCCATTCTAACCTTTCGAGAGCCACAGCCACCGGGTGGGTATTTCGTATGTGTATCATAATATTCAAAATTTAATTTCTCGGAAACTATTAGCAGGCGCTAAAAATCCTTTAAGGGGTTGTCTTAGAACATCAAAAGGAAGGTCTGTGCAAAGTTTCAAATCAATTGGAGGTGGGGGGTTTTCGGAAGTGCACCCCCTTATAGAAAACATAATGTATTACATTTCCTCCGCGTTCGGATCACTATCATTAATTTACTTAGCAAATAAATTCGCAATAGCACGTAAAGTTTTCAACATCTTCGTAACACTTAGTAAAGCTCGACAACCAAATAACCAAGTGGTCAGACACCAAGCTAATCGAAACTCTGTCGAATTAAACAACTCGCCAGAAACACAAGAGACGGTAACCCGCTCTCAAACGTCACACACACAGACACCCCATACACAAATTATCATACAACGAGCTAACCCCCCAACAATCACCGCTACTCCTACACCAAACACAGAAGCCACTCAAACAGCTCAAACATCTTTTTATACCACATAAGAATGTAATATTATAACTCAATGAAAACTTCCTATATTATACGTTATACCTACACTGCGCCTGATAATACATGTATCCAATTGTTAATCCAATATTCGAATATATACTTACTTTACTAGACATATTTACTATCGTAAATGCACACCCAGGTACACTCGCTAACGCGAATGTACGCGTAGATGAATCTACTAACGTAGATCCATGCACATAGATACATTCACTAGCGTGAATGTATCCTTAGATATACACATTTCATCTTTACAATAATTTTTGCTAACTCTACAAAAAATTTCCTCCTGCTTCACAGGAGCAATATTTTTTTCCCCCGGGATGGGCGTGTTACGTACTCTATACTATTCCATACTCCTCTATGCTCTTTATGCTTTCTCACCCTCAATAGCCAAGACATAACATCTTGCATGCATCCAGTCTCACAGCCTCTAATCAGAGGAAGTTTAATTCTTACATTCGAAGAACTTCATCCCTACCTATGCACCCACAAAACTGCACCTGCATAAACAAACCCATGCCCGGGAGAACAATGGAAAAGAATGATCTCATCATTCAGCTCAACAGTAGCCATTATTGCACTTGCTCTTCAATCGTCGACCAGAGCAGTCAATCATCACTTGCTTCTCGATCATTAAAGAAAGCAGTCACTCTTGGACTCGCTTCCAAAATCATAATTCATTAACTCGAAATCACTCTTCACTTAAACTCTAAGAACTTGTAAAGCTCATATAGAAGATTATTCACCAATAAACGATTATTCAATTATTATATATATCAATTCACATCAGTCACCCATCGCCCAAAGACCGGTTACCGTAAGGTGTAAAACGAGGAACGAACTCAACGACAGCTCTATCCAGATACGTACTACTGGTAGCATCTCAACCCTAATCCTGAATAACTCTAACTATAATCATAACACTGTTGGCAGCGTAACCACCTCATCAACCTCATTCATAACACAACGATACAAGACTCTCTACGCCGGAAAATCGAGGTCGGAACGTATGATCCCAATGGGAAGATATCACGGCTGGAGTATGCTACCAACATTTTTGGCGTCGACAAAGATTTGGGAAATAATCACTCTCACGCGGAAACCATAAGGAAAATATCCAAACACTTTGAACGTGAAATAAGATACGCAATACGAGAACGCAGTTTCAAGAAAATGAACGAGTTATTCGAACTTCTGGAAGATTTTGACAGCGAGACCAAAACCAGAAGATTACAAAGACCAACGGCGATGAATGAACGTAGGACAACAGGAACAAAAGGGGAAAACACTGCACAGAAGCCTAACACCGATTGGAGGAGCCCGACGGGATCTAGAGACGGCCAAAATACATCGTTAGATAAATGTGAAAGACCGTTAGACAAAAACGTAACCTGGAGACGTCGACCCACACCGCAAACGGGAGAACAACAGCGATGGCGAAGAGACGACCGGGAGAAATGCAATACTAGTGTGAATACTGTCGAGATCGACGATGCGGAAGAAGATCCAAACATCCCAGAATCACTGGATTCGGGAAACGAGTAGGGGTTGTATCTTGTGACTCGGATGACATAGACCAGGAGTCGGCACACTCATTAGGCCAAGGCGCCAACACTGTAAATCCACTTAACCATTTTACCGGTACTAATCCTTTCAACGCCATTTCTTGGATTTTGACAGGCATGGGTGGGGATATGCAGGTATGAAAAGACCCGGACGGTGGACGTAGTTTTTGCCGTCCCAAATAGACCGCACACCCCTTATTTCCTTTTATTTCTCCCGAACGCTGCCCCTACCATCGTACTTTCCGGTAAGGACAAGTGACCGTTTTCAGGTACGCCGAGGGATTTTATGGTCGTAGTAATTGCCACTTAGAGTCAGGCTGGCGCCGAGCGCCCGGCCGTGCCGACCACTGACATAGACAATATAGAACAAGATGCAACCGAGGAAAAAGGAAGCCAGGAGATTGACGTGCACACGATATTTGGAGACCCACGAGAAGAACTCCTCTATGAAGGTGAAGAATAAGACGCTATGGCCACAGTCTGTAGATGCCCAGACCTGCAAATACGAATTCAGGGCATAGAAACGAACGCACTCATTGATACCGGGAGCGAAATTACGTGTATCTCGAAAGACTGTTACAATTCTAACAAGGAGACGTTCCGAAAATGTCCAACGCTACCGATATCTGGCAAGGTGATAAGAGGCGCAACGAGAGACAAATCGGCTCGACTGAAAATTTAGGTGAAAATGCAGACCAAAATCGGAGACGTCACAGATGATATAATATACTTAGTTATCCCGAAACTGGTCCGGAGCTGCATATTAGGATATGACGCTCAACGAGCTTTTAAAATGCTGATCGATACTGACGATGAAGCCATTACATTGACAGAACTGGGAGCACGCATAGCGTACAGTTCGTCAAGCCTGCAGCCCAGAAAATGCGAGAGCCACGCGATACAAATGAGAGTGGACGAAGATTCGGAACACACCAACGTACCGGAGAAGCGCCAAGAGGAAGAGTATTCCGACTAGATATCCCTCGCGGATATCGGAGAAAAGATCCACGGCTGTACTGAAATAAGCAGCACACAGGAGCACGAACTAAAATGCCTGATACATAGATACCGGACAGCTTTCACAAAGAGGCCCGGTAGGATGACGACGTATGAATATAGACTAAAATTGACGGACGACGAGCCTATCGTGGCCAAGTCATATCCGATACCGATCAAGCATCGCGAGAAAGTATTAATGGAAATCGACATGTTGCAATACGGCATCATTCGTAGATCTACAAGTCCATATGTGAACCCTATCGTCACTGTAATCAAGAAGGACGGATCGGTATACGCATATGCTTCGATGCTAGGAAGTTGAACGAAAAATTAGTCAACGACCACGAATCCCTGCAAGGAATAGAGGAAATTTCCAAAGATGCCAGGCAGTGGGAATGATATCAAGTTTGGATCTCACGAGCAGCTTTTGGCAGATCCCTTTGACAGAAGACAGTAGGAAGTACACCGCGTTTCGCATCGAGGGGAAATGTTATGAATTTAACGTTACACCTTTTGGCCTGAAAACCAGCAGCGCAGCCTTGATAAGAGGATTAGGCACAGTACTAAAAGGCATGGGCGACTAGGTAAAAAAATTTCGTGGATGATTTGCTTTGTTATTTCAAAGAACTTTCACGAGCATCTCGAACACCTCAAAAAACTCTTCAAAAGATTCATTGAGAATAACTTGACTCTGAGTTCCAAGAAATCAAACTTCGTGCAAAAGGAGGCGACATTCCTCGGTCACATCCTATCCACCGAAGGCCTCGAACCTCACTCCGAAAAAATTCACCTGATAAAAAACTACGCAAGACCGAAAAACGCTAAGTAATTGAAAGGATTTCTTGGGTTCGTGAATTTTCATTCCAAATTCGCAAGGAACTACGCGAACGAAATCACGCCTCTTTTAGGATTATTAAAAAAGGGAGTAAAGTACCTATGGACGGACGAGCACCAATCAGCTTTCCAAAGAATAGAGGATCTATTCGTGAAAAATACGATATTGGCCCTTCCGGACCCTCGGAAACCGTATATCCTGGCGACCGATGCAAGCGATACCGCGATAGGCGCAGTACTGTCACAATGCAACAAAGAGGGCGAAGAAGAAGTCATAACTTTCGTTAGCCGCACGCTAAAGGGGAGGGAAGTAGGTTACTTCACCACCGAAAAGGAGCTACTCGCCGTAGTATGGGCATTACAGAAACTCAACACTTACCTAAGAGGAGCACAGGTCTTAATAAGGACAGACCACTAAGCCTTGACATTTATCAAAGCTAATGCAAGATTGAAAAGATGGATATTGGCTATGCAGGACTACGACGTGGAGATCGAACACATAGCAGGAAGAAAAAACGTAGTTGCGGATATTCTTAGTCGTAGCTTGCATTGCGAACCAGACCACAAATCAGCAGAGGACGTCGAAATAGAAATCGCGGTGATATTGGCCCAGAAGCCCAGCAAAGAACTAACACAAAATTTTTAAAATATCGAACAACTGCAATTAGAAGAAAAGAATGTTCGGAAAATTATCCAAGGTCTGAAAAACAAACCCGGTAAGCGAATACGAGAAGCGTTCATCCTGAAAGAAAACGTACTAACCAAGCTCGACCCTGGAGGGAAAACAAGGATAGTCCTACCTAAAAGCCTCGCACATAAACTGGCAATGGAACTACACGAAATATACGGGTATGTGGGAGCGAAGAAAATTTATCAAATGTTAGTGAATGAATTTTATATGAAAGGTCTGAAACACAATGTAAACCGATGGATTTCCACCTGCGACCCGTGTCAACGAAATAAGCATACGACTCAGGCATGCCACGCAAAAATGCAGAACATTCTCCCAGAGAGACCTGGAGATCTATTATCAATCGATTTCTACGGACCATTACCGACTTCAAGAGCAGGTGCTAAGCATATTTTAGTAACAATCGACGCATTTAGTAAATTCGTGGTTCTGTATCCTATACGAAGAGCAAACACAGACACTATTATACGAAAGATATTTTCCCACTATATAACGCATTTTGGGAAACCAAGAAGAATACAGTGTGACCACGGGACGCAATTTACGTAATCAGTATCATCAACCTGCAGGCATATACGCCAGCAATATAATGGAAAAGGTATCTATTAGTACGCAAGCGGAGAAATTCGGACATTGCCATGTCGCTATACAAGCAACGGAAAACGAGAAGTCATGTACCTTCGAGAAACTGGACCTACAGATCGAACGAATATCATTCCGAAGCAGAAATTGGGAAGTAGCCGAAGGAAGATACGCGAACGGAACTAGATCAGCTATGGAACGAGACTTTAACAAGAAGAAAAAATTCACTCAGTACAAGGTGCATGATTTAACAAACAAACGATTGAGAAAAATCACCCCATCATGCAGGGTGCTACAAGCGAGCCCAGGTAACGTGTCGGTCGATGCCATAGTAGAAAACTACGTGCCAGAACCAATCCTACCAAAACGCATCGCAACCCCGGAACTAGAACTTTCGATGACGAAAAGGCGTAGGGAAATGCCAAGGATAACCAAGATAACTAAAGTCTCTATTTCGCTGGAAAAAATATATAAGCCTACGGATAAGATTATGCTGGCCAAACAATCCTTGGACAATATCGGAAAGGAGATCAACGGGATACATATTGAATTGAACGTGAATAAATCGCTGGCCGACGAAATCAAGGAAAGTATGACAGAACTCGACACTAAATTGGAACGGTGGCAGAGAATTGAAAATACTACGCAAACCGGAGTGATAGAGGCAACCAGCCAACAAGCAACGGTACCCGATCCTCTAGACTGAGATATGGACGAAATATTAACCCTTACAGACGACTCAATAAAAACCTGGATGCCATTCGGGTGTTAAAAAAAAAAAAAAATGTATATACATAAGCAGCTAAGAGTATAAGCTATTAAAAAGCCGTGAAATTCAATTGACAGAATTTTCCAGCATTCTAGGGGGGCGTTGCAACGTCCCAAGCCACTGTACATAGTTTTTTCTTTATTTTTCTTTATATAGATAAAAATATAGGTATACCATAGCAGAGCCGCCTGGCCGACCGGGAATCGGGCAGTTTTTCAAGCCTCAAAAAGCATCAAATCATCGTTATATTGGGAAATAATCCTATGGATCGAAAGATCAGAATGTCAACTCTCGTAAAACGCGAAAACCATTTTATAATTCTAACAAACATCAGAAATGGACTCCATGGAAACCCATGGAAGCTTTTTTTTGCAAAACGTAAAATCATCCGATTTCAAAAAGACAACAACCATAATTTAGAGAATAAAATTCTCTAAATGAAATCCCAATATAACGATGAAAAAAAAATCAAAATAAAAAATTTAGACCATATAGAAACTCATCGAACAATACGGATTAACGCGCCGACCATATATAAGCAGTAGCGCGTTAGTCCAGTCAAGCTAGTCGGCAAAGCGCCACACAGCGAAACACACCATAGCACAGAGATAGCATACTAGAATCAAACGAAATTTAGTAATAATTAGTCACATATTATTCTTCAGCAAAAAGGCTGTATAATGAAATTACTTTCCTGAATAAATCAAAAAAATTCAAATATATTTAAGAAAATTAATTCTTCAATAAAGCATATTTCAGACACCCATCGCACAGCCACCGTGCGTTTCAATACGAGGCAACCGGTCGGGCTAAAACACACGAAAGATTGGTTTGGCGGACGATTTGCTTTCCATTAAGGATCCGCGATCGATATCCACCAAATTACGGTTTAACACCAGACCGATCAATCGGGCGATCTGTGAGCCATACGGATGCACGATCGCTACCCGATTGATTTCCATACACAAAATACCGATTCAACAGGCGACTTGCATTCTAATTGCTTGAATACGGTCGATCCCTGGGGAATTTCGAAAAAACATCTTCATATTCACATACAAACAAAAAAGGGTAACGTCCGGTTGATAACACACATTTATTATACAGAGCGGTCGGACGGACAATCAATTTAGGACGTTACAAGTTAAACGACGAAAATATAAAAAACTGGATTCCGGGAGAGGGATGGAGCATCGAGGCAATCCCAAGTATCGTCCCCGGAGTGAAGAACGTTCCCGAACCCGTTCCCGAATCCATCGAATCACCCCTCGAGTCGCCCCTCACCCCCCCTTACACCATCGACGATCCCGTTGAGAGACCGCTCGCGTTCCCCGGTGTCATCGCCGATTCCGTCGTACTGCCTCTCACTCCCCCCTATGATTCCCCCAATCCAACGGACCCACCATCTCCTTAGAGGCCCCTGCTCAACCCGTTTGAAAAAAAAGAAAAAAAAAGGGGGAGTAAGCGTGAAGTTTTCGTCTTTTTTTTCTTACATAAGATTACCGCTATTTCCATAGATATATGTATATTAGATGTTTTTAATAGTTATTCTTTTCACATAGAGATATTCGTTATGTTTTTATAATTCTTAAATATTAATCTGTTTTTTTTCGTTCACATGGATACATACATATGTTGTACATTTTGATAGTTCTCAAGTACGAATATTTTTTTTTGTCACCATACCGTGACAATCAGGTGAAACCGAATGGGCCATGCGCCCGGACGCCGAATATGTCGTATTTTTAGCGGGTTAACCGCTCGGTGCTGGGAAATCCCTAAGGTGATTTTGGCGCGCAGTCGATGCAACTCGGCAGCTATTGTTGATAGGAGCCGGTTGACTGTCAATACATCGCGGAAGGTGGACATGTGGGGTTATGTTCGTTTATTTTAAGCAAACCATAAATAAGGTGAATGAAAACTACGTGAATAAGCTATGAATATTTATCAGAAATCTGTCAATTAGTTTTAAATGATATCTCGATACAATCAACGAATTAGCCTAAGCTATAAACTAGGAATTAATTAGAGTCAAAAAGTTCATCAAGAACAACCAATTTGAACAAGATTATTGATTGTATTCTAGGGTTGAGGCTTCAATAAATTGAACTAGGTGAGTGAGAAAATCTTCATTAAAGCTTACTAAAAGTTCATTCAATGCATAACAAGAATAATTATCATGTTGTAATGAATTAGTCCTCATTACAGTCAGCAGCGCAGTTTAAACCGCCAGGTCTTGGAGTCTTCGAGAAATGCACGAAGCCTAGACTGAATATAATGCCTGCGCCTGTAATTTGAAGGTGAGAATTATCACACATTTAATGCCAACATTCATTGGCCACAAACATCTGCTAATATTCCTGTGAAAAAAATTAGTGCTGTTTAATGGAATGAGGTTATTGAAAAACATGAATATTTGAAAAGTATGAATAACTACGATATCGTGCAATGAATGTGTGATAATTTTTACCTTAAAATTACAGGCGCAGGCATGATGCCCAGTCTAGGCGTTATGCATTTCTCGAAGACTCCAAGACCTGGCCGTTTAAGCTGCGCTGCTGACTGTAACGAGGACTAATTCATTACAACATGATACTTATCCCTGTTTCGCATTGAATGAACTTTCAGAAAGCTTGAATAAAGTTTTTCTCACTTACCAGGTTCAATTTATTAAAGCCTCAACCCCAGGATTAATAATTAATAATTTCGTTCAAATTGGTTGTTGTCGATGAACTTTTTGATTCTAATTAATTCCTAGTTATAGCTTGGGTGAATTCGGTGATTGTATTAAGAAATCATTTTAAACTAATTGATAGATTTTTGATAGATATTCTTACAGCGCCGGCTCTAGGAGATTCACCGCCCTGAGCGAATAACAATATCCCCCCCCCCCGCCCCCCTTGCGAAATTTTCTGTTTAAAATGGTTTCACTGACTAAACTAATGAAAATTGACTCGCCTCGCTTTAGAATTGGCAAAATTTGCAATTAGACCCGCAAGTCGCGCCATCGTTCCCGTTGCAACAGTTTCTGGAGACCTGAACAATACTGAACAAGCACTTCATCTTTTGGAAAGTTTTTAATATCATATGAAAACCCCATGCACTGTTGTGCTGTTTTAGTTGCGCAAAACGTTTCTCTATAGAGACAATGGCAGTATCTACGAGAGAGTAAAAGACAGTAGTTTCGAACAGCTGTTGTGGATCATTTAGAGCATCATCCTGTTCCTCGTAATCAAACATCCTTCTTTTCCGGCAAGATGGTGCCTTTTTGAAAATCGGATCAACACGCAAGCTGTCAGCGATTTCTTTCGCGCTGATGACGGCAGAGTCATATCCTGTAACTCGGTAATTACGTAAATACTCTTCACAGCCCTGTAATACATTTATACCAGCTGCCAAAAGTAGATATGGGCAGCTTTGGGTAGACACAACAAACCCCCCTCCCCCCCTCTCCCCCCTCCTCCTAGGGCGACTTTGGGAAATCCCCCCTCTCCCCGCTCCCCCCTGCCGACTCTAGAGAAAACTAGGAATTCTAACCTAACCTTCCCCTCGCCTCTCGCTCTCCTGCCTACCCTTGTCTGATATTGGGACCACCTGGGCCGTGGGACGTCATCCAAGACCCTGTCCCCCGTCCCCCTTGTCCCCGCCGTCCTCACCCCTGGGCCCTACACCCCTGATTTTACAATGTGTCTATGAGTATACATATAGGCTGCGGGACTTCGAAAAAATTAGGTGACGCGGAAGCCATGCTGCTCATATACTTATTGAGGAATGGGTAAGGTAAAGGTGTATATTTGAATGATGCGTCAATTACGAAAAAATCCAATAATTTCATTTATTCGTATAACTTATTTTCTAATACACGTTCTTATGCTAGGATGAAATATAGAATATGACGACTACGAGTACAATTTTCTTTGCAAATCTTACAGCTATGGTTATAATTATACAAGATTGATCGTTTATTTCACAAATGTTCGGTGAAGACTCCGTCGGAATTAGCGATAGAACGTCTCGGCATTGTGATAATCACTTTCAATGCCCAGATTGTACAAATACAGACTGTTGCGAATATTAGAAGTAAACCTATTCTGAACCAAACAGGCGGGGGTGGATTGTCCAAGCTGTCCAACATATTGTCCGGTCGAAAGCGAATCACGGGGTTAGGTATTCCAATCCTGTAGGGTTCGGAGGTCTCGTGGCTTTGAATGAAGCCTGCTGAACACATTTTTCCAACGGTGTCTCTCTCTCTCTCTCTCTCTCTCTTTCTCTCTCTCCCTCTCTCTCTCTACCGACTACCGACAGTAGTAGCGTAGTGCTAGCACTCGAGACTACGGAGCGGGAGGACCTGAGTTCGAATCCCCAAGCGAGTCAAGGAAGCCTGAGCGGCAGTATGCAAAAATGTAAGACGGGTCACGCCGTTCAGGCGCCGTCTTGACTCACGGTGGTTTGAGTTTGGATCCGGCTACACCTGGACAAGGTTTTTTCGGCGGTTTCCCTTGTCCCTCGTGCGAATGCGGGTGTTTCTATACATGTGTGTATATTTATATACCTACATATACAACCTGTCTGCTTGCTCGTACAGCTATGTACTCTCCTCTCTCTCTCTCTACCTAGTTCTAAGTTAGGTTAAGCTTTCTCTCTGCCTACCCTGCATACTGTATTGTAAATGCAGGGTAGGCTCGTCCAACATTGTAATGGATGAAATAAAGAATATCTATCTATCTATCTATCTATCTCTCTAGCAGTTTGATATTCCTTCGTGATAATTAGTTTGATGTTTCCAAGTCGAGATGTAAATTTCCTCGTGAATTAGACTTCGGCACGGACTCAAGCTGTTGTTTGACTTCAACAGCGATGACGTTAGAAAACAGTCTGGTCAATTCGAGTAAAACAATATCGAGATAATTTTCGCTGAAGACGGGGTCGCACTGTGGCTCGATGCTCTCTTTGACGGCTCCGTATTCGTTCTTGGTCATCTGCGCGATGGTATGAAGAGAAAGTTCTTGGGAGGGGTAACATTGGCGCGGTTATGAATTTAGAAAAAATGAAGTATCGTCATCAGGTTGCATCTTTTCCGCTATTTTACGATAAGTGCTCTGACTCCCAAGAACCGTGCGATGTTATGAATAATATTTATGACTTGAAGGGATTCCAGCCTAATGGAACCGTTGGAACCTAACGGTCTACCCCATGCGGAGTCTCAACAAGTGTTTGACCATCATCATTGTGGAGGCGGTGGGGCCTGTAACAGGCGTACATTTCGCAGCTGTTCGCACCTGTGCGTGAAAGAGTAGTCGGGGGTACCGTCCGACTTCTTGTGAAGAGCGGACCCGCGCTCTTACATAGAGTGGGCCCACAGTCGTTATCGCAGAATTACGGTTCCGGCGGGATGACACTTTCTCACGAAACTAGAGAAATTCATGGGTATCATACACACTTTCCCACAGAGTCTCATGCGATAAGTGATCAGTCCCTGTGGACCGAACGCGGCCATTATTCGTATGTATCCATACCTTAGAAGGGTATAAGACTAAAAGAAAACCGTTGGAAGCTGATGTGTAGAACATCGGCGGGTCTTTGACCATAACGGCTGTACGGGTGGGGCTGTGGGACTAGCAACACTTGTCCATTTCGCGCGGGCGGAGCGGCCCCCTGATAGAGCGGGGTCCTACTGCCGAGCGAGGTATACCTACTCGCGTTACCGCAGAAATCTGCTTATTGGACAAAGACAGAGTTGGAAAACTCCGTGGGGATCTTACTGAACTTTCCACGCCGGACCCGACTCGTTCATCCCCACCCGTCGCTTTTCTCAGGTTCGTACGCGCACCCACACGTGAAAATCTGCGTGTACGGTGTTAATGTATCGAGGATATACATATATACGGCGTGTCCTCTCAAGACATTTCCTCATTCTTGTAGATCTCTGATCCGTGGAATAACGTACTCTTATTAGCTCCGTCATACTTTGCGATACTTTACTTTTTACATTTCTTACTGAGATTTTCAAGTCATTATGACAGGTGTTAAGAATTTGTAGCGTGCCGCAGTGTTGGAGGCTGCGTTTTACGCCAGGCAGAACAATTCCGTGATTGATCGTGAATGTGATACGCGACGGAGGAGATCGCTGACGCGCATGTCGGAAGCGGATTTGCTCCGTCAATTCAGGCGTCTGATTACCGCATGCAGTGAGCGTGCGATCTCCCTAATATTCGCGAACGACAAGTTTCGCAATCTACGGGAGTGCTTGTGCATCGCTGCTGAGACGGTGATCAAGCGTGGAAGGTCGCATTTTGCCGTGCTAGCACCGCTTATTCGCGAATACAACGCGCACCGTGGTAAGTAGAATTTTTCGTTGAGAAATTGTACATCGAAGCTATCCGGAATGGTGATAAATTAACCGATGGGGTTTTTTATTCGCGTCAGAACTACTCGCACTGTTGGAGGACCCTGAGGTCAACGCTGCCATGCTGATGGTCGTGGATCCCTGCGAGGAGATTATTCTGATTGTAAGCGAGGAAGAATTAACCCCCGGAGTGGAGGTGGTTAGCGACAACAAGGGGACCGCTCCGAACGGCGGTGAAAAAGTCCTTGAAATCACCAGTGAAAATGAAGACATGTGTGTGAGCCGTGACAGTGACGTTGTGATAGTTGGATCTAGTGAGCGTGTGGTGCCAGTTACGTATAATGGATTTTTGGTTGCCGCTCCAGCGAATGCATCAACATCGCGTGGCAGTCTTAGTGGTAAGTCACAAAAAGTTTAATATACGTCATATTGCATTACATACGCACGTCGCAGAGGACCCGGTCCGAGTCTATATATAGGAATAGTCTTTTCGCAGACCGATTCCGTCTATCTCGCTCGGACATAGGTATTATTGCTAGAATTTAGTACTTTATCTCTTAGAATTCTCTCCTGCTCCTTCTGTAAATACGGAGGGATGTTATAACGATAAAGAAGAGCATGAGGAGGAGGAGGAGGAGGAGGAGGAGGAGGAGGAGGATGAGGATGAGGAGGAAGAGGAGGAACAGGATGAGATTGGGAATAGGGATGAGGGGGGGTGAGTATGAGACAGATGAGGGGGAGGAGGAGGAGGAGGTGTATGTGTATGAAATCGTGTCCATGTCATCACCTGATAGTGCCATATGGTCACCGTTTGCCGTGTCTCCACCCTCGCCCGAGAGCGGGATATTTTCGATGCCTAGCTCCGTCGAGGAGGTGTCCTCATCCCGGGAATATTAAAATTCATATAAAAAGAGGGGTGGGCTTGGGTTTACGGGTTCTCATACAGACGTACGTGTGTTTATAAATATGCTGGGGCGATATACAACGAATTTTTGGATCTTATTTTTCTCTCTCTTGTTCACCTATCAGAGAAGCCAGTATCGGTTGACATCCAGGGATACGAAAAACTACCCCGTGTCAACGAACATGGCGGTAGCACGGACGTACAGATTGGTGGCCATAGACGCATAACACGTGTAAACGAGGGTGCTGGTACCTCGGGAATCGGACGTTCAGGGTCTAACGTGAACCCGATACATAACGACAATTATGACTCTGACGACGACTCTGAACAAACCGGTAGTAGTTTAGATTCTAGGGAGACGCAGACGGCGAGTGAGAGTGAGAGCGCGGAAGAGTCAGTCAGGGATAACGTTTCTCAATCGTTGACCCCGGGTAACCGTTTCGCGATACTCGGGGAGTCGTCGAAATACATTCGTCGCTTCGAGGTTCACGCGCGGGAACTCGATATCAAAATTAAGATACCGGAGTTAGGTGTTAACCCAAGTGAGTGGTTAGAGGGAGCTTTTAGAGATTTGCATGCATAAGTCACCTCAACGTGTCATTCGAGTGACTACATCGGTTTCGTTTTTCACGCTGAAAGTTTTAATCAGGGCTCTGCGTGGTTATCCTTTCGACCGGTCCGCGATTCTCAGTATGCGGATCTGTGGAAGCTATTCTCCAGCGTGACACAGAGTAACTCGGAGTTCGGGGTAGATAAGGTATTCTCGGTCACAGTGCACTGCGTCAAAGTACCGTCCGGTCGCGGAAAAGCCTGTCCCATCACGCACGCGGGTGTGGCCAAGAAATCTATAATACAGATTGTTAACACGGATGGTCTTTGTTTACCGCGGGCTCTAGTCGTCGCGAGAGCACATGCCGAGAAGGGGACGATCCGTAGCGGAGAGCTCCACGAGGCATATAACGCGATACGGGGATCGGGATCGCGGTTACAGCGCGAAGCGGCGAGAGAGTTGACGGAGAGAGCGCGAGTCGAGATACCGGTGACGGGCTGCGGGGTATGCCAAATATTGCAATTTCAACGTTATCTGGCACGCGAGAGAATGGCAATCGTGGTATACGAGGCGGGTAAATTGGGGACTGGGGATGCGACCCTCTACGACGGGAGCAGCGTGGTGACCAAGAGTGGATGAAACGTGGCCCATCGTTTGAACATTCTCTACTTTCCAGGCGATCACCACTATTGCACAATAACGAACCTTACCGGTGCCGCGGCAGGCAGGTTCTTTTGCGAGATCTGTAACAAAAAATATAAAAACAGCCATGAGCACCGCTGCTCGGGCCGGTGTCCGCAGTGTCTGGGCACCCCGGCGTGCGACGACAGGGTAAAGGAATCGGAGTGCGTTGACTGTAAACGGGCGTTTCGTGGCGCGGTCTGTATGGGAAGGCATCGTGAGGTCGGTTCGTTTAGCCCGCGTCGCTCCGTCTGTGCGACGCTTCGAATCTGTACAAACTGCACGCGACTCATAAATCTCTCGTTGGGTGCTCACTCGTGTGACACTCGATATTGTAAGACTTGCAACAGCCTTCGGCCTTACAACCATCAGTGTTTCATGGCGCCGCTCAAATCTAACGAGAATAATAACGCCAAATACATATTCATATTTTATGATTTTGAGACCCGGCAGAACGTAACGATCCCTGGCGACGTGTCGACAAATATCCACGTTTCCAACCTATGCGTTGTGCACCAGGTTTGCACCCAGTGTATGCATAATCTGGACATTAAGGACGGTTGCCCAGCCTGCGGACTCGTGCGCGAGTACGTGTTTCAAGAAGATCCGGTGAAACAACTGGTCGAATTCGCCACACGGCCAATTCACAGTTTCAGAAAAATCATCTGCGTCGCTCACAATGCCCGGGGCTTTGACGCGCAATTTATTTTACGTTACCTGGTCGAGCAAAACTCCGAGCCACCGCAGGTAATATTGAACGGGAGCAAAATCATTATGCTGGAAACCGGGCATACCCGATTTTTAGACTCGCTAGCTTACATGCCGATGGCGTTGTCTGCCCTGCCGAAAGCCTTCGGTTTGCCAGAGACCTCGGTGAAAGGAGTCTTCCCGCACCTTTTCAACACGCCTGAGAACACGGGTTACATAGGCCCGCTACCCGCGGCGAAATTCTACTCGCCCGATACTATGAGTATCTCCGCACGTGCGAAGTTCTATAAATGGTATGATGCGGCCGTGGCAGAAAATCAGCTGTTCGATTTCGACGCGGAATTAGTGCGCTATTGCAAATCCGATGTGGATATTTTACGCCGTGCATGCGTCGCGTTTCGCGATATCTTTATCGAGTGTGGAAAGGTATGCCCGTTTACCGAGAGCACGACTATCGCGTCAGCCTGCTCGGTAGTGTTTCGAAAAAATTTCATACAGGCTGACCGTATAGGTATTCGGCCACCGGGTGGCTATAGGCTGGCTGACCGCCAGTCCAAAAAGGCGGTAGAGTGGCTCGTCTGGAAAGAGCGGGAGTTGGAGGTCGTGATCGCGCACGCCGGCCGTTTGCGCGAATATCGTATACCTGAGACCGGTCGGGTCGTGGACGGGTATTACGAGGCGGATGACGGGACGCGTCACATTTTGGAATTTCACGGCTGCTTCTGGCACGGTTGTAGGCGGTGTTTCAACGTGAACGGTGACCGACGTACCGTGAACGGGGACACCATGGACAAGCGTGCCGAGGAAACGCGTTCGAAGACGTCGTATATGAAGAAAATGGGATACGTAGTCACCGAGATATGGGAGTGCGCGTTCGATCGACTTCTCGAGCAAAACGGGGAAATGCGCGAATACTTGGATCGGCACTCGATAACGGCTAGCCTCGCGATCAGCACCCCCTTAGATCCGCGCGATGCCTTTTACGGTGGTCGAACGGGGAACACTTCGCGCAGCTACGAGGTACGCCAAGGGGACGATGGGAGCATCAGTGAAAAAATAAAATATGTAGATGTTTGCTCCCTGTACCCGTACAGCTGTAAGCATGCATCTTTCTCGTTAGGCCACCCAAAAGTCCTCGTCGGTGACGAGTGTAAGGCGCTGACGGGTGTGAGTGGCAGGGACATCTCTCGCGTAGAGGGGTTGGTCAAGTGCAGCGTACTGCCGCCCCAAAATCTTTACCACCCCGTGCTCCCGCTGCGTATGCACGGAAAACTGATGTTCGCACTGTGTCGGTCCTGTTGCGAACAGTTGGAGCAAGACGAGTGCACCCATAGCGAGGCGAAAGATCGTCAGTTCGACGGCACTTGGGTGTCGTGCGAGCTGAAGAAAGCGGTCGAGAAGGGCTACGAGATCGTCCAAGTGCAGGAAATTTGGCAGTACGAGAAGACGAAATACGACCCCTCTACTCGTCAAGGGGGGCTCTTTGCGGGGTACATAGATACATTTCTTAAAATCAAGCAGAAGACCAGCGGTTGGCCCGGCGACTGCATCGACGAGGCCTCGCGAGACCGCTATCTCGCAGAGTACGAGCAAGTGGAGGGGATAAGATTGGATAGAACCAAGATTGTCAAAAATCCTGGACTTCGTTCGGTCTCTAAGCTCTGCCTCAACTCGTTTTGGGGAAAGTTCGGACAGCGGGACAATATGGCAAAAACCACGGTGGTAAAGACACGTCAGCATTTGTTGGAGCTACTGACCAACCCCGAGGTCGAGGTCCCTGAGCTGCTGCCTGTCAACGACCAGGTGTTGTACGCGAGGTAGTCGTACGCCAAGCAGAGTGTCACGCCCTCGCCACTAGCGAACGTAGTGATAGCCGCATATACCACCGCGCAGGCTAGATTAAAATTGTACGAATATCTAGAGAGGTTGGATCGACGCGTTCTTTATTACGATACAGACTCCGTCATATATGTCCACGACTCGACACGGCCGCAGGATATCGTACCACCGACAGGGAACTTTCTGGGAGATTCAACCGACGAGCTCGAAACGTACGGCAGTGGTAGTTATATTCGGGCATTTGTTTCGGGAGGGGCGAAATTTTACGCGTACATCGTTCGATGTCCGGATGGCAGCGATGTTAAAATCTGCAAGGTAAAGGGGGTTACGCTGAATCACGCCGCCGCTAGTAGAGTAAACTATGATTCGATTCGTCAAATGGTGGTAGAGGGTGAGGGTCCGATTCGGCTGCAGTACCGTGCTATTCGTCGGGACAAGCTGCACGAGGTGGTAACCCGTACTGAATCCAAAACCTGTCGACCGGTATTCGTCAAGAGACGGTGTTGCGCGGAAAGTTTCGACACCTTACCCTACGGTTATCGCTCAGCCACATCCTTGGCCGGGGACCCTTGAATTTTACCGTTCTCGCTCTTCCCTGGCTCATGCCTCTTTCTCTTCCCCTCTCTCTCTCTCTCTCTCTCCTGACACGAGATACGAGGATTCCGGACCCCTTAGGGGGGTCGTGCGGTTCAACCCAACGCAGCACGCCTACAGAGACGCCGACCGCTCATCCACACAGACACGCGCACTCACCGGTATAGACGATTCTACGTTAGAATCGTTTGGATCGTTGCAGAAGTAAGTCAAATGATGATAAAATTTATTCTTTCGTTCTCACTTTCCGCTAACTTTTGTGTCTTTTTTATTTCTCCCCGCTACGAGCCGTAACACCGTCAGGGGGAAGGGGTGCTTGACGTAAACGATTCGACATTCACGCCGTTACACGTCACAACTCGTCGCATCGCGGCTACTGAGACACCAGCCGTCCGTCCACACGCACGCACCTCCACAGACGATTCTACCTCAGCTACATTCATCGCATTGCAGAGATGAGTCCAATAATAAAATTTGTGAAATATAAAAAATTAGGTTGAGCTCATTGGCCAGCGTGCGGGCCAGAGCGTACGAATCAGCTGATTGCGTACGTCGCCGCGGGGTTCACCTCGCCCAGCGGGCGACCGCGGATGGTGCCCGTTGAAATAAGAGCTAGTAGCAACGGGCACAACCCGGACGCGTGCGCGCTGATATCAGCTGGTAGTCAGCGCGCCCCGGGCCCGCCGCCGATATGAGCTCATCGCGGGGGAGAGGGATAGGTGAAAATGATCCTTTTGCTTTTCTCCACCGGCCATATTAAGAAATAATTTTTTATATTTAACAGAATCCTGTGGCAGAAAACAACAATGACGATGGACACTCGTTGGAAGCACCCATTCTCAGCCATCGTCGCTGGACCATCGGGCTGTGGAAAGTCAAATTTTGTGAAAAAATTTCTACGGTACAGCAGTGGCATGTGCGAAACGAAATTCACTCGTGTAATCTGGTACTACGACGAGTGGCAGCCGTTGTACGAGTCGAGCAAAGGAATAGAGTACCGAGAAGGATTACCCTAACCCACCGACTACGACGGTGACAAGACCCCGAAACTGCTGATGATTGACGATTTAATGCGCGAAGCGTCGAGCCACGTTGTCGTCGATCTATTCACCAAAGTCTGCCATCACAAGAATCTGAGCGTCTTCTACATTACACAAAATCTGTTCCATCAGGGACACGGACAACGAGATATTTCTCTCAACGCGAACTATATCGTTTTCTTTCAAAATCCGCGAGATCGCGCTCAAATACAACACCTCGCGCGTCTAGTACACCCAGAGGATCCGCGATTTCTTCAGGAGGCATACCACGACGCCACAGCTGTTCCGAATGGGTATTTACTGTTGAATCTCAAGCAATCGACGCCGAAAAACTGTCGTTTTCGTACGAACATTTTCCCCAGCGACGGACATCAGTACGTCTACGTGCCGAAAAAGGATATAAAACGGAGCAGCGCGCAGAGAGTAGCAGTAGTACCGCTGTAATGCCGCGAAAGGTGCGTCACGGGTGTCTCGCTGCCTTCGGTAAGACAAACGCCCTTGCCCTGCACGCGTTGCACAAATTGAACGCAACCCAGAGACGCGCCTTGCTACGTACCGCTGACGACTCTCTGGCAAGGGATATTTGTGAGTGTGCTCTGAACACCTTGGAAGGTAACGTGGTCTTGTCTCGAGCGCATAAATCGCGTCTGGCGCGACACAAGCAGACGCTCCGAAAATTAGCTTGTAATCGCGAAAGTTGGAAAAGTAAGCAGAAAATCCTGGTTCAACGAGGGGACGGTTTTTTGGGTCTACTGCTGGCACCGATTCTGGGAGGTCTAGCCTTGGCACTGTTCCCTAAGTAGAGGAAAAAACAGCGAGAGAGATAGAAAGAAAAGACGTTGGAGATGGAGCGTGCCAAGAAAATGGTACTGATACCGGCGGAGGGTCTGAAGAGGTTTCAACGACAAATGAGTGACATCGTGAGTGCGTCATCGGGTCCGGACCCTGTTCACGGGGACCCTGTTTCACGTCTCGACCGCGAAATGAGCGACATCTTGAACGAGGGCACCAACGATAGTGCAGAAAAGTGGAAACTCTACCAGCAGGCCCTGCAACGTTATCTGTACTTCTCGAATGATGCGCGAAAGCCTCTGCAATTGGAGATTCGCGAGGGGAGCAACGGAACAGCTGCAAAACCTGTGGAAGGCACGGAAAAAGCGGCGGATGTGACAGAATCCATGGATACGGGGGCTGCGAACGAGAGTGAAATTACGTCACGGATGAGAAATGTATTGGCATCCGTCCCCACCAGATTCATCAACAAGGCAGGTCTTTTGCTGCGTTCACTGTCCGGGGCATCGTCGCGGCTCGTCTGGGACAAGAGTGGAGTAATTTCTATCCATGGTGTACCTGTGCCTGGTACAAACATAGTCGATCTGGTCAACCATGCCGCGCGATCGCGGAAGAACTTTAATTCATCAGGGCAGTCGCAATTCGCTCGGTTTCTCCACGCGATCAACGTACCACACGAGAGCGTGGGAAACGAAGTCTTTTGAAAGGATATACGGGCGTTCGACGACGATAAATTCGCAGACGTCGCGTCAACGAGTGCCTCGCTGTCGACGTCTGCAGCGGGGCACAGCGAATCGCGTTCGGGTCGGAGAAAATGATCACGCGCGGAGACCAGTAGATCCGGTATCGGTGACGCGGACCTCAGTACACCCGGTACACCGCTCACGAGTAACAGACGGATCTTGAGAAGCACACCGTACGCCCAAAGCAGTGAAAAGAGACGGAATTGGAAGAGACTGCGACTGTTAAAGTGATGAGGGTGTTTGAAAAAATCTACTACGATCCGTCTCATCCGGCTGGCTACGTTGGGGCGCGAAACCTGGAGAGTGCCACGAGAGGTTAGAAATCCTGCGAATAGGCGAGGAAATGGCTCGCGACGCAGGATGCCTACACTCTGCACAAATCTGTACGAAGAAAATTTCCACGTGCTAGATACAACGTTTCCAACATCGACGACGTTTGGGAGGCTGATCTGGCCGATTTGAGTTCGATGAAGAGACACAACAACGGTTATCGTTATTTACTGGTTGTTATCGATGTTTTCAGTAAATACGCGTGGGTCGTACCTCTGAAGCGAAAGACAGCTGGTACAGTAGCCGAGGGATTCCAACACGTGTTGAGCATGACACTGCGTAGACCCGTTCTGCTGCAAACGGACAAGGGAAAAGAATTCGTCGGCAGTGAATTTGAAAAACTGCTCACAGCCAATGAGATACGATATCGCGTCACCCGTAACCCTGAAATGAAAGCGGCTATCGTCGAAAGATTCAACCGCACCCTCAAGGAAAGATTGTGGCGGTACTTCACACACAGAAACACGAAACGCTATGTCGACGTTTTACCACGAATCGTAGAGGCCTACAACGCAGCGCGTCACTCGAGCGTAGGAATGGCCCCGTCTGAGGTGACTCTGGAGAACGCCGCCCAAGCACGAGCAAACCTGCAAAGGCGATATCCGCCACGTATTGCCGGCAAGCCGAGATTTCGTAAAGGTGACACCGTACGGATCAGCAAGACGAAGGGAACGTTCCAGAAAGGCTACGAGGCCAATTGGAAAGAGAAACTTTTCAAGATTCACAAGGTGCTCGCGCGCGCACCTGTTGTCTATGTATTAGTGGACATGGCGGGTGAGGAAATCGACGGTGCGTTCTACGAGGCAGAACTTCAACGAGTCGAAGAAGGGGAGGGGCAATCGAACCAAGGCGATACCACTTCGAATTAAAAGGCTGGAAGTACGAGACAGATTGAAGCAAGCAACATTTTAAGATTGGTAACGTCTTTGTGCGTGTGCATAGCCCGGGGTATTCGTACGCTCGAACACCGAACGGCCAGTCGGTTTGCAGCTAGCGTTTGAATCACATCGAGGAAACGTCTCGAAACGTACGTGCGTCGTGGAGGAGGACCAGTTTTACATCACCCTACCGAGCAACAGCTCGATGCAGTTTTTCCCCGATAATCGAACCTGCTGCTACATCACTCAGTTACCACGCTCGATCGAGCTGACCGGAGAATGGGAGGTGGGGCTTGCCGAGATCCTTTATCCCGTATCGTTTGCATCGTCGTCGCCGTCGTCACTGCGGATCGAAGAAATCACCGATAAATCCGATTCACAAGATCATGCGGATCCGAGTCATTTGCCAGGAATGAGATATGATGCAACCGCACGGACTGTGATAGCCGACGCTGATACCCGAATCGAGACCACCCTTCCAAGAACCCCATCGTGTCAAATGTTCGTTTACTGCGATATCATAGAGCCACGTATCGTCGGAGACGTCTACACACCGTTGTTACGCGTTATTCAAGCATGTGGAAAAACAAACCCAATTCCCGGAGAAACGGCAATGAAGACCCTGTCACCACCGCACTACATACCGCTCTTGCTGACAAACTTTCGCACCATCGAAATCAATATAAGAGATCATCTGGGGAGGCCGATACCATTTGAGTCCGGGACTTTGACGGTTACGTTACACTTTAGGCGTGTCCAATAAGGTGAAGGAAACTTACACGTGCCATGGCGCAATACACCGAGCATTACGACACGCAACTCGGGGGTGGCAGTATGGAAAACTTTTATCGAGGGGCACCGTACCAACGCGGACACGGCATCGGAAGTTTCTTGGGAGGATTATTTCGCAAGGTATTACCTCTATTGACCAGCGGAGCCAGAGCCGTTGGAAAAGAGGTCTTACGCACGGGGGCGAATGTTATATCGGACATGGAGCGCAACGTACCGTTCAAGGATTCGTTGAAAGCGCGAGCTATGGAGTCGGGTCGCAGCCTGCAGCAAAGGGCCAAAGATAAAGTAGTCAAACTTATGAAGGGGTCCGGATATAAAGGGGCGACGGGGGAGCGGGCTCGGCAGTTGTTACTCGGGCGTGTCAACAGACTCATCGCCGCTCGACAGTCCGCTGGAACAGGGAAAGTTAACAAACGAAAAACCAAGAAGAAGGGAGAAAACAAGAAGAAGAAAAGGAGGAAGACTACGAAGACTGCGAAGACTGCTGGGGGAAAGACCGGCAGGAGTAAGAAGGGCGGAAAAAAACGAGCCATCACCGATATTTTCGGACCTCGCTAGTGACGTCCAGGCAACCGAGTAATAGCAATAATGGCTTTCCTATACGCGCACTCTGGAGAATGCACGAAGTCCGAACTAGACCTGTTCGCTCTACCGCCGACACAGACATCCATCGAAGCTGGGCAGTGGGTACACTATAAACCCGTATCCTCTTTGACCGATGACTCACCGATCGAATTCATTGTTCCGGGACACGGAGACGAGTACATAGACCTGGCACACACCATGTTGAGTGTTCGCGTACGGGTGCAGCCGGTTCAGACCGTAGCTAACTCCCCGTCAGCGGGTCCTGTACCCGAATTATCCGTATCACCCGTGAATAATCTTCTTCACTCGATGTTCAATCAGGTGGATATATTTTTCAATCAGAAGCTCGTATCACCGGCAAACAATTCTTACGCCTACCGCGCCTACATAGAGACTCTACTGAATTACGCGCCACATGCCAAACAGTCGCACCTTTCGTCCGGGCTTTGGTACGGCAGCGAGAACGGCGAAGCGGATGTCTACGATATAGCCGCCGCTCAGACAGCCGGCGACGACGGATTCATCAATCGCCAGAAAATCACGAAGCATGGACGAATGGTCGATCTACTCGGACATCTACACTGCGACGTGTTCAACCAGAAAAAGTTCCTGCTCAACGGAGTTGAGTTGCGGCTGCGCCTGGTAAGATCCAGGGATAATTTTTGTATATTGGAAGCTACACCTCAGCACCGAATACACATAGTCGAGACTTCGTTGTTGGTGCGCCGCGTCAAGATCATCCCCGGTATTCTACTGGCCCACGCGCGTACGTTGGAAAAAGGTACAGCTAAATATCCCGTAACGAGAGTTGAGGTGAAGGCCTTCACCATCCACGTGGGCGTGCAATCGGAGATGTTGGACAACGTGATTCTGGGACAGTTACCAAAACGTGTGATAATTGGGATGGTCAGTAACAAAGCCTTCAACGGGGACAGGCAGAAAAATCCGTTTAACTTCCAACACTTTATGATCAACTACCTGTCGCTGTACGTGGACGGCGTACAAGTTCCCGCGAAACCGCTGCTACCGAATTTCTCCAAAGATCATTTGTACGTTGACGCGTATCACACGCTTTTCTCTGGAACTGGTATACATTTTCTCAACGAGGGAACCGGTATCAATAGACTGCAATACCCCAAAGGTAACTGTCTGATGGCCTTCGACCTGACACCCGATCTATCCGCTAACTGCCCGTCTCACTGGTCACTCGTCAAGCACGGGACTCTGAGGATAGAAGCACGATTTGACGAGGCACTCAAAGAAACCATAAATTGCATCGTTTACGCAGAGTTTGACAATCTCATAGAGATCGACGCCGCGCGACAGGTCATTACAGATTTCGGTGGGTAGACGAGGCCCCATACTGTGAGAAGCCCCCAGACCGCTCGTGTACATAGATATCTGGCAAAGAACTAAGTTCAGACCTGCATAGCTCAGAAATCTATAGAGGACTCGGCGTCGTTTTTTGTACATCGCACAGATGCTGGGGGTGTGAAAGGGTTTGAGTTCACGAGCTTACACATCTTGACACACGAACAAGTTGAAACCTGCAAGTCCCCGTCTTTGCCTAGGGATGGAAGCAGTCGACGATGAAAGTGGGGGGCGAAACACATGCTCGGGTATAAGAGGAACCGCATCGACCCAATCAAGATCAGTCAAGTGCAAGATTTCGAGCAAACATGGATTTCGTAATAGACATCCAAGGTTTTCGTGGATGATAAAAGCCCCGTACGCATTCTCGGAGCTCAACGAGGGAGAACGCGTTGCGAATAATTACGTAACGTGTTATCACCACGGTATCGACTGGTTCGAGGGTGATATCTCGCTGAAGAAGCTGGACAGCAATCTTCAGGAGATCGCTGGCTCGGCCAACCGCATTCTAACAAGGGGACATGAGAAGTCAAAATATCTGGAGACCGTGACATCGAGAAGGATTATAATCCTGGAACACTCCGGGTGCCCACCATTCGGCAAGTTGGACGTGACGAGAGAATATTGTTTCTTTCACGGGGTTAAGAAAGAGGAATTTTTCACGTGTGCGCTCAACAATGTAGTCAGGCTGAAAAAATGGATCAAAACAAGCAAGCTTCTCAACGAGTACGACTATCCTACGCACGTCGAGTTAGTTGACGGCAGGAGGAAACCCGGTTGTACTCATCCAGCACCCGACAGTAGTAGGAACGATCGCGAGGAATCCTCACGGGTACGGCAACAGCATCATCATCATCCTGTTAGAAATTCATCGACGCAGTGTTTTTCAACGCCATTACCCACACCACCGCCTAGTCCACCCAAGACGCCGCGCAAGGAGAAAGAGTCCGCTGAATTCACGCCTGCAATCGCCATCGATTTCGGCCGAATAGGACCGCTCGATCTCTCAACCACGTCAGACTCTAATTCTCCAGAGGTGACAACTGCTACGACTGTTTCTGAAATTTCGAGATATGAACAGCCTTCAGATTCAGCATGCGTTGTCAACATTATTCCCGAACAACTTGAGGCGGGTTTTCCCAGCCGACCGGGTTCCCCTGGTGTGAACACCCCCGGCAGCTATTGTCTCGAACACCGATGACCACACCAGATCCGGCACGCACTGGGTGGCGTTTTACGTCGCCTCCTCCGGACACGGTACCTATTTCGACAGATTCGGGCTACCCCCGCTTATCGCTCACCACAAACGATGGCTACGCAGAAATTGCCGACGATACATCTGGAACGACCGACAGGTACAAAGTTTTTCCTCTAACGTATGTGGACGCTTTTGCATTATGTTTGTGTATTATATGGCTGCTGGCTTGTCTTTGCGCCGGTTTCTCGATATATTTACTGATAATCATGAGGAAAACGACCACATAGCGAAATTGTTCTACATCGGGTTAATTTCCGATGAGTCTAAGAGTGGAATCACTGTGCCCACATACCTTTGTCGCGGTAACAGCGTTCAGTATTGTACACCAAAGAAAAAATGTAATCTCTCGGGTTCAAATAGAAATAGAAATAAAAATGAAAAGAAATAAATGTGTAATTGTAATCGTAGAATAAGGTGTATAATAGTCAGTATGTAATCACTCCTCTTATACTTGGAAATTTTACAGAGCCCCTATATTTGTACACGTTTAAATATAATATATATATATATATATATAATGTGTAGATAATCTTTACTTTGGTTTGATTGGATTAAATAACTAAATTGTGTTTCTGTAAGCATATAAGTTTTTTTTATTAATAATTGTAACAAGCTTATAGACTACCTTAATCCTAAATAAATATTCTTACCTGTAAGAATATAAGAAACGACATTAAAAGCTATTGTCTTCCAACCGTTTCTACCTTACAGGCTTTAAATTGTGTTTACACTCTCGTGTCACTTATTAAACTGCCGACACTCGTCGTTTAAGACGACGTGTCGGTGTTTCGATCTATTTCGGGTGATCTCGTTTATTTACCTTTCTGCCAGACGAAATACCCGATCCGCAGAGTAATGCTATAGTGTTACTTTACATATATATATATATATATATATAATATAGGTACTTGTCATTTGTAACCGTATAGTGTTAAGATTTTGTTTTTTCTACCTTTTAATTTTAAGAATATCGGAAAATTGTACTCGTAGTCGTAATATTCTATATTTTATCTTAGCATAAGTTCCTTGTGTGTATTCGAAATAGGTTATACGAATAAATGAAATTATTGAATTTTTTCGTAATTGACGCATCATTCAAATATACACCTTTACCTTACCCATTCCTCAATAAGTATATAAGCAGCATGGCTTCCGCGTCACCTAATTTTTTCTAAGTCCCGCAGCCTATATGTATACTCATAGACACATTGTAAAATCAGGGGTGTAGGGCCCAGGGGTGAGGACGGCGGGGACAAGGGTCTTGGATGACGTCACACGGCCCAGATGGTCCCAATATCAGACAAGGGTAGGCCGGGGAGCGAGGGGCGAGGGGAAGGTTAGGTTAGAATTCCTAGTTTTCTCTAGAGTCGACAGGGGGAGCGGGGAGAGGGGGGATTTCCCAAAGTCGCCCTAGGAGGAGGGGGGAGAGGGGGGTTGTTGTGTCTACCCAAAGCTGCCCATATCTACTGCCAAATTCATATCTTTCGCTCGCATTGTTTTACTCGCTAAATTTACTTGGAAGAGTATGTCGTACCAAACGAGAAGAGTGACGATGAATTGAAAATCGACTAAATGCATGGCTAGCGATTTTGCGTCTGAAGAAATTTTAGGGTCGTTTGCTTCTTCTGCTAGGATGAGAAAAGCGTCGTAAACTTTGGGGTATTGATAGCGGACAGCCTTCAAACTCTGAACCCTACATTCCCACCTAGTCTCACTCACAGCTTTTACGGTGAAGGTTTCAGCACTAATATTCAAAATAGACCATCGCTTTACAGATCCGCTCAAAAAAGTATAAAGTCGCTGCAGCACGCCAAATAGGGAGACTGACTTGACCGAAGATTTTGCAGCATCTCCGACAACCAAATTCAAGGAATGACGCCCACAAGGGTTGAAGAATGCTCGCGGATACATATCTAATACCCTCTTTTGCACTTCTTTGTTTTTTCCTATCATGTTGGCACCGTTATCGTAGCCTTGGCCTCGGCAATTATTCATATCCAAATCACATTTTGCAGTCAGCTCGTCAAGAAGCAACGAAGTTAATCCTTCCCCAGTTGAGTCTGGGGCTGACCGGTAGCTTAGAAAATGTTCTTCAACGCAAATATTCTCACCGTTAATATCGACAAAGCGAATAGTGAAAGACATTTGTTCGATATGACTAACATCGGGAGTACAATCGAGAATAATTGAAAAATATTTGGCTGCCCTGACCTTTTCAAGTATAGCCGAATTAACTTTTTCACCTAGTTGGATAATCAATTCGTTTTGAATCATTTTTCCGCAATAGTGATCATGAATTTCTTTAGATCGCACCCTCCGCAAATGTTCGCTCATAACTGGATCGAACTTGCCGAAAAGCTCGACCAAACCCAGAAAATTTCCATTGTTTGGAGAATCCAAACGGTCTGATATTCCACGAAAAGCAAAATTTTTTTTACATGAATACACGACGATAGCTATGAGTCGTTCAAGTACAGCTTTCCAGTGTGCAGATTCCTTATTTATATGACTTTGCAGTTCAGCGTCAATTCCAGAACCAGTGCGTAAGCATTTTTCCGCATCGAACCACTTTCTATATGAAATAAAATGCTCGTTTGAAGTCTCGTTACGCTTCAAAGAGTTTCCGATATGTTTCCAGTCGTTCAGTCCTTCGCTCCTTAGTTTCGACTTAGAAGAGGGGTCGAAAAGTTTACAGCAAAAACAGAATACACGATCTGACGAATTGGAATACTGAAGCCAACTCCTCGGGATCGTTTCTTTATTGGCAAGAATTCTACTGCAGTGAAAAACTGAAAAGTGGCGATTTCTATCCGAAGTATTTTGTGGAAACCTGGAATCAGGCCCAATGACTGGTTCTGGCCCTTTTTTTTTATTATTGTAGCCCGAATGGATGCTGTCAATAGAGGCCACGATCCTGTATCGGAATAGGACTTACTTTCCGGGACGATAATCGAAGCAGTTTGATTTAAATCATTATCTACTACTACGCCCGCATCTACAATCTTGACTGAGGGTTCCGCAACAACTGTAAAAGCTGGATCGCTTGTTTCGAAATTTTGAAGGGGAGGTTCATCTAATGTGTTATTGTTCAATTTCGCTGGTGTTTTATTGAAAAACGTCGCCAATGTCGCTCGACTGATCTTCTTTCTGAGCTCGCGCCTTCCGCTTGCGGTTCTGAGCGACTGAAGTTTTGGGGACATAATCGGCTTGGTTGCCTCTAATCAGAATAAACCTCAAATTAAAGATGTGTCGTATGTGCCTACGCGTCAACGTTATTCTTAGCTCTGAAGTGAGTTATGAGTTCGGATGACTTCTGAATTCTGATGCCCGGTAGCCGAGACGAAAGTATATATCATAGTATCCTCCCTCCGCATCGCGCTACTTTCACTCGCTCCACGCGGGCCCCATGCGGTACTTCCACGTACCGTCGCTAAACGGAGGCAACGTTATACCTACTCGTTCATAGTGCCAAAATTTAAAATAAGAAATTTATTACCATTTTATATTGATTGGGAATGGATGAGTAACGAACGTACAATCTTAGGTGATCCCAATCGTGATATACGTACGTAATTCGTATTCGTGAAAAGAATAATGCTGAAAAAAAATGAGTTCAGGGCGGCGCCAGGCCATTGCCCAGCTTGCCCTCCCCTAAAGCCGGCGCTGTATTCATAGCTTATTCACGTAGTTTTTATTCACCTTATTTATCATTTGCTTCAAATAAACGAACATAACCCCACATTTCTACTTCCGCGATGTATTGACCAGGGCCGTCTTGAGCCAAGTGGGGGACCGTGGCCCTTGAGGATACATGGGGCCCCTTTAGCAGAAATTTGGGTTATCAGCAGGAATAAAGAAAATTCTTATTGTAATAGTTATTTTTTTATTTGAAAAGTTATAAACCAATGCGACTATAGTCCGTACTTAAAAAATCTATACCGATACAAGCGATACTTTCCTGGATTTCTGATTTGCAAAATCAGAAATCACTTCTTCAAAGTCTATCTCCTTGAGTACATCACTTTCTATGGACATCAGCGACAATCTTCCTTGCAGCATTGTACTTCTCAGTTCGTTTTTTATTCTTTTTGATTTTAAAAAGGAGCGTTCCCCACTGCAGTTAGTTACCATCATGCATAAAAAGATTCTCATTGCTATCTCTACATTCGGAAACGTGTCTTCGATTTTGTCTTCTTTCAAAAGATGATATAGTTCTGAAATACTAATAGTTTCTTCATTTTCGCAGGTTTGAACACCTTTCAAATATTCTGTTAGATGCAGACATTCCATCTCTAACTCTTTTGCGCTAATGTCATCGTGATAAATTTTAGCAAATTCTTTGCAACTATCTCTCAACTCTTCGGAATTCAGAGTTTTCAAGCGAGATGAAATCCCGAAACGTTGACTGATTTCCTTGTATGAATCCAATCGCTGTTTCAGATGCACGGTCAGGGTATCAATTATAGGAAGAAAAGTTTCCACTTTGAATTTTTCTTTGCCATTTAGTTGTACAGACGGCGCGGGGCCATCAAAGCATGACGTACGTGAGCTTCTAGTTCTTATTCTTTGAGATAGGTGCTTATAGTCAGATTCTGGATTCTTCTCTTTGGCGGACGATTCGAATTCATCAAAATTATCCTTGACAGTATTAATAAAATTCCCCAGTGAAGTCAACAAATTTGTTGCAACGTCTATTGTTATGGTTTCTTTCTGAAGGTTTTTACTTGTTTTATTTATCCTTTCCAATATGGTACTACTCTACATTTCTGTTAGAATAATAAATTCCAGGTTTTCCGCTTTTTTGGACAAAGTAACGGCTGCGTCCCTAGTTTCTCGTGGCTGCCCAGCATCTTCAGCGATAGACGCCGAGGCTCCTAGAATTTGCTTATGACCTCGATTCAAGGCACTTACTGCATCAGCTCGTGCAGACCATCTGGTTTCAGAAATACTTTTAAGAACTTTCTTGGAACCCAAATATTCTGTCAATTTATTACAACGATGGGTAGAACTTGAAAAAAAATTGTACAGTTTCTGAACCATTTGAAAAAAAATTGTTGCCTCTTGTACACACCCAGCAGCATGAAGACCTACCAAGTTAAGAGAATGTCCCGCGCATGGTACAAAAGTAGCAAATTCACATTTCTCCTTGATTCTCGCTTGCAAACCAGAATATTTTCCCGACATATTCGATGCATTATCGTAGCTTTGTTCTCTACAATCCTTTATGGGAATAGCATGATTTTCTAAAAATGTCAATACTGTTTCTGCTAAATATTCAGATTTGTGCTCTTTAATATGAATAAATTTCAAAAACCTTTCAATGGGAACACTGTCTTTTACGTATCGAATTATAAAAGTCAACTGGTCAATATGGGATAGGTCGGGCGTACTATCAACGCTAATCGAAAAATATTTTGCTGATTTAACTCCATTCATAATTTTTATTAGGACCTGTATTCCCATTACGTCAATAAACTCATTACAAATATTTGCTGATAAATCAGAAATGTGTCCTTTCCCGGGGTTTCCAAATTTTTTTAATTGAGCCGCGAGGAATGGATCAAATTCACTCAATAACTCCAGGCATCCCAAATAATTTCCATTGTTGGGAGATACAAGAGTTTCGTCGTCACCGCGAAACGGAAGTCCTCTTGATGCCAAAAATTTTACAACGGCGACAATCCTTTGAAGTACATTTTTCCAATAATCCACTTCGCTTTTATATTGAGATGGCAAGTCTGTATCTACTCTACCAACAGTTTTACTTCGTGCGAGATGAGTCATCATACATAGATTGTCTATGTGCAGAGTTATTTTCGCGCTCCAAAATGATGTGATTAATATGTTTCCAATCGTTGCATCCACACGGCGAACAGAAGCTTGTATTGAAAGTTTTAAATAAACAACATGAAAGACAAAATGGAGATTTTTTCGAAGGCGAATAACAACCATTTTTTTCAACGCTTTCATCGTTCTTCAATTTACGATGAAATAGTGTTTTATTGAAATTCCTAATTGTTATCTACCATTCGCTTCTTTGTAAGTTCTGGTAGCTTCGGAGAGATCAGAATCTTTATTTTGGAAAAATGCAGGCCCTTTGCGAATCCAAAATTCACGTATCACTTCCGTAAAAAGTTCGTCAAAATAATCGCCAGCATCATGTGAAATGTTTTCTGGGGCTGAAGACTGTTGTTGCTTAGCTAAAGCAGTTGTCGGTGAAGTCGATGTATTTTTACCATTGAGACGATCGTTTTCTACATAATATGATTCTTCGATTTTTTTTTTCTGATTTGGAATAAATCAGCTTAGAACAAGTGGGTTCTGAAGTTCCCTCAATTTGTTGTCGATATGACTCGTGTGGAAGATTAATTTGATCGCTATTCACAGAAGCTCCTGGTGTAAAATATGATGTCAATTTTGGTAACTTTTTAATTATGTCCTTTCGATGGGCAGCTTTTTTTCGTTTTTTTGAGCCACTAGGATATGGTCGTTTTGACATACTTCAATTCTTCTTTTTCTAACACTAAATACAATCACAAACGAAATACAAGACCACAAATACATCAATTGCAAATTCAATGGCGAGTGAACTGGTTTTCAGTAGCTAGAAGAAATAACGTTAGGTGGCGCCAAGGGGAATCCCGAATGTCGTATTTGAAGTAACAATTTCTAACGCCATCTGGCAATTCTATAACAAGTTATTCAATTCGATAATAATGGGGCGGATTATTTGAATTGACGATGTAATTGAAAAGTGAACAAAACAATCTATTACAGGGCAGCTTAGACTGAATTAGCTTTCAATATCAATAGGATATTTTATTGGTTGAAAAATTGTTCATCGGTTGGTCTGTTGAAGCAGAGGTTAGGGGGCCCCATGGATCGCGGGGCCCTGGGCTCGAGCCCAGCGAACCCATGCCAAAAAATGGGCCTGTCGACTACTATGGTCTAATTCTTACAGGTAATTGAAATAGGTTCAGATCCCACGAAAAACATCCAAAGATGTAAGAAGAGCCGCCAAGTACCAACACGAAAATCACAATTGCTTTATAAGCAAAACGTTTCGCCAGTCTCTGTCGTGAAATCAAGAAAAAAGCCAAGTACCTAACGTACCCCTGCGATCTCTCAGCAAGTCTACGTCGTCATGCAAATCATCAATCAATCAATCAATTAATCGTGAAGTCGGGAGTTTCGTGTGAGGATATCGAAACATCATTCCAAGAGCTACGTACTTGGCGGGCACATTCGGTTTTGTTCCTTTGTGTTTGTTATTTTCGCTTTGGATTGATAGTACTTTATCGTATTTTGCAAACCATTTTTTTTTCCGACTGTTTCCCATGTTGTTTATTCATCAAATCTGCCATCTAAAATACATTAATTGATAGGATAGGACACGACTCCTTGCAGTTTTATTTTGTGTTTGGCTGTTTGTTTCACAGTTTTTCTGAACTGTGCACAGCTACTTGTATCGGTACTCGGCGGCTGATGGATTTTCAAAGTACTATGTTTCCGGTCGCTGGATATATACAGGGTGTTGCAAAATTCGCGCACCATCTGCATACCAGCCGATTCCTTGCGAAAAATTTAGACGAGTGGCCTTTGCAAAAATGTCCGCGGGGACTTAGTTTTCCCGTGAAAGCATTTAATAACGAACCAATCAGCGTTCGTCTTTAGAAAAGCCTCTCTGAAATCTGCATCGCCGTCTGACCCACTACGGAGAAAAAGACAACATGTGTGGTGTTTCCCACTCCGCCTGTCTAATGTTAAGCGCTTACGGCGACTGCAAGCGCGGCGGGAGGAGCGGGTCACACCACATATGATTGTCTTATTATCCGTAGTGGGGCGGACGGTGATGCGGATTTTAGACAGTCTTTTCTGAAGACGAACGCTGATTGGTTCATTATTAAGTACTTCTACGGAAAAACTAAGTCCCCGCGGACATTTTTGCAAAGGCCACTCGTCTTGATTTTTCGCAAGGAATCCGCTGGTATGCAGATGGTGCGCGAATTTTGCAACACCCTGTATACATGTCATGAATTTTGCATTGACTGACGAATGTCTGATTTACAGATAACATACACAATTACACACTTATTTAAAATGAATCTTCCAATCTTATGTCGGGACGTCATTGTCGTGGCAGTTGAAAGATTAGCGTGTGCGAGTTTACGGCAGTGCTTTAGTGCTTTAGTGCGGGCGCCAAAGGCCGAAGGCGCCCGCACTAAAGCAATCCCGTAAACTCGCACACGCTAATCTTTCAACTGCCACGAATATGTAGTTGCGAATGATTATTCTTCACAAGCGAATGAGCAACAAAATATTTTTGCACTCAAGTGAGGCCGAACTGTTACGAAGATGCGTTTCAGGTGTTAAAATTAATTCTTCCCACTACGTGTATACGCTTGTGCACTCGCACATACGCATGCATCGTGAGCAAGATTGTATGACATAGTATAGGTACACCAAAGCAATCATTAACTGAATTTGATATTCATCAAACTGTCATACTCTATGCTACTTATAGCATACACGTATATCCGAAATAGGTTTTATACCGAAATGAGTTTTCTTGATAATTCAACAGTTTTGCAAGTGAATAAGTTTATTCTTACATTATTAATAATTATACATATACTCAAGCTCTACGGTATGTCACCTATCATGAGAGAAATTAACGTAGTATATCGCTCAATGGCTCTATAGTGAGGTGCATGATTCCAGAGTTCCGAGTCTGATCAGATAATTTAATGACAGTGGAACGACCACGATTTTTATTTATCATACAAGGTATTTACTTCTGTAAGTTCATACACGTAATTAAGGATACGTAGAAGTATTTTCTGATACGATTATTGGTTGGAATAACTAGTTCTCTATCGTATTTAATTGCTGTCGCAATAAAAACTCAATTTTCGCGTGAAACGAAGCCGGTTGTCCCTATAGCTCTAAGAAACCGAATGTGCCCGCCAAGCAGAGATCGGCAAAAAAATATTTTTCATTTTTTATTTATTCATTTTATCAAAAATTAAAAGTTACTGTTTTTGTGAATAATAATTTCCAAATAAACTCCGATTACTTTCTTATGAATCTGTCATTATTATAAAATCATTCTTTCTAGCAGATTATTTTGACAATTCTAAATCAATATTTAAACAATAGAATGGTTCATTTCGGTCAGTCGACAGTTATTCGGGAATAAATATCTCATTTTTTAGGAAATGGGTAATTAGTCACGAGTAAAATGCTAATTTTCGAAAGAATAAACAATTGGTTACGAATGAAATGCTAATTTTCTTAAAAATGGATAATTAGTGACGATAAAAATGATAATTTTCGAGAAAAATGGACAATTAGTAACGAATAAAATGCTAATTTTCCAAAAAATGGACAATTAGTGACGAATGAAACAATAATTTTCGAAAGAAAAATGGACTATTAGTACGAATAAAATGTAATGTTTCAAAAAATGAGTGGTCAGTCATATACATTGTTGAAGAGTTTCATGTACTCACATCCGTACCTCAGTATACTGTATTTCATGTATCAGTTCTTTCAAGGAGTAATTTATTTACTATAGAACAGATGAACAGGAAAGTATAGGAATTAATGGGGTAGCAAACCAATGAAAGAAGCAGTGAAAGGGGGCAAGAAACAAGTTCATAAGTGGTCAATAAGAGGCGTAACATGTACAAGGGGAAGGGAGGCGGAATTGTTGATTAGGTACATGGCTGATGCAGGAAAAAAAGTGGAAAGATTTTTATCATTTTTTTATTGCATTACTTTTCATTAAAACTCTCATTTCAAAATTTTCATCGGTCAACCTGTTATACTTAGATAAATTGAACATGGTTGCACAACTGAATAATCTTTCAACAGCAGCCGATGATGGAAGAGGGGTGTTAGACTTCAGAAAAATTTTCTTTAATGATGGATACGTGTTTAGTAACTCCAAATCAGATTTGGTCTCGGCCGAAAATTTTTGAAAAAGTATTTCCGGATCATTGGTGCCGAAAGTATTTTCGATTATATTTTCTGCTTCAGACGCGCACGTGAAGTCAAAAAAACCATCTTCGCTGTTGTTTTGCACTGGTCTCTGTTCGTCCGCGCATTCTGTATTGCGTGCGATCGCATCTGTTATTGCTGCGAGTACATTCACTTAAGTAGTATGGCTCAAGCAGCTCAACCACTTTAATTCGAATTTGGGGTGTGTAGCTGCAGCAACAGCACTGACACGGCCTTCTTCCTCGACGTCAAAAAAACTTCTTAAAGCGAGTGTTCACTCCTCTGATCAATGCAGATATCAAACTCTTACAAGAAAAAAAAATTATTTCGGCTGGCGTTGAGTAATTTATTTCTGATCGAAATAAGAGTTGGAAGTAAATATCCATAGGCGCATATTTTCTCGCCTTGTAGAATATCAATAGCTTCTGCTACTGGTCGAGTACACTGAAGGTATTCTTTAATTAATCTGGAACAACTATGATTTGTTGATCACTTACGTTTATGAAATCCTTTCAAGTGTTAATCGTCTTTTCATCTTCAATCGTGTTAGAGTGTGAATATTGATGAAAATCAACGTGTTATTATTGATGTAAAAGTAGAGCCAGACTGCCACAGAATGAAAGTGATATTCAGAAGTGAATTCAAAGAAAAGCCTTCAATATTGTTACAAAGAGTTTTATCATGGATAGTTTAACCAAAAATCGAACCTGAAATCTATTTCCCTGAGAGGAATATGTGAACCAGTGTCCTGGGCAACGCTAATTCTAGTGAGTTTGTCCTTTAAGCCAAGAATTTGTGAGAGCGAGTCATACATAGAATTCCAACGAGTCACTACGGGTCTCTTCAAGGCTTCACCGAGGAGTTCCTTCAGTTGTTCGTTTTTCTTCTGTGACGCTAGTAGTTTCCAGAAATAATTGCACTTTTCAATCATACCGCTGTAGGCTAAATACAAATCTTCTGGTGCCTTGATGCCAGCCATTGCATCAGTTGTTGCTACGAGGTTCAGAGTATGGCTGGCACAACGAAAATGTTGTGGAAGTCGGTGGTTTGATTCGTTTCCCTCGTTCCTATATTCAAACAACTGAGCTTCTGCATGCTCTATCTCTGATTCAGATTCCGAATCATTGCTGGTTGAAATTAGACTTTCTGTGACTCCATCTGTAAATATTCGAAGATTGTACCATTAGTTATTGGTATGATCGACACATCGAACATTAGAAATGTACGGTTGAAAATATGTAATCTATCACGAAATACTCATTAGAATACACAAAACGGACAAATATTCAGAAATTGAAATTGAAAATTACTATCTTTCTGAGAATTTATCAGATTTTTATGAAGAATGCTGCGTTTGCACGTTTTTGATAATCACCATAGAAAAATGAGTCACCGAAGTTGACACCGAATTCCTTGAATACCTCCACAAAATTCGATCCATTATCAGTCACAGTAGCCACTACCTTGTTAACGTCTATCCCATAGGATGTGTGAAGATCTTCAATTATTCGAGCTATTCTGTCGTACGAATGTACTCCTGTGAATCGTCGACAAGCAATCGCATAGGAATAGCGCTCCATAACATGCTCATCAATCTAGAAATTGAATTACTTTCGCCTTAATCAAATCATTAAAAAATGAGATGAAGTTGAATCACATTGTAATACGGAGTTATTCTCGATTATGTCTGAATCAATACACTGAACAATGCCAACCACCGATGTTGTCACAATAGTACTGAATAATATATATTAATTCCGCAGTGCATTGTAAATAAAATGTATTAACAATTAGGAAAGACAAACTGTCACGCGTGGAACTGGTATGTAATGTTATGAAATTGTGTGACAACGCATTAAGCACTCGGTTATATTGTGATGTGAGCCGGTAGATCTCTACTTTTTAAAACTTTTGTTGGAGAAAAATTAACTCTGTAAATTGGGAAAGACAATCATAAAAGAATAAATACAAATGTGCGTGGGTATTTTGATATCGATCTAGAAAATTATAATATATCTACAAATTCAGAACTTGAGACCATATTCTTTTATATACCAAGAAAGTTATACTGCAATACCATTTCTCGTGAATCTGTTTTAATTTTGGAGAATACTTCTATATCTATTTTATACTGCTTCATCGCGAAATTGTTTAGTGACAGCAGCAGTTTTTTCTGAACACATACCTAACGATCAATTTCTTTGTTGCACCACCTGGATATAATAATTTTGAAAGTCAACTTTTACACAAATATATCAAGACTCCATCTTACCCAGTGAACAGTCATTCCTATAAATCGACGACTACGAGATGACCATACATCAGCTGTCGTACAGACATATTTTACCGTCAACAGCTTCTTCTTTATAAACCAAACATTTTTCTGAAATGTATCTTGAGCTTTCCGGCCAACAGTTTTCGCATTCAAATGACTAAGTGCCCTGCCGCCTTTTTTAATAGCCATATCTGTAAATAGTTAGTTAGTTAGTTAGTTAGTTTATTTCTCTCTTTTTGTATGCCTTTCGGCGTTACAGTTCGTACATTTTCTTAATCCTACTTGACCTAATTATCTTAAGCCTAGTTTCCCTCCTTTCCCTTCGACCCCCGCTATTCCCCGCTCTTTCCCCGCCTTGCCTACAGTTAATAATCATCATATTATATATCACCATAACATAATAACTCCAATCATCTAACTCTAGCCGCTTCTTCCCCCCCTCCTCCCTCTCTTCTATTTCTTTCTTTCCTTTCTCTATTTCCTCCTTTCCTTCCTTATCTTCTTCCTTCTCTTCCATATTTCATCCCTCACTTCTTTTACGACCCCCCTCATCTCCCTCGTTTCTCTCGCCTCTCCCCTTCTTCTGCTTCCTCTTTATTTCCGTCATTCCCATGACCTCTATCTTTCTTCGTAATCCTATAGCTCTTCGTCCTTCCCCTTCCTCCCTGCTACATTTCAGACTATCTTTATCGCCCCTTTTTCGTCTTCTCTTTCCTATATCCCTCCTCTGCCCCCTTTACCCCTTCATCTGCTTCTTCCTCTTTCTTTTTCCCCCCTCCTCTGCTCTGCCAGTACCAGTTCTCCTCTCTCTTTCTCCCATTCCCACAGCGTGTCCTCCACCCACAGCTTCTTGTAGCCTACTGTCGCTTTCCTTCCATTTCTTCTTTCCTGTTTTGCTCTTTCCCATAGTTCGCTCTGAATTTCTCTCTCCTTCCGCGTGTAGTCCTCGTCCACGTATATCTTCTTCCCCTTTAATCTCGACTTTCCTTCCATCACTCTTCTTTTTTCCTCCCAGCTCATCATTTTTACCATCATTGCTCTCCTGTGCCCCCCTATCTCTGTCACCTCTCTCACCCCTCCCGTCTGCCCCGTTGCCCCTTCTATTATCCTTGTAGCTATCTTCTTCGCTCTCTCGTCCCCCTCTATTTCTTCCCCTCTTATTATGAAGTTGTTCCTCCTTTCTTGCTTTTCTCTTCTTTCCCATTCTCTTTCTATCTCCTGCATCCTCCTTTCTTTTTTCTTTCCTTCTCTCTCCATTATCTCTCTTGCCTCCTGTATTGCTCTTCCTATTCTCTCTTCTGCTTCCCTTTTTTCTCTCACCCTCCTTTCCTCCTCTTCCTCCTCCTTCTTTCTTCTTTCATCTTCTAGTCTTTCTATTCTCTCTTCTAACCTTCTTCTCTCTTCTTCTCCCTGTCTTTTTGTCTCTTCTACCTCCTTCCTTATTTTGGCCTGCTCTTCCTTCATTTCTTTTCTCCCCTCTACTATTTCCTCTCTCATTCTTCTCATCTCTTCCGTCACTCCTCTCATTACCCCTTCCATTCTGTCCATGATCATCTCTACCCACCTCGCTTCCCTTCCTCCTTCGCCCCACCCCCCATTTTCTTTTTCCTCCTCCCCTGTTCCTTCTCTTTTCTCCTCTTCCTTCCCTACTCCCGCCATTCCTTTTTCTTCCCTCCTGGGCGACTTCTTGTCTAGACTGCTCTTTTTGCTGTTCCTTCCCTCTACTATTCCTTCTGCCTTCCTTTTTCTAAAACTGTCTATTATCGACCCGTCTGACGCCAACCTCTCTCTTGCCCAGCTCTCAGCCTTCGTCCGCCTCCCTCTCTTTCTTATCTCCTGCGATCCTCTTGGCGTTCCCCACTCTTCTCCTGTCTCTTCGTCACTCCCTTCCCACTCCTCCTCTTGTCTTTCCATATGCTCGCCTGACTCACGTAGTTGTGCCTGCCTCTCTCGCGCCTGCGCTTCTCCTTTCTTTCTCTCTTTCTTTTCCTCTCTCTCTATTTCTATTTCTAGGTTAGTTCCCTACTTTCTTCCTTTTTCTCCCGTTCTTTCCGGTCTTTCTTCTTCTTTTCTACTATTTCCGAGTCTCTCACCTTCCTCCCTATTTCTCTTTCTACTTTTTCTCTTTCTTCCGTCCTGATGTTCCCCGTGCTTTGCCTTTTATCACCTGCCACTTTCTGTCTCAACTTTCCCTCACGGCATCTACGGCGGAACTCCATATCTGTGAATAGATTATTATGAATAAAACTTGATAAATTGGAACGATATTGTTTTGAAATCTGTCTTCAGATCAATAATAAGCGTGAATGTGTAGAAAGAATTCTTGGAAATGAAGGTCATAAACGTTAAAGGAATTTAATCAGTGTCAACGTTTCGGCCCTAGGTGCGGGCCCTCCTCATGACAGAACAGTTTTTTCTTTATTCTACAATACAAAAATATACTTAAAAATAATGTGTTTGAACAGTAACAATACTTAAGACAATGAATTTAAAAACGAAACCAACTATGAGCTTATAGATTAGCGGTTGGTTTAAATTGTACGATACTGACCTTACAAGACCATAATAAGGGGCGAGGAAGAAACCTATTCTTGCTGATTTAGTCATGGACGATTTGGAATCCCACTGTATCAATAACTTAGGGTATGAATTACCGTTTTATTTCCGTTATGTTGATGATATCCTAACCGCTGTACCTAGAGACTCTGTGATCCACATGGTACATGTTTTCAATGACTTCCACCCTAGACTCCAGTTTACGTGTGAGACTGAGAGGCTGGGTTGTATTAGTTTTTTAGATGCACGTATCAAAAATTCCAACCAGATCATTGAGACTGACTGGTACCAGAAACCTACTTGGTCTCAGAGATATTTAAATTACGGTTCCCATCATCCGAAATCGTACAAAATTGGTACAATCAGTAATCTTGTTGATAGAGGGATTAGGTTGGCAAACCCTCGGTTCCACGAAAAGAATCTATCTACCATTCGGGGTGTTTTGGAGAAAAATGGTTACCCCTCTAATATTGTAAACCGTATTATTTTCAAGCGTCTACGTAAGATTAATACTCCTAACAATAACATGGAGCCTCAATTAGATCGCGAGAGATCTACTTTCATCTCCATCCCTTACATCGCGGGATTGTTTGAGTCGCTAAATCGGGTTTTTAAGAAATTCAATGTACAGTTCGTCGGCAAAAATGAGAATGATTTGAGGTCCCTGTTTGATAGTGACAAGGATGCCCTACCGTTTGAAAAACGTTCTAATGTTGTCTATAAGATTCCGTGTCTCGACTGCAATAAGCCTTATATTGATCAAACGTCTCGCTATATATCCCAAAGAATTAATGAGCATAAGAAAAACATCAAAGATTGTGTTGACCACTATACTGCCTTAACCCGACACATTGTTGACCATGACCACCGTTTCGATTATGATAATGTGTGTGTTCTACACGAAGAACCTGTATATTATAAAAGGCTGATTCTGGAGATGTGCAACATCGTGAGTCATGTTGATTCTGTTAACCTACGACAGGACGTAGAGAAACTAAGCGACACGTATGTGAGACTTATCTCTGACATCTAACTACCTCACGATAAGTGACCGACATTGAACTAACTCTTAATGTTATTGCCACTCTATGTACTGTAACGGAGTTTGTCCGAGTTCAACTCCGCACCCTAAGGCGTTCCTTTATAAAAATATACTAATTAATCGAAGCTACGTTAGTGTTGGGCGCCAGACACGCATTCGTGTCGTTTCACAGTTATTTAATCGAATCTCAACAATATTTGACGGAACGACGCCCTTAAAGCGACGGTTAGCTCAGATGGGCTTAGGGAATAGTAGAGTGGGTGGATTCACCTTCTTAATTGAGTAAATAAAATATAGAACACCAGATATAAAATCCTTCAATGAAATCTTTGATTTCTTATATTGTCGGTACGGTTTTGCGGTAACAGATTCAGCGTTATACAAGATCTCAGATATTAAATTATACAGAGGTAGTTATCAGATCAATAAATGCAGAATCATAAGTCAAAAATTACGGTGGGAATAATACTTAATAATACTGTTTAACACAGAAAAGGATATTATATTATTGAGCCTTATTGCGACGCAGCGGTATGAAAAAAACGTAAACACGTCGGTTAGCTAGCGAGCGCCGTGGAAGCGATATAATGCAAGCTAGGCTACTTTCCAGGCTGCGTATCACCGAGCGATACGATACTCTATAGCAAATTTTCTAATGCGGCACGCTAGCGATATTCATCAATTATTTGCGATATAAGAACTCAATAAATACTTTCGGCTGAATCTAAGAAAAGCAATAACTAAGTTACGAATCAAATTACATAGGCAAGAGTAATCAAACAGAACAAATATAATCAGCGGAAATCAACAAAAATCAAATAAAGCAACAAACAAATGGTACAACTAGAACAACTTAAAACTATGACTACTACGTTCAGCCAACCCTCGGGGAGTTGGATAATAAGCGACACACCATGCGATATTATACTAATTAAATCTATCAAGACTACAAAATCAAAGGTATCGATAAACCAAGGTAATAAAGATTCTCTGAGCGAGAATTTAAGCAAAACAAGCTATTAAATAACTTAGCAAATCATAAGCAGCGATAGCATAGAAATCAGACTAATAAGCGGAAAAATATATCAGGCAAAAATCCAATTACCAAGCAAAGATACTCAAAATAACTACAGTCAACCATGAAGTGCTTTCGCTGGATTTTGGTACTTAAAACTATCAAACGAATCGCGTAACCCGTGGGCTGAACGCTACACAAAGAAGGCGTATTAACTACTAAGATACCTAACTAAACGGACCGAAACAACGGACCCCAAATCAAAGTGCTGAGATAACTAATCTTACTTGAAATCCAGCGGTAGCCTGTGGTTTTTACTCAGCGAAAATGATCATAGAGATCTTACCTGAAAAATAGTTGTTCGTCGCACAAAACTATAACGTGACTTTAACTATAACGTGACTATAACGTAACTTTAACTATACTCGACTTTTCGATATGCAGGCGAGAGAGAGGTCTACCGGAGTCGGTAAAGCTGAACGTAGAAGTGATGAGCGTTGTCGATCCCTCGGTGCTTCAACTTGCGAATTCGTAGGGTTAAGGGTGGGGAACCTATCCGGACCTACCTAATTAGCCTATTGGCTCTTCGAAAAACGTTTCTCGTCCGCACAGCTCGTCAGCTGTGCGATACAAGGCGTCAACTTGTTGCCTGACGTTAGACGGTAGGTCTCCGTACTTCTTCGCGATAGAACAACCGTTAGGCAATATTGCAGCGGCGAGATGATGGCGGGAGCGTGTGATCTTGGCTCTTACTGAGCGATTCCTTCCAAGCTATCAATCCCGAGGGGTGCAGTGCACAGTGGTCAGCCACTTTTTCATAGATGACACAGCTGCGAGTGGTCCCTCGGTGATACGTTACGTCACTCGTCCTCAGGTTGGACGTTGCGTGACGTCGACTTCTAATATCTGAGTCGGGTGATTTAAGCTGGGTGGACTAAACGTGGCACCCAGAGGCTGTGCGGTGAGATGCATCTGCTGGCAGGAGGCCGTATGCGGGCCCTGTTCACTCCCTATCGATAATCGACCAAGATCCACGACTCTCCCCGTAGATGATTCGGTACTATCCTGGTGCTGATATCGGTACCGGACTGCATACCATCGTTGTCATCTCTGGAGTGGAAGTTCTGGTTGCGGAAGTTCGGGAATCGGCGTCTTCAGTATCGTCTTTCTCTCTCTCCCTCGCGGTACATTAACAGAAAAACTCTCCAAATTAGTCTAACTTTACTGCTTATTAACTAGGTGTGTCACTTGTATCCCGAGGGTCTAGTCGGCGGTAGCTCTCTCTCGCGAGATTATGACTAAAAAGACAGAATTACGGAACCCTTGTGACGGCAGCAGATCTGCAACGTCACAATATATATATATTCAAGTTATATATAGTAAGTATTATATATATGTATATATATATATATATATATATATATATATATATATATATATATATATATATATATATATATATATATTCGTTGTGATATGAAACTCTACATTATACAATGATTTTTTACTTCTATAAAATTTCATGTATAACATACATATATGTATTATATTCGTTTTCATATACAACTCTATGTTCTACGATTTTTTCTTAACCTCAGTGTGTAGAAATTTTATTTTCAGGATATTTGATGAGTCAATCGTTCACATATACATTCGTCATCGTTGGATAGACGAATTTGACGATTAAGAAAGTATCGACGGTCGGTAACCGTCCACGGCGACTTCGAGGAGACGCGTAGATTCAGAGATGGGTTCGCGTACGTGCCGATTCATCCGGTCGCATTATGACTCATTCTCGCTGAATTCAGAAACGAGGCTTGCATATATTCCGACTCATCGAGCCCAATTTTACATATTATAAAAACTTATATGACTAATCCTGTTAATTCAAAAACGATTAGACCCCGTTTCGATTTATCCAAGCCGAATATTAGAAACTTATGACTCATCTCACTGTTCCATATCGCATCGAATCCGCTACCTTCCGCAAGGAGATAAGGAGCAATCATGGAGTCCGAATCCCCATCTATGGAGCGAAGGGATTCGTTATAACGGTATCGTGGTGAAGGCTCATTATAATGTCATCAGAACTACCCCCTTCTCAAATCAAGGGGACCCGTCGTCCTTGCAGGGGACCTCGATTTCGATCAATCAGAACACAGGCGAGTTCTGGACCAACATGACCTAGATTGGTCCAGAACCCGCCTTGTCTAACTACTCTCATAAACTCGACAAAACCAAATTATTTTCCGCATCAGAAAAATTTGATTCGATGAAAATTATGAATTAATTTCAAACAGAGAGTTCCTACTGCGTGTCATCCAGTGGATCATCGCTAAAAACATCAGCCCTTTTTAGAGCCACCAAAAAATTGCAAAAGACCCATTAGTTCACATAAGTTCACAAACCGAGTGAAATAGAATGAAACCCAATTCCAGCCCAGGTGTGTTCAACGAACCATAACCGTACTGGAATTTGCAGAACGGGTAGATATACAGGGTGGGGGCAATAACTATTACCACCTGAAATATCTTGGAAACTGAAAGCTATAGCGGAAATTCTTTTCACAAAAGTTGTTCAGTATTGAGGGGGTCGTTGTATAGGGATATCTATTCTTTCGTGAGTGGAGGCGCTCAGGAGATATCAAGGTTAACTCCATTTTTGAAATGGACTTATATATTTTTGGTTCTATAGCGTGATAGCGGCTTTTGAGCAGAATTCAACGACCTATAACACAAGGTCGTTCAAGGTTGTAAAAGATCGTTAATTTATTATTCTTATCTTACAGGATATGCTCAAATTCATCAATGAACTACCTTTCGAGTGTCTTTGTTTTACACATTATTTTTTTCTTTCCAGCAACGGGATTCTGTAAGTCGTTATGCTGCGTAGCGACTTATTCCGTTATCGTTACGCCTTTCCCCTGGATCGCCATTGCATTCGGCGTAACGATAACGAAATAAGTCGCTACGCAGCATAACGACTTACAGAATCCCGTTGCTGGGAAGAAAATAAATAATTTGTAAAACAAAGACACCCGAAGGTAGTTCATTGATGAATTTGAGCATATCCTGTAAGGTAAGAATAATAAATTAACGATCTTCTACAACCTTGAACGACTTTGTGTTATAGGTCGTTGAATTTGTCTCAAAAGCCGCTATCACGCTATAGAACCAAAAACATATGAGTCTATTCAAAAAAATGGAGTTAACCTTGATATCTCCTGAGCGCCTCCACTTACGAAAAAATTAATATCTCTATACAACGACCCCCTCAATGCTAAACAACATTTGTAAAAAGAATTTTCCGCTATAGCTTTTAGTTTCAAAGATATTTGAGGTGGTAATAGTTATTGCCCCACCCTGTATATGTATAACTCCGAGCAAACATGACCTGTAGACGGATAAGGAAGGGCTAAGGTGGTTAAATAACTATCTTCGGAGAATGGATAGCCGGCCGGGTAAGTAGAGAAGCATGAAATGCGCGCACGGCGACGCGTGACGAGACGTTTTATTTTTTTCCTCCGGCCCAGGTATTTTCTCCATAAATTTGTTTTTCAGATTGAAGGGGAAGAATCCAGGTCTCCAAAAAAAATGTATCTCCATGAATTTCTGTGAGTCCCGCGGAAATGGCAGCGAAATTTGAAAAAAAAAAACGACGATAAAAAATTGAAATTTTTTTTTTTCAATGAAAGTTTTTGTTTGAAAGTGCATTATATTACGAACAAAATGATTTCAGGATCAGTCTACTCCGATAAATACTTTTGGAGATATGAATTTCCAAACATAGCGGTGTAACAGCGGTTTACAAAAATTCACATTGCTCTAACTCCGCCATTTTTGGAAAATTTTCAAAATCCTCTAAGTTGTATTTTTTTTTCCATAGTACCAAAGATATTTTGAATGGCGCAAAGATCCGTGACTCGGCCGTTTTTTTTTTTTTTTTTTTGAGAAAGTGACGTGGATCCGGCCATAAAGCCTATTTATGAAGATCCAAGTAGCGATGCATTACTGGAAAGATCTGTCGGCGGATTCATAGTCCAGTCGAGATAGACATAAAAATAGCCTTAAATAGAAAAAATTAGGGGAAGCGATTTTTTTTTTAACAACGTCGGAGGGGGGGGGGGGGGGTGGTTGGAAGTCTAAATCTCGATTTTCGAACTAATCCCGCCATTGCGTTCGCCGCCATCTTGATTTAAAGTTCAATTTTTTCGTTTTTCTGAAATAACTCGTTAATTTACAACTTAAGAGCAAAAATGGTAGAATCCAAAGTTATTAGAAATTTAATTTTCCACAAGTTTGGTTATTATCATTTTTACGCTAGGATCAATATTTGCAGAGGTATACTATCAAGTTTATCAAAAAAATCGTAATTTAAAATTTCCTTCTACATTCTCCATTACAATTTTCTGTCAATAAACTACATAATAAACGAAATATTTAAAAAATAAAAAAAATTCACCCCCGATTTGAGTATAAAACCGAAAATATTGATCGTGGAGTAAGAAAAGTGCGAGAACCAAAGTTGAAGAAAATAAAATTCCAGCCATTACGATTTTTTTGATAAACTTGATAGTATACCTCTGCGAATATTGATCCTAGCGTAAAAATGATAATAACCAAACTTGTGGAAAATTAAATTTCTAACAACTTTGGATTCTGCCATTTTTGCTTTAAGTTGTAAATTAACGAGTTATTTCAGAAAAACGAAAGAATTGAACTTCAAATCAAGATGGCGGCGAACTCAATGGCGGGATTAGTTCGAAAATCGAGATTTAGACTTCCAACTACCCCCCCCCCCCTCCCGACGTTTAAAAAAAAAATCGCTTCCCCTAATTTTTTCTATTTGAATGTCTATCTCGACTGGACTATCAGTCAGAACATGAATGAGAGCTACAATCAGCTTATTCGGAAAGAAATCCCGAAACCTGGTGGCTCTGTAGTTGTCACTTTAGCAGCAAATATCGCAGCCTGCGTTTTCAATGAAGGACATCGAGCATTTTCACAAATATTGATGACAGGAGATCAGCTGGGGTAAGAATTCCCATAATTGAGGGGATGGGCGGAATAACGGTATAAGTCGGGTTATACCCTTTTTACCGGAGATTGCATAAAAATGATCAGTGACCATAGATCTACATTCTACAGGGTGATTCTTTTTGCGCGCACCATTTGGTAAGGGTAGATTCCTTGTGAAATTCTAAAACTAATTTTCCTTTACCAAAAAGTCCTGGGTCTAATATTTTTCGGGCTACAGAAGGTCTTAGTTGACCAATCACAGAGCTTACAGCTGCTCAAGTTAGGGCCGGTTCAAAAGTATAAGACCAGCAGTGCCCGTGGTGAGTTGATTTCCAGTGAAATAAAAATAAATGATCAAATCTAGTGATACATTTTTTCACCATGTGGCATTTGGGTTACAGTCGTTGTCGCCAGGAGTCACCAGGAGTTGTTTTCGTACAACATACACTTTCATTATCTGTGACCAGGACAACCACTACGTTGGCTTCGTCCTCCGGGTACACCGCCACGTAGTTTTTGTCCTCCAGGTCGACCGCTACGTAGTTTTCGTCCTCCAGGTCGGCCGCTACATAGTTTTCGTCCTCCAGGTACACCGCTACGTAGTTTTCATCCTCCAGGTACATAGCTACGTATTTTTTGTCCTCCAGGTCGACCGCACCGTAGTTTTCCTCATCCAGATCCACCATTACATAGTTTTCGTCCTTCAGGTCGACTGCACCGTAGTTTTCTTCGTCTAGTTTCCCTCATCCAGGTCCACCTGCAGGACGAAAACTATGTAACGGTGGACCTGGATGACGAACACTACGGTGCGATCGAACTATACGAAGAAAACTACGGTGCAGTCGACCTGGAGGACGAAAACTATGTAACGGTGGACCTGGATGAGGAAAACTACGGTGCGGTCGACCTGGAGGACAAAAACTACGTAGCTATGTACCTGGAGGATGAAAACTACGTAGCGGTGTACCTAGAGGACGAAAACTATGTAGCGGTCGACCTGGAGGACGAAAACTACGTAGCGGTCGACCTGGAGGACAAAAACTACGTAGCAGTGTACCTGGTGTACCCGGAGGACGAAGCCAACACAGTGGTTGTTCTGGTCACAGATAATGAAAGTGTATGTTGTACAAAAACAACTCCTAGTGACTCCTGGCGACAATAACTGTAACCCAAATGCCATATGGTGAAAAAATTTATCACTAGATTTAATCATTTATTTTCATTTCACTGGAAATCGACTCGCCACGGGCATTGCTAGTCTTATACTTTTGACCGGCCCTAACTTGAGCAGCTGTAAGCTCTGTGATTGGTCAACTAAGACCTTCTGTAGCCCGGAAAATATGAGACCCAGGACTTCTTGGTAAAGGAAAATTAGTCTTAGAATTTCACAAGCAATCTACCCTTACCAAATGGTGCGCGCAAAAAGAATCACCCTGTATATTTATGCGACCAGTTGTTTGAAAGTTCACTTTTTGAGCATAGCACTTAGGCCGCAAAGCGACCAATTTCAGGTCACTGAAGTATAGTGAAATATTATCGGACAATATGAATATGTTTCATTAAAATCGTTATTAAAATAAACATATAGTCAGGTTATAGTTTTGACTACGTTCACACATTACAAAACAAAATGTCTGAAAATGTCAAATGTCTGAGTCAAAATGTTTTGATACAGAAAAACGCAATAATACCAGTAATTTTAGAAACTGAAGTAGGTATAACACTTTAAGCGTCCGATTTTCCAAAAAGTAAACCTTCAAACAACGGATCGCATAAAATATTGTAATACGCGCCAAGTCCGAGAAGTGTCAAATCCGGTATGGGGAATTTCCAAAATTCGCCTCTAAGTGTCCCAACTCGTTCTCCTGTGATACAGCATACTCGATTGGCTCATATTAGAAATAACCCATACCGGAAAGTGACACTTTTCGGACTTGATACATAAATAGCTATTATTTGATAAAAATCGGTTGAATATTGAAGGGTTGAATTAAACATCTCTTATGGAAGAACGGTATAACTTGAGTTAGTCCGTTATTCCAAATATGGAGATAAAATGAGATGAAAACAGCGGAGTGATGTTTTCGGATGATCACTCAAGACGCGAAACATTTCGGGTATGAAATAGTATATTATGTGACATGCCCGTAAACCAGTGTTTTTCGGCGAGGATAATGATTTCAGTGCGAGCTAAAGGCGAGCCGGAAGCGAGTTCTGAAATCATGATTCGAGTCAAAAACGGTTTACGGGTTATACCATATTTTTTTCGGAATAGGCATGGAAAGTCACTTGGACGCCAGTTGAGATTCGCAGACGAAGAGTAAGGTTATGGTGCGATCTGTCGCGCACTTGGAACGGCGTATCAAAGCTGCCGTATAAAGACTTTATACCCGTAAACCGCTTCTGGCTCGCCTTTAGCTCGTACTGAAATCATTATCCTTGCCGAAAAACACTGGTTTACGGGAATGCCAGATAATATACTGTTGCGCAAATAAGTTGTGCAATAAAAATAAATGTGGATTCTCGAGAGAAATGAAGTGAACCGAATACAAAATTGAATGGATCAATAAAAAATTAGGATATATTCAGAAAACAGATACACGTCTGTGCGAGGAGTCAGCTAGAGCTAGACTGACTTGTCTTATATTTTCAGAGGTGTCTTTTATTATATAGACTACTAGATGTTGGTCATATAGAATTAGTGATACAAGGGTGATTTTACCAAATGTAACAATACTATTTGATAGCGCCGAAATTATCGAAAAGATTTCGGACGTTGTTTTAACAGGCTTATCATGGGTGAAAGTAGATGACATACGAACTTTGCGGAAATTTGTGTCAAACGAAGCGCAACTGTGTTATAAGAATATATAATATAATATATATTTTTCTGTATCAGAAAAATATATCCGGGGAATCATCTGTTGAAATTCGGGAATAAACTGGTTAATACGTAAACTAGAGTTGAAGAAAACGATATAGCTAAGGCATTCCATGCCAAATCGACCTGGTCCTGACCCTTGACCTCTCAGATCTGGTCCACGATTTTTTGTATTATTCTTCTAACTCCTATATTCCTACTCTCAATACCTAAGAGTCCAGTCTCACAGCCTCTAATTAGAGGAAGTTTCATCTTTACATTCGAAGAAGTTCATCCCCACTTACGAAACTGCTGTATATTAAACGCGCTCACGCCCGGTAGACCAAGGGACAATAGAATGACCTAGTCAATCGGCTCTTAGACAGTAGCCATCACCTCACTTGGTCCTCAATCGTCAAACAGAACACTCACTCTTAAATTCACCCTTGAATCATTAACGAGACACTTACTCTCGGTCTCAAAATCACTTTTCACTCAATACTTCTTAACTTGTAAGTCACTCATAGAAGGTTTTACCATCATTGTAACCAATAACCAATAAACAATTATCCAGCAATCATATATAAATTCACAACAACCATCCACCACCTAAAATCCGGTTATCTTAAGGTGTGAAAACGAAGGACGAACTCAACGACAGCTCTAACCCAATTCATAACATTGGTGGCAGCAGAACTTATTCATAACGCTGGTAGGCAGCGTAATCTTATTCATAACAATAGTAATCAGAATCTTTTTCTCAGATTTGTCAAAATAAATTTGAACGCGTTATGAATTTTCAAAGTTTTTTTTTTCAACACCTCCATGGCCGTGATCGAAAAATCTGGAAAAATGCTCGAAAATTCTGCGTCAGAAATGAAAATTTCTGAACCAAAATTCCTAATGTCTGGGCTTTTTCTCCAGCCTGTTTTTTTAGGTTTTCAATCCTAATTTTACGTTGATATTCTAGGGATAAAAATATGTTTAAAAAAATCTGAAAAAATTTCCAGGAATTTTGGCTATCGTTCGAAATATTCAAGCAGCAGTCCACGGTGTATTGATCGCCACTTCTATTTTTTCAAATTTTTCCTCTGAAAAAGCTAAACAAAAATCAATTGAAGTGAAATCCGAACGTTATGAATTTTTGTTAAAAAATTTTCATTTCTGACACAGAATTTTTGAGAAATTTTTCAGATTTTTTGATTACGGCCATCGAGGTGTTGCAACAAAAACTTTGAAATTCATGACGCGCTCAAATTTATTTTGAAAAATCTGAAAAAAAATTCGATTGCTATTCAGAATCAGAAGAATGATACAAAAAATAGCGGACCAGATATGAGGTCGAGGGTCAAGACCAGGTCGATTTGGCATGGAATGCCCCACCTATAAACAGTTTCTTGTATAATTGGTTTTATCTGTTTGTATTGGGATTGTCACTTTGCAGTGAGACGCCTGGTGGCGTAAAATCAAACTAGTACAACCAGGCTCCACAGGCTGACAGCTCACTATTTGGGCACGTGTTTCTCTCAATTATAAATTGTAAATCATAGATTCACACACAAAACAGTAACTTTTCGCATTAAAAAATGGAAGAGGCCGAACTGGAGAATTCGGGTGCACGATTTTCACCTCGGAAGACCAAAGATAGAACTTATTGCAGCGTTTATGGGTGTTCGAGTCGAGCAGAAAATGATCTGACACTTCGGTTTCATAGGTTCCCGAAATTCAACAAAGATTCCGTTAATCGGTACAATACTTTTGGAAAATCTGAAAAAATTAATCGAGCCAAAATGTGGCTGATTAATTTAAAAATGAATAAAAAAAGTTTAACTGCTAATACAATAGTTTGCTCGTTACATTTCCAAAGAGAAGATTATTTATTCCCAGGTAAGATGTTTCATTTCCCATCAGTTTATTTGTATTAATTTAACTTATCCTGATCTAGCATATTTTTCCAATAATCAGATATTTCATCTGCAAAAAGATATTTGAGAACTACAGCTGTTCCGTCTTGTAATCTACCAGCAGGTAAAAAATGTGTGTATACTGAGAATACTGCGAAATTACGGAAACAGAATAACAGAGAACGCAAATATCAAACGACAATAACCTGGGAACAAAAGAAGCATCCGTTACTCCGAGTGAAAAGTTTCTATCTATTGGGATACAAGTAAACACAGGCGATATTGCATTCAAATTTTCTAATCTGTTAACTACTGATAAGGAACTAAGTACAGTAACTGGTATTCCAAGTTTCGAAATCCTTCAACGTATTGTCAAGGCTGTCAAAATTGCTTATCCAGATAAAAGAAGAACTAATTTAGATGCTCGAGATGAAATCATAATGACGTTTACGAAACTGAAGCATAACATGTCATTCACTCTTTTAGCCTTTGTGTTCAAGTGTGTGAAAATGACCCAGTGTAGAAAAATCATTTACAACATGTTGAGTAAGCTGGGTAACGTTTTGAAGCGTGCGATTCCATTTCCAAGTATGGAACAAATTTCTAGAAATATTCCAGACTGTTTCGAAGATTTTCGTGACGTAAGGGTGGTTTTAGATTGCACAGAAATAACGATTCAACGCCCAAAAAATGTGTGCTGCCAAATAGCAGCGTATTCTCGTTATAAGCATAATTACACGATTAGATTCATGACGGGAGTTACACCAGGGGGGTTAATATCTTTTGTGAGCAAAGCTTACGGCGGTCGAGCCTCTGATAATGCTATTTTTGAGCAAAGTAAAATATTAGACCGTATGAGTAAAAATGAGGCTATAATGGTCGACAAAGGTTTCACCGTAGAAAACACTTGCTTGAAATATGGTATTAAATTAATACGTCCACCCTTTTTGCGGGATAAGATCTAATTTTCCAAAGAAGAAGCACTTACAAATGCAAAAATTGCGAAAGCACGCATTCATATAGAGCGAACGAACCAACGACTGAAAGTATTCAGGGTTTTGAGTGGTGCATTGCCTATAGGTTTAGTGAAAAAAAGTGAGGATGTATTTACTATTATTGCAGCTCTTGTTAATATGAGTAATCCTATCTTAAGTGACAGTAAGTTTTAGAAGCCATGTCACCGTTGGATCAAATATTGAAAATTAATCAAAATACAAATTCTTAACGTAATCAGCCTTTTATTTGAAATAAAATGGTGGTTAACATCGTGATTTTGTTAACATTTTTATCGTGTACATGTGTAGTGTAGCATGTTATTGAAATACGTACGCCCTGAAGATATTAATAACTGAGTTGCATATGATGCATCAAACTTGATCGGAATTAAAACTAAACTTTCATCAAACGGTGCAAATAAAACAAAATCTGTTTCAGCTACATTTAATACAGCCATCCCCAATTGGATCTGGGCGTAATAGGTATGTTTTTTCTTCAAATTGAAATTGTTAGAGGCGTCTCTTTCTGAATATTTCAATTTTTTCGTGACATCCTGAATATTCAAATCTTTGCCATCATATGGACATTTAATTTCGAGCAACTTCATCGGCTTCTCATCCTGTAAAATTAAACCATCTGGACTATATCCTAACCAACAGTTCGATGACGGTACAACTAATCCACATTGATCAACTTTTTGATGAGTTATTTTCTCATACTTGATGCGTGCATGTTTTTCATACTTCAGGCCGTGTTTAATACATTTATTAGTAAACTGCTGTGGTAAAAATATTTCATTGATTTTCGCTCCCAATCTGGATTTTTATTTTTTGTATATGTAAATATTTCATAACATCGAGAGCCTGTTATCCGAAACTGTCTCTCCTTTTGCCACGATTTATAAGAGCTCTCAGTTTGTTCACAAATGGAGAGACTATCATTATTTAGACTATCCATTCTACTTTGGCAACATTCTCGGAGTGGTTGGAAAGGTATTTCAGAGATGGTTTGGAGTGGCACAGAGGATTGGTTTTCAAAGATAACTTCTATGATTGTAGGATTAGTTACCACAGGCTTTTCAAGCATCGGTAGCTTCGGCATATGCCTACCACACCTGAAGAAATAAAAAGAACATAATTTACGAGGAGAAATTAAAAAAAAAATGATTCCCAAGATACTTATTAGTCTGATTCAACATTACTAGCTACAATATTTACAATTCTAAGCAACTCATCAAATTGTGTTTTGCATAAGTGTTAAATCGGTTCAAATTGATTTTAACAGCGGCAAATTTCGAACGTAGTCAAAATGGACATATAACCTAGGTCCTAGAGTAACATAAATCACCATTTCTCAGTTTCGAGAATGATCAATTATTTTCATTGGTCAACATCAACCAAGACCTAAAAATTCGTTGTTGCCCTATTTTCAATGTAATCTAAGTCCATTCTCAAATAAAAAATGAGGAATTCATTTTATGTCATACGTATGTTTGAATAGAGCCGATTGTGGGACTGTGCATAGTAGTTCTGTGATTAATTCGTTTTGCTCGGTAGATATGTCACACTTCAACTTTTGATGCATTTCCTTTCCCTCTCCAATACACTTATGCTGGTCCAAAGGAGCTGCCACATATTCTTCCAAAGATTCAGCATGAGGTTTCCCCCAAGTGCATTTCTTGTCAGTGCAGGTTGCCACACAAATTTTTGACAAATCATTTCTAAAAATAAGAAACAACGAAATTGCAGATATTTATTGCCAATCATCGTTTTTTTTTTTTTTTGTCGTGAGATCAAGGGGTATAATATGAATAATAACCTGTTACAATAAATCAGCAGTCCCACAATATGTTTGCATTTTTCATTCAATCCCGCCGCACAAGTACACCGAGCTGACGAAATTTTTCCGCTTTTATTGATAACAATATTTATTTGGTGTGGATTTTGAGTCAAGTGAGATGTTTGAAGACAAAATCCTACCAAGGAGATTGTTTCTTCGTCTTCGAAAATTTTGCCGACAAACATAATGTGACATGGTTCAGCATTTATGAGTCTTTCACCCTCTACAAAATTACGACTTGTTGCCGTCGCATTGGCGAAGGAAAAGATTTCTCCTAAAGTGACAAAACACAATTCCATACTTGAGGAAAATCATAAAACCGTTCGAACAATGCACAGAATCGTGAGCTTTACTAGTCAGCTGTCACGAGGCAGCCTGGTTGTCGGCGCCATCTTGGCTGTGTGACGTCACGAGGACATTTCCCAATACTCACTGTCAATTTTTTCTGTGAAAATAAGATGTGAGATAAGTGAAAAACAACCTTGTTATCTGGAAGAACGGTATAACTCGAAAACTTAATTGTTCGTTCATTGTGAAGGGTTTGAACTTTTTGTGGTTCTATTTATATTTTTAGAAGCATTATTATGTACTACCATGCTATGTTAAATCATATCAGGATATGTCCAGTTTATCTTAATTTCCTACGTTTTTCTCATTTATCTCAAAACTATGTTTTCCGAGTTTTACCGTTATGCCGCCTATTGCATCAATTAGGCTGCGACCGTATAAACTTCCGATTAGCCGATTCGAACGATAGATGACTGTGTAAGTTGCAAAAATCAATTTTTATCTACTGTAACTTTGCGGGAGTATCGCGGACTTGAAAGTCGTAGCGATACCCGCAGTTATTGTGAGTTCTTTACCGAAACTGAAAGTTTAATGAAATGGGCTTTTCTTTGAGGTTGGAAGGCAGGGAAAAGGATGGGTACTCCACCAAAAGCCACCTATCTAACCTTGTGAATTTACACAAGCTACGGACTCGGATAGATTTCTCTATCAAAGCCGATAACGATCGGACTCGGGTAAAAACCAAAGCCGAGATATCTCTATCTAGTAGACCCGGCAAGTTATTCCAAGGCTACTTTTCCTACTAAAAACTGATTAACTACGGATCCGGGATTCTTTCGATTCCAAGACCGTGCCCCAGACTCGGATCTGCTTATTCTTGGCCCTCGGACGCGGAGGTTTAGCTCAACGCCGTTCGCTTTAGAATAGCAAAACAAAGCTGGGTTGCGATTCTGTACTTCTCCGCTAACTCCGCTAACTCCGCTAACTCCGCTAACTCCGCTAACTCCGCTAACTCCGCTAACTCCGCTAACTCAGCGGAGACCGTTGGTTGGCTGAGCAGCTTCCAATCGCAGATCGTTTCGGATCGGTCAGTACAGTCGTACGGTGGCGCCGTGGGCTTGGCCCGGCCGTTAGTCGCAATGAACGCGAGGCCCACTTACACTTGATATAGATGCATATGTACCACGAAGATAAACCTAGGAGATGAAAAGAAAGAAAGAGAACGAATAAATCAATGAATAAACACAGTCCAATATTTTGATCCATTTATTCGTTCTTTTTCTTTCTTTTCATCTCCTCGGTTTATCCTTATGGTACACTTGTGACATGCGTGTAAATCAAGTGTAACTAAGGCCTCACGTTTGTTACGACTAGCAGCCGGGCGAAGCCCACGGCACCACCGTACGACCACCGATCCGAGACGATCTTCGATTAGACGTTCCTCAGCCAACCAACGGCCTCCGCTGAGTTAGCGAAGTTAGCGGAGTTAGCGGAGAAGTACAGAATCGCAACCCTGGTCCCTGTTGGCTTTTTATAGGGATGGAAAGTGTTCTGGAATAGAAGTCAGAGCTGTAATGTTCATTGAAGATCAAAGCATGCTTTTGGACTTATAACTTAAATGACTTTATTGCTAAATTACAATGAATATTTAACTCTATCCCATTCTAGACTTTAGATCGCTCGTGCGCTTGTTTTGTTTTGAATTTATATCATGAGTTTATGTTAGTTATATTCGCTAGACGCTAATATACTATTTCAAGTGACTTTAAGTTTTCTCTGTTCTCTATCCTCTCATCTTTTATAATTTTGAATGTCAAAGTGAAGCTTTATCTACTTTGCATGATTGGTAATTGAATAAAGCTAAGTTAGATATTGGAACTAGACGTTCCAATTCTATTTTCAAAGTTTGATTTTAATATGTGAGTCGCTGTGGTGCTCTACCGACTAACGCTAATCTGTACTTGAAGTCGACCGGCCTATTGCTCGTGGCACTCGAAATCTTTGATAATGTTGTAAGTGAGTCGCACGGCCGCTTTGGCTCGAATACGCTCTGATAATTTTGAGTCGTCCGGCCACATTGGCTCGAATACGCTCATAAGCCGTCGTGCGTGCCGCTTATACCGTGAAAATCACGTGAAACCGAATGGTTCATGCTACCGAAAAGCGAATATTTCGTATTTTTAGCAGGTTAACCACTCGTTGCACTGAAAACCCCTAGGGTGATTTTGGCGCGCGGTCGATGCAACTCGGCAGCCATTGTTGATAGAAGCCGGCTGACTGTCAATACATCGCGGAAGGTAGACATGTGGGGTTATGTTCATTTATTTTAAGCAAATGATTAATGAGGTGAATAAAAACTACGTGAATAAGCTATGAATATTTATCAAAAATCTATCAATTAGTTTTGAATGATATCTTAATACAATCAAGGGATTGGTTGTTCTCGATGAACTCTTTGATTCTAATTAATTTGCAGTTATAGCTTAAGTTAATTCGTTGATTGTACTATGATATTATTTAAAACTGATTGATCGATTTTTGATAAATATCAATAACTTATTCACGTAGGTTTTATTCACTTCATTTATCATTTGCTTAAAATAAGCGAACATAACCCCACATGTCTACCTTCCGCGATGTATTGACAGTCAGCCGGTTTCCAACAACAATGTCCAACAATGGCTGCCGAGTTTCATCGACCGCACGCCAAAATCACCCTAGGGGTTTTCAGTGCAACGAGTGGTTAACCTGCTAAAAATACGAAATATTCGATTTTCGGTAGCATGGATCCATTCGGTTTCACGTGATTGTCACGGTATAATTTCTCAAGTTTGAAGCGAACATTTGGTGACCAAATGTGCCACCTTAGACGCTCAACTGTGTAGTCAGTTTACAACATTTTTTAAGCATTTCACTCTATTGTTTCCTCACGTCCGAATTTTTATCATGAAATTACCCGCTACCTACCAGTACCCATGCTTCCAAGAATACTAATGTTTAAACAAAACTCACTCCAACCCCCACGATCTCCTTCCTCAATGTCGTTGACTGAATATTCTAGAGACGGTTCACCCTGGGTTAATTTGTGAGCCGACCAAGTGGGCTTGAAGTGGGCTTGGCGTTGAAAACGGTATCTGTAATACCGTCTGAAATTTACTGTTTCGAGCAGCTGCGAGCTGACTCGTGGGGTAAATTCAGATTGATGACAGTAGGGATCTTAGATACTATTAGACACACTGTTTTACTGCACGTGTTTTTTCTCCACTCTATCGACTATGCCGAAAATCTGCACGTAGCAGCTGTGATGTTTTCGGGAAATGTTCTGATACATACAAATTCCATACTCTCGCGATCTTCCACATTAATTCGCAGATTGATAATTGAGGTGACTTAGCTCTGAAAGTTTTCATAAAATTATATGCAGGGGAGAGGGGGGCAAAATGGGCATCATAAAAAACTAACGCTTCAAATAGAGGTTTGAATCAAGGGATCTCTGAATTTTCACCGAAAAACGATGGCCTGAACGATGTCGAGTGTTGAACACCCTTACCTGAAACATTTTCGAGAATTGCGAGTAAAATGGGCAGCCTAAACATTTTTCGAAATTTTTCAAAATTAAAAAATGTTCCGAATTTGTTTTCGTATTTACTTTCGAATACTTTTTACTTTTTTACTTTTTAATTTTTATTTATTTTTTTGCCCATTTTGTCTACCTCTCCCTAAGTTGTCAAGATATAGTAATGTAAATAATGAAATTCAAAATGTTTTTCAATTTTGAAAAAGTACGAAAACTTTTTGTGGTGCCCATTTTGCCCGGTAGGGCCCATTTTGCTCCCTTCGCCCTATTCCGCGGCCGCGTGTCACCCAGCCGCGATATTCGTCGCTGCATCTCCCCCTGGCCGCGCCCGCCGCCAACCAAATTGTTGCCCGCTTATGCGGCCAGTGATATACAATGTGTATGCGACCGTAAATAATGATTTGAAAAAAAATAAAAACCCTACGATCGAAATGAATCAAATTAAATCGATGTAAATTATAATTTTTTGATAGTGAAAAGCAATTTCGGTGAGCCCCTGGCGTCAGTATCGAAGTATACAGGAATTGATAAATATTTCACATAATTATAAAGAGACAAGAAGTTCCGAACGCTTTCTCCACAGCATAAAAGCTTTGAGCAACAATGTATGGTCTGCGCCGGGCGCGGCCGGGGGTAAATGTAGGGACGAATATCGCGGCTGGGAACACGCTCGCAAATTTAAAAAATTGTTAACGTCGTTCACTGGAAGCTCACTATTGCGAACCAAAAATTGATCACGGAATTGAATAGTGTATGTTTTAACGAAAATTTTAAGCTAGCTCAGGCTCACGCGTACCAATCCGTTCCCGAAATCGCATCATTGGACCTTTTTGCAACTGGTGTCCAGGTTTTTGAACATTCTTAAAATTGCACAGCGCTACCATGTTCGGTAATGTTCAGGGAATATTTACGAATGTTTCCAGATTTTTCACACTTATTTTAGACAAAAGATGACGAGTTGAAGTTGACGTACGGCAATGAACTCCGGAAAAACTACGCTTTTTAACCATTCGGAGATCATAACGGTTTTCACGATTATTGGTTAGAAATGTATGAATAATCATCAGACGCAGAAAACTTGGCGCTTTACGATCTTTTTTGACTCGATCAATTCTTTTTGTAGAAGTTATGATCACTCAAACAGAGGGGCCAAGCCCTTTTGCGCCGACAGTAGTGATTATTATTATTATTATTATTTATTATTATGAGGTAGTCCATTAATATGCGACTTTAAAATTATCTGGTTATACCGACCGGCTGGCATAGTGGATATAGGACAGTGAAAATCGTTTATATTACAGATTGAACACATCAAGAGGTAGTTATTGATAAAAAATGAAAGATTATTTAAGCAAACTATATGAATAAAAACTTACTATTTAATTTCCTTTTTTCTATTATACAGGGAATTTCACCACTTCTTTTTTTCTGCACAGAAAATGTTATTATTTCAATGTCATGATTAATAAATGTATTTTCGCGTTCGAAAATAAATATTTATGATAATATAAGCACATGAATCGCCATAGGTATACCTAGAGCGAAAAAAAAGCTGTCCATATTACGGGAAATGGGGTGTGGAAATGGAATCGGTCGTATAATTGGACCTCTGGATCGTAGAAGAACGTATAAAATTATTTCTGCGCTTCGAGGTGGCCCCTGACTACTTTGAAATGAACAAATTTTAATTTCAATTCTTCAAACGAACATCCTGATCTGCAATTTGATCGCATCTTTTTCGCCTCTCAAACAAATGTTCATCTTTTTTCACTTAAACGCGCTCTTATTTGAAGTTTTTACTCTAGATTTGAAGCAATTATGTGTCTAACTCTCCTCAAGCTGGTGAAGTGATTCAAATTCATCTATCATGGAATAAAAACAAGTATCCATTTTTTTTCAATAATTACACAAACAACGTTTGATTACTTTCAATCGCTCTATCTACGCAAATTCAGGTAATCATAAACTTTGGTAAAACTTTAGGTAAAACAAACTATAAAGTCTCTATACGGCAGTCTGGTTGCGCAGTTCGAAGTGCGCATTCCAAAACTGCCGTATAAAATCTCCATACCGCAGTTTTGATATGTACGGTTCGAAGTGCGCAACAGATCGCACCGTAATCTCACTCTCCGTCTATGAATTTCAACTGGCGTCAAAGTGACTTTTCATGCCTATTCCGAAAAAAAGAAAGTATGGGGCGCACCCGTAAACCATTTTTGACTCGAATAATGATTTCAGTACGAGCTAAAGGCTAAAAACACTTGGTTTACGGGCATGCCACATAATATACTATTACTTCGATTCAACTAACATAAGCCGCGATGATCAACTACGAGCGTTGAATTGTCTTCAGCGGCGCTGCGAGTAGAGATTTCAGTGGCGCCTGGCGGCTCTGTGCTGGGCAGATATGTGGCCACCTTTTCTGAAGGTCTAAATTCGGAAAATTCGATGAATTGTCTAACATTAATTTATGTAAATTCGTTTTTAACGAGTCCTAATTGTGCAGTTTTCATCTTTTCGGAAGTGCGAGTCGCTTCTCATTATACTCTCGCAGTCTCGCTCCGATTTACGCGCGAGAGAACCAGGCGGTGGTGCTTCAAAACATTAACAATTTTTTAACCATTCATTCGATTGAAGTGAAACTTTCCAGAAGACCTATTTGGACCTTATCGAGCAGCTTTCTCACTGGAAGTTTTCAGTTGCTCGAAATTCGTTCGACTCCCGAAACGCTTGAAGATATCCATAACTGATTTTTGCAATACCTCGGAAAAAAATTAATAACTTTAGTAGTGTACATATGAGAGTTCTGGATCCAGCCTTCTTTACCGGCCATCAGGCAGTAGGTAAGTTACCGACCGCGCCGATAAGTTATCGACGATCGGATGGTAACGATTGCCGATCTTTGTTACCGATAGTCTGATGGTAACGATTTTGGATTGCCGATCTTATGTTACCGACAATCGAATGGTTGCGATTTTCCCCTATGCGATGGCGCCACTACCGATCCGTTTCTTGGATCATGGTAACGATGGCCGATCTTTGGGTTACCGATAGTCTGATGGTACTGATGTTGAATCATGGTAACGTGAATCATGGATTGGCAATGTTCCGTTACCGGCAATCGAATGGTTGCGATTTGCAACTGGGCGATGGCGCCACTTTTGTTATCGGTAGTCCGACGGTAACGATTCTGAATCAACGATTGCCGATCTTCTGTTACCGACAATCGGATGGCTGCAATTTTTTCCGTATCGCGATTGCAATTTTTCACCGTGTGATGGCACCACTTCCGTTATCGGTAGTCCGATGGTAACGATTCTGAATCTAAGATTGTCGATCTTCTGTTACCGACAATCGGATGACTGCAATTTTTTTTTTCGTCTCGCGGTGGCGCCACTACCGATTCGCCTTCGCATCATGGTAACGATTACCGATCTACCGACAATCGATCCATGATGGCCGCTCTGAAATATCTTATTCCTAGCTTACATATATATGCGAATTACACTAGCTGAAATGCTCAGAGTGGCAGGGTATGTTATATGCAAGCAGTGACGCGGATCATCCGATAGTATATGTTTTTATTTGGTATTTCTTAAGTCTAACCTATTCTAAAGTGACAATTTTCTTAAAACTAGCCTAAACTATATTTCTTAAGTCTAACATATTCTAAAGTAGAAAAATTTTCTCAACACAAACTTAAACTAGGGGATATTGTCGTTCGAGCGGAATCATCATCGGTTGCGGTATGTCGGGGGATGATGACCTCGACGACGATGACGGCGAGCTCGGACTCGATCGTGAATACTCCGATGAGGCCGAACTGGGTGATGGTGATCGGCCTCGTTCCATATTAATTTGGATCGTCTCTGTATCCGAACCCGCCGCATCTTCCCGCACGGAAGACGAAATATCCAAGCATTGAATGGGTGATGCTGCGGCATTTTCAGTAGTGGCCGCACGCATCGCCCAATGATCATTAATTTGATACTGCCGCGTGATGTTTTCTATCATTTCGTAGTGCACGCTCGCGGTTTCATTGATGAAGTTCTCATCCACATGACTGTCGCGCAAAAAACGCAGCACCACCTGCGCGTTCTGAAGGAATCGCGCCCTCAACTCGGCCCTTCGCCGCAGTTGCGCTGCCCGCTGTGCAACTCTTCCGTGAGTCTGATTCATCTGGATTTAACACACATTCTTATATCAGAATCCGTTAAAATTTGTGTATACAATACCAACAACATACCTTATTTTTTTTTTTTTTCTTCTACGCGTTTTTAGTTTCGGAAATTCTTCTTCTTCTTCTTCTTCTTGATGCTTCACTCCGATTCTATGAACTTTCGCTATTCACCGATCTTTTCAAACTGTTTCGGATTCTATGAACTTTCGCTATTCACCGATCTTTTCAAACTGGAAACCGCCTTCTTCTCAAACTGACCTGGCTGGGAGAGTTGGGTTGCATCCTATTGGCTGCACACCACCCCCGAAATAAAATGAGGCCCAACCAACCAGAGAACAGCTCTCAAGACATCCTCCCACACCATAAAATCGGTTAGTCTCAAGACTCGAGCAATAAATCAATGTGATTTTCGCTGCTCTAAGATAAGATCAGCCAGAGATGAAGATGGCAATAAGAAAATATGGGTTTTCCGCATTCGTTCACACGGTACTGCTTGCACAGCTGCATGCATACCGATCCCACGCAATAAATCAGCATGATTTTGGCCGCTCAAGAGCGCTAGGATTTTGTTAATCTGCAAGTGGTTGGTGCACAACCAGCAATTCATATATATCATGCAGATAAAATCAGTCTAACATAAACATTGCAATAGGAAAATGGGTTTTCCACATTCGTTCACGCGATACCGTCTGCACACCTGCATGCATACCGATCTCGCGCAATAAATCAGCAGCTCAGTCAATCTTCGGCTTTGCCTGAGACCACACACGGAGCTGTTAATATGGAGCTAATATTGGATGTACAAGGGTTTGGGCGATTCAGTAATAAATTTGTGATAAAAGAGCTGGCTGCAATAAGCATTCGCGCGCATGAGGAATATAGACAGGGTATTACACGCATCCTCTTCAAAGCACCATGCTCCTGGGTGACTGACTCTCTCAAGCGAGTACAGAAATCTTAATTCGTGGTTGACACGGCATCATCATGGAATACCCTGGATTGCTGGAGAGACGCCGTATAGAGATGCGGAGAAAACTGTGAGAGAGGTTATGCATGATGCGCGTTGCATTTATGTGAAGGGATTGGAGAAGAAACGTTGGATTGAAAAAATCCTCAATGACGACTCAAAAGCGGTGATTGATTTGGATGAGCTGGGGTGTCCGAATTTTCGAATACTACGATTGGAATCGCATGTATTTCATTGGCATGGAGACTGTCATGGCGATGTACCGAGAGGCTACCATTGCGCCTTCGAGAACGTTCAACGGTTAAAAAACTGGTATTTGGAGGAGGACCTTAAATAACCCTCCCCACATGTCTCGAGGGCGGGGGATGATGGCTTAAAAGTCCAGAGCTCGCAGGGAGCCGCATTCGTACGTCTAGAATTCTCGCCATTAACGCATCTTCCACGTATATTCGAACCCGCAAACTCTCTCGAGCAAGGTAAGAATCCTATTACATGATAATCATATTCAGTTATAATATATATAAAAACTAAGTCCGTAATATTCACCTCCCTGCAGATGGACTTCAGCAGCCTGAACAGCACTGGCCGTATGGACAATGATATGCAGATGAAAAAGATGTCGAAGCTGGAGATTGGACAAAAGTACGACATCACAAAACTGAGGCTTGTGAAAACGAAATTTGGTTGCAGAATCATCGCTACGATTGCCAACGAATATATCGTGTTCCTGCCTGCGAGAGTTGGAAAGGCTCTAGAGAATGATTCTACTCAGCTGGATCAGTTGAACAACGAGGCGGATCAAGAACGCTTGCAGATACTCTATCTTGGAGGCTCATACAATAAATTTGAATTCTGTAGCAAAATCTAAACACGCACACACACACACACACACATGTATATATATGTAATGGGAATAGGTTAGGGTTGAATAAATAACAATGAATTTGCACTTACATTTATTTATTTATTCATTGTTCCTTCAGTTATTTAGAATAAGCTTAATCCATAGTTCTCAAGCATGATGAATCCTCAAAATGTAGCTAATTTTTTGACGGTGCCACTGATTGGATTGTATTCAACAATGCGATTATGTATAATCATACAGTAGGCTGAAGTATTTGCCGGAAATGCGAGACTAGTTTCAAATTCTAAACGAATATCCACCGGACCACTCTTTAACGACTCATTTTGCTTGGAACAGTCTATCGTAATGAGCGGAGCTCTGTTCAAAAAATCATTTTTCGACAAAAGAGGCTCGGATTCTTTATCATAGTATGAAATTTGAAAGTTAGTGTACATATTGTAGAGAATAGCGTATTGATTGTGAGCAATATCAAGATTCAAATTTCCATAGGGATAGCATTGCGAGTTTAGAAAAAGTTTTACATCTCTAATCATACAATGATCGAATTGACTGGCATTTTTCTTCGGATCGTTTCGTCGTGCGGTTTGGAATCCTAGTATGACGTGTCTTGGCTTCTCTAGTTGTGTAGATGTCTTGACAACCCAAACATGTCTCGTTGTTGCAGGCAGCATCGGGTACTCGTACATTTCCCACGAGCGGAAACTCATAGATACAGCCGGATCTTTGGCTATATAATTGAGCATTTTGATCTTTGCAGGATCCGACAGTCTGATGTATGGTAATAACCATTCAATTTTTTCGAGCGAAATTTTGATTCCATCCACGGTGGTTTGATAAATGGCGCTCATATCATTGTTCGATCGGGTCAAAATCAGCTCATGCTTTGCATTGACGATTATTCGATTATAATCCTCGGCAAATCCGAGTAGAAAATTCAGTGGTATAACAACATCAAAGTACCCATCGGCGTTGGTTAGCTTATTATCATCCTCCAACCAGCCGGTGTTCTCCAAGAGATATCGTTGTCCTGGGGTGAGTGATAAGTACCCCTTCATAATACTCGTGATGCCGACATTCTTATTCTGGTCAATCTCATGACCATTCAGCTCGTAACGCATCTCGCTAAACATGTGACACACAGCCATATTGACCAATTCAGTGCTTTCACCAACTAGGCTGCCGTCTGATTTTGTAATCCGGCCATAGATGTGGAGCGAACTTTTGCTGGGTAATACACACGCATCTTGATTCTGCACAGCTATGCGGATCTCATCGTTATTTTTGAATGTAGACGCGGCATACGGTTGATGCGCATGTATTTCACAGTGGGCAATCGACTCGTCGAAGGTTACAGGTGTTTGGATTTTTATCATTCTCGTGCCGGGCATATGCAGATATAGCAACGAATTCTTATTTTCCACCACAACAAAGTCGAAGTCCTAGGCTCTGGAGAAACTGAGCGTTCTGATGTGTTATCCGAATCGGAGCTGCATGATGACTGATGATGTTTGGGCATGTTATCGAGCTTTTATAACTACTACCAGATTTTCTTGCCCCCTCAAACACAATTCCCATATTATCTCAAAGATTTCACGTGTAATCGTATAGTTACAGTTTCACCACGAAAATTGATCAATTTTCCGTCCTGATCGACTATTCTCAACTGTATATCATGTATTGACCGTACGGTGATTGGATGGTAAATGACATTTGTCGGCACTTCCACGATCTTATATCCAGGTGGTACGGTTGGGAAAAATTGATGAATCGTATGTACTTGATGCTCGTTGATATATGCACCCGTGGTAATATTGCACTCAACCCGCAAAGCGTTGACTTTGAGTATGCGAACGGGTGACTTGGATTTGTGGGTAATACCACCTTGGAGAACATCGGGGGTGAAACCGAGCAAATGACCGATGGAATCTTTTGGGTGAAAGTCTATCTGTTGATTGCATCTGATTTCGCTGAGTAGCTCATTGTTATTAGCTTTTAGACTCAATTTTATATCATCAGGTAATGCTCTTTTCAAATAATTTGCGATATCTTCAATTTCATAGCTCCCAGTGGGTATGGTAATTATTGTGTCGGGCGATGCATAAAACTTATTACACCCCTCATCTATATTGGGTATTGCGTTGAATGTCAAGAGCTCTATCAGTCCGAGAACATACGTCTTTGTCGGTGATAGCTCGATAGGGGGAAAATATTGAGTCCTCAAGACCGACGATTCCCCGGAGAGTGTCAACGTGAACGAATCAGCCATGACTAATACCACATCAACAATACGCATACATTTTATAGTTGTCCATTGAGAAATTTGAGGCACAAGTGACCGCAAATTACTGTGTTATATTCTTGATATCTCTTATGATTATATTTTACGCTACCAACACCGAGATATTTCATGAGGTCTCTAGGCGGTTGTAAATCACCAAAACTGTCGAAATACATCGCATCGTTGCCGTTTTTTGAGTATGCAACCCAATGCGTCCCTGGACCTTCTTTATCATCAAGATTTATGATTGCAGACTCACGCTTTCTAGGCCCTGAGCAGGGTAAATCATTTCGCATAAAAACACCACGAAAATGTGGAATTTTCATAGCTCTTGCATAGTGGAGCAAATCGACATCTGTGAGAGCTCGGCGTGGTAGCTTTGTTAGTTTTTTGCTGGCTTCAAATACAACCCCATACCCTTCTTATACGGTTTCAGGTATAAGCCCTTTCCCAAAGCAATCGCCTCCATTGTTGCGTTGTGTCGCTTGGATTCTTGTAACTGATGCTTGTTTGAATTAGCTTCATTGACAACCTTCGCTATGCCCGCAGCACCGCCCGCTAAAGCACCTGTAGCGCTAAGGGCCGCGAATATTGGAATAAGAAACGGTAATAAACCGCCAGTTTTTTTGGGGACGGGTAAAATACGAGGCACATGCACTTTTCCATTCGACATGGCCGAACGGGCACCAGCTAGAGCGGACTCAATAGCTTTGGAACCAGGCTTCATGGATTTCTTTGCTGCCTGTATAATAAATTTCAATGTTCTTTTCTTGTTCTTGAGCGATGCCTGTGTCTTGACCCTCTTCATACCCATACCCAGTTTGGATTTTGCTTTCATGGTGTTGGTGACCGCCCAGGCGACAGCTTTTTCGGCTGCACTTGCGCCTTTAGCCAAAACCCGATTCCAAGCCCTCTCGGCAAGCACTTTATCAGCCTTATGACGTTCCGCGATATTATCGTGATTCTTGGAGTATGCGATATCGTGCTGTTTGCATGCAGCATCCAGAGCATTGATGCCTCGATCACCACGAGCTAACCTCTTTGCCAATTTCGTGCCAGATCCGCAGTACTGATAACCAGGAATATGTAATTCGACGGGAAGATTGTTGATAATTTTATTTAATAATCCACAACCGCGCCTTTGTCTACTTGTGTGTCCAACCATGGTCGACCATGAACTAACATGAATTCTATAAAAGCACGTATTTTATGCATGAATATATTAGTTTGCATTGCGACGTTTGCCAAGCATCATGAAATTTCTGGATCAAACAATTAAACTACCCATTGCCAATTTCGATAAATTGGTCGAGCGAAAAAAGAAGAAGGGGAAGCGACATGGGGCCCTACTACCAAATAGTGTAAGGGCTGTCTTTTGCGGGCCTTCGAAATGCGGTAAAACTAATGCTCTTCTCACACTACTCACCCACGCTGATGGCCTTCGATTTGAGAATGTGTACGTCTATTCAAAATCCCTTAATCAGCCCAAGTATGAGTTCTTGAAGAGGTTGTTGGAACCGGTCGAGGGGATGGGTTATTTTCCGTTTGATGAGCACAAGGAGGTTGTAGAGCCGAAAGATGCGCACCCCAACTCGATTATGATTTTCGATGACGTGGCCTGTGAGAAGCAGGATAATATCAGAGCCTATTTTTGCATGGGGCGGCACAGAGATGTCGATAGTTTTTATCTTTGTCAAACATATGCTCGAATACCGAAACATTTGGTGCGTGATAATGCAAACTTGCTGGTTCTTTTTCGTCAAGATGAGATGAATTTGAAACACATCTACGCTGATCACGTGAACACCGATATGACCTATCAACAATTCAAAGATTTGTGCTTAGCATGTTGGAATGACGGTAGATATAGTTTTGTAACCATCGACAAAGACAGCGAGATTAACGCTGGACGATATAGGAGAGGTTTCGACTGCTTTATAAGTCTGAATCATCAATAAACCGCATACAGTCACAGCACATCGATCAAACTGGCAGCATGGAGAGCTCCAAGATACGTAAGCAAAACGATGTGCTGCGAGAAATAGCAGGGGCTAGCGACATCATTCGACGTAAACACAAAATGATCAAAATGGGGAAAGACACAAGTGAGCAGGCTATTAGTGAAATCTTCAAACCTCTGGTCACACCACTGCACAAGTTGATAGATTCACCGAAGCAGCAGCAGCGGCTACTAATGAAGCGAGAAGTGAAAACGGAGCCGGGGGGTTCGGTTGAGACAGAGAAAACGGAAGATTTTGTGAAAACAGAAGATTATGAGAATGCTGATGATGATGATGATGATGATGATGATGATGATGATGATGATGATGATGATGATGATGATGATGATGATGATGATGATGATGATGATGATGCATATAGAAGTACGGTTGAGGGGAGCCTGTCAGCTAACGTTGCTATTGGAGACAATGTTACAGCCATCGCCGCTGTCGGTGATACAGATGATGCCCATGATGATGACGATGATAACAACCAGGATGGTGCGTTTGCAGCCGCTTCTACAAGCACACCGGTGTCGAGAAAAGTGGTCAAGACGGCGCGCTATTTGAGCATGTTTACCCCATCCAAAGAGCGCAAGAACTTGGACACGAAATATGGTGTTCGAAAGCTAGTCGGTGGAATGAAGATCGGCGATTCGGATATCGTATTTGGCGAAAATCAGATATATGTGGGCGATAAGAGCTATGAGAACACGCCGGGATTGCTTGAATTGCTATTCAAAAAGTTTCCCGATCCCTCGATTGTAAATAAAAGTGACAAATTGAATTATATCAAAATCGTGAAGAAAACGAATGCATATCGGAAATATTACAAAGCCGAAAAAAGTCCCCATCATGATCGGGAAAAAAGTTCGAAGTATAGAGATTTCATTGGCCTATACATCGACCCGCCGGCGGAAAAACCCCGAGAAAGATCCGGTAGAGGTTTATTACCCACCCATAAAATTGCGCAGGGGCAAAGCATGGATTATGTTTATTGGGATGATGCTAATGAGCTCGTTGATCGTCTTCGACTACTCATGGCATCCCAAGCAGCCGGCAATACTAGCCATACCAATGAAATATCCTCCATTATTGAGGAGCTACGCGAGGCGGGAATCATTTATTAGCATGAGATTAATCATAGAATGTTCATTCAGTCATGGATCGTTGAACAATGAGCATAGACATATTTGGACGACAGCTGACGAGCAACGGCATTGAAAAAGGTGTGATTCGAGGCCTTCCGGGTGCTGGATTCAAATTCACCGTCGATAAGCAGTACGATCTAGACGGCAAACGATTATGTAATATAGCCGATCCACAGGAACCTAACGACGCCGTTTCTCTGAAAAGTTTCGAAGATATTACATGGCGAGCCTTGGGTGTCCTCGAGCATTCTATGGAAAAAACATTTGCAAACTCCACGCTACAAGCACTTCGCGAGTTTGAATCTCAACTTACCGCACGACTAGATCGAGAGCATACCAACAATTTCGATGGGAATCGACACATTCAGACTCTTATGACAGAAGAGATTGACGCGCTAACGGTGAAGAAGGAAATTCTGGAGATTCGGCTGGCTGCCGTAGGATCTGATCATGAAGTGTTCAGTCATAACGGACTACTTCGAGGATTTCGCTTCGAATCGGGCTAGATCATTCAACAATGAGCATAGACATATTCGGCCGTCGGTTCGCTAGCAGAAAAATCAAAAGTGTGTGTAGTCGCGGACCTCCCGGTGTTGGGTTTAAAACCACCATCGATAACCAGTACGACATAGACAATAAACGATTGTGTAATATCGCGCATCCACAGGAACCAACCGATGCCGTTTCTCTGCAAAGTCTTGAGGATATTACACAGCAATCATATATTGCTCTTGAACGATCCATAAAAGAGACATTAGAGCAATCCATGCAGCAGGCTCTCGAAGCTCTTGAATCTAAACTTAATACCCGCATGGATCGGGAGCACAGCGAAAGTTTTGAAGAAGATCAACGTATTTGGATCCAGGCGAAAAAAAGGATTGAAGCGCTGAAGGGTGATTGTGAATCTCTGGATAAGCGGTTGGAGATAGTGGAGAATAACGTTGAAAAGCTCAGCCAACACTACATCCGGGGAATTCCCATTCCAACCAACTCGTTGAACGGCAAACAGAATAAATACACTAAACATTCGGAAGGATGAAGGCGGTAATAGCGAGTGAACTTCATAGACCCGCTCGACGTAATTATCCCCGACGCTATGTCGATATTCGTGGTTTGGATGAGACCTGGCAGGCTGATCTTGTCGATATGACCGCATATTCATCCGTCAACAAGGGCTCAAAATTTTTGCTCACAGTGATTGATATATTTTCAAAATTTGCGTGGGCCGTACCGATCAAGAGTAAAAATGCCAAAGACGTGACAGCGGCAATGAAGTCTGTGCTAACTCTAGGCCGCATACCGAAACATCTACACGTTAATCAGGGCAAGGAATTTTACAACAAAGAATTTAAAACTCTTATGAAGCATAATGGGATCAACATATACTCGACATTCAGCAACTTGAAGGCATCGATATGCGAACGCTTCAATCGAACACTGAAGAATAAAATGTGGAAGCAATTTACTCTTCAAGGCTCTCATATATGGATTAACATTCTACCAGATTTGATCGCATCGTATAATACCACCAAACACCGTACGATTGAAATGAAGCCGAAAGATGTAACTATAGCTAATGAAAAACAGATATATCGACGTGTGTATAAGCCGCGTCAAATCAAAAGAAGCGAACGAAAACGCAAATTTAAGGTTGGCGATAAAGTTCGCATTAGCAAATATAAAAATGTGTTCGAAAAGGGGTATACGCCGAATTGGACAACGGAAATATTTACAGTTGATGCCGTAAAAAATACCAACCCTCCAACATACAAACTCATCGACTACCTGAACCAACCCATCGAGGGTGGTTTTTACGAGGAGGAGCTCAGCAGGGTGCAATATCCCGAAGGCTATCTTGTAGAAAAGGTCTTGCGGAGGCGTGGTGATCGACTCTATGTAAAATGGTTGGGATTCGGCAGTTCACATAATAGTTGGATAAATAAATCGGATGTGTAATATAATTTTATGAATAAATTTATTATCAACATATTTACATTTGTTCCTCAACCCTCCTCAATCTTAATGCTAGTTTGCGTGATCATCGAGGGAAAGAAATATTTCCCACATTTTTCTCACATTTCCACACATCATCGCACATTTTCTCACATTTTCTCACATTTTCTCACATTTTCTCACATTTTCTCACATTGACATGTAAAGTAGATGGGAAATTATTTTATTCTGTTTTAGAAAATGTGAGAAAATGTGAGAAAATGTGAGAAAATGTGAGAAAATGTGAGAAAACTCTCTTCAAATATTTGAAGACATTTACTAGTTTGCGGAATCTTGATAACCCCAGGGTAAAGTATCGGTTTTACCGGGTATCAATTTCCGCTTATCATCACACCAGCTTAGAGCTAACTTATTCTGTACAATAGTGCTAACCGCATGTCGACTACTTCTTATCATACACTGTTTCTCAACTAAATTTTGATGACCAATAAGACATCGCTTGTAATCATCAAACGTGATAGACTTTAATGTGGAACCCTTCACACCCTTTGCGCGTTTCTTATCGGTATCGCCACGAGTTCTAAACGTGTAGAGTTTTGCACGCAGACCGATAAATTCAGTCATGATTTTCCCATTATTCTCATCCTTCATCAGACCAAGACGTTTTTTATTCATTAGCGGAATACCATGGACATTATCTGGTGGATATTCCGATGTATCGAACATGGTAACGACATCCCGTCTAATGATTTCATAGATGTTTGGTACGGTAAATTTATATATCAGACTATCTGTATCGGTATACATTAATTTTGCCTCACTACTTGAAAAATTATTTTTTACATAATCATAGTGGAAGTTGTATAAGAAGATTTTCGAAAGATCGAGAATCGCTGCGCCGATGTATATTGGCTTATTGAAATATACCTTGGTGCGATTAAGCTCAATAATCACCATATCTTCATCAAATATGGTGCAGCTATGAAATGTGGGTCTTGCAATGAGAGCACGCGCACCACCCCTACCCTCCCATTTTGTGATTAGTTTTACGGTCTTATGGTTACGCACATTCTCCATGGTCTTGCCAAATACAGCATTATTCATAAGCTTGTAGAAATTTTTTTCAAACTCATTTTTTGACTGCTTTCGCATATTTGTATTAAGGTCGATGTATGATTTTAACCATGGTGATTGTGCGAACCTTAAAATCCTATGCACTTTCACGAGCTTCAAACCGAATTTAATGCATTGTTTCAAATTACGATAGTGCAGAACATACTTTTCCTTGGGTGGAAGCGTTGTCGCGAGTTTTCGAATTTTACTACCTGGCGGTATGAAATGCTCGGGACAGAGAGGTAAGTCCGCATGCTGTTTATGCAGCTCTACGGGGTAATCTAAATCTACCTCTAGAATATAACCGGTTGATGAATTATCCGGATGGGACAATACATCAATGGCATCATTTTCCCACTCGAATGCTCCACTCGGCAAATGCTCACTCATAGCTGCACCATAGAGATTGTTTACATCGAAATACATTAAATATGATTCCACCTTGCTGGAATCAAAATCTTCACCCATAAATCTATTATTCGCTCTGGCATAACGATTTGAGCACTGTGCCACACCACCCCTTATGCCTTTTTCGATGAATAATATCATTTCCGGATCGTCTAAAAGTTGAAGATTAATTTTCGTTTGCTTTAACATAGCATCAAAAGCAAGCCCCGGTGCGGTGTAATAATGCAGCGGATCCAAGTTATACGTTTTGAAGCAGCTATCACGGAAATTTTGAAATATATCGGCCAATAAAAGCACATCGGTTTTCAGGTATAAATCGGAATATTCACCCAGAGTTTTCAGCTCAAACTTGGCCCAAACATTTTTCGCATGTTCATAATCCTCATTGGAAATATGGGAATCGTTAAGTCTCGAATAAAAATATTTTTCAATGGGTAATTCCGGCTCATCGAGTTTTTCCCAAGAATCGATGTATTCGTAGGGGAATACACCTTTGCGAATCATCAAATCGAATTTTCCCTGATCACTGTAAAAATTTCGAGTTATTTTTTTATCCGCATCGCGCACGTATGATGCTAATTTGTCAATGCTGCTGGCCATGAATCGAATCGAATCTATGAATCTCAAGCTCATCATAGTCCCATCAACCCTCTTGGTGAATGATATATACTTTTCCTTATTAATGGGCAATAGTGTGATTTTACCCGAAAAATTTGAAGCTAAAGATTTAATTATGAAATGCGAATCATAGCCCGACAAATTGTGAAACACCACCGGAATCGTGTGTTTCTCTCTGAAATTCAAGTTACACCGATTATGGGCGGCACCGCGATATTTACCCGTGAAATGGCAGTGATCATGACATCTTTTTTCTTTGGGTAAAAATCGCTTCTCACAGATGTGACAATTTTTCGCGCGCATATGATGATCGCGTTGTGCCTGATTCAGAGATTCCATTGGAATTATATTTTTTATGCGTGACTCTACTTTAATGGATAATTCGCGAAGCTGTCCGATAAACCATTCAACACAATCGGGTCCGCGTTTATTCTCATATCCCGATAATGTTCCGTCATATGAGCAATGTACATAATAGGCGACACTGTGTGGGATATGCTCTTGAGATTCATTTGCGGTTGGTTTCAATATACACTCGAGATCGGCATAAACAACGAATGGCACAGTTCCCTTATTCTTAAAATTTGAAAATTCCAAATCTTTTTTCTCTGGAAATTCCATTCGGATTCTATTCATTCGCATGCAATCTTGTCTGTGACTTTCATACGCACCGTGCACGCTAAAGTGACACAGGCATCTATCGCACAAAAATTGTTCACCGTTATGGCTTGATAATTGTTTGCTAATCAAACGCGAAAGATTCTTAATCCAAGCAAAGTGAAATCGTGGTTTGAAATTATTTAAATCATCATCATCATCATCATCTTCTATTTCGCTCTTACTCTCTATCATGAGTAGGTGGATTGTGTTGCTCTTGGTTATATTCTTACTCAAATAAAGCGGGGTAATTACACTATTTTTGGACTTTTTCTCGCTCTGAAAATTTTCCGGTTCGATTCCATATACGTTAATGCTCAAATTGTTCAATTTTTCGAATTTCTGTACACTATGCAGGGTCGCTGGGAATTTAATACCTGTACAATTTAGCTCTGATATATACCGTCGATAGCTGTGTGGTCTGGTTGCGTTAACGTCTGCGGGGTGGAGAGCTGCGACAACGGACCACAGCAAACACCGATCATCATCATTCTGCACGTTGACCACCGCCTTTTTTTGCCGAATATCCTCAGGTAGCACTGTATATGTTGAGAGTCCACCGCGAAGAGGCTCGTATCGGTTTATGCCAACCACTGCATTTATGATCTCAATCATACTCCAACCAGAATCTCGTTGTTCGAAATCCTCCACCATGGTCAGCAGAGGATTTGTTACGTTATCGCTGAACCAGGTCTCCAGGTTCGTCGATGGAAGAATCGTAGCGTTGCGTGTATTGAAGTTCTTCACTTCCAAGCTGATCTGATCGTTTTTCACGTTCTCAAATTTACACGAAACCCCCACATTCACCTTAATACATCCCTGTTCACATAGCACATTTTTCAAGCGTTGCATCGTTACCACCTCAGCGTCAGCCAAAAATCTCGCCAAATCCTTATGTCGAAGATTTGTCACGGCTCCAGTGTGTATACGGCACTTGAAGGCACTTTCCATATCATCCCATCGAACGCGATTCTGAATATCATCGCCAATATTACCTCCAACAATAGTCGCACGGTGTCGTTCAAATTTCACCACCCACGATTGGAGGAGTGATACTATATGTTGTAGTCGCTGTTTTTCACTCACACTTGGGTTTGATTGCATCAAAATGTTGTTCAAGAATCGAACATTTTCAAGTGCGATATCACGCCAGCGAATAAAAATATCTTCACTCGCATTTCCTGGAGGGAGTGTACACAATAACTTGTATGCATCTTCCATCATCTCGACGAGATTCATATACCTGACGTTGTCCATTTTTTTTTTCCAATGAGTTTACAGCTCCGCATTCAAACCCACACCTTGCAAATGTTCACACGCACCATGAGCTTTGGGGTTTTATATGCAGACGCCCTCTACCCCACCACCATTCAAATACCATGAAAATTCAAGCGTTTCCAACCATAGTCTGGGTGGGGTTTTGTACCTGGGGTTTGCACCTTTTCGTGAAAAATATTATTCGAGTTTACCATTGGCCAACCCCTACCAATATTGGGGTGTATTTCAGATTTCTAGTTGGGTATAAAGCGGGGTTTGCACCGAGTTTTAGACATTCCGCAAACAACCGAGAGAAGCAGTCAAACTAGTAAACCAAGTGTCAAGATGAATGATCAAATTGTAAACCCCGCCGATGTGTTTGATGCCGAGTTTTGGGATGAGCGTCTGCATAGCGACGATGAGGGTGATAATGGATATGAAACCTGGTATGCGAGTTCGAGTGACGACGAGGATCACATACCTCGGTATATAGAGGTGTATTACGATGATGGTGAGCCCATGTGGATAAGGGTGAGAAAACCACCGAAGTTGGACGAGGACGTGGGAAATGTTGAGAACTGGGACGAGGAGAGGAAAAGAAGGAGGATGACGATGAGGAGAATCGAGGCGAGGCGGAGGAGGAGAAGAAAGATAACGTGGAGGAAAACAATGATGACGAGGATGGGGAGAAGGATGACGATGAGGAGCGGGTGGAGGAGGAGAAGAGGGAGAACACGGAGAATAATAAAAAGGATGGAGAGTAGGAGGAGAAGGTGGTGGTGGAATACCGAGGTGACACCTCGACTCATTATTCGGTAAGTTTATATCATTTTTCATCACATAACGATTGGTTATTGCAACACCTGTATGTTTCAGATATGTGTGAACCTCGGTGCATGATCGCCACCTCTTTGTAAATATATAGCTTAAGTTAGTTTTCAAGAAATTTTTGTAAATATATAGCTTAAGTTAGTTTTAAGAAAAAAATTTTTTACTTCAGAATATGTTAGACTTAAGAAATATAGTTTAGGCTAGTTTTAAGAAAATTGTCACTTTAGAATAGGTTAGACTTAAGAAATACCAAATAAAAACATATATTATCGGATGATCCGCGTCACTGCTTGCATATAACATACCCTGCCACTCTTTGAGCATTTCAGCTAGTGAAATTCGCATATATATGTAAGCTAGGAATTAGATATTTCAGAGCGGCCATCATGGATCGATTGTCGGTAGATCGGTAATCGTTACCATGATGCGAAGGCGAATCGGTAGTGGCGCCACCGCGAGACGAAAAAAAAAATTGCAGCCATCCGATTGTCGGTAACAGAAGATCGACAATCTTAGATTCAGAATCGTTACCATCGGACTACCGATAACGGAAGTGGTGCCATCACACGGTGAAAAATTGCAATCGCGAAACGGAAAAAATTGCAGCCATCCGATTGTCGGTCACAAAAGATCGGCAATCTTTGATTCAGAATCGTTACCGTCGGACTACCGATAACGAAAGTGGCGCCCTCGCCCAGTTGCAAATTGCAACCATTCGATTGCCGGTAACGGAACATTGCCAATCCATGATTCACGTTACCATGATTCAACATCAGTACCATCAGACTATCGGTAACCCAAAGATCGGCCATCGTTATCATGATCCAAGAAACGGATTGGTAGTGGCGCCATCGCATGGGGGAAAATCGCAACCATTCGATTGTCGGTAACATAAGATCGGCAATCCAAAATCGTTACCATCAGACTATCGGTAACAAAGATCGGTAATCGTTACCATCCGATCGTCGATAACTTATCGGCGCGATCGGTAACTTACCTACTGCCTGATGGCCGGTAAAGAAGGCTGGATCCAGAACTCTCATATGTACACTACTAACTTTCTTTTTAACAACAATATTATTCCTGTTTTTTTTAATCAGTCATGAAACACTATAATCTATGATTGCTGCAAATTACGTTCAGAAATTCTAAAAATCGGGTAAGCGAGAGCGAGTTGAAGTCAAAGAGGCGGGAAAAATTCACCTTGGAAAAAATACCTTTTTTGTAATATCCCGAAAACGACAAAAGCTACAACTTTTTTGGAAGGGAAAAAAATTCGGGATAAAATTTCCTACAAGAATGCATGTTTGAAAATTCGTAATTCGTGATTTCTTTTCTAACTGCTCGGGGGCCAACTCTGGGGCGCGAGAAAAAGTTATATCTCCTTATTGCATCCGTCCCCTCAATTACCAGAAATCCGTATATAAAAACCAAAGCTCCAATTCAAAAATCTTTCGGTATGTAAGTCGCTTTCTGCAAGCATCAATTCGTCCAGAAATAAATAAAAAAGCGGGTGGCCAGCCATTATGTATAACGTTGATGCAGAATTTCAAACGAACTCATTTGGAAACTGTATCATTATGTTAAGCCGCAAAAATCATTAATAAACATTGAGTGGCCTAATTTTTCATTCAAACTTTATCTTCTTACTTTGCATTTTTTATAGATACCTAGGTATAACAGGGGAAAGAGCTTGCTATATATACTTATATATAAATGCATTGAGAAATTTTCATAATTCGAAGAAATGCATAATTTCAAGCAACCGCAGAATCGGAAGGGGTCGTAAAACGTAGAAAGATAAAAAGGACGTGTTTCTTTATTTTCAATCTGTAAAAACATAAAAACAAAGAGAGAAACTCGGTAATGGTGAGGATCGGAGAATGAAGAGTTTACGTGGTTCGCCCTATATATTCGTATTGCGAAAACTCCGAAGAATAATAATAACTCGTATTATTCAGTGTAAGTCCGAATATGCAGAAGCACAAACTGCAACGCTAGTGTGCGGCGGGCAATTACAATGGAAAAATATTCAAGAGCTGTGAGATGTGACTTTGTGAAGCATACAAGTATAATCTCCCGTTGTCCTCAACAAGCACCTGTAAACTTCACAGCACTTTCCATATTGATCTCCAATCCGCGATGTTCTGGTAATTAATTGAAAACAGGTGTTGTATAGGAAACGAACGGAACGTTTCGAGCGCGTATTTCCGCGATGCCAAAAATATCGAGATTCCTCAATTCCAGAAACAGCCATATATATCTCTTTTGGTCATTTCCATGATTGTCATTTGCTTCAAATGTGTTTTATACAGTGCAAATCATATTTGTTCAAACTAAAGCATTTCTTCTTATCACCTTATTCAATTGCCGCGAAGTTTAACGAATTCGATTTAATGTATACTTACGCCTCAGTGACTCTTATTGGAGCCAATTCGTCGTATTACCATAATGTCTACGTAGGAAGGCACGGGATTGCGTGAAAACGTGTTTCCAGTTCGCATTATTTATCAATTAAAATTAAGTCACTATCAATCATCTTTATTTTATTTACCTAATTTCTGTGAGCTACAATGCGGAACCGGTAAAAACACGCGCATGGGGTCGGGGATATTTGCGATTCCTATAGCTATCTACTCTAACCGCTCTGACATATCATCACGAAACCGGTTTATTCCAGTCGGTAATTGCAACACGGATCCAGCGCGTTTCAGTATTTTTTACTCGCTTCCTGAATATGCCGCTAGAATTGCTGAGGGGGCGCTAGCTCGCTACGAATTTTAGTCGGATCACAAAGGTCCATAAGGGGAGCTGTCTTTATAATATTCAGTCAACGTCAATGTCTTAACCAATCCTGACACTTAAACAATTTCCCCACTTAACTTTCTCACCCAACCTCTATGATTTAACAAACTCCTACCCTTATTAAAAATCCCTTCCACTCCTTTCCTAACTCACCACTCAGTCTTTCGAAAAAACTGAAGTTAGTTAACTCAGATCTACGCGGCTGTACACCGATGCACCGTATACTCTATCTCTAAGATCAAAAACTCCGGGAGTACACCAACTTATAACTATTCAATATAACTTACACTCTCGTCATCACTTTCAATCGTAACAATTCACCTCATTCACCACCAACCTTGTAAATATTAAAAACTGTAAATATATACTGTTTAATAGTACAAGCGTTATTCCATTTCTCCAAATCATTCACAATCTTTTAATTAAAATTGTAAAAGTTCATAAAAGCGTTGTAGACCAATCTAAAGAAGTCTCCCGCGCACATACGTGAACAGGAGTGGTCACCGCGAGACAACTTTTCAAAAACACACTCTACAAAAAACGACGTATCTCTTACAATTTTCAATATTTTTTTATGTAATTCACATGAAAGTTGAATAAAAAGATGATCTTTCGAAAAAAAAAATTCAGAAAATTTTTGGAAAAATAACAATATGAAGGAGAAAAAAATTCCTAAAAATTGCACTTTTTTCGTCATCGTGACTGTCCCTAATCCTTTAAACTGAGATATTTTGAAGTAGAGACATCAGTTGCCATACCGAGAATATTCGGTGAGAGTAAACGACCCCCTCCCTACGGCAAAACCAACACTGGCGCGCACCGCGTGCGTGAGGCGCGTTCGGGGGGGGATAGGCGGCCAGTGGTGCGTCCGCCGAATCTTCCGCGCTAGGCTCAATCCGTATAGCCCATTCGCGCTAGTTCGATGAATACTTAACTTGAAAAGCAATCATCACACGAACACGGCAAAGAATGAACGCGAATAAAATGAATTCGCCTGATGTGAACATTTATTTTCAAAATCTATCAACGAATTACAACTAAATATCTATCAATTCGATATGATTATTAATTATTAGTGTTTATGAGTGATATTTGAGACAAAATGGAGCGGGTAAGTGGAAAATAAATTATTGAAGACAACATCGTCAAACATTGGTTTATTTATTTATTGATTTATAAATTAAATAAAATTGAGTTCTGAAAAATCAATTTTCGACCATGTTCTGTTCAATGATTCACCCTCCACTTACCTGTTCCACTGTGTCTCTAATAACGCTCATAAACACTGATAATGAATACTTAAATCCAATTAATCGATATTTGATTTTAAAGTCGTTGATAAATTTTGAAAATAAATGTTCACATCAGGCGAATTCATTTTATTCGCGTTCATTCTTTGCCGTGTTCGTGTGATGATTGCTTTTCAAGTTAAGTATTCATCGAACTAGCGCGAATGCGCTATACGGATTGGGCCTAGCGCGGAAGATTCGGCGGACGCACCACTGGCCGCCTATCCCCTCCCGAAAGAGCCTCACGCACGCGGTGCGCCCTGTGTTGGTTTTGCCGTAGGGAGGGGGTCGTTTACTCTCACCGAATATTCTCGGTATATCGAAGAACGTGGTTCAAGTGCACTTTTTCCAGTAGCTGGACTTCAACTCGTTGCTGTTCTATTGAAAATATGAAGAAAAGTTAGGATCTTATTTGCCGATGCCCTCACAATTTTCGATCGAGAGTAGTTTATCATGAGCCAGGGATTTTCATCCGTTTCTGAATCAGAGTTTGAGTCACACATGAATTAATTCACTTTTTGGCAAGAAATTTTTTTAAAGAATTTATTCAAAGAATACGATTTTTGAATAATTATAACTCCGGTCTGGTTGGACGAATCAGAAAAAAAGTGCATGAAAATGATAGTCGGAAAATGTATTTTTTGAATAAAATATTGATGAAATTTCACGACGTATTTTTACATCATTATCTTCATGTTTAAAGTCTGATGTAGTTCATCTTCCACTAAGTTCGTATATCATTGTTGATTTTTTTGAATGATTCTTGATTATTCTACATTCAAGGAGGTAGGCTACCAAAATGCAAACGATAAGAAGTCTTTGAAAATGTTATCATCGAAAGATAGATAAATGAAATGCTGACTGCCAAAATTTCAAGTCGATCCACTATACCGTTTTTGATAACTTAATCTTTGACTTTGATTCTTATACACGTAGAGGTATGGAAAGCCTATAAGGTTAGTATGAAATCTACTCTTAGCGCGCGGATGATACGAAAGATTTCAACTAACATTATCGGCTCTCCATACCTCTACATGTATACGAAGCAAATTCAAAAAATAATTTCTTAAAAAGGGTGTAGTGAATAGAGTTGAAATTTTGGCAATAAGCATTTCATTTATCTATCTTTCAATGATAGAATTTCCAAAGATTTCTTATCGTTTGCTTTTTCCGTAGCCAACCTTCTTAAGTACGAAATTTTAAGCGATCCCCCACCGTGGTAAGATTTCGCTTTTTATCGTTTTTCGTTTTCTTTTGTTTCGCTAGTACTTCCAATTTATTGGAATTTTTTTTTCTTTCGCGATGATTGAATATATACGATTTAGATTAAGTTACTTCTTCCCCTGACATTTTTATTTACATCGTAATCTACTGATCGTATAAAAATACTTGACTGAATCACACTCTGATAAATTTTCGCCGTATCTTGACTCATTCAATAAAATCGCGTTGTATAGAATACTTTGGCAACATCTAATTATACCGTCAAACTCCTCGTGCAATTAATTTAATTTCCGCGAAATAACGCACACAGTATAGTGATACGGTAATAGGATGGAATACTAAAATAACTGAGACTTTGAATTACATCAACAATAATACTTTACTAGTTATACATTAGATATATAATATACGATGAGGTATTAAGAAGCTATAATTTAATAAAAATGTAACATAAAAACAACGATTGTTAATAAATTATATTCGTATGATCTATCATATGCTATAATATCATACAGGATATCCCATTCACTAATTAGTGACAATTGTGCTTTTCTAAATTCCGGTAACTTCAATCATCTAATAAATAATAATGTTATCATCTATTGGCAATCTAAAACAGCTGCTAACTCCTTGACTTGATCTCTGTTAGAATGCATACACGCCTTTGCTTCCCATATCATTTTAACAAGCTTCTCATCGTTCCTTTCATCCATTGGAACTTCCTCCGACATTTGAGGATTAAATCTATAATACGGAACGCCGATCATGGAACACCATGTTCTCGCCCGATCCACAACACGACCGTCACTCGCGGTAGCTTGATCGACCAGTAAAGTCCCAAGGGCGGATATCCCCATAGCAAGTTTGGCCGTATCCCAGAGGCTCTCTGGTCTGAAAACATCGATTTCCTTCAATTGCGATACCGGGATCAGTCCAGTGCCCAGAGAAACAACTAGGGATATGGGTTTCACTTCATCCACTCGCCCGATGGCTCGCAATGCCAGATTATACTCGTGGATTTCAGTCATCGCATCCAGCGTCGGATTATTAGCTATCAAACCGCCGTCCAAAAACCTTCCAAAAGCTCTGAAGTACGTGGGGGCTGCTCCCGTGGCTCTGGCAGCTCGCCAGAGGAGCTGTTGATTCGGAGGGAAAGTTTCCTTGAATTTTCCACTCAGTGGAACCTTGAGTAAAGTACTGGGGGACTCGTAGTTCCTGAACAAATGAAGGTCCACCGGTTTTCTGTCGGCCAATACGCCAGTTATCATCAACTTAGGCTGTTTGATGTCCGCCATTACGGTGTTGGTACCAAGCGCGGTCTTTAAAATACTTTCCAGACCTTCGTTTGAGTATGGCCTGGGTCCTACGAACGCATTTTCTTTCATTCGAAAATACAGGGCTTGACATTCCTTCAAACTCTTCCCAGCCGCAAGACCGAGAGCCAAAATACCGCCCGTCGAAGTCCCTGCGATCCAGTCAAAGCTATGAATCACTGGCTTCTTGATTACCGACTCAATTTCAAGCAACGTTTGGACTAGTACGAGCCCCCGTATACCACCCCCATCGAGACACAGCAGTCGCCCACCATCGACCTTTCCTTTATTATGTGAAGCGAGTTTCTCCATTCCCGCAACGTACAGCATTTGATCAAGAACTGTTCTAGGTACCGCTGAGGGAGGTTCAGGTGGTGCTTCTCCATCGAAATTCTCCCCGTTTTTGCACCCTATATGACACCCTTCCATGTCCGCAAGACATCGTTGAGCTCCAACAGCGTGTAGAATATAAAGCACCTTCTTTCCCTCGGGGCTGTTATCCATAGAAGTGAGATGCCTGGGTGTTTCCTGTTTGTAATTGACAGCGTCCATATCTGCTCCAAAACCAAGCAGAGCTTGAACTAGGGCTGGTGTGGCCAGGGTCACGGCGAGATGCAAAGGAGTGTTTCCCTCGTTGTCGACTATGTTAACAGCTGCCATGTGGCTAAGAAGAGCGACTGTGCAGTCGAGCCTTTTTCTCATTACCATTATGTGGAGGGCTGTTCTTCCATCAAAGTTCAGTGCATCTATGTCGCAGTTTGTATCAATCAATGCATCAATTACCTCTCTACTGCAAGACCAGTGTAAAGGAGTTCCTCCAAACTTCATATCTTGAGGGTGAAGGGCGTTTGGTCTGTCATGCAAAAAATCACCAACGTATCCCGGACTCACTGGCTGTCCTTCGGTAGCAGGAATGTTAACGTCAGCCCCTATCAGTAGCAGAGCCTTTACACACTCTGGCTTATCGGCGAGACAAGCAACGTGCATTGGTGTGTGTCCGTTGCCATTTCTGCTGTTCAGACTGTTTGGCAGACCGGCACCAAGAGCCAGGATTATATCTTTGGTTGAATTAGCTGCGTAATGATACACAGTGTTAGCGTTGTTGTCCAAATGTTCAAGAGAACTTTTAGCTGCTACCAACATCTGGACGATCCTTAAATTGTTTGTTTGAACTGCCACCTGAAGAGGAGACATCCCTGTGTCCGGGTCACTGCTGTTAAGGTGACTGTTTACAGCTGCATAGTTGAAAGCATCGTACAATGATAGATGAGCAGCCAGATGAGCCAAGGTCCAGGTTGGATGGTCGGTGAGGATGTCACACAGCTTGCGAATCCCATTTGTGTTGCATAGCTAGTGGACATGATCAGAATATAAATATTAGGGCAAATCATTTTGTGGTCCATGTTTTTTTAATTTGCCCTCGCACCCATCAAAATGTGAGTGTATGAGGTCAATATTAGTACCTATCAATATGACCACGGTACGATTTTGTTTGGCGTGGCCCATTGCAAAATTATTTTTCCCATTTGATTATAACGTGGGAACATCGCCTTTCTTCAATTTGATCTTACATCGCAGCTTGAAAAATTGCTGGATAGTTGTAAGGTCTTATGGGATATATCAAATAGATGTCAATGAACGAGTAGCAAAGGGAAAACAATTTTTTTTTTTTATCGATTGCCAGTGAACGAGAATAGTGACGAAAGGGTTGGAGTTTTTTTTCCAATTTTTCTGCTAGTTTTACTCGTTCATTGACATTCATTGTACAAATTTAGCAAGACCTTATAACGATGAAGCAATTTTTCGCGCTGTAAAATAAGATTAAGTCGGAAAGGAGCTATGTTCCCATGTTAATTGAATGGGAAAAATACTTAAGCGATGGGCCACGCCAAAAAAAATCGCACTGTGGTCATATTGATAGGTACTAATATTGACCTCATACACTCACATTTTAAGGGGTGCGAGGACAAATTAAAAAATATGAACCACAAAATGATTTGCCCTAATAAATATGCTAGTAATCAGAGTTAAAATAAATGACAACATTTCGGAAACAGAATCTCGTTCCTTCGATTTGCATAGAGGCTCTGATTATTTTTGTTAAGTTTTATTTAATAAAAAGCTATCACGATTCCATACAGCGATCCTTACAAACTCTGATTATTTATCTACACTAGCATGAAATTTTTGCGTCAGAAAAAAAAGTATCATAACAAAGTAACAAGTGATTTTGAATCTGGTAACGTAATTTTCATCATGGCGGTATTACGAGCAATTCAAAATAAGAAAAAATAAAATAAAAACTGGGAATATCGTACTGGCTCAAATCAAAAAGAGCTTGATTGATCTGTTGCATGGAGTATGCGAAGTAGGGCTGTCCTTGCAAATTAAAAAGGCTCTCACCTCTCTAGAGATTTGGATAAGAATGGGGACCTTATCTTTGTAGACAGTGAACAGCTTCTCTGCTGGCTCTAATGTATCTGATCGAAAAAGGCTGAAAATATTAACATGAAAATATTAAAATGAAGAGTCTAGCTTCGTAGAGAGTATTTTGATATACATCGCAGATCATGGTCAATCTCAAAAGGGTATATACAAGTCGAAAGCAATTTTTTTAGTCTTTCCACAGCTAATTACTTGGACTTTGAAACACGGTTCGATATTATTCAAGATATTACGAGGCTTTGCTTTACTTGGCAGACATTTATTGCACCGGAGAAAAAGTGTTTGTCGTAGGAAACAGGTCGCATCGTTCATGAAATCGGAGAAAATATTCTACATTAAGCTCATTTCAGGGCGAACCGATGACATTCAATGAATTTAATTCTCATGTTCGCATTTTTTTTTATATTAGCCATTTTTTTTTTTTTTTTGTAATTGTCAAGAAAAAAAAAATACGTTGCAGGCTAACGACAATAGAAGAATGATTCTATTTCTATATCAAGAGACTCGGTAGAGTCTCGCGCCAAGTACAATAAAAGAAAAAAGGCTAAACGCCGCGCGAGATCGACAGAGTCTATATATACCGTGACTTTTCGTGGACGGTAAACGCCAGGGGTACCAACCTAAGACCTAAAACTCGCTAGGCTCGTGAGATTGCGTTAAACCTAACCTTATTCGGTACGAACTCGAGAATAGCACGCGTAAAATTTGAATGTTGGAAGCATTTCGTTAGACGGAATGGAACGGAAGGACAAGTACAACGAATTATCGAATTCTGCTCGTGCAGGAATTATTCTGCGAATATTAACCGATCAATGTGATTTCGATATCAGGCGCGTTATTCAAGAAAATTAGTGAATCATGTGAATAAATGGAGTTGCAGGAAAATTGGATCAGGTAAGGAAGTTAATTTAGTCAATTGATCAACAAAATTTATAAACTAATGTCAGGTTTGAGTAACAATTAATTTATTATAAATCAAGCAATTTTCCAGATGTTTTTGTTGAATCGTTGAAACGATAAAATGATTACTAATTACATTAGAAAAAATTACGGCACATCAGTAATTCGTATTACATGCTGCTGTAATTGAACAACGAATACTAAATAATCAATAAACTCTTCGGATTGGAGAAATGGATTACTGAAATAATTGTTCAATAGTGATAAATCGAAGAGGATCGATTCCTCGACGATTGTGTTAGCCATTTCCAACATCAGGGCTGCGTCTGGAACAAAAAGTGAGAATCGATAAACACCATGGCATTAGAGGTCGAAATCAATTTTGAATCAAGGCGTTCGACAAACTTCATTGTTGAGTCAGCCTCAAGGTGTATCGTTGAAGTTCATCGAGGGCCATGGTTTATTCTCGTCGAGGTATTCAACTCTGAGAACCTGCTTCGCTGCGACTTGATTGTGTCGTCGAGGCTCATCGAGGGACTCGACTCCAGAAACCTGCTTCGCTGCAACTTGATTGTGTCGTCGAGGCTTATCAAGGGACTCGACTCCAGAAATCTGCTTCGCTGCGGCTTGATTGAGTCGTCAAGGCTCATCGAGGCACTCGACTCCAGAAACCTGCTTCGCTGTAGCTTGAGTCGTAGCAACGAAAAAAAAATTTCTTGAAGGCGAAACAAATGTTCGTACCGACGAGAATAAACCATGGCCCTCGATGAACCTCAACGATACACCTCGAGGCTGACTCAACAATGAAGTTTGTCGAACGCCTTGATTCAAAGTTGATTTCGACCTCTAATGCCATGGTGTTTATCGATTCTCACTTTTTGTTCCAGACGCAGCCCTGATGTTGGAAATGGCTAACACAATCGTCGAGGAATCGATCCTCTTCGATTTATCACTATTGAACAATTATTTCAGTAATCCATTTCTCCAATCCGAAGAGTTTATTGATTATTTAGTATTCGTTGTTCAATTACAGCAGCATGTAATACGAATTACTGATGTGCCGTAATTTTTTATAATGTAATTAGTAATCATTTTCTCGTTTCAACGATTCAACAAAAACATCTGGAAAATTGCTTGATTCATAATAAATTAATTGCTACTCAAACCTGACATTAGTTAATAAATTTTGTTGATCAATTGACTAAATCAACTGCCTCACCTGATCCAATTTTCCCACAACTCCATTTATTCACATGATTCACTAATTTTCTTGAATAAAGCGCCTGATATCGGAATCACATTGATTAGTTAATATTCGCAAAATAATTCCTGCACGAGCAAAATTCGTTGTACTTGTCCTTCCGTTCCATTCCGTCTAACGGAATGCTTCCAACATTCAAATTTTACGCGCGCTATTCTCGAGTTCGTACCGAATAAGGTGAGCTTGAACAGGGTATGGTTGAACGCAATCTCACGAGCCTAGCGAGTTTCAGGTTTGAGGTTGGTACCCCTGGCGTTCACCGTCCACGAAAAGTCACTGTATATACCCGAACGAAAGCTAACCGGCGTGGTAGGGATACAGTATTTGCCTGATTTCTTCCGCTTCACGATATCCCGGGGATTTAAATAATTATCTCAGAATGTAAACACAAAGAGCTTTCATTTGAGTGCAGCTTCAATTGAATCAGTGTTACGGAAAGCTGAGATATGATTAACTCAAGTTTCCGAGTACCCGTTTCGCCTGAAAAAGTTTTCGTCTCCTTCTTCAGACCAAACATCTATGCGGATGACAATTAGGAAAGAGTGGCCACCACTAGACAGCAGAGATATACTAAGTACTCGACATCAGTTGCCAGGTGGCGCTCTTGTTGACGCTGTGACGTAGATCGAGAATCGATTGTCCAAGACCACGGAGTACGGACAGACAGACTCCCGAGACAGAGCTGTCAGTTCTGTTCATATTCGTACATCTGAATATTTTACAAATTTCATTCTGTTCTACGCTTCCTATACTTACTTATTTTATGATAAAATTGACTTCTGAAGTGGAGGGCGGAATTATAACAATCTCTCATGAAATGACGAAGCGCCCAGTTTTGAGGCTGGGTTATAGGTACGGTTATTGAATCGCATGAAGTCGAGTCCACAACATGAATTAATAAGTAACAAGCTTTCATTCAACGTGGCAGGTCTTCAATGAGTTATCATTCATTTACAAATATTTTCGTATATTGATTGGGTCAAATATTTCATATTTAGTACATGCACACAAGAACATACCGTGACCATCAGGTGAAACCGAATGGTCCATGCGCCCGAAAGCCGAATACCTCGTATCTTTAGCAGGTTAACCACTCGTTGCACTGAAAACCCCTAGGGTGATTTTGGCGTACGGTCGATGAAACTCGGCAGCCATTGTTGCACATTGTTGTTGGAAATCGGCTGCCTGTCAATACATCGCGGAAGGTAGATATGTGGGGTTATGTTCGCTTATTTTGAGCAAATGATAAATGAAGTGAATAAAACCTACGTGAATAAGCTATTGATATTTATCAAAAATCGATCAATCAGTTTTAAATAATATCATGGTACAATCAACGAATTAACTTAAGCTATAACTGCAAATTAATTAGAATCAAAGAGTTCATCGAGAACAACCAATTTGAACGAAATTATTAATTATTGATCCTGGGGTTGAGGCTTCAATAAATTGAATTAGGTAAGTGAGAGAAACTTTATTGAAGCTTTCTAAAAGTTTATTCAATGCATAACAAGGATAAGTATCATGTTGTAATGAATTGGTCCTCGTTACAGTCAGCAGCGCAGTTCAAACCGCCAGGTCTTGGAGTCTTCGAGAAATGCACAAAGCCTAGACTGGGCATCATGCCTGCGCCTGTAATTTCGAGGTAAAAATTATCACACATTCATAGCACGATATCGTAGTAATTCATACTTTTCAAATATTCATGTTTTTCAATAACTTAATTCCATTAAACGGCACTTATTTTTTTTTACAGCTAATATTAGCAGATGTTTGTGGCCAATGAATGTTGTCATTGAATGTGTGATAATTCTTACCTTGAAATTACAGGCGCAGGCATTATGTCCAGTCTAGGCGTAGTGCATTTCTCAAAGACTCTAAGAACTGGCGGTTTAAACTGCGCTACTGACTGTAACGAGGACTAATTTGTTACAACATGACAATTATCCTTGTCATGCATTGAATGAACTTTTAGTAAGCTTCAATAAAGTTTTTCTCACTCACCTTGTTCAATTTATTGAAGCCTCAACCCTAGAAAACAATTAATAATCTCGTTCAAATTAGTTGTTCTCGATGAACTTTTTGACTCCAATTAATTACTAGTTATAGGTTAGGTTAATTCCTTGATTGTATTAAGATATCATTCAAAACTAATTGATAGATTTTTGATAAATATTCATAGCTTATTCACGTAGTTTTTATCCACCTTATTAATCATTTGCTTAAAATAAACGAACATAACCCCACATGTCTACCTTCCGCGATGTATTGACAGTCAGCCGGCTTCTATCAACAATGGCTGCCGAGTTGCATCGACCGCGCCAAAATCACCCTAGGGATTGTTCAGCGCAACGAGTGGTTAGCCCGCTAAAATGACGTCATATTCTCCAATATTCGCTGTCCGGGTGCATGGACCATTCGGTTTCACCTGATGGTCACGGTATATTTACAGGGCTTGGAGAGCAACGAATGATAGCGTGTGGCATTATTTCAGGCCTCTGTGCTTTCAACATATCTATATTATGCTACCACATATAATATTACTGCTTATCGAGAGATTTAGACGTTATAAAATGCATCAGCGTACATGCATCGAGATGCTCATAGAAACAATTGGCTGAATGCTAACAGCCAAGCGAGCCTAGCGAGCTAAGATATAGGAAAACCCAATCATGCGAGCGTAGCGAGCGAGCGCAATTATTAGGTAGTCAAGCAAAATTTTACTAAAAATGTTCATATTATACTACGACATTTAACATTACTGCTTATCAAGGGATTCAGATGGTATGAAATGCATCACTGTACGCAGTCAAGCAAAATTTTAGAAAAAGTATTCATATTATACTGCCACATTTAACATTACTGCTTATCAAGGAATTTGGATGGTATGAAATGTATACCATATGTGCGTTGAGCTACTCATAGACAGAATTTGCAGAATATTGACAAGCGAGCGAGGATATAGGAATACCCAAACCAGCAAGCGTAGCGAGCAAGCACAATTATTAGGTAGTCAAGCAAAATTGTACAAAAAGTGGTGATATCAACCCCTAAAAGCACCACTGGTGCAAAAACATTTCGCCAAGTACAATAATGTGGTCACTACTCCCAAAAAAATCTATCAACAAAAAATCCTCAATAAAAGTGGTACTTTAAAAATATCTACTCACAAAAGGAATGAAATCAGATACAATTGCCAAGTACATGTCTTCTGTATAATTATAAAACAGAAAACATGAAAAAATAGAAATTTGGAGGTAGTGGTACTTGGCGGGCCTCTTGTAGATAAGTAGGAGAAAACAGCAATTGAACTATGTCAATAATCCTATGGTGATATGAAATATTGGCCCGTTAAGTACCACGTACTCCAAATTTTTATTTTTTCATGTTTTGTGTTTTATAATTATACAGAAGACATGTACTTGGCGATTGTATCTGATTTCATTCCTTTTGTGAGTAGACATTTTTATGGTACCACTTTTATTGAGGATTTTTTGTTGATAGATTTTTTTGGGAGTAGTGACCACATTATTGTACTTGGCGAAATGTTTTGGCACCAGTGGTGCTTTTTGGGGTATTATTTATTCGCGGTCATATTAAAGGTATACAGGATGTCTTTCAATTAGTCGAACAAACCTATATAGGGCGATTACTCTTTGAGATAGAAAATGATTTTCCGCAGTGAAATCTTTGTGAGAGCAATAGTTCTCCAGCAATAGCAATAAATAGATAAGCCAATCAGCAGCTAGTTCAGCGTATAAATAAAGATAGGTACTGAATTAGGAAAACACTCCGCTCACAACAATCGCGAGCGAGGCGGTCATGCCCATCTTTGTTTCTTTCGCGGTTGTTGTGAGCGGGGTGTTTTCCTAACTCAGTACCTATCTTTATTGATACGCTGAACTGGCTGCTGATTGGCTTATCTATTTATTGCTATTGCTGGAGAATTATTGCGCTCACAAAGATTTTGGCGCGAGAAATCGTTTTCTATTTCAAAGAGGAATCGCCCTGTATAAGTTTGTACGACTAATTGAAAGACACCCTGTATACACCTTCGGAGAATTTGAAATTTTCAAAAAAAATGTTTTTTTTCTGCGACTTGAGGACTCTAACAAAATCCAGAAAAATGATGATGTCTGAGAAGGGTTCGACCCTCATTACACATACTTTACATGATGTATTACTTTTAGTCTGATAGTGGTTACGCTGAAGATAAGAAAATGCAAGATGACTCGGTTGTCGCAAAAGAATCAAGACCACCGTTGGATCAATCTTGAAATGTATGGTCCTGAATTGTTCATAGGAGGTGCGTCTATGGTTTGAACGTAGAATTTTTTGATAAACCCATGTTTGATTGAGATATTGCACTGATGTGTATGATAACTGGATGGCGGATAGCCTAGGTTGCATAGGGACTGCCGATTGCCAATTAGAAGGCGTGCGGCGGCCATTTTTGAAGCCCAAGAGTGGCGCGTTATTCAAAAAGAACTCTACTTATTGCGAGTGATTGTTTGTGCTGTTGGAGAAAAAAAGTAAACAGTGTTGTAAATGACGTCGTTAGACGGTGTACAGGGTGTGAAAAAATTATGTGTCGCCGCTTTACTAGATGATTCTTCAGGTCCAGATCGCTATAGAGCCTGAAAAATATGCCCCCGCAAATTATTACAATAATAATTATAATAATATTATAATTATATTTTAATTATTAATAGAATTATCATTATTATTATTATAATTGTATCGTATTAGATAATACTGCAGAAAAATTATGAAATTTAAAAAACAAATTTAAAAAAAAATAAACACACACACCCATATTATATTATATTTATTATTTTTATTTCATTTTGTAATTATCGCTCGTGAAAAAAACTGCTCCGAAATGCTTTTGTATGACAGCGAAATTGAATCACTTTTGGGCTTCAAAGATGGCGCCTGTCACGGTTCAATTGGGAACTACGGCCGAAAGCCTATCCGCCATCCAGTTATTATAGTGAGACATTGGGAAAAAAGTAAGAATTTAGAAATTGAATAGAAAATCGAAAAAATTGAATAACTCAAGGAGATTCGACCGAATCTTATGTAAAAAATAATTTCCAACTTTGAGCTTTGAAATTAAGTATCCATATAAATAAATACCTAATTTATCATATCCTGAAATTTGAAAATGATCCACTGTTTAGTTATTTAGATAATAAATTTCAAAAATCACATTTTTTCTCTCCACGGTGACGATATATCAGGTGACGATATATTCTATACGACATACGTATTTGTCGACGAGGTTTGAGGAGTCGGTAGGCAAGAGGGCAAATCAGGCAGATCACCTACTCTAAGTAAAGTAAGAAATACTTCCGAAATATCCATAGCTAGACTGATAGGCCATAACACATCGATGAGCTCGGGGAGCGGGGTATGCGGTGTGGAGGGTCTCCTCACCGCGTAGACACTAAAACGCATAAGCCTAAATTTCGACCCTATAAGAACTTTATTGCCCAACTGTACATACCCCCTTAAAATGTTCGCTTCAAATTTCAACAGGTTTCGATAAACGATGCGACTGTACCCTATGAAAACCAATCTTTCTTCTGGAAACTCAAAGGCATGGTCCATAAAATATCAAATAATCTTGGAATTAAGTTGTAAAATAGGAATCAGCTGTGCAATAGAATATACAGGGTGATTGGTTTTAATTAATACAGGGCGATATCTCGAAACTGAAAAGAGAAACACAAAAATCTTTCCTACAAAAGTTGTAGGGTTCAGAGGGGGAAAAAACTAAGCCAAACCAGATTTTTTCCAGATGACCTTGCCGAGCTAAAATCAAGGTCAACTTGGTTTTTTTGAATAGAACCCTATATTTTTTGTTGCGGAATCGAATAGGGCATTCAATCTTGCATAAAAAATCATAAGGATACATATCATCTGAAGTCAATTGTTGCGGAGATAGAAGCTGTGCAAGATGGGATTGTAGGGGCGCTGGGCTAGTGCGGCGTTGCGGGAACGCCCAACGTACGTGACCATTTCGGCCTATCCAACGTTGTGGATAGTTTTCATTCTAAGAATTCGTAACAATGCGGGCGAAGTGAGCACGAGGCCCGTCTTGCTGGATCCACAATTGAGATGTAAAAGAAAAAAAAATTGTTTTAATAAATTTATTGTTTTTCATTGTCTGTATGTCATGAAGAGTCATTGAGTGCATCGGATCAAGTTCCAGGACTGGGTTGAATTGTGTCGTGCCCAAGTGTTCCCGCAACGCGGCACTAGCCCAGCGCCTCGACAGTCCTATCTTGCACAGCTCTTATCTCCGCAACAATTGACTTCAGATGATATGTATCCTCATGATTTTTTATGCAAGATTGAATGCCCTATTCGATTCCGCAACGAAAAATATAGGATTCCATTTAAAAAAAACCAAGTTGACCTTGATTTCAGCTCGGCAAGGTCATCTGGAAAGAATTTGGTTTGACTAAGTTTTTTCCCCCTCTGAACCCTACAACTTTTGTAGAAAGGATTTTTCCCTTACTCTCTTTAGTTTCGAGATATCGTCCTGTATTGATTAAAACCAATCACCCTGTATATCCAAGGCTCACTAATGATTTGAACAAAAATATTATTTCAGAGCTGTATACAGGGTGATTTTTTTTAATCGCCCCAGGCTGATATATCCGAAACCAAGCAAGATACGGGAAAACACCTCAGACAAAACTTATAGGATATCGAGGGCAAGGATCTGGTGCAATTATATCTTTTGTAGGTGGAGGCGCCGAGCTGCGGTGAAGGTCAACTTGGTTTTTTGAATGGAATGGAATACTTTTTTTCACAGAATCTGAAAGAACATCAGATTCTGCATTAAAAACACCTGAATAGATTTCTTTTAAAGTTGATGGTTTATGAGATAAGAGCTGGGCAAGTTGGGTCAAAAAAGGAAGTTCAAATTACCTGTTTACTGTTCTTAAGTTTCTCGGAAGTGTCTGAGATACTTTTCGACTTGGAGTTGTCAAGATTCAGTATCACGGTCAAATAAGTGGAGGTCAATAAATTTTATCAATAATGCTTTCATCATTACTGTCATTTCTGGGTTCAATCAGTTTCTACCGACTTGTGATTTTTATTTTACATGATGAAAAATGTATCACCCTATAAAAAATAAAAATCACAAGTTGGTAGAAGCTGATTGAACCCAGAAATGACAGTAATGATGAAAGCATTATTGATAAAATTTATTGACCTCCACTTATTTGACCATGATACCTAATGTTGACAACTCCAAGTAGAAAAGTATCTCAGACACTTTCGAGAAAACTTAAGAACAGTAAACAGGTAATTTGAACTTGCTTTTTTGACCCAACTTGTCCAGCTCTTATCTCATAAACCATCAACTTCAGAAGAAATCTGTTCAGGTGTTTTCAATCCAGAATCTGATGCTCTTTCAGATTCTGTGAAAAAAAGTATACTATTTCATTGAAAAAAAACAAGTTGACCTTCACCGTAGCTCAGCGCCTCCACCTAAAAAAGATATGATTGTACCATATATTTTCCCCCTCGATATCCTATAAGTTTTGTCTGAGGTATTTTCCCGTATCTTGCTTGATTTCGGAGATATCAGCCTGGGGCGATTAAAAAATATCACCCTGTACATCCTCGTAAAGCAAAAAAGCATCAATATCTGAAGGAATTCTATCTTCAATGTTCACATTCTCTCATAACGTAATATATGGTCTTCTGAAGGATGAAGCTGCAACAGTTATGAGTAAGAAACTAATGAGAAAGAATGCTTTCTGTGAAAAATAATACATGAATCACAACCCTCAAGCCTCTTGAATGTTTGGAGACTTTCTTGTGGTAACTGGCCTCTGTAACTTATAAAAGGCCGTCGGTACCTCTAGCATAATCAACACACTAACCTGTAAGCCTGGTGGAGTGTCTCTGTGCATGGCCTGTGGAGAACAATTTCATATTTTTCTTTCTGTTGATCGTCTGGTCCGTAAACAACGATCCCATCTCCTCGAGAATATATCGTACGATTGCCATAGTGCTCAGGTTTGACTTCCAGTACTTTGTTAGGCTGTGTTTCAGTACCGAGTATATTTCGTAGCACCAAACCGGTGGCTATGGCTCCTATCCATGCCATTTTTTGCGGGATATTCGCAACGACGGAGGTCCTAATACCATCAAATTACTGAGGTTATGTTATCGAGGTTGAGGAGATGCGACATGCGATTGTTTTTGAATTTTATTGGCCGTTATTAATTAACTCGAGGTCATGCTCGGTTGGTCAAGTCGGTATGTATCCTTGTATTTTGAGTTTGGATTTAGCCCGAAATTCACTCGCGGAGATTGACGATTCTGATGTAATATGGAACAGAAAATAGATGGAGATGGCAGTTGCAACATCGATTCATCACTTGATTTATTTTCTAATAGAAGCTCACTGCCTATACAGTTATGTTTATATACTTGCTTTGGTCAATCAACATCCTGATTAATTCGATTAATATTGCGACGCGTTCAAAGTTCAACGTTCAACGGTCAATAACATTGACAGTTATGAAATCTTGGAAAAAGTATTGAAACAACGTGGACTCACCCGTCAGAACTCAGAATCGTCACTTTGAAGCTGTGTTCCAATTGGTAAATGTGCACATTCGTACACTCGCCATCGTACTTTCGTGCCCTCGTACACTCTTACATACACCCGCGCACTTACTTTTCTACCATGTCGTTCAGATTTTTCATGGTTTCACTCTCCTAAAGCGTGATGTGGCGCTCGCAGCACCAACGTTGTAGTTAATTTCAATAGTTTAAGTTTGGACAAAATATTGTTAGTCAATCGTACCGCTTTCCACTATATGAGTTGTAGCGTCTATGTATTTCCGCCATCTTTTATATCTCATGGTTAAGAATTTGAAAACTGTAGGGTAGTCATCCATGAGCCATGTAATTGAAAAGACTGATTTTGAAATTAAACAATAAATTTGAATAACGCTTTATAATATCAAAATTACAGCTCGTGTGACTCACTTTATTCAGCTGACCTAAATCCCGCGAAACAATCCCCAAATAGGCAATATAAAGGTGCCTTTTCACGACGTCGCGCGTCGCTCATCGCTCAGATTCAGCGACAAATGGGTAACGTGCGCTACGATAAATTCTATCCATGGCCGAGTGGATTTCACGAACACATTTCAGTCTTATTAAAATTGAAATATTAAAATTAAATATTTACCCGTCCTCAGGATGGTAGTCTGGCGACTTCCCTTAACAGAGTGATCAAATTCCGTGCTCCCACCGGTATATATAGGTTGGTTGTCCAAGTAACCCCCTGGCGATTCAATGCATTCAGAGTCCATTTCATTCAAACTTAGACCTTTCAAATATTCGGCCATCTCAAAAATGGAAAAAACTTCTTGCTGCACTTTCCCAAAAACATCTACTGAGTTTTGAACTAAAGAAAGAGAAAAATCATATAATTCAATAAGGATTATCAAGTTTATCATTTGTCTGTCAGTTTGCGGTACTTTCAAATATTTTTCAGAACCGGCGGTTTCATCGTGTTCTCGAAAATTTAGCGGATTTCGTGTAATAGGCTGAAATTCGCGTTTTTTATTCTTGTGACACAATTGAAAAATTTCGAAGTACTCCACAAATATTTTTTCTAATTTTTAGAACACGTTACCATACTCATTCCTCGGGAAGTTTTCTCTCCAAATTTGTTGAACAATTTGAAGAAAATTGATCCAGCTTTCTTATCAGTTTTAAAATGATCGTAATTTGTTGGCGAATCTCGGGGAATATTTTCAGAATTAAAAAAAACACCTATATTTTGTCTACAGAATGAATCACTGCCGAAATTATTGATAAGAGGGAGGGAAAAAAATGAACCTTTGCGGAGAAAATGTGGCATGAAAATGAAAATTGGAAAAAAGATCGCCGACGGTGAGCGTTTGCTAATCGCCGAATGCCCCATATATTCATAGGTCGGTATATCAGACCTCAAACTCTAAACTGCCTTACCCTGTGTGCCCGAATGGTAAGATCATTGTCAGGAAACTGTTTTATTCATTGGACCGGGACGGTAGCGTAGTTCGGCTAAAAATGCTCGAGGTCATCAAGAGGGCGGTCGTGCACAGCTGAAAAATCGAGCTTCGACAGACCCCATTAACCTGGCCGTCTTTACAAATCTTTAGTCAATGCTCAAGCCGTCTCAAGCTGTCCGGACCCATCGCCGAATACAAATTTCCGAGGGCCCCGTTCGTTTCACTCACACAATCACACACATTTCCATGTTATACAAAACGCACACCATGGGGGCTCGAAACTGTGCGATACGTGAATATCCTGCAGATTGAAATTCGTTTAACGATGAGAGGTTATGAAAATTAATTCTGCAGGTTATTGTTAAATAACGGAAGACCCTACAGAGATTCAAGAATCACTAAAAAATCGATTTTTCGTTTGTGACTGAAAAGTACTCCGGCCTTTTCCCGCTTTGTGAGAAATATTTAAGGCACTATGATTTTCTTTAGGTGATACGGACAGCTGATTTTATTAATAAATTCAATGAATTTTTTTCTAATTCGTAACAAACTCCTAAAATCTCATCAAACCATTGGGAACACCATCGAATGTAAGTTTCACAAAATATCAAATCAAAGTGTAAGCCACGTGGTCAAACGTATGGGTACTCCAGGACTTCCAAATGTAATAGAAAGCTTGGGCGTTCAAGAGATTCAAATTTTTTCTAAAGCTTCCACACTTTTTCTTGAGCTAACTTCTATGAGGTAGTTAAGAGGGAAACATAAATGTACCTGAATCAAAAAAGCCATTATTGCTAGGCAAAACATTTGTCAGTCGACCGATCAGAAATCCCGAACAATTGAGTAATTCATGCCTTTCCATGAGACATTAGCCAGCGATTAGCTGCAGAATAGATGCGCACATGAAAAACTGAGATCGCCAACGAAAGTCTTCGCGCAAGACTAATCTCAAATCACTAGGTCGTTTCTTTTTAGTTTTGGAGTACACTTTAACATAATTCACAAATAATCTGAAATTAATCAAAATGTTAAAGTTTTCAGTTGCTGTAGGGTCTTCCTTCAAAGGAGTATACCCACCTTGAAAATAATTTTTCTTAAATCACTGCTACGCTATGAGAAGACATTTTAGTGACTCATTTTTTTTTTTTACAGTTAATTAGTGCTATTTGGATACATAGTTCATGATTTTTCCAGATTTTATGTCCTCCGCCCAACAAAAATTTAGTCCATCGAAGAAAAAGTAGTTGTCGTAGCGTATAGGCTACTGCGTTGCATGAAATTTTTTTAAATTTGGAGGAAATATTTTGTATGAATGTAATTAGGGGCAAACCAATAATATTTCATGAATTTAAGTTTTAGGCATAGAAATTTTTGATTGCAACACTTTTTTTCCATCGTTTTGGAAAAAGATATTGTACAATCGAAAATTTCTGTGCCTAAAACTTGAATTCATGAAATTTGAAAAAATCTCATACAACGCAGCAGCCTGTACGCTACGACAACTACTTTTTGTTCGATGGACTAAATTTTTGTTGGGCGGGGGACATAAAATCTGTAAAAATATGGATGGATGGATAGTGGATAAGCACGGAAGATCAGACGACACATTCGGGATAGGCACAAATAGTAGTAGGTATACTCCAATCGTAGGCATATGCCAGTTCAAAATGTCTAAAATCAAGATGATGTAGCATGATGATGAATGATAAATAATTTGGATTACAACCAATGATACTCGAAAATACATTTTTAGTTCCAATTATGTTTGGTGGCGAAAAATCATGAATTTGTCTTCGTTACTGCATTTCTCTTGCAGAGCTACTCATAGATTTCAGCATACCTATAGAAGCATGTTGGGGAGCATTTCACGCTGAGAGACAATATTATATAAAGAACTTGATAATAAATTATTTTAGATTTGAATATGAGAATCAATTGAAGTGACTATAATTATATGCAAACTAGGGACTCAGCCAACTTATCTTCATAAGGGGGTCTGCGACTGAAAGTTTCACAAGAACCATTTAATTGCTTGCAAATTAATAACATTAAAGGTCCAGTAGAGAAATGCTTTCCGCAATTTTTAGATCATGGAAGTATATGTATTGGCACATACATTTCAATTTTCTGCAATGCAATTGTATGCGCAGGGAACCTTTCGCAGAAGATCTTCTATGTATTGCTGCGAAGGTTCCCTACACTAAAATTTCATGACAGATAGTTGAATTATTTTTTCCATACAAATACACCATAAGTAAGAAATGTATTGAGTGTTTTTTCATTACACCTTTCATATAGTCACTTGCAAAAATGAAAAATGTTATCGAAGTTTCAGTGGCGTTTTTCTCTCAGTGAATAAAAATGAAGATGCACAGTAGTTTCATCCGAATAAAGATAGCAAACATGCTTATGTTACACCAAATTAGATAACAAATATGCAACGCAGTTTATACACGTTGATATTATTGAAAAAATCAGACGTTTAATTGGAACTTCAGAATTGTTTGTACGATAACTGTAAGTAGAATCACTTCATTAAAGTTTAATGTGTCACATCTACCATCAATTCTGATGTACCTAGTTTATCGATGAATTTGATGTCAAGATATGAATAAATAATTTCAGTTTTGTGAAATATTAGCTGTGAAATTGTTTTCAGCCACGCTCGAATTTAGATTAAAGATATATTCTTAATTGACAACAAATTTCGTGAAATTCAGGACCCTCTGATTTGCACCCATATTTTAGCGGGGTCCTGGCGGGCTTATTCCGAAAACTCAACGCGCGGCGGCGCTGCGAACGATCCAAAAAATGGCGGTCCCCCTCGGACAGCCTTAAGGGGTCTACCCACTTTCTCTCTCGCAAAAAAAGACTATTTGTATGAATTTTTTCTAAGGTTGCCAATAAGGTTATTGACATGAAACTTGTTGGGCTTAATAAACACTCTTAAAATATATCAAAAAATTCTTTTTTTTCTGTTTTTACAGTTCAAGTGTACAAAAAGTTCAGGTAAACATAACTACTCTAAAAATAAGTATGCGTGTTCTGTTGATGAAATCTTCGAGATCGGGCATCCAAAAAAAAAAAAAATCAAAGAGTTTTAGATTCAGTATGACTTTCCCTTCATGGCAAACCTCGGTTTTTAGTATATATGCAAAAAATGCTAAAATGGCAGACATTAAAAAAAAAAAAAAAAAAGTGACTTTTTTCACTATTTTTTGCGAAAAAAAAGTAAAAATTAGAAATTTGGGCATAATTGAGATTTGACATACATTTAAAAGATAATACTTACCCCTGAATTCATGAATGTCGCTCGTTGTACTCTTTTGCTGACGTTGTTACGACTTTTGATTAATTCTTCAGGTGTAACATATAGAATAACGCATATTGCCGTGACGCTCCCTGGAATGAATTAATTTGTATTAATCTCACAAGATTATTCTTACACAAGCTTTCATCCTGTCTGATATGGAAATATCAGTATGAATAAAATAATAATTCTGTAATATAATCGGTATTCATAGAATTTATTCCAAACATTAGGGTAACCCTGTAAGAAACCTAGTAGTAATATTAGGTAGGTTATTATTGAAAACTACACATAGATTTGAAATATAGAAAAAGTTTCCTAACCTCTGGAAACAATTCCGGAAGCGCCATTGCAGGCAAGCAAGACTATCGTTTCCGTGAAACGATACTACTACATGCTGTCGGAGAAATTTTTGGCGGCATTTTTTTATTGGCATTTACAAGGAAAATATGGACATTACTTTACAAATAATGGACCATCAATCACCGATGAACGATTTCACATCGATTTGCATTGAAATGGTTGAAATATATTTTCATGGAGGGGCTAGGGAAGCAAAATTCTCTAGGCAATTTTATTAATTAATTTATCAATAATCTAACTAGCGACAAACGTGCGGATTAAGCTCAGTTTACAATAGACGCATACGTTCCCGTTCTCGTTCCCGTTCGCGCTTAACGTAGAAATGAGCTCGTTTTACAATAGATGCATACGTTTCCGTTCCCGTTTCCGTAGAAAATTGAAATATACAAAATCTGTAGCATCGTCTACAATTGAACGCGCACGTAGCGCACCCGTCCCCGTTCCCGTATATATGCGATATTCCAATTTCTATAAACGCTTTTTTGTCATAAACGTTCGACCAATCATGTGAGACTCTCTATACAACGTACCAGTACGAACGGCACGCGGCAAGATTCAAACATTCAAGCATCACAAACATCCGACATTGTTTGGCAACATGGATTTTTTCGACCAAAAATTAATTTCTATAGTAGGATCCCTTCCCCATATATGCGACAAAAAATTAGCGGAATACGATAAGGATAGGAAAATGCGAGAAAATGCGTGGACGTCAATAGGACAGCGTTTGAAGATACCTGGTTAACCTTCAAATTTATTCTATTAAAACCAAAAGGTCGTATCCGCCAAAAAAAAAATAACTGCAATTTCAATGAATATATACGCGTTTCCAGAAATTTCATGGTGATTCCTTTAAAAAAAATCACGGATACGACCTCCTGGCTTTAATTTTCCTGATTTTTTTTAGAAAATTAGAGCCAGAAGGTCGCATGTCCTCGCACGCATGACATTCTGCTTTTAATTTTCGATTCTTACAATTTCAATTGATTTGCACGTTATTGGCAATTCTGAAGCGAATCCTGAAAAAAAATTATACGACCTTCTGTTACTAAAATCGATTTTTTGGCGCTGACGACTTTATGCCATTAGTAACGCTTTATACGTACAAGTAATAGTTGAAAATACAAAAATCTAGTACAGTCATATGAACCAATTAGCTGGAGATGCCGAGCGAAGATGGAAGGCCATCCGTGACCGTTTCGCGCGTATAAAGCGCGCCAAGAATATGATACCATCAGGTTCATCAAGCTGTGTAAATGGCTCGCAAGACAACTGGAGCCTGTACGGTAGCTTGCAGTTCCTTGTGGAAGTAAGTATTCCACACACACACCCAGTATATACTTTAGACAAATCATAAAATTCATAATTCAGATACCTGAGTTGCATAATTGATAATTATATTCATGTACCTATTAGGGAATAAAGTGCGTACTTTATTTCCAGCTGCGCGCATAACCAACGCGCTTTCTGCCCTTGGATGAATAGAATATCGTTTGCACAATGGTGTAAAGTGTTCTTGCAGACGACTGTGAATGTCACCCTCGCTTCGCTCGAGCGAAAAAGCCCACACCTGTCAAAAAGAACACTTTATTCATCAGGTGCATAATAATATAATATAAATGTAATTGGCACTTCACTACATTCTCAGATCTATTGGGAACATTGCGGACGATTCGTTGCGGGGAAGTATCTTTGTAAACGATAATGATTGTGAAAATTTCAATGCCGGAGATGATGAAGACGAAGTAGAATATATTGATGAAGATGTTCTTGAGTACCTCAATTGCGCTCATCGGCCAAGCAGTTCGAATCTCTCAAAATCTCAGCCAAGCAGTTCTAATCTCTCAAAATCTCAGCCAAGCAGTTCTAATCTCTCAAAATCTCAGCCAAGCAGTTCTAATCTCTCAAAATCCCAGCCAAGTAGTACTAATCTCAACAAACCTCATCAAAGCAGTTCGAATCCAACCAAATCTCAGCCCGGTCAGTCTCAGCAGAGAGGTTTCAAGAGGAAAGCAGAAAATGTTGAAGATCAGGTAGTTAGTGCTTTAAACAACATGCACAAAGCCTTGGGGGAAGCAAGTACATCCATGAAGGACGATGTCGAATGGAACTTCTGCGTGAGCGTGTATGGTTCGTTGAAAAAAATGGATAAAAAAATACGAAAACTTTGCCGATTCCGGATCTCACAAGTGTTGTCTGAGCTGGAGTCTAAATCTGAGTGAAAAGAAAGGAAAGAAAAAAGAAAATAACAAAATGAAAAGAAAAATGAAAAAAAAAAATACCGGTTGAGGAAGGGAGGGGAAGGAAAGGGAGAAATAATCGTGTACAGCTTCGAGGGAAGGACTATATAAGAAGAGAAATAAGAGAAGTGAAAGAGAAAACAAAATAAAGAAAACGAAAAACGGGAGAGGCCTGCTTTATTCTTTTATGCTCTTTTCTTCTTCTTCTTCTTCTTTTTCTTCTTCTTCTTCTTCTTCTTCTTCTTCTTCTTCTACTCTGTCTCTGGATTTTATCGCTTGTGTAAGGGGGTCCCCCTATAGCTACACCAAGTCCCGAAAGGAAGAAGGATAGCTCTGTGTTATTTTTTTTCCTTCCCCTTTTTCGTTTTTAGTTACTCGTGAATTTATACCTTCTTTTTCGAAGTCAGTGTGTAATAATTCACGGTTGAATCAACAATAGGATTAGAAAAAATTATTTTATTCAAATTTTATACCGTGAGAATCACGTGAAACCGAATGGTCCATGCTACCGGAGAGCGAATATTGGCGAATATGACGTCATTTTAGCGGGCTAACCACTCGTTGCGCTGAACAATCCCTAGGGTGATTTTGGCGCGCGGTCGATGCAACTCGGCAGCCATTGTTGATAGAAGCCGGCTGACTGTCAATACATCGCGGAAGGTAGACATGTGGGGTTATGTTCGTTTATTTCAATCAAATGATTAATAAGGTGAATAAAAACTACGTGAATAAGCTATGAATATTTATCAAAAATCTATCAATGAGTTTTGAATGATATCTTAATACAATCGAGGAATAAACCTAACCTATAACTAGTAATTAATTGGAGTCAAAAAGTTCATCGAGAACAACTAATTTGAACGAGATTATTAATTGTTTTCTAGGGTTGAGGCTTCAATAAATTGAACAAGGTGAGTGAGAAAAACTTTATTGAAGCTTACTAAAAGTTCATTCAATGCATGACAAGGATAATTGTCATGTTGTAACAAATTAGTCCTCGTTACAGTCAGCAGCGCAGTTTAAACCGCCAGTTCTTAGAGTCTTCGAGAAATGCACTACGCCTAGACTGGACATAATGCCTGCGCCTGTAATTTCAAGGTAAGAATTATCACACATTCAATGACAACATTCATTGGCCACAAACATCTGCTAATATTAGCTGTAAAAAAAAAATAAGTGCCGATTAATGGAATTAAGATATTGAAAAACATGGATATTTGAAAAGTATGAATAACTACGATATCGTGCAATGAATGTGTGATAATTTTTACCTTGAAATTACAGGCGCAGGCATGATGCCCAGTCTAGGCTTTGTGCATTTCTCGAAGACTCCAAGACCTGGCGGTTTGAACTGCGCTGCTGACTGTAACGAGGACTAATTCATTACAACATGATACTTATCCTTGTTACGCATTGAATAAACTTTTAGAAAGCTTCAATAAAGTTTTTCTCACTTACCTACTTCAATTTATTGAAGCCTCAACCCCAGGATTAATAATTAATAATTTCGTTCAAATTGGTTGTTCTCGATGAACTCTTTGATTCTAATTAATTTGCAGTTATAGCTTAAGTTAATTCGTTGATTGTACTATGATATTATTTAAAACTGATTGATCGATTTTTGATAAATATCAATAACTTATTCACGTAGGTTTTATTCACTTCATTTATCATTTGCTCAAAATAAGCGAACATAACCCCACATGTCTACCTTCCGCGATGTATTGACAGTCAGCCGGTTTCCAACAACAATGTCCAACAATGGCTGCCGAGTTTCATCGACCGCACGCCAAAATCACCCTAGGGGTTTTCAGTGCAACGAGTGGTTAACTGCTAAAAATACGAAATATTCGCTTTTCGGTAGCATGAACCATTCGGTTTCACGTGATTCTCACGGTATAAACGTACTAATGTTTCCGTTAATGTTTTTATGTTTCTTAAAATACATCAACGTTCCAGATTAATCTTTTTTTCTCATCCATGCTTTAAATTCTACTGTTCAAAACGACCCCTATTCACATAGGCATACTGCCAATCAACTTCTCCCTCTGGAGAAACTAAATAGTCAGCCAGAGTATGCCTCTGATCGATAACATTACGTTGAGCATGATTTGTGACCATACGAGCTATATCTTGCAGCTGGGAGATTCCGTCTATTCTCCATTCTCCAAGAATCACGTGACCTTGGTTATCGTACCTATCTACGAAACTATCATGGCAATAACGCACATTGCATGTATTCCTGTTCAGGTCTTCAATACTTTTTACGAAGTTATGCAAAGTGATCGTAGCACATACAATTCGTTCAATGATGCTTACTTCAGCTAGTATCGTTGTACGGAGCACTCTCCGTCTATTCACTAAAATACCAAAAGTGTTTTCGAAGACTCGTCGTGCTCGAGATAATCTATAATTGAAAATGTTTTGCTTCTGGGTTAGTTGGGATCCTGGGTATGGTCGCATTATGTATCATTCAAGAGGAAAGGCTTCATCAGCAGCGAAAAAATGTGGAAAGGAAAGCTCTGATTGAGGCAGAAATGAGTTGTTCGGTACCTCTAGTGCATTGGCATCCAGAGCTTTGCCAAACGAAGATTCTTTGAAAACTCCACCATCACTCTGTGACCCAAATGCACCGATATCAACAAGAGTGAAATTTTAATTTGAATCACATACAGCCATTAAACTGATGCTGAACGATTTTTTATAATTAAAGTATAGCGAACCGGACTTTTTCGGAGCTTGAATTGTCACATGCTTTCCATCCATTGCTCCAATACAATGGGGAAGATTCCAACGTTGCTGAAACCCTTCAGCTATATTTTTCCATGCATCCATTGTAGGCCGCTTTAAGTACATGGGTGACAATATATCCCAAATCGCTCGACAAGTTTCTTGAACGACGTTACTGACCAACGATTTTGAGACATAGAAGCTTCATGCGGTCAACTGCATGCTACCTTCATGAGCAAGATAGCTGAAATGGAATTGTCATTGAAGTACCTAAAAAGAACACTTACTGGATCGTTTTCTACGCATCCTAAACTGTCAACGAAACTACTGCATGTTTAAAACGAACAGATTGTAGTGGTAATCCCTTAAAAACAAAGAATACATTCAATATTTGAAGGATGGCACGGCAAAACGGTGTAACTGCCAAAAAATCGAAGATGCGTTTTTTTTTTTTTTTTAAATAAAAAAAATATCCGTACGCACGTCTTTGCAAACCAATATGGCTGACAAAAATTCATTTGCAAAGTTATCAAAAGTTGGCACGGCAAAACGGTCTAAGTGCCATCATTATCATTCTACCGGAGAACAAAAAAACTGTCCCAAAATTTGATGAATCAATTTTTTCTGAAATGAAAAAGTACTTTCTACAATTTTTCGAGCTCTTTCGAATGGTCCAACCCCCGATTCAATAAAGCAATCCGTCTTCGATAAAATAACCATCGAAAATTTATTTTTTTCCGTACAAGTGTAAGTCCGCGGTTTGTGCCAACTTTTGTTTCCCGACTTTGGATGCTGATTGAACATTAATATACTTTTCAACTCTTTTTTCATTAAAATTTCACGATTTTGTTAGCAAATTAAGTTGATCTTTGCACTTACACCGTTTTCGATCTCTATCCCTAGTCCGGGCCGTTTTGCCCCGTAATATGTTCAAATTTCTGCGAATTTGAAAATATACAACCGGATCTTATTCGTTATGGTTTGAGCTTTCGATTCATATCTGTTTCGTTATTTCAATATCGTAATTTTATTCTTAGTCAGCATCCAAAGTTGAAAAAAAGTCGGCACGAACCGCGGACTTACACTGCCACGGAAAAAAATAAATTTTCGATGGTTATTTTATCGAAGACGGATTGCTATATTAAATCGGGGTATGGACCATTTGAAAGAGCTTGAAAAACTCTGAGAAGTACGGTCATTTTTCTTTCAAATCAATCAATCGAATTTTGGGACAGTTTTTTTCTTCTACTGTAAAATCATAATGATGGCACTTACACCGTTTGGCCGTGCCACCCTTCATTTGTACCATGTCCGCTCACTATAAAGTTATTACTAATCGATGCTCTGGGTCAAGGTATTTCCTCCTACTCCGCTTTTGGAGAGATGGACCTACAAGCTCCAGTAACTTCCCAAATGTTTTCACTGTCATCCGAGTGTAATTGAAGAATTGTTCATCGTCTTCAGCCCTCATAGCGGCAAACAGATAATGGAAGTGGCTTTCTTTTCTTTCCGTTGCAAAAGTATCGGACGAACCCACCAACGACGACTCTTTCGGCTTTTTTTCTTTCTTCTCCTTAGGAGCAACAAGAGCACTGATAACGTACTTATCGTGAGGAAAGGCTGCAATGCAGGGTCATACAAATCCATTTCGAATGAAGCGAATGCAAAGACCACGACGAAATACGACAAACGGGGTTATGAGTCGGATATTTGTGTTGTTTGAATAGTTTGAATCTTGCCGCGTGCCGTTCGAGAGTCGCACATGATTGGTCGAACGTTTATAGAAATTGGAATATCGCATATTTTACGGAAACGGGCACGGGTGCGCTACGTGCGCGTTCCAATGTAGACGATGCTACATATTTCGTATATTTCAATTTTCTACGGAAACGGGAACGGAAACGTATGCTCTTTCTCCTTCCTTTGTACGTTGACTGACTATTATAAAGACAGCTCCCCTTATGGACCTTCGTGAGCCGACTAAAATTCGTAGCGAGCTAGCGCCCCTTCAGTAATTCTAGCGGCATATTCAGGAAGCGAGTGAAAAATACTGAAACTCGCTGGATCCGTGTTGCAATTACCGACTGGAATAAACCGTTTTCGTGATGATATGTCAGAGCGGTTAGAGTAGATAGTTATAGGAATCGCAAATATCCCCGACCCCACGCGCGTGTTTTTACCGGTTCCGTCGCATTGTAGCTCGCAGAAATTAAGTAAATAAAATAAAGATGATTGATAGTGACTTAATTTTAATTGATAAATAATGCGAACTGGAAACACGTTTTCACGCAATCCCGTGCCTTCCTACGTAGACATTATGGTAATACGACGAATTGGCTCCAAAAAGAGTCACTGAGGCGTAAGTATACATTAAATCGAATTCGTTAAACTTCGCGGCAATTGAATAAGGTGATAAGAAGAAATGCTTTAGTTTGAACAAATATGTTTTGCACTGTATAAAACACATTTGAAGCAAATGACAATCATGCAAATGACCAAAAGAGATATATATGGCTGTTTCTGGAATTGAGGAATTTCGATATTTTTGGCATCGCGGAAATACGCGCTCGAAACGTTCCTTTCGTTTCCTATACAACACCTGTTTTCAATTAATTACCAGAACATCGCCGATTGGGGATCAATATGGAAAGTGCTGTGAAGTTTACAGGTGAGTAGTGTACCTAAGCGGATACTGGAGCACTTTTACTATTTTTTAAAAGTCCCGACAGCGCCTTAAGGTTCGATTTTGCAAAAGTCTCGACCCGCGCCTTTATCGTGTCATAAAAATAGTAAAACCGGAAAATCAGCTTTTTAAATAAAAATTGGGTACGTAATTGGTATAATAAATTTGACGGTCATCGATGCAAATTGGTATAATAAATTTGTCGGTAATCGATGCATCTGACACCTCGCGATAAAGCGGCGCGACCGATGTGCAACTAAGTTGCATTTGTGCATGCTCACTTCGACGCAACAAGGGCTCAGGTGCAGCAAAAATTTGATCAGACACATAAATTGTCGACAAGACAGGTTTGCTAATTGATTTATCGCAATAAAGTGGCGTGGCTCAGAAATAACTCGAATCTACCCGGACAACTCGCAATAAATTACATCGACGCACTCGTTAATCGTCTCTCTGAGTGAAAAGTTCGATCAAAATGGAATCGTCAAAGTGTTTGAAATTGATAAGCGTTATGGAAGACGCTTATAAGGTATTGGATCGCCCGTGAAGTCCTCGAAGAAACCAAGTATTTCAACATCAGAAACGGGGTTGTACTCCCGTCAACGGATATAAAGCGGTGGTTTGATGAGAACATGACGGATAAAATGCTAGTCAGGGTAGAGGATTCGAAGGAAGGAGATTCCGAGTGGATATTGGTGGAAATTGATGATCTAGTGGTGAACATCAATCGTCTTGAATAACTTCGTATGGGGTAATGTTCCGGTGGCCTCGAATTAACGTCACACACCCTGTAATAAGATTCCTAGCCCGAGTCAATGTCTTCTAGAAGCTTTCGCGAGTTCATTTCAGAGTCTCACAGCGCCTTAAGGTTAGATTTTTTCAAAATTCCCGATTCACGCCTTCATCGTGTCATGAAACTAGTAAACCTGAAATAAGGCCGCGCGACCGATCTGCAACTGAGTTGCATTTCTCCATAATAATTACGGTCCGACGCAACAAGGTCTCAGGTGCAACGAGAATTTCATCAGACACGTACAGTGTCAGTGTCCACTCGACAGTTAATTGGTTTGCGAATCGATTCACCGCAATAAATAGGCTCAGGTACAACGAAAATCTGCACGGACACATACATCTTCGGATTATAATTAACAGTAATATTTGAAAAATACATCGGGTTCTGGCTTAAAAATATTTTTCGAACCACCTCCACAACTTTGCACCTGAGATATAAAAGCTTGCACTGTTTGACGATGTCCACAGTTCTACCAGTTTTCACGCTGTACTCACCCTGGCTAAAATGGCTTTCACTGCTTTCGAAACGCACGCCGCAGAATACCACACGGAAACGTGCGATGGTAACGAACATTGGGTGTTTTGTTCGAATCCTGAACCATTCGAGAAGACGCAGACCCTCACATCTTGCAACCCCAATTGCAAGCGACCAGGATCTTCTCAGGGAGATGAATCTTCTAGTCCGAAGAAACAGCGAACGCATGAAATCTATTACGGTGTGAACGCTGAATTGGAATCGTGCAGCATTTTACAAACGAAATATCAATTGAACAAAAGTTGTTCAAAGAGTTTAGAGCTGGGCGTCTTGATAAAAAGTGACCTGACAGTTGAAGTTATGGTCACTGTTGTGGACAACGTCAAGAATAAGAAACTGGTTTTCGATCGCAGCATGTGGGAAAATTTGATGTCACATCGAGAACTTTTGAGGAAATGGTTAGCAACCGGATTTTTACCTCAAACGCGGAATCAACATGCCATTCATCTCGATGCCCAAGCAGATGTTGCAGTAAAATGCTGTAAATTCTACGACAAAAGAGCTGTGATTCTCGCGTCAAGAATCACAGGAAGCATCGTGATGATGCAAGTGACTTTTGATAATCTTATCAAGCAGCTCCCATGCATTCAAATTGTAATGGATGAACTCGCCGAGCGATTAGACACAATAAAGAAACGACTGAACTCCTTCGCAGGAAAACTCCGCGCGGCGATGGAGGAGGAAGCCCTTGATGAATAGCAGTCAATTAAAATTTTGACGGATTCTACAGATTTTGATAAACGTTGTCTGGTTGATTGTGAATTGATTGGCGCAGGTATTCTTACTGTGATGAAATTAGTTGAAAATGAATAATTCACACCATCTATGCGTTATATTTTATTACATTGCTACATTAATATCACATTGCTACATATAATTAATTTCTACTGATGTAACACAATAAAATATCTAATTGTTACTACATTCAACTGAAACCCTGTCTAAAATGTGTCCTCCGAGACCTGCAAAAGAATTAAACCGATTATTCTCCCAATTATAGTTTCACTCTTGATCGTAATTGTATTCGGAATCCAGGTGTCCATATCTTGGCGTGAATAAGCATATGCGACGTGGAATAACCAATGTATACGATACAACGGGCGCGGATAATTTTACCAACCTGGTTGTGGGCCTCCCAGCCCGCCTGCATCTCGTTGTAAATCGAATAGTCAGGGGTTATAGGGTCTGTAGGCGGAGAAAATTACAGAGTTTCAACATCCACTGAATCAGGTTGGGACAGGTACATGTCAACAAATTTTGTAATACTATTGAAAGTAATTTACTCGTTGTTGTTGTTGTTGTTGTCGTACTCGTTTCTATTGCGGCTTCTGTCACCGGCGGTGCGTCTTGGTGATAGACATTCATGATGTTGTTGTAATTCGCGCCGAATGGGTTCACCGCGGTCCCCAGGAAAGGGTTCACGGTAGTTCTGACGGCGGTCTCGGAGAAGTCAGCCGGATGAGCGTACCCTTGATATTGCAACGTCGAGTTGCTCCGTCCGTACGAGGCATCGATTCGGAAATTTTGTAGAATTCGGTCACTTAGATTGTTTGGCGCGGTCACCGAACAGTGGAATACGCAGAGGAACACGAGTGCAGTTACAGAATTCATATTTAAGGTTTCAAACTTATGACATGTGCCGTGCATCATATGTATATATACTGACCGGCCTACAGATAAACGCACACCCCCTCCCCACCGGAATCGTACGATCTGTGATTTGCTGATTAATAAATTATTCGATCGACACGAACGAAATCGTACGCGTGCGGTAGGATGCTGATTTAGCAAAATCTGTAGCAAAAAAAGTTTCCACGCGCTTGCCGTGTTCGGAAAAATACTACTAGCTACATCGTACGAGGTAAATTTTGATGACGACCATTGCATCGATGGTTCGCATGCGCTCGTACGATACATACGTAAATATTCTGAGTAAAACCTCGACGTCAATCTCAAGGAAATTTTGCATGTGGGACGCATCAATAATATCCGCATGATGTTGATTTAGATCTGGTGCCAAAATTGCCACGCGCTTGGTTAATGAGCGACGTCAGTAGCCACAATCCGAGAGGTGTGCACATTCAACACTACCATACATGCAAACGACCTCCCACTCACATCCCACAAGCTGCGGATAACGGGTGCGAACTGTCGGGGTTGGTCAGTGGTAGATCAGCGCGATTCCAAAACGGTTCCTCATCGGTTCTACGGTACGTTCGCGTAATCACATTTATTAGTTATAAGTCAATCGCACACAATTTGGAAATACTCATTTTGAATTTAGATTGCATAATGGAGTGCCAACGTCGGGTGAAAACTCACCGAGCCGAATGTGACACGCCAGTGAAGCCTGACCCCGTTCGACCTGAACCTGAGAAGAAACAGCCTAGTAAGGATCAGCTTCGAAAAGATCAACCCAGCAAGTGCGAGAAGGCAAAGCAACCTAAAAAGGTGGGTGAACGATCTGCCAAATACGTATAACTGAGATCCATATTACGGATTCATTATGTTCATACATTACTTATTGAGATGATTCCCTAATCGAAATAAGAGCTCAGGCTTGGTATTCAAAATAATTTCCAGTACACAAGTTTGAAATCGTGAATTTATTGCTTCCAGCTGCAGGCACCCACTAAACCTCGAATCATTGCTGCGGGGGCGGAGGATGAATTCCCTGACAACGGGGCGGAGAATGATCTCGCTGACGACATCTGGGACGAAATGTTCCAGAGTCAGGAGGAATATCAGGAGAGTCAACGTGAGATTGATCGGGAGATCGGTCAAATACGTATGGACGATTGGGATTGGGGAATGCGCTGAATAAATGCGAATTTCTGAGCATGTGTTTATTTATTTATCGTTACAAAATCACGATCATCTACCCAACATCGATTACGCATTAAAAACACGTTCTCCATAGCACAAATACCTGAGTGGCACGTGCAGCGTGGATGCTGCGTACGCGAATTTATTTCATCGGCTAAGTACGCGACATCGATATTAAATAATCGTTTTAGTATTATTTTGACAGACTTGTTCATCACTAAAAACGATGGAGAATCTTGTAATTGTGGTTTTACATAAAATTGTAGTCCCGAGTAAGGGACGTGTCCATCATTCCAACTGAATCCGTGTAAAGTTTTAATCTCAAGTGCTTGTCGTTGATTGTCTTCGGGCAGAACAGACCAGGGATACGGAGGCTTGAATACGAAATGTTGGAGGTTATAATTACTTTTCAGAACTGCGATTTCTTTTACGATAAAGGTGTCGTTGGATCCCGTGAACCCCTGAACGTCAATAAATGTAGGCGCCATGATTGTATGTAATAATATGCCATTATCGCAACTTGTGAGATATTTATATTGATGGAAATCATCGACCCCTACCATTTTTTCAAATCATTTTTTGAACTACGTTTGTTAGTGGACTGTATTCAATGATTTTGTCATGAAAAATTAGACAGTACGCGGTAGTATTGGCGGGTATATTACTGTTACACTGAAATTCGAGACGGATATCCACGGAAGCACTTTTCAATGATTCGTTCTGACGCGAACAATCGATTACTGCTATGGAGGCGTGTTTTTTGAAGGTGTCCAAATCAAGCAAAGGCTCTGGGTTGCTGGTCTCACCGTAGTATGATCCCTTAAATTTAGCGTACATATCATGTAATAGAGCGTAACGTTTTCGGGTGAAATCTAAATCCAAATTATCCAATGGATACGACTCAGAATTGAGGTACAGCCGAACGTTCGTCAATTCACAATGATCGAATACACTCGGGTCATGGGTCAGTTTGTTTCTTCGCCCGGTTTGCAGCGCCAGTATGACATATCGAGGTTTTTCAAGTTGTACAGCAGTTTTCACGGACCAGGTATGATGAGTTGTTTCTTGGAGCACCGGATACTCGTACAGATCCCATGAACGAAAACTCATTTGAATCGATGTCCCACTCTCGAGGAGATGCAACAGCTCCAATTTCTGCAAATCTTCAACACTGATGTGTGGCATTCGCCATTGCAATTTGCTCAGCTTCAAATTTACAGATACATTTTCCCCTCCCGTGAATATCGCATTTGAATCAGTTCTCGAGCGAATTAAAACCAGCTCATGACGCGTGTTGGCGATAATTCTTTTATAGTCCTCGCAGAAGCCTAGCAAAATGCGCAAAGGTATGCAGTAATTGAAATATCCCTTGTCTAGTTCAACCATATTTCCAGGTATCGACCAGCCGGCAACTTCCAACGCCTTACCGGCATCAGTACTCAATGATAAATAGTTTTTTATCGTCGTGCTTATTCCCACATTTCTGCATCGATCAATTTCAACACCATTCAGCTCGTATCGAATTTCGTCGAATAGAAATGCCACAGCGTTATTGACAAATTTTACATTTTTTATCGGCTGATGGACACCGTTTGCGTCCGCGACTGAATTTAACAATGTACCCTCGATGTACAAAAAACTGTTGCATGGTAGTGTATACAAATCCTGCTGCTGGATTGGAATCCGTATTTCATCGTTATTCTGGTATGATATGCTCGCGTAGGGAGCATGAGCATGAACTTCAACTCGAGTTATACTGTTATCAAATACGGGTCGAGCATTAATATTCAACAGATTGGCCATATCTTGCTTTGACGATGAATCCCAGTGATTTCAAAAAGTGTGCGTTATCGGCAGTGAGCGATTGACGCACTGCGTACGGTGTTGTTTGTTTGACCAAACTTTGAACACTGAGGGAAGGAACTACGTTCGCGGGATATTTGTGCACATCTTCGTAGATCAGCATGATGCAAATTAATTTTTTAGCTCCTTCACGTGTAATCGAATTGTTATTTCTTCCCCTCTGAAGTCTACCAAATTACCGTCCTGATCCACAATACGTACTGTCACGTTGTTGATTACACGCTGGCTCACGGGCAAGTAGATCACATGGTAAGGTGACTCGGAGATTTTATACCCTGGGGGCACGTTGGCCGAGAATTCATGAATTGTGTGCACCGGACGGTCGTTGCTGTAAGCCCCCGCGGTGATATTACACTCAACTCGTAAAATATTAACTTTCAGGATGTTGACGGGCAAATCTGATTCGTGCCACACATTAGCTTCCAGCCGTCGCTTCGTAAAACCTAACAACGAACCCAGGTTATTTTCCCCGGTAAAGTTAATCTCATACTTGCACTTGAGCTCACATTTTAACGTATTGTTATTGGGACGCAGTGTGATTGGTGGTGGCGATTCGGGACCCGACCAAGTTTCAGATATTTTTCCGACCAAATACTTATTCAAATCATCTATTTCGTAAGATCCTTCAGGGATAATAATCGTTTTGTCACCCGCATAATAAAAGGCATTATTTGTGCTGTCGACGTTGGGCACAGAGTTGAATGTTTCGAAATCTACTAATCCCAATACATATTGAGAATTCTCGCTTAACACAATCGGAGGAAAATAATTTGCACTGAGAACGGACGTTGGCCCTGAGAGCGTGAGCGTCAGAGACATGACGTGGCCGCGTGCATACTGAGGTTTATACGTCGATGCTCTCTATCTATTATTGTGTAAAAAATACAAACACAATTGCCCACATATTGATGAATTATACTTTTGATGTCGTTCATAATTGTATTCAATTTGCACGTCCTTTCCCATATATTCAATAAATTCTACAGGTGGAGGCAGATTTCCATAGCTATCGTGATATTTGACGCGATCACCGCGTTTTACATATGCAACCCAATGTGTACCGGGCCCATCAAGATTATCCAAATTAATGATTCCACACTCATTTTGGTGGACAGAATTGTTAAGTAGTTCAGATCGCGTGAACACACCTCTAAAATAAGGAATACGCATACACTTCGCATACGTAAGTAGTTGAATGTTGGACGTTGGACCGCGGGGTGGGATAATTATCTCATTTTGGAGGTTTTTTTTTTTTCCGACATTTTGGTATACCCCCACCCTTTTTGTACGGATTCAGGTACAGTCCACGACCCTGCTGCTCCATGGCAAGATTATGTCGTTTAGTTTCAGATAAAAGTTTGCGTTCATTAGACGCCTGGTTGACAGATTTAGCGATACCTGCGGCCCCACCTGCTAAACTTCCTACTGCTGACAATCCTGCTAATAATGGTACTAAAAATGGTAAAAATCTTCCGCGTGTTGCCACTGGTAATATTCTGGGTTTACCCCCTTTCTTTCGAGGTCGTGAAATTTTCTTAACTTTCCATCGCCCCCCAGCTTTTTTTCCACCCCTCTTCAATGCCGCCCCCATTTTTAATTTAAGCTTCATAGCACGTGCTACTGCCCAAGCAGCTGCCCGCTCGAGCAAGGCCGCGTTCTCAGCCTTCACGCGGTGCGATGCTTGTTCAGCAAATTTTCGGTCGGCGTTATGACGTGTTTCAAGGTCACTACTTTGTGAATAGACAATATCGTGTTCGCGACAAAACTTGTCTAGCGGGTTTATACCGGGATCCCCTCGAGCTAGACGCTTAGTTAGATGTGTGCCCGGACCGCAATACTGGTAACCCGGTATGTGTAGTTCAAAGGGTAATGAATCGATAACGCGATTTATCAGACCTTGTCCGATTAATCGCGCGTTCGACATTGACTGTGAGTTCTTATCGTTGGACTATATAATTGCACGCGTTGTGATTAGCTCAGAAATGCACATTTTACGGCTATTGTGAAATGATTCTTTATGATACGGCGATCTGACGATGAATCGATGTTCACGTACATTTTGGAACTAAGAAAAAAAAAAAAACACTGGTCTATAAATACCCTGCGCCCTCCCATTGCAACCAACTCACATCCCAATATGCATTTCATCAAGCAGCCGTATTCCATTCAAGTGGTTAATCTTGACAGTAAAACCGAGCTAAAAATTCCGAAGCGACATGGTCCTCTATTACGTCGCACAATTCGGTCCATAATTTGCGGTCCGTCTAATTGCGGAAAGACAAACGTTGTTGTGAGTTTGCTGGAAAGTTGTAACGGGGTTCGCTTTGAAAACGTGTACATCTATTCAAAATCGCTCGAACAACCTAAATATCAATATCTGGAAAAACTTTTATCAAATGTTGAAGAAATTGGATTTTTCCCGTTCTCTAACAACTGTGAGGTGATCCCTCCGAGTGAATCACTACCAAACTCAGTATTCGTTTTTGATGATGTAGCCTGTGACAAGCAGGATGTGGTTCGAGAATATTTCTCCATGGGTAGACACGCGTTGGTCGATTGTTTCTACTTGTGTCAAACATATGCGCGAATCCCCAAACATTTGATTCGCGACAACGCAAACGTTCTAATTTTATTTAAGCAGGACAGTATGAACTTACGTCATGTCTATGATGATCACGTCAACACCGATATGACGTATGAGACATTTCAAAAACTCTGCGCCATCTGCTGGCAAAAGAAATACGGGTTTCTTGTGATCGTGAAGGATGACCCTATGCAGGCTGGTCGTTACCGTAAAGGGTTTAATGAATACGGTGTCTGGTAACTGAAGGCATTCAGTTGGCCTTCATCTTCCGAAGCAATACGATCAAAATGACGCCCGAGTCCGCAACACTTGCTGAGAATCTCGAAAAAGTGGATGGAAACCACTCCGTTGATGATGTGAAATTAAAAAAAGCTATCGCACGAAATCGTGTCCATTGCTGAAGAACTACGTGACGCAAAAATTATTAAATAAATATGTAAAACAGCCACACCATCACCTCAGTGCAGAAATGTCAGTTGATAAATTCGGAAGACATCTTGATTCTAAACGAGTTCCCATACTCCATACACCTAGTAATGATTGCAATAATATTTTGCAAGTCAATGGTAATTTTGACTTAGGCGGCAAAAGGTTAATCAATGCAGCTGTTCCGATAGCGTCGAGTGATGTCGCCACAAAAGATTACATCGACAGAAATTTTCTGAGTCACACGGATGAGGGGCATTATAATTTGAAAAACAAGCGGCTAAAAAAAGTGCATTCGCCGCAGGCAGATGATGACGGTGTGAACAAGCAATACGTTGATGGTATAAAAGTTCGTGTACTTCGGCTCGCTCATCATGACAACCTCACGTCCGAACAGTTTGATGCAAAAAATCGTCGAATAGTTCAAATACATACACCTCTAGCTGACAACGATGCTGCCAACAAAAAATATGTCGACGCACTTCGCATAAATGGGTTGTAACCAGAAGTTGACGGAACTTGGGATTTCAATACCAACCGTTTGAAAAATGTTGCCAATCCAGTCAACGAATTTGATGCTGCAAATAAAGTATACGTTGACAAAAAGAACGTTACGCTAAACGGAAATTACTTGTTTGATGGTAAACGACTGACTGCTGTCGGCGATCCCCGGTACAGTTCTGACACAGCAACAAAATCATACGTTGATCGGATGATCGCGCAGACGAAATATTATGTGGATGTAAAACCTACTGTTAAACGGGTGGGACTCATGGATGACTATGATTTCGACAACCGACTACTGCGCAACGTGCAAAAACCGGTTCAGCCGTCTGATGGTGTGAATAAGGAGTACGTCGACTTATTATATGACATGCTAAAGCAGGAACTACAAATACTTGTTCGCCGTGTCGATATCTACCATTAAAGAACGAGTATGGAGAAACTACAGCTGGTGAAAGAACTGCATGCACCGGCACGACGTAATTACCCGCGCAGAAAAGTTATTACTCGCGGTTACGATGATTTGTGGCAAGCAGATCTTGTTGATATGCAACCGTACGCAAAAATCAATAACGGATTTAAATACATACTGACAGTAATTGATGTTCTGTCTAAATATGCATGGGCTGTACCTCTTAAGACTAAAAGCGGTAAAGATGTGTGTGAAGCCTTTGAGACAATTTTATCAGGACCTCGCAAACCCACAAATCTTCAAACTGACAACGGTAAAGAATTTTACAACGCGTTATTCAAGTCTTTCGTATCGAAGCATGATATTAATCACTATTCGACATACAGCGTTGTAAAGGCTTCTGTAGTTGAACGGTGGAACAGAACACTGAAGAATTCGATGTGGATAGCTTTCACGAATAATGGCTCATACAAATGGGTCAATATTCTTCAACGCTTGGTTTCGGACTACAACAATCGTGTGCACAGAACAATTAGAATGCGACCGCAAAACGTCACACCATCCATTGCAAAAAAGCTCCTTACGACCGTGTACAGCAACATAAAAGTCGCCGGCCGTGCGAAATTTGAAACCGGAGACAATGTAAGAATTAGTAAATACAAAACCGTATTTTCTCGCGGATTCACACCCAACTGGTCGACGGAAGTATTCAAGATAATCAAAGTGCAAGTCACTAATCCGGCATCTTACTTGCTTGAAGATTCTCGTGGACAACCAATTATGGGAGGCTTTTATGGACATGAATTGAAACTAGCTAAATATCCAGACGTACATCTGGTGGAAAAGATCTTACGTAAAAAGGGAAATAAAGTATACGTTAAGTGGTTGGGGTTCGATTCGTCACATAATTCATGGATAAGTCAGGACAATGTTTTATAATCACAATCAGCATGTATTTTACATCAGACAAATAAATAATACAAACAACGTCAATCAACTTCCACGTCCTCCTTATCCCCCCATTCGTAACTGCTTTTCGATGATATTTTACAATGACCCCAGGGTAACGTATCAGTGGTATCAGAAAGTAGATAACGTTTAGTGTCGTTCGAGCTCAGAGCTATTTTCATCTCGGATATTGAATATACTGTATGCAACTTTGAACGTATGGACTGTTGACGTCTGTTCAATTCGCAATTTGTCTGCAAACATTCAAGATAATCTTCGAATGTTATTTGTCTTTCAACGATGCAATTTTTCACACCCTTAGCTTTTTTTACTTCTTTTTGGTCAATTCTAATTGAATACATTTTAGATCTCAAACCCACAAACTCAGTCATCACATCACCATTATTTTCATCTTTCATTAACCCTGGAATTTTTTTGTTCCTCAAAGGAATGCCGTATCGATTATTCACGTTATAGTCGCTGGTGTCGAATCTTTCAATATCGCGCTTCATTATTTTGTAAATATCATCACATTTTATTTCGTAAACTAAACTATCCGTGTCTGTATATAAAAGTTTAGATTGATCCTGGAATTGAGGTTTCATGTATTCGTAATGAAACGCGTAAAGACACGTTTTGGATACATCCAATATACACATTCCGACGTAAATTGGTTTAAAAAACTTGACCTTCAACTTTCGCATTTCCACAGCTACGAAATTTTCTGAAAAAATCGTTCTTCAATGAAAATTTGGTTTTGCAATCAAAGATTGTGCTCCATATCTCCCGTACCATTTACTGATTAATTTTATGTCCACATAATTACGCACATTTTCCATGGTTTTACCAAAAACGGCATTATTCATCAATTTAAACAGGTTTTTTTCGAAATTATTTCTGGCACGTGTGCGCAGATTAGTATTCAAATCGATGTATGAACGTAACCATGCGGACTGTTCGAATTGCAGAATTCGATGTATTTTAGATAATTTTAAACCGTGGCCGAGGCACTGCTTAAGATTTCTGTAATGAATGACATATCGATGTTTGTTGTACAAAGTTGCGAGTAATTTTTCATCCTTTGTATTCGGAGCTTTGGTATGGGTGGAGCAAAAAGGTAAGTCTTTATGATAATCATGTAATTCTTCAGAATATTCCAAATCAACTTCTAGAATATACCCCGTTGATGCGTCGTCGGGAATAGACGTCACATCAAATTGCGATACATCCGCCAACCACTCGAATTTTCCCGTGGGTAAATGATGCGACATGGCCCAGCCGTACAAATTATTAACATCGAAATACATTTAATATTTTTCTGTAACATTCATATCGTAATTGTTCATGTATCTGTTGTTGGCACAACTATATCTATTTGAACACTGACTCAAACCACCTCGTATACCTCGCTCTACGTACAATAACATGTCTATATCGGTTAGCAACTCTAAACGAATTTTCGTGTACTTAAGCATGGCATCCCAAGTCAATCCGGGAAGTGTATAATAATATGCCGGATCTAATTGATAGTTCATCATGCAACTTTTTCTGAAATTTTCAAACACATCCGCTAACAATAGAACATCCGTTTTTAAGTACAAATCACTGTATTCGCCCAAAGTCTTTATATCGAATGATTTCCAGACATTGATGGCATGTAAATAATCCTCATCCAGTATATGACTGTTGGTTAATTCATTGTAAAAATTTTCCCTAGGTGGCAATGTGGTTTCATTCAACCTATCAACTGTGTTCAAGTAATCATACGGAAACACTCCTTTTCGGGTCAACAGTTTAAACTCAGTGGAATTAATGTCTTTGAATTTGCTTCGTAAGATTCGCAACTCATCAACCCCTAAATATGAACTGAGTTTATCCAGACTGGAACTCATAAATTTGAACGAATCAATAAATCTTAGTTTGAAGTGAGTATCTTCAACTTTTTTTGTGAGTGAAATATACTTCTCTTTATTAATCGCCAACACGGACACTCGTCCTTCAAATGCAGTCATTAATTCAGTAATAATAAAATGTGCATCGTATCCAGTTAAATTGTGGAAAACGATTGGAACCGTTCGATCATTCTTGTAATTTAAATTACACCCTACGTGTGCGCGGCCTCTATATCGACCGGTAAAGTGGCAATGATCTCGAACTCGTGTGCATGTAGCCGTGAATGGTTCCCCACAAATGTGGCAATGCAATGAATTCCAATAATTAATGGTTTCGTGTCTGGTTAAGTCGGCCATTACTAGGGGCTTGTTATACGTTCTTTCCAGGTCATCTGTCAATGTCTTCAGTTCCATGGCGAACCACTTGGCTGGATTTACACCCCGATATGATGCATAACGAGAACGCGAGTTTTCATACGAACAATGAAAGTAATATCCAACGCTAAATGCGTCATGTTTTTGATATGCATAAGATTTTGTTTTCTCGAATTCGTCGATTGGTAATTCTTTTAACAAACATTCAAAGTCAGCGTATACTATGAATGGGACAAACTCCTTGCGGTTAAAATTGTGAAACTGCAACCACTTAGTTTCATCAGTTGGAAGCTCGACCGCACAATTATTCAACATACTGCAGTCAGTCTCATGTTCACGCAATTTTATTTCACTATGAAACACGTGCAAACACCTATCGCATACGAACTTTTTTCGTTTCGATTTTGACAACTGATTGGAAAGCAATCTTGAAAGATTTTTAATCCAACAAAAGTGTGATTTTCCACTCCTGTTTTGTATCAATAATAAATTAATATGTATCGGTTTTTTAGCATCAGTCAAATACAATGGTTCGGTTTTAATATTTTTGCGACATTTTTTAAGTATGAAAACATTAATAGACAAAGCGTTCATTTTTTCGAACTTCGGTATTTGTTTGATTGTCATAGGAAATGAAATGCTTTTCAACTTTAATATTGTTGAGAAATGAGGATACGAACTCGGTCGATCAGAATGATGTGGCGCAGGGTATAAAGCAGAAACAACTGCCCAAGCAAAACATGCATCATCTTTCACGTGAACATTAATCACTGCTTTCCGCGCTCTGACGTTGGAGGGTAATTCCACAAAACTTGCTCCACTGAGCGGTACACATCGATTCACATTAACCTCTAAATTGATAAGTCGAATCAGTACCCATCCGCTGTCTCGTTCCTGAAATTCTTCCATTTGGGTAATTATCGGTGTGACGACGTCGTCTCTGTACCAGTTCTGCAGATTCGATGTTGACAATAGCTGAGTGTTCGCAGTATTGAAACATTTGATGTCACTCTTTTCTTTCAGACTGAATTCACCATTAAGGCTTGTATTTACTTTGAGGCAATTGTATTTCCGCAGTGCGTTTTTAATACGGATCGTTACTAAATTTTCAGCATCTTCCAGGAATTGTCTTGGTTCAATATGTAGTATGTTGATCACTATGCCCGTACGAACTCGTCCTTTGAATGCTGATTCGATATCCTGCCAGCGTACTCGACTGCTTCGTAATCCCTGCGTGGTATTCCCAATTCCCCGACCGATTTTGATCTGTTGTTGGACTAAAACTCTGAGACTCTTCAATCGACCGATCCTCGACTCCAAACTGTGTTTTCCCCCACAAGATAAATCCTCATTGTTCAACGCACGCCTCAATAAACGCAGAGTCCTATCACAATTGCTAATCCATTTCCTAATATTTTCAGCATTCCTCGAATCTTTGATCAAATGGAACATTTGACCCAATTTACGTTCCATATTAATGGATAAATCGGAAATTGAGGACATTGCGAGTCTTCAATACTCATTCTTCGTAAATCAAAACCCCACCGCGGCTCGGAATTTCTCAATGTGGCAGCACCGCGAATGTCCACGTATTTATGCTGGGGAATTTTTTCTTCCGTCTGCTGAGATATGGGGGTTAAAACTCTCGTGGTTCAACCGGTGTTTACCATGACTTCCAAGCATTTTTCAAACAGGTGTCTGCCTGGATGAGAGCAGGGCTTACATGTTCGCCTTGAATTCTGGTTTATCTGCGATAAGATTTTTTAGTGGGGGGTTTAAATCTTCACGTATAAATACTGATGTACATTGGACTCATCCACGGTGGAGAATTCACATTGACAATGCATCACTCATTTGTTGATGTGCAGGGATTTCTGGGATCCAACAAAGAATTCGTAGTGAAAGAATTTGCTTTAGTCAGTGCAAAAAACGATCGAATAATACACCTTATATTCAAAGAACCTTACGATTACTGGAAACTATCCGAAAAACGAAGAAAATCTGTGAACAGGGCCTCGGAGTATCATGGAATGAGTTGGTGGAGTGGATGCGCTCCATATGCGAATCTGCAAACATTTCTGGATAAACATTTGAACGTTTCGGGAGACCAAATTTACTATGTGAAAGGTCTACAGAAATGCACATGGTTGAGGCAATGGAGTAATGCTGAGTTCATCGACATCACTGCCTACGGTTGCCCTCAGCTGGATGCACTAGAAGTTTTGCATCCCAGAGAGCTTAGGTGCAGTGCTCATGTTATGCGATGTGCTGTAAACCACGCGTGTTTATTGAAAAAATGGGCTAGTACGAATAAATCAAAAATGTTTGCTTCGACGGCGAAAAATGGACTCGTGTGAGTGAATCGAAGATCAGTTCTCGTGATTGCTAGGTATAAAAGACCAAAACTATTGAGCCGAAGGTTAGTCATCGAGTTGGTCTCGATAAATGAAAATGGCGCGCTTACAAAAAGAATTGAAACTCCGCATAGAACTACTTTTAAAGAACATCGACGAAGTGAAAACCTTGATCAACACCAAATCAGATCTTAATCAAATAACAAGAAAATTGGAGACTATAAATTTAACATGACGACATGCACCATGGACTTATCTAAAATCAACAAGTTGGGGCGATGTGATGAATACCTTCCCACTAAAAAATTAGCAGACCTCGAAGTACATAAACACTATCCAATCACCAGCTTGCGAAAAGTACAAACCAGATTTGGCTCGAGAATAACAGTTGACATAGAGAACGCGTTTTCAGCGTTTCTGCCTGCACGTATGTGTAAGGTGTTGATAGACGACGTCGACTTATTCCATAAAATGATACTGGCTGCCGATGGAAATCGTCTTCACATGCACAATCTCGGTGGACTTTACAACCGAATCGAATTTAACTATATGTAAACCGTACTTTGTCTAATCATTTTATCATGCTTGAAATAAAATCATCACAGATGTGAATTGCTGTTGTGATAATTTGAATCCCATCTACATCCAAATTCCTTGTGACCGTTTGGTCGCTTGCACTGTAATTGTAACTAGTTTATTTCTGAAGGGCTCGAGCTATCCTATTTTATGATTAATCCATTTTATTATGATGAACCAAATATCAATATTATGCAGGAATGCAACTTAGTTGCACATCGATCGCACCACTTTATGGCGACAATTAGCAAACCTGTCTTGTCGACAATTTATGTGTCTGATCAAATTTTTGCTGCACCTGAGCCCTTGTTGCGTCGAAGTGAGCATGCACAAATGCAACTTAGTTGCACATCGGTCGCGCCGCTTTATCGCGAGGTGTCAGATGCATCGATTACCGACAAATTTATTATACCAATTTGCATCGATTACCGACAAATTTATTATACCAATTACGTACCTAATTTTTATTTAAAAAGCTGATTTTCCGGTTTTACTATTTTTATGACACGATAAAGGCGCGGGTCGAGACTTTTGCAAAATCGAACCTTAAGGCGCTGTCGGGACTTTTAAAAAATAGTAAAAGTGGTCCAGTATCCGCTTAGGTACACTACTCGGTAGATATAGTTTTGTAACCATCGACAAAGACAACGAGATTAACGCTGGACGATATAGGAGAGGTTTCGACTGTTTTATAAGTCTGAATCATCAATAAACCGCATACAGTCACAACACATCGATCAAACTAGCAGCATAGAGAGCTCCAAGATACGTAAGCGAAACGATGTGCTGCGAGAAATAGCAAGGGCTAGCGACATCATTCGACGACACAAAATGATTAAAATGAGGAAAGACACAAGTGAGCAGGCTATTAGTGAAATCTTTAAACCTCTGGTTACACCACTGCATAAGTTGGTAGATTCATGGAGGCAGCAGCAGCGGCTACTAATGAAGCGAGAAGCGAAAACGGAGCCGGAGGGCTCGGTTCAGGCAGAGAAGACGGAAGATTTTGCGAAAACAAAAGATTATGAGAATGCTTCTGATGATGATGAGGATAATGATGATGATGATAATGATGATGATGATAATGATAATGGTGCATATAAAAGTGCGGTTGAGGGGAGCCTGGCAGCTAACGTTGCCATTACAGACAATGTTACAGCTATCGCCGCTATGGTTGATGCAGATGATGCGTATGATGATGACGATGATAACAACCAGGATGGTGCGTTTGCAGTCGTTTCTACAAGCACACCGGTGTCGAGAAGAGAGGTCAAGACGGCGCGCTATTTGAGCATGTTTACCTCATCCAAAGAGCGCAAGAACTTGGACACGAAATATGGTGTTCGAAAGCTAGTCGGTGGAATGAAGATCGGTGATTCGGATATCGTATTTGGCGAAGATCAGATATATGTAGGCGATAAGAGCTATGAGAACACACCGGGATTGCTTGAATTTTTATTCAAAAAGTTTCCCGATCCCTCGATTGTGAATAAAAGCGACAAATTAAATTATATCAGAATCGTGAAGAAAACGAATGCATATCGGAAATATTACAAAGCCGAAGAAAGTCCTCATCATGATAGGGAAAAAAGTTCAACGTATAGAGATTTCATTGCCCCATACATCGACCCGCCGGCGGAAAAACCCCGAGGAAGATTTGGTAAAGGTTTATTACCCACCCACATTTTTATTTCATTCGTTTTTTAATTATACTTTGATTTATTCTTCATTATCAATTTTGCATAAGAATGTTTCATCCAATTATGAAAATATATTTATTCAAAAAACTGTTATTTATGATTCAATAAAAATTTAATCAATAGTTTACATTCATTCTTAATATACGCAGGTATCATTTCAGCTCAACTCGAACACACTCCGTATTCTAAACCCTCGGATTTCAGCTACATTTCTTTTTTTTTGTAATGTAAAAATTTGAACACAGATTTTTTTACCAATTATTAGAGTGAACGTATATGAAGTATGAATATTTACAAACTTTTAGTTTCATCTAATCCAATGTAGATTGAAGTTGATCAGTCCCGAATGAATTGAAAAATTAATCTATATTTCATTGACAAACAGTATCATCTAGCCGAGTTCAGCTATCAGGAGTGCGTTCCGAATAGATTTTTACGTCTGGGTAAGGTAATGACGTCATGCTCGGCGACTAAGAGGTATTGCGAACGACTCGAGTTACTATGGGCGACGTTCGTTAGTTTGTCAACAGCATCACGTTATAAATACCTAACTTAGCAAGTTCTGTTTTCATTGCATCGTTGGTTTATTTCCATGTACAATTAACTATGGATAGACGAGCGTTGGGAATGGTCTGCATGGCAGCATGGAATGTATTACAGGAAGTAGTTTTCGATGACGGTGAATCGAGTGATGTGGATGATGATGATCCAATTCAAGCACATCTTGACAACTTAAGATGGAATGTCAACATTGTACGCAATGTCCCGAGCAGAGTGCGTGATTTCCTCGAGATAACGGTTGCAAACTCAAATGCCAAAGAATTTCAAAGCCACTTTAGATTAACAAGAGGTGTTTTTAATTGGCTGCTTAAGCACGTAGGGCCAAGACTGCGTAGTATACGTTTAAGTGGTAGGCAAACCGTCGATGCTGAAAAGCAGTTATTATCAGTTATATGGCTTCTAGCAACTCCTGACAGTTACAGGTAAATCTATTAAAGCCACAGTCACTTGTAGCAAATTTGACTTACTGTGTTACCTCCTAGGTAACACTACTTGGGCGCTCGTATGCAGGCCATACACCATTACACAACAACATACCACATACACTCACCCACGCTTCGGGGTTCCCTTGGATACTTGACCACGGGCCGTCATGTGTCTCGAGGATGAGTTTATGATTTATTATTTATGATTTATTATTTATGATTTATTTATGAATAATAATTTTTATTCCTCGTGCATGGCATTGCTTTTTACAGACTTTGTTCCTTATGATTTATTTATATATTTATGATTTGCTCTGTTTTTCAGTCTGAGTTAAGAACGAGACTGATTCTACTCTGTACACAATGGGCATAGCAAGTCTAGCTACTGGTTACTAATTCAATTAAATTTGCAATTCTCAGGTCTATCGGAAATCGTTTTGGTATAGGTAAATCGACGCTATTTTCCTGTTTCGTACGGGTAATTAGAGTGTTATGTGAAATTGCTTCCACAATCATTGTATGGCCTGATGCTGTAAGAAGACAGGAGATTGCAGCACAATTTTTCAGAATAGCTGGATTGCGAGGAGTAGTCAGCGCTATCGACGGAACATATATTAAAATCAAAGCACCGCAAGAAAACCCTCGAGCTTATATAAATAGGAAATGCTTCTCAGCAATAAAATTACAAGCTACCTGTGATCACTTGCTTCAATTCACAGACTGCTTTACTGGATATCCGAGCTCAGTAAGCGATATAAGAATATTCAGAAACTCAGATATACATCGAGAAATTATGGCACGTCCGGAAGACCACTTTAATCGTAACCAATACATAATTGGTGATAAGGCTTACCCGATATATAATTGGTGCATTCCGCCATACATTGAGCGAGGAAACTTAGATCGCCGTAAAACTAACTTTAACACGAATCATGCAAAGACAAGGCAAGTCATTGAAAGATCTTTTGCGCTGCTCTTTGGAAGGTTCAGACGATTACGAGACTTGGATATGAATCGCACAGATCTAATCCCAGCTACAATTATTGCAGCCTGTGTGCTACATAATTTATGTCTGAGACAAGAAGATAATTTGATTGATTTTTATGTACGCGAAGGTCAAGATGAAGTTCTAGGTGACTTTGATGATATTCGAATGCTGAACCATGTTGGGAGAAACTATCTGCGAGATGAAGGTGTAGCATTGCGAGAACAACTTGCGCGAAATATGTAAATCAAGATTAATAATAATTAATTAATAATACATTTAACATATATCTTGCATTTAATGATTTTAGAAAGAGGATATTGAAACAGTGACTATAACATTATAACATTTTCAATTACATTTTTTATTATTTTTTTTTTTTTATTGCATTTTTTCAAGAAACTTTGCCATAGTATGTCTGAAGGTGTCTATAGCAAGAGCTTTCAATCGCACATCTTCGAGATGCCTGCGCTCTCTGGCTAATTCCGCTTCATTTATTTTTTTTTCAAAAGCACTAAGTTGTTGCTGCAATTTAGTTTTTTTTTTGCCTGCTATCTGTTGTGCACTTCTCGGGGGTCACCTTGTCCTCATTATCGTCCAACAAATTGCATGGACTATCTAAATTGATTGAACTGCTTGAACTTGCAATATGGGTTAGCCTAATTTTACGTTTCATACTACTTGATGCCAAAGCAATTGGCTTTACGCTAGGGTCATTTCCAAATAACTCATCCATTGTATCAAAATATTCAAATTGAATAGCTTTTGCACCGGTACTTTTAACGCTCATGTTGTCCTTTTTTTCGTTGTACCTTCCTTTTAGGTACTTCCATTTGTTCATACATTGATCAGCAGAAAAACCACCAATATCTTTTGCTACAAGTCCCCACACCTTGTCATTCTTCATTGTTGTTGATTCAAATAAGTGGAGGTATGTCTGGTACAAACCAATAAGCTTAATAATTTGCTGATGGTTCCACGTTGCTCTGTCTGCTGGTTGTCTTGCATTTGTCTGTCTCAGTGGAATGGACACACCAGAGACAGTGGATTCAGCTACGGGATCAGTGGGTTCAGGTAGGGGATCAGTGGATTTGGAATCAGTAATTTCGGTTATTGGATCGGTTGAATCAATTACAGGATCAGCGGTAACGGGATCAGGGACACACAGGTTCAAATTAAACATCTTGTTACACGATTCACAGTCTATGTAAGCTGATGATCGATCTTTATAAACAACAACAAAATTGTACATTACAAATTATACTAAAAAGTCAAGTTGTTATATACTTTTCAGGGTGGACGGACCATTTTAGGCATGTATTCTTTTTGAAAATCTAAGACTAAATTTCCTTTACCAAAGAGTGTAGATCGAGCATTGCTCACAGCAAATCAAAACTATGCAAAAATATGCATAGTTAATAATCACTATGGTCTGGAGACATGTAGACATTAATAAACATTCACTGTAGAATATACATAGATTTAACAATAATTATTCGCCTGAATGGGTATCGACATCTATAATAGAAATGGTATAATAAATAAATAAATAAATAAATTACACAATTACCCACCTTTCAAGGATTGAATTAGAATGAGCCCATTTTCATTTGTGATAACAGATGAATTATTGTCTAAGATTAATTCGTATTGCTCTGTGTTTAATTCCGCTGCATCAGATTCCATTTTTTTCACTCTTAACAACAAAATTGAACTAGACGCTAACCTCAAACTTCACCTACGCAAATTGATTCTTGAGTTGTATTTGACAATTGACGCTTTCGCAAGTCGGGCGAAATTATTTCATCCAGACGTTTTACCCCGGCGGTACGCCCAACCATTCCGAACGGTTTGGGTAACAAAATTGTCGCCCAGATGTCGCCCAGGCGTTTATTCGGAACGCACTCCAGCTAGCGTTGAGCGTCATTCAATTCTTTAAGCGTCATTCAAATTTTCTTCGCGTCGCGTCGTTTGAAGAAAACACAGAATATAATGAAAATAGCGTCACAGAATAATTCTAAACTCTCACGATGAGCAAAGATAATGATATACTCATCAATTTTGTACAACTTCACCCTTGCTTATACGACAAGCGTGACGCGCAATTTAAAAATGTTAATGTAAAGCAATCATTGTGGTTTCAAGCGTCAACGATGGTCAAAGAAATATACGGCCTGTATACCGAGAGGAAATCTAGAAAGTATACAGTGACTGCGCACGCGCGAGTTTCGTCGTCCGCTGAGGCAGGCTGGCCACCCCGAGTTTCAGCTGTCAAAATTTGTTTTTGACGGCGATGTAATTGATACGAATTTTTGAGGTTAAGGTCTCAATTAATTGCGGTAGTGATTCAGAAAGGCTTGGAAAGCTTTTATTGTCGAGATTAGAACTTGATGTTCTGAAAGAACTGTCGAAATTTATTCCGAACAGCTGATTGTTAGCTTCGATTCGATGTATCGGATCATTTTTAGAGGAATTGTTTATCCGATTAAACTGGAAACTAGTGGTCTAAATGATGGGTGCTTGGAAAAAACGAAGCAGGTAGGTGGAAACAGTTTATTCAATCATGATAGTTCAATACAGTAGAAATAATCCAAATTCTTTTGATTAACAGGAAATGTTGGTGAATAAATGCTGTTTGGTCAGAAAATTCAAGAATGAGTCTACAACAGCCAAATGATTGCATCTCTGCCTTTTATTGACATCGCCCATTTAATTTCATCCCAAGTGCAGAGATCATCGCCACTTTTGTCGGTTGACCGAAGAAATTGTTATAATTTCTTTCAATTTTAAATATTTTTCATGCAACATTTCTCTTAAATATCTTTCTCGACAGAAAGGAACATTAATTTTACGAGTTCTAGAATAGAAAAACATGAAACCAATTGTTTAAGAAGTTTGAATATTTGATCATCTGTGATTGAATTGTGATTTTTTTCTTTCACGAGTCTAGTTTAATTAAGTTTCCCTTGAATCTCCTCCTACCACGGCAGATTATTGTCAATCGTAAAAATTTTCTAATGATAAGCAGAATTCATTCTGTAAATCATCGACAGTGTTCGAGGTACTGAATAGAGAGGGCCCCATACTGAAATTAAAAATGTATCAACTTTCGGTTGATTGAAATTATTTCTGAACAAGCGATTATTTGGAATGCAACGTGTATTAAAAAAAAAAATGCATTTGTAGCCCTTGACGAGGTTTGCCTAAGTATTTTCAAGAAGACACAAGTACAGACACAGCGACAGCGATAACTGAGAAAGCTGGAACTAGCTAGCGGGGTGAAATTATAAACCAAAACTAACTTTAGAGATATTTTCAACTAAAAATGTTGAACATTCCTGGATTTTGATTGTATCAGTTCGGCTAGCAAAACCTATTGAACCAAATGACAAAAGTAACGAAGCCCAAGTTCAAAATAAAAATATTCATGTGTTCTAATAATTCCTTGACGCTGTGAAGTAGCACTAATGGCCGAATAACAAACTCATTATTATTGGCTTGAACAAAGTGAAATGGTCAAATATTCAAACATCCACGTCTGTACTGTGCGAGCTCTTCAATTTCGCCCCAGTCAATGATGTAAAGATGGAGGTGATGGTCCAACAAAATCACTTGAACTCCTGTTGCCTGACAGAACGACCACATCGAATAGTTGAAATGGTGGCACCGATCAAGAAAACATGGTCCTTGCTGACAGAACGTTTTGATTACCAGGTAACATACGATTTTCCTACTGCTGATCGAGCCTCCTAGAAAAACGAATTTTATCATTGAATGCATGGCAAAATGTTGTACCACTCAAAAATCACAGAATCAAAATTGTACTCACGAACCCCGATGACTTCTCCGAGGAGAAAACTTGAACGACGACGAATTCAGTCCCACTTCACTGTTTGATTGTTTCCTAGCTGAAAATAAAAGGTGTTCTTATCAGACCTGCTTCTGCTGATTTTGGATTCAACTAATTGAATGCATTGTACTTTGATGATGTAAACTACACTGTGATTAACTGTTATTCTTTTCCTCTTTTCATTCTTGGATTTTTGGGGCATCCTTCTTTGGTAATCAAACATCGTTCGCTGTACTACGGAGTTGCATTTAACAAAGCTGACGAAGGGTCTGTGAGAGTTTCAGTCAGGTACATCTGCTGTAAATTTACACTCCTTGTACTCGTAAATTTCATGGACAAGCCGTATCATTTTGTTGTGTTCCTTCCTATTAATTTTATTCGTTTATTCCATGTTCATCGACACTGATTATTGGCGTCCGGAGCACTGCACTGGGATGAGTCCACTCCGGAAGTATCTTCTGATCCGTTTCAACAATCCATTTATTTTTTACCTAATGTGAATAAAGAATATTTTTTCAATAAACGTTATTTTCACTCACCTGCCTCAGTTTGTCCAGACTGCCACCTAATAATGACCTTTCAGATTTGATTTTGGATTTCATCTTTCAACATATCACTTCAAGATGATTCTTGTAGTAGCGATTAATTGTTGTTTTCACATTAAATCTTTCATTGCACCCACTGAATAATCTTCCGATATGGACTACGTTATTAAAAACTGCTCGTCCGTGCTATTTTTTTTTTTTTTCGCTAATTATCGTCGAATTAAAATAAAAAGCAACATAACCTCGATTGACTACTTTACGCGCGAGAGTCGACAGCAGATCTCGCCTAATTTTCTTCAAGTTGGCACCCATGCCTCACAGGTTGAAATACCTCCGCGGGACGATCCTACCGACCAATGAAATCAAATTAATTTGGCGCGTGCGCAGTCACTGTATACTTTCTAGATTTCCTCTCGGTATTTCAGGTAATGTTGAGGTTATATTACCATTTTCAATAAATAATTATCGCAGTCATAATTATATGATGTTTGATCATTTGTAGCCGTTGAATTATTAAATCGGTGGACCTCGTTGTGGGATGCATTCGTACGCGAGGATAAGCGCATGAATGCGTATATTCCGTCAGGATCAGGAGATGTTACTCAAAAAGACGAATGGCCGTACTACCGGGAGATGATTTTATTAAAGAATTGCATCAAACATAGACCGTAATTATATTCCACAACGTATTACCTTGAATGCGAAATATTATATTCACCCGAGTTTTAAGAATTGTAAAACATCAATTCACGCGGAAGTCAGTTCCTTTTTTTTAAAACAAATTATTTTCAACCCTTCAACCTTTGCCGTAGAACACATGGCAAATAAAAATATCACCACCTTTTTTCACCTTTAAAATCCTCAAACATTTATATTACATTTTTTAGTTTTGAATCATTTACCGCTATCATGCAATATTGTAAAGAGGTGAATTACACCACCTTTATATTTCAAATCGAATTATGATTGTAATCTTAAACAGATTCTCTGATGGATTATGGTAAACGGTAGATTTATTTCATAATCTTTATATCTTTGTACGGTCTACTAGGTTATTTAATTGTAAATTATCCATTAAATCCCATTTGACGTAAACGTGTCGGTCGTATTGTGTATTTTTGAATTTAATAATACAAAATTAATCATGAATTAATAGTGAAACGAATTTTTAACAGAACTGTTGGATCACTGCGCAAAAGACTGAGCAATAGCCCCATCAATGACGAATCGTACTCGTCGAAAATGGATCGAACGGACCATCAAGAAATGGAAGCTTCATCAATCGATGAATCGATCAGCGATACTGAGGATAACGATATTGTTGATATTGGGTTCAATCATATAGTAGAAATTGATTAAATCATTGTTTAAATCTTTAATTACGTAATTATTAATAAGTGAATTTAAATGTCGAATTTCAACGTTCAATCGAAACTTACTAACATTATGTTCATGTGTGATTGATACAGCTAAGTAAATGATGACGATGATGATAACACCGATGTGGATAATCTACATCTTTTATTATTTCAGGTGATAGACCATTAACGTCCACTTCTAAACAAGCTGTTGTCCCTGCCCCGGACGAATTCGCAATTGAAAAAACAAAAAAAAATCAATGCAACAGAATACTAAAGGAGACCGAGGACGCATTCTCATCGACAATGTAGTCCGGGAGCCAGTGAATATTTTTGGTACTTATTTTCGCACGCAGCAAACAAGGTTTTTTCGGTTCAATTAATGATGTTGATCAAAAAATCTAATAGGCATTTCATTCAGTTCCGATGGATTCAGCGTGGGGGGGCGTTTGAAAAAGTGACAAAAACGTAAGTGCGTTGAACTTATTTTCGCAAGAACGTAACTTATGGTACCAATGAAGGTGATCATGAAACTTAGTTAAAGGGCAGTCTGGCTGATTTCTGGAGATGGAAACTTAGTCTGGCACCCGAAAAACGGTAAAAAAAAAAAAACTCACGTCACTTGTTTTCGCATTTTTGAAAATTTGTCACATGGTTAAATGCGTTGTACAATTATCAAAAAACGCAGTCTGGCTATGATTCGAGGTCACCTAAGCCTTGCCAGACTCACCCGAAGATGCGTAACCTGGTAACTTATAGGCGATCGTTGTACTAACGTTTGTGCTTACTGCTTATACAATGAGCACAGTCTCAATTTCGCACGAATACCATTTTGCACAGAATAGTTTACAATGTAACGCGAATAGAAACAAAAGACACTCTGGCTGCACCGTCGAAATACAGTTCGACCGTTATTCTCGGCGTGTAAGGACGCTAAGTATTCCTACGGACGGAATGGCTTCGCCGCCTGTATTTTGTGCATTTTGTAAAAATGTCAAGCCTCCTTTAACTCGGTTCACAGCAGCTACGCTGGAAAAATGTGAAGTGATTTTGAAAATCCGCAAACATCATAAATTAAAGTATGAAGCAGTGAATTTGCCAACTTCTTTGAAAGATCAAACGGGCTACCACGTCAAGTGTTACAGAAGTTTCACTAGTCTCATGAAAAAGTACTATCCATCTGAGCCTTCTGAGGAATCATCTTCGGCGGATACATCGTCAAAAAAACCATCAAAATTCACACTTTATCGGTAAGGATTATAATACTGTTCATTAAGGTGCTTCCTTACGCAATTCCACCAGACCTGAAAACATTGGGAAAAAGGTGTTATTAAACGGAATATCTCTTCCTGGGCACCGAAATCAATGAAACAAACTCTGTAGCGCAATTTTATGCGCGATTGCGAACACGTACAGCCAAAAAAATGGTTTTTTTTTTAAGCGAAAATAGAGGAGATATTTATGTAAAACGGCTTTGAAAACGTTTTATGATATAACGTATGCATCGACCAGTCGAGGTGATCATTTCAAACTGAATACCCGAAATTTCGACGGCTCAACCCTTCCACCCTGCAAGAGTGAGTTGAAGCAGCAAATTTTGAGGGCTTCTTACATTGCCAACATTTGGAGAAATTCATATAAAAAATATCCAACGCCACTTATGCCGACGAGTAATGGATGGGAAGAGGTCGACGGAAAATACACGTTTCTTTGGTTCGATGGGGACCAAGTACCAACTTTCGTGAATGATGTCGTTATTCAACCGGCGAACGAAACAGGTAAGCAGTTCGATTTTTATTTCCATTCAAGTCAATAAGTGTAGAATTTTTTTTTCATGTAGATGATGAGGAAGCTGATGTTGAACGACGCGGAAATCATTCTGACGAAGATAACGACGCTAGTGAAGAAGACGAAGAAGAAGCGGACGCGGAATAAGATACAAAAACAAAAAATTTATTCACTTTTTATTGTAATGCATGTCGAAATGTATCGGTATTATATTAAAACAAAAATTAATGGTCATTAGAAGAAATCATTCCTTTTCACATTTTCACAATATTCTGATATAAATATATAACGATTAATTCGATCAATTCATGGTATGATAATATGCTACATGGCATTGCTTGCGTGAGAATACATGCACACGCTCATTCTGAAGATGTCGATTAGTAAGAGAGAATTAAAAATAGCGAATTATAGAACGCGAGTCGTCCTTGTATCGTCGGAGATGACGTTTAGAACGCTCGAAAACTCGCAACTTCAGAGTCTGGCGAGGCTTTGGTCATTTAGAATATGAGCCAGACTGTCTTTTACATTCGCGTTAGAGTTTAAACTGTCATGTGGGAAAAAATGTATTCGTGCGAAATTAAGACTGTACTTATAGTATGGGCGCAAACGTTAGTATAACGATTGCCTGTAAGTTCCCAGGTTACGCATCTTCCGGTCAGTCTGGCAAGGCTTAGGTGACCTCGAATCATAGCCAGACTGCGTTTTTCGATAATTGTACAACGCATTTAACCGTGTGACAAATTTTCAAAAATGCGAAAATAAGTTACACAAGCTTTTTTTTTCAACGATTTTCGAATGTCTGCCAGACTCATTTTCCAACTCCGGAAACCAGCCAGACTGCTTTTTTACTGAGTTTTGTTATGATGTCAACTAGTACAACGAGTTTCGTCTATGCGAAAATAAGTTCCGGGCGTTGAAAAAAAATTCCCGATTTTTGGAAATGAAAAAAACCCTGCCAGACTGACTTTCCAACTCCTGAAACCAGCCAGACTGCATTTTAATGAAGTTTTAGGGTACTAGAAATCGATACAACAAGTTTCAGCCTTGCGAAAATAAGTGACATGAGTTTGTAAATTTCACTCATCGATTCCATCGGAAATCAATAGCCAGACTGTCGATTTATTGAAAAACATCATCAAAAGACAAGAAACTACTATAAATAGATCGTGCGAAAATAAGTGACAAAAAAAGTTCACTGGCTCCCGGACTAATGGGTCTCTTACGAAATTTCAGAGAGACGAAGAAAGATACACCGCGCGGAGGACCAGATGCTTTTACGCTGGCTATAGGGAAGGGAATGGGGCGGGTCCCTGTTCAGAACAGGACGCTATGCCTGATCGAAATACTCCAAGTTATTGACAAATACGAGGCGCATTAATTTTCAATAATATACTGAAAGTATTCGCTCACGTTAGAAGTTATCCCATGCCAATGTGATGATTTTTATTTTCTTCAATTTCATTGAATATTGTTCAAAAACATTGAAAATATAATATGTTTTTACATGTTTGTGTAACCCATGATACAACATTTTGAAGGTAGGGGAGTGGCCATTTTCTTCCACACAGCAGCATTCTCGTAGACTAATGTATGAGAATTTTTAATTTTTAGGCCCATAATTAGTCCTACAGTAAAATAATGACTGGTAAGACCGCAAATAATGACTTAACGACCACCCTAGTATACATGCATACCTACTTATCCATAAAATGTCGTTCGGATATTCGCCAAACGAATTTTCATAACACGGGCATGAAATGAGCCTTCTTTCATGCTTTTCGAGCGTGGAGGAATCACGTGTTTCGATCGTGAGTCACAAATTTCCATCATCTCCCGCTGAGGCGGAAGGGAAGATGCTTTTCCCCTCAGCCGGGAGAGAATGTACATTCTCTCCTGCCCCGGCGCTATTCCCAATCCGATCGACGCGCATCAAAGAAGGCCCATTTCGTGCCCTTATTATAAAAAATACAGTATGCAACTAAGGGGGATGGCCACCCCCCCCCCCCCCCCCCCCCAGTTGCACAATATACTATTTTATACCGCTTATCCCCCTATGGCCTACAAGAAACCACAAAGGCATCTCAAACTGTGATTTGACGCGGTGAACGATAGCGCTGTGATACGTATCTCGGTTTGAGAACTTGTAAAAGTTGATGATTCTCGGTTACTCAAATTTGAACAATATTCGTTATATTCAATGCAGAACCCGCTGAGCTAAACTCAATAATTATTTGACCGCCTTCAATTACAGATACGAATTATGTATGTTTGATTCCATGGTGGGATTCCTTACATTATTTGCAGGAACCCTTCCGAGGAATCCATAATTTGATTTGCAAAATGATTAAAACTGCACTTAAGGGTATTTGCGTATTCGCATGCGCAAGACTAGGATGCTGCGATGATAGATTCTGAAAATGTTTATTTTTCAACAGAAACATCATCGTGATGGTCATCGAAAATGAGGATTCATTGAATACAGATTGTGGATGATACGGAAGAATCTGTCTACATGGGAATAGAAATGAAGATAAAAAATATTAACGATAATAGTTCAAAACATTAAATAAAAAAATTATTGCAAAGCAGTTGATATTGAAATTATATACTTACTCAAAATCCTTACCTGGAGAATAGCTAAAGGCAGAGGTTTCGTGCCTGCGAAATTCATTTTATCAGTTCAACATTGAATTTAGACACATGCCGGAAGGATAGACGAATAACTTTCAGGCACAGTTTTCATCATAAAATATCACATGCATGCATATACTATGATCACAAGATCGACCCGACTTACACAAACTCACAGAAATTATTAATAATGTTGATAAAATTTCATTGACATCCGAAGCATTGCGGCTGATATCATTACTTCGAATAATTTTCATTGATTTCATTGATTTCGTTAGCGTACTAATATTCAAACTTTGGAATATCTGTTCATCAGTGACACTAGTTACTTCTGTCGAAATATAACCAGTCAACAAGCACTGAGCGAAATCATGTTCACCCAATAATAATTCATATGTTGATATGTAAACGTTTTCTCATGAAAAGTCAGCATGCATTCACTGTTGCGCATGTACTACGTATTTATTCAATATCGATTTGAGAATAATCCATAAGTTACATTCTTACTTATTTTGAAAGTGAGAGAGTCCATAATTCGAAGTTGAAGGGTGGACGCCACAAAATATTCACTTACAGAATATTAAATTCTATTTCATCCAATGATTTCATTCTATCTAAAGGTGTAATAGAATAAAATTGTAGACATTTTGAGAATAAAAATATTCAAGAAAATGAAACGGAGTTGTACTACCTATTTGAATGATGAAAATGGAATTTCAGGGAGACGGGAATGAAGAATCATCAATGTCGTCAATTCTCAGACTATAAAGAATAATCAATTACAACCCTGGCAATTGCAGATACTCGGAAGACACGCAAATGCATGTGAAGATAATTTGAACAAATCGTCGATGATAGTGCAATACCGCGTAACTAAAATTTGCAATACCGCGTAAGTACAAAAATAGCAAAAATGAGATTTGGTATGCATTTGATGTAAAAATTGAAAATACATAATATGAATACCAAATCTCATTTCTGCTATTTCTGTACTTACGCGGTTTCGGAATATGTAGTTACGCGGCATTGCACCATCACCGACGAAATACACTTCTTCGTATAGCTATGTTCAAGTCGAAAACGCTGGACGAAAATCATACGGCTGAGAATCACTGTCGGGGAACGTGTAGCTATATTGCTATTGCGCGTGCGCCCGTTTTACGGTACGGTACGGTACGGTACGGTACGGTACGGTACGGTACGAGACGGTTGATTGTGGACTGGCCATAACAATTTTTTTTCATTAAAAATATTAATTTTCAAGTATATTTCATGCATTTTGGTATTAATATTACACACAATAAATCGATACAAGTCAATTTTATTAATAAAAAGGCGAGTTATTATTCGATGAATTGAAGTTGGCATTCGAGTCAAACGAGCGACTTTTGGAATTTACTTTTCATCGTTTTAAATATTGTTAGGGCAATCATCACCAAGTCACTTGAGTTTCGTATCTTATGTGAGTTGAGGTTACCCATAAGATAGGAATCGCATTTTTAGAGTCATCCGTTCAAATTTTTGCATTAAAGGCTGTTCCCACTAGAAAGGAGTGCCCCAACCTTCTTAAGAAATCAAGAAAAGAAATTATTTATAGCTATAAGAAAGCCATATAACAAGATTTCGATACAAACGATCAGTCGATGGATTAATGTAGTTTTAGTGAAGGCTGGAATAGATACTAAGATATCTTCAGCATATAGCATTCGACATGCTTCTACGTCAGCAGCCCTGGGCAAGGGTGTTTTAAGCGAACAGCTGGTTGGTCGAAAAAAATCCCTTATGTTTTTGAAGTTCTACAATCGTCCAATTGTAACAAGTACAAAGTCATTTGCCTTATCTGTACTAACCAAAGAATGAAGTTTTTATATGTAAAAAAAAAAAAACACGAAGAAAGTAATAAAAGAAATTGCTTCTCTAAACTACTGCATATGTAATCTCGAAGAGCGACATTCGAAATATAATAAATCGATCAAACGAACTTACTTGTACGTGTAGTTCGATCGAGGTTATATGAGAATGTCGCTCGAGGTGATTACGTCCCACCCTTATATTAGTTTGTACCCGATTTACATGTCCCAAGCAGGAAAATTTCTTAAATCCAAGCTTTTAAATATGAGAAAAGATGGCGCAGGGGCAAAAAGGAACGGCCGCGCCATCTATTAGTTTTTTTTTTTTCAGGACTCTAAAACGTGTGTATTTCCGTGGCAGGAAAAGCATGCTGCATATGTAATCATCTCGAGCGACATTCTCATATAACATCGATCGAACTTCACGTACAAGTAAGTTCGTTTGATCGATTTATTCGTACCACGGAGGCATCTCCTATGAATAATTGAGGACCAAAAATTTCAAGATTGATCAAGCGGTGGTCCTGATTCTCCACGAAAACCGAGTCATTTTGTATTTTCTTATCTTCAGCGTAGCCACTATTGGACTGAAAGTAATACATGATGTAAAATAGCGTGATGAGTGTCAGACCTTCCTCAAAAATAATAATTTTTCTGGATTTTATCAGAGTCCTGAAAGTCGAAAAAAAAAACCAATTTCTTTTCGGAAATTTCAACTCGTCCAAAGGTGTACATACCGGCTCAAGGGATGGCGAATGTTATGAAATTTTGTTACGCGTACTCATAATACGCACCTACCCCCAGGAAGGAGAAGGTGAAACAACAATAATATATTGTGTATCAAGGGCAAAACAGCGCCCTCGCCCGTGGTGCACACTATATTTTTTATAACACATGCATCGATTTCGCGATCTTTTGACGCATTATCTCCATTATTGATTCTTCTTGAAAATATTGAAAGATATTTTCGCGGGCGTTTTCAATTTTTTTTTTTTTTTCTGCCCGCTCGTCCGAAAACGGTCACTTTAGTCCCGCTTGATAGGTAAAAAAAAAACGCGAAAATCGTGCATGTGTTACAACAAAAAATATTCGATCAAAATTGAATGAGGATACAAGTGAATAATATTTTTATTCATGCCGTGTCGAGCCGGAATGTTTGGTGGAGCGCGTGCAGGTTGCTGCAAAATATCCTCGCGTAGCCTTTGCGGAATATGCTCGCGGATGTTGTGGATTTGCTCTAACGCTTCTGTGAATTACAGTACAATGATAATTATATCAGTATCTTTTAAACAGCTAACCATTACTTGAATGATATTCTTGATACTAACCAGATAAAGCCACCATGCTGCCGCTGGGTTGATCGACACAAAGTCCCTCCAACCCAGTCTCGATGCGCCTTAGCGGCGGAGATGTTGGTGGTGCAGGTTGTTCTAACTCCATGTCGAACATCTGAGAAATAAATAATGCATATCTGAGTTCTGCACAATTGCATGAGAAAATTCAATGCTGACCATCAAGAACTTACAGTACCGAGAGAATCTAGTGACTCACGCCTGTTCGTGTTCGAATCCATCTTGATACTGGTTAATGTGCTTGATTCTTCTTAATTTTTTGTTCACTTAGATATCTGTATATAAGACATACTTGTATTACGGTCCCAAAGTCTGAGGTATTATAAACTGTAACAGCGATTCCCGCGAGCTCGGGTGTTACCCGCGGCAACTACGACCTATTATCAAATCCCCCTGCGGGGGGGTGCAGGGGGCGAAGCCCCCGCCAGGGGGGTTGTGGGGGGGGGGGCGGAGCCCCCCCACGATATATCAAAACAAATCAAAAATGCATAATTGAATACAACAACAATATTTATAAAGTTTAATTTCTGGTTAAGAAGTAAATTTCTATAATGGCGTTGACGCGCGCATATTCGGTGTATACTTATTCACCTCCGTTCTAGCATATATGCTTTGTTTTCGGGTGGCAAATACAAGGTCGCTAAGCAGCTTGAACATTTATTATCAACAATCAACAATTGAACTCAAGCAAAACTCGACTCTGTGATAACGCTGACTAACAAATGGAATTACGGCCGTAGCCTATACGAATGGATCGCGTTACCGGTTCAACAATCCGGGACTGAGGCATTTTGCGCACGCAAACCCGTGCGCAAAGTCGAATTTTGCGCACGCTGTTAGGAAAAATAATATTCAAGACTCTAAATTTGCAATACTAAATTTACTGATTAAAAAGAGGTACGCTTGACTATGTCACAGACTTGGGGCTTCGCCTTCTCCACTTCAACCAGCTGGAGATACAGCTGTTCAGTCTGATTTCGAGCTCTGCACTCTAGTCTTTGACAGCTGATCGCTCGACAGTTGGGAGGGGAAGGGGATCGGGACTCGGTACCTTGGCGCAAGAGTTGTCTGACTCGCAAGCAGACGACTGCGACGCGTGACGTCAGAGGACTCGGGCAGTATGGCGTCGACTCTAGAATTACGAATCCTGCGCAGCGGCTGCGAAAGCGGCTCGCGGTCGCGCAGAATCGACAGCCACAAAGAACAACAACATGTTCAAACACGCCGGGACTCAACGGCCATGCGGTACGGTTTTATGCTCGGGACTAGGGGCGGTACTGGGGAACGAAGAGTTTTTCGGTACTATGACTCGAGACTTTAGGGGACTTTTAGGCACTCGGGAGGAAGATTCGGGGTTAGATTACACGGTTTGACTCGGATAGATCCTACCTGACACCAGCGATAGCTCGGCCTCGTGGTCGGCCAAGTCCAGGGATGAGCAGGGGTCGTCTAATATCCAAATCGGTCGAGTAGTAATTTCCAAAATCCAAATCAATGTCCAAAGGTAAATCGCAGGGGGTCACAATAGCACAACTAATGCACCGGTAAACTCTCCACACAACAAAACTCTTTCGATTCACTGGTAGGACGCATGTGATTTTCTCAACGGCAGTAAGACAATGAGTGACTCTTCGTTTCCGGGCTGCTAATTACCTACCGTCGATGTTCGTCCTGTGAGCGCTAGCCGTCATCGATAGCCCAATCTGGTGATCTACGATCGATATGGCCGCGCTAGGACGAAGGCGGCAGATATTCAAATTAGCTTCCTGACTTTAACTCATAGGGCCTACATACGCTCGTTTAGGCTGGTACGGAGGAGGTCCAAACGTTTGCCACGTTACAAAACATAAGACGATTTACGACAAAGGATTACCGGCTTGACGACGAGTTGATCTCTGAGAACAATCCGTTCAATAAACTGACGAAGTCCAAAGTCAACACCAAATACCTGTTCATGATATACCTTCGCTATGAACCTACTATGAGGATAGTGATTAATAGAGAAGGCAAGCCATGCTATTTTCCGTACAAAAATTCGGAGTAAGTAGTACGTGATGTGCCGGTTTTAAAGAAGTAGTCAGAATGAAAATCATCATTTTTCCATGAGTAATCAGGGTGAATAGATGTATAACATGAATAAATCCGGTTACTCCATTCTGTTCCGGAAGTCGGGGCGTGATCATGATTTTTTCTACCATTCAATCAATCCCAAAGACTATTTCCGTGAAATAAAATTTTGAGCAATGCCCACCCCTCAGGTGATATAAAAATCTAACGATTTCACCCCCGTTTTAGGGTGGGATCCGGAGGTCGTTGGCGTTGGATTAATACGGAGGAGAGCATCGCTCCGTCTCCCTTGGCCAACGTTGTTCTGGCCGCCTACACCACTGCTCAGGCTCGTCTCAAGCTGTACAGCTATCTCGAGAGGCACGGGCGCCGGGTGTTGTATTACGATACGGACTCTGTTATTTACGTGCAGAGAAGCGGAGAGTGGGAACCGACTACGGGTAACTTTTTGGGCGATCTGACGGACGAGCTTACGGAATACAGCGATGATAGCTACATAAAAGCCTGCGTTTCCGGTGGTCCGAAATTTTACGCGTTCTTGGTACAAAAGGGGGATGGGGAGGTGGCAGAGGTTCGCAAAGTTAAGGGGGTCACTCTAAATTATCAGACTCGAATGAGGATAAATTTTAACTCGATGCGGGGCATAGTGGTTGAGGCTGGCGAACCTATTCGCGTGGAGCGACGAGCTATACAGCGTATAGCGCTGCACCGGGTGGTCACGCTCAGCGTAAACAAGATATGCCGTCCCGTTCAAACGAACAGACGTCTCTGCGACACCGACTTCGACACTCTTCCTTTCGGCTACAAATCGCACAGCTGATGCGTGACCGGAGTAAATTGTAACGTATTCAGCCTATAGGCGAATAGGCAGACTATACATCACATCAAATACACTAGTGCACATTGGTATTGTACTACGTGATACAATACCAGCTCACTTAAGCATCGGTGTGCTAGCATGAGGAGTATACCGGGTGTCCCATTTTGAAGTACCACCTGATTTATCTCGAAAAAGACTGCTCGGGTCGAAAATTGACTCGAGTGAAACTTCTAGGGTTCGAAGGGGGACGTTCGAAAAAAAAATTGTTTCCAGTCTCAAATCCAAAATGGCGGCGCTACGACGGCAGACATGTTTTTTTAAAATAGGAACATGACTTTTTTCTTCTATCAAAAAATTCATCACATCAAAACTAACAACTTTTGCATGACCGTTTTTCGGATTAAGTCCGTAATTTTTGAGTTACAACGCAATTTTTGACTATTTCAGCGCTATCCAGGATGTACCACGAGGAGGTCAAGTCTTAACATCCCATGTGTAAATGTATGTGTGTGTGATGTGTGCGTATGAGGGTGTGCGTATGTGTGTGTGTTCATGTGTGTGAAACACTCGGAAGGATCAGGTCTCTGCGGCTCGTCATTTCCGCAGTATTGTTGGACTTCAAACCCTCCTTGTAGTGTGTGTGTGTGTGTGTGTGTGTTCGTGCATTCTTGCATGCGCGCAAAACTTCGAACCCTTCTTAAAGGTGTTCAATATCCCACCATTCATGTTCAAACATGCCTGAGCTCTTCTCTCAAAACCGTTAACTGTTCTTGGTAGAACTTCTCTTGGGATCGCCCGGCAGGCTGCTCTGATTCGTTCCATCATATTCTCTCGCGTCGTAGGAATCAAGAAGCTGAGAGCATCTCGAGTATTAGCTGATACAGGTTGCCTTTGGCGCGTCACTAGCTGCTTCCGGCTGGCGACCCGTATCTCAGCCGTTGAGGCGGGTCGCAACCGCGCGCGCGCGCGTTCCCCTGAGCTTGTACGTAACGCGCGCACCCCCCCGCGAGGGCCCACCGCGGTTATGCCTTCGCGACAGGGATGTCACCTCAACACCGAGTATTTGTCGATAATATTATATATATATTTAATTGCAAATACGGCATACCTGTGAGTCGCGAGAATGGAGACGCGCTGGAAACATCCGTTGTCGGCCATCGTAGCCGGTCCTTCCGGTTGCGGAAAATCCAACTTTATGAAAAACTATCTGCAACACGCGAGTGACATGTGCGACACGGAGTTCGCGAGGATGATAGTCTGGCACTATGCCGAGTAGCAACCGTTGTACGGGGATGGCATAGAATATCGCGAGGGCTTGCCGCAGCCGGCCGACTACGACGCGGACACGCAACCCAAATTACTCGTCATCGACGATCTGATGCGCGAGTCGTCCAACGGTGTTGTCATCAATCTCTTCACTAAGGGTTGCCACCCCAAGAACATGATCGTGTTACTAATCACGCAGAATCTGTTTCACCAGGGACGCGGGCAAATGGATATCTCGCTGAACGCCAACTATATCGTTTTCTTCAAGAATCCGCGCGATCGCGCGCAGGTACATCACCTGGCTCGTCAGGTATACCCCAAGGACCCTCGCTTCCTGCAAGAGTCCTACAACGACGCCACAGCACGCCCCCACGGCTATCTGCTTCTGGATCTGAAACAATCCACCCCGGAGAACTGCCGGTTTCGCACCGATATATTCCCCTCGGATCCACACCACTACGGTTACGTGCCTCGCAGGGATATAAAGAGTGGTGGAGGGTCGCACGCAACGCCAGTCTTTCGTCTGTGATGAAACCTGGAGCTAGTCGAGGAGGAAGAAGAAGAGGTGCAGCAAACAGGTTCAGCTCTTCCAACGCTACGGCCTTGCACGTTATCTGTAAATTGGACCCCGCTCGGAGACAGGCTCTGCTACGCACTACCGACGACACTGGTGAAAAACATTTGCGAGTGCGCTTCGAACACTTTCAGGGTTAACGTGAGCCTGAGCGCTGATCAGAAGAAACGTTTGAGCAAGCACAGAAAAACTTTACGTCGCTTGGCCTGCGACACAGGTTGCTGGAGAAGCAAGAAACGTTTTGTTGAAATCGGGATCCTGAGATCTTTCATACAACTACAATTTATTGAAGGTTCGTTGTCGAATTAAGAGTTAGAACTCAGTCGTACAAAAGTGATGAAGTTTTATTATTATATGAAGAGTTTTACGAAGGCTTTGCTACGTCTAGCAGAGATCTGGCACAACCTGACCTAATATTTCGGTCTTGATGTTCTGACTGCCGTTGCGACTGTGTCATGCTCATTTAATACATTAAGTATGCCACCGATAAGCTGAATTGGTGCATTCCTATGTATTGCTGGTCTTTGTTATCGTTGCGACACCTCTAGGAATTCGCATTACAACAGTTTGCTGGTTCAACGGGGTGGATTTATACCTTTGCTACTAGCTCCGATTATCGGCAGTCTGGTGGCCAGTCTGATCGGAGGGTGAAAAAAAAAAAAAAATTGAGACGATGGAACGAGCCAAGAAAATGGTTCTGATACCGCAGGAGACAGCCGAACGTATCCAGCAGCGTCGACCCGATGCGGATCCCGCCAGCAGGCTGGACGCAGAGATGCAGGCTATTCTCAACGACGGGGAGGAATTGGGGAGGGGAGGGGGGGGGGAGGGGAGGGGGGGGGGGAGGGGGGATTCTAGAAGGTTTCATGACGTCACGCCTATGTCACACTTAGTCGCCTACGGCAGCTTAGTCTTCCGTTGCGATTTACAGCCAAACCATCAACGCTACGTGATTTTTTTATAATAACAATTTTGTAAAGAATAATGAGATCTACAACTTTTGACTGAAATTTTTTTCTCTAAACTCGATAAATGAAAAGATTGCGTCAAAATCAGGCACTTTCAATTGTTGATAATTTTTTATCTCTCAAAACCCGCACCTCCGATACACCGAGTTTTTCAGAATATGTTCCTGGGTATCCAATGAAGCTGTAAAAAAATTGTCAACTCGGACATATTCAAGAATAGACCTTATGTACATTCCGACTGGACTACTAATCTTTTTCGCTATCAAAAGTAAATGACTCGATTGAGGTAATGTTGAAATGATAATGAATTTGTGTTGGCGGTGCTGTTGCTGGTTCTGTTGCTGGTACCCCTGCATTCTCTTTTCCTACTGCAGATGATGTTAAGGTCTTTGACAACAATCCATCAAAACTTATTTGCTTTCCGTTGTTTGTTTCATTTTTTGATTCGGAAGTGATTATAGAGGATGGATTCGAATTTATCACTTCTGTTATTTGATTTGACCTTTTGCGTTTATTTTGGACCGAATCCTCGATATATATAGCCCTCTGCGACACGATCAGACTTCAAGCCGCCCAACCGCTTGATAGCTAATAAATCTGCGCCAGCATCGGCAAGTATTGTTGCTGATGTTCGGCGAAATGTATGCCCGGTGTAAGCCTTTGCATTTGGCAGATTTAGGTATGCGGCGATTATAGATGGCATACTACCAAGTTTATTTTTACCAATGGGCTGATTTGTACATTTGCCCGACCGATAGTTTAGAAAGAAACGATTGATCGCTGTATCTTGTGGTCGTAGGTTCATGTACTTCTTTACAATGTTGTAAAATTCACCGTCAATAACAAAAGTCCTCGGCAAGTGAGTTTTTGTATTTGGTAGCGTGATATGGAGTATTGAGTTTCTGTCGATCACATTATTCATCATCAAGTGGCGTAATTCGCCCCCTTGACAGGCCCCATACACTCCGATGATCAAAGCAGCCTAAAAATAACATAATAAAAGTAGTTCCATATCACACTGATATTTGTCAATATAGCATGTATGTTCCAGGTTTTTTACCTTTATGGCCAAATATTTATCGTCTGGTGCCTCGTGCAGAAATTCCTCAACTCCCTCAGATGTCAAAATTTCAGATTTCTTACTTTGAAATCCAATGCTTTGTTTTTTCACAAAACGATACAGTTGGGTGTATTTGGTTATATCAATGCCTTGATTGTTATCGATTGTGGTCTTCAGCATGGAATGGATTGACCATACAGTCGAAGGTTTTAACTTTTTTGATAAATTTTAAAAATAGGCTAGCAACACAGGTTCGCTAAACGAAGTTGTGCCTTGTTGTTTTTGCCAGACTAAAAAGTTTTCATAAGCGTTTATATATTTTCCCTTTGATTTTTGGGGTAACGCAGTATCGATCATCCGTTTAGCTGTTGCCAAAATATGTGGCGGTACGAACTGATCGTCATTTGTCATCATCTTGTTTGTTTTATTTAGTCTACCTTGAACAAAAATTTTCACAGCACACGACACTATTCACGTATATCACCTTATATCACGTCGGTGCGTGGCAGAAGATTGAGGTTAAGTTTGATGGCTCTTGCCAGTTGACGATTCGTACCGTCCGATGGCGTTGTTTGTGGGTCACGTGACTGGGAGAAAAGACTTTGCGGGAAGAAAGACGAGGGAAGAAAGATTCCGCGGGAGGAAAGACTTCCCGGTCGGTAAAACCGCTCTTTGCTCCCTGAAAGCAGGTAGCAAAATCGGCCTTTCCGTTCATGTATGAAAAAAAGAACTCTATTGATCCGTAAGAATTCGAAAATCTTAATTGCACAACGCTACCTGGAGGGTTCTCAAGTGATGACCACAATACTGTAGACAACCCGATGAATGAGATTCCTTCTCAAGCGGAACAGGAAAAATAACTTTTGATTAGTTAACATAGCCCCTTTTCCAACTTTCAGGAAAATCAAATCGTGTCTCGTTATTTATAAATTTGCTGGATAAAGTATCAATAGAAGTGAAATGATAAAGTTTTTTACTCCCGTTAACTGTAAACATGCTCAATAAAAATTAAAAAATGAGGCACGATATATGTTAATCGATTGATATCATAGAGAAGTCGGTTCTTCAAATCAAGCTACCTCAGGAAGTGAAGCAGGCCATGATTGTGAATAATAGTAGATTGTATTTATTTCGCATCAGTACACCACACCGTTATCGCATCAGATTTTTTCAACTACACCTGGCCGTATAATTTCTACCGATATCCGAAATGGCAGACCGATGTAAGTATACCTTATCATCATTTTAGAAATATTGAATGAGTGACTTTCAATCCTTTGTTGAACTCCCCACATTTATAATCATTCTACACGAAACATTAATCTGAACGAAAAATCATCGTAGCACCAGAAATGATGTCGTACAACGAAATAAATTTTTTATTCGCAATATAACTTTCATAACATTAAAAAATATAGTGTCGCTTATTTTGTAAGACATAAATTTTGGCTAAATGAAAAAATTTTGATAAATCAAAGCTGAATATCACGTATTAAAAAAACATGGCTACGCAGATACCGTGTTGCTATGCCGATTGGTAATTTTTTTTTATGACAGTTTGCGATCAATAACCACCACTGATCTCTATGTTGACTTGATAGGCCTTTCAGAGGTTCATCCCATTTTCGAATCATGACAAAAAGTTGCGTTTTCGAGTCCCTGATTTTACATAAAAAATTAATCGATTTAAAAAATTCTGTCTTTATGCGAAAGATCTTTGAGATCGCCATGATCTTGAAAAATTGCGGAAAATTTAAAAAAATTGGAGGTGCGATTTTTTACCGAAACAAACTAAACCATTCATTGGTCATAAAAATCCCAGAGAGTCAGACCGATGACCCGTTGGTTTGACGTGAAATGCCTCATGCACAAGCGTTCACTAAATGTGGTATATAATATACGTATACATGTACACACACATGTAATCAACGATACATGCAATACGCAGCTAATGAGTTGTCAGTAGCGTTTAAAATTTGTGCGGAAAATTGTCAGGGTACCATAAACAATATGGCAAGGGGTTTCAAACATTCACCATGGCCGGGCCGCGTATCCCCTATTCAGTTAACATAGAAATCAGTGATAACCACTGATTAAACAGCTGATAGATTTTTCATGCAAGCACTCTCTCACTCACTTCATGCATTGGAAACAAATGAAGATCAAATGCTCAGTGAGTTGTCTTATAATCCAACGTATATGATATACGGAGTGTGCACACGTTTTCGCAGATCAATAAAAAAAATTCAGTATTATCATTTGTTGATGAATAACAATTTTGTACACATGATTCGTGATATAGATAAAGAGGAAGAAGAAATGATTCCCTATACATCGTCGCAGGACTTTGCAGAAATAAAACCATACGATTCTACTGTGTGAGTTTTCTTCTTTTTTTAAATCATCTGCAGAAATATTGCGTAAATTTTTAGTATTCAACAAAATTGAGTTGGACGTCATAGCATCTGCCTGCAGTAAATATTTTTAACAATACTTTTCTAATCATAATAATCGTGGACGCACATATAGCGAGATCGTCGGCTTCGTGGACGCAATGGAATGTACTAAAGTCGTGGGACAACAGGGTCATACTATATTTAAATTTTACATGAGCAACGGATTGGGTGACCGTGTACAAATTGTGGTGTAGAACAAACAGATTGCTCGAATTGAACCGCTTGTCCGGATTAATTATCTAAGTATTAAAACAAAGGTAGACACATTTTTATATGAAAATTATGTTACTTAAATCTCGAACACGACGAATATTGTTGTCACTTTCATTGTTGAATGATGTTTGCTGTTATCGAAAAATTTATATAGATTTCAAAAATATTTTGATATACGCATCAAATTGCGAATATCGGCAAAAGTCGAGAGGATATTCTAAACGGCGATTAAAAAAACGCATAATCAATAAATAATAAGAATCTGTTACAGATTGTTCATCTAGACGGAGCTTATTGTAAGCCTTGCCCGAACCGCAATTTTAATAATGGAACTGTCCCCTACGAACTTATAGTGCAATCAAACAGAGTTATTAACGTTTTAGGAAAACGCAACATTGAATCCCAAGAGAACATGAGTAATCCTGAATTGGTAGAAATGGAGAAATCAGGCCAATACAATGAATGCATAAGTAAGTAACTGCTTCTCAAATTTATTTATTTATCGAGCACCAGAATGACTCTGGCTGAAGAATATTTCAGATTATGAAAAAAAAAAGAAAAACATAGTCTTCGATAAAACAATTAATTTTGATTACTTTGGACTTTGAGATAGGATTGATACCGTAAAACATGATTTTGAACACACATTGGTCTGTCTGTCCGTTGGTCACTCTGTCCAAAATACACATAATCGCGACGTTCTAAAAAACGTTTGGAAAGAAAAATTCGAAACTACCGGATGAAAAAAAATCCAAAGCAACCAAGTTGACTACATTTTTTAAATATATTGTTTCAGCAGTGCAAGGTTTTATAAAAAGTAATTTCGCGCTAATAGAAAAGCAGGTGGGAAAAGGGAACGAATATAAATATGGCTCTATAACGGATGGAAATTGGAAGCTGGAGATCCGCGTACCTGCAGTTACGTCTAATTCTACTGACGATCAGACCGAACTTGACTTTGAAAAAGGAGATCACATTCAAGCAACCGGATTCGTACAATTGAATGGTGAATACGGTTTTTTGATGATTGAGTCGCTCCATGAAAAAAGTTATTACGTTATCATTTTTTTGTATTAGTAAACTACGAATAGTAGAAAGAGACCTGCAACGCATTCAAATAACATTGTTGATTATTTACAGCTAATCCGATCCACTTGTTAGTGAAAAGTATGACGGACGTCGAAAAAATAGATTCAACAAAGATGTCTTTAAAGAAACTACTACGGGGGACAAGAATGGTTGAGAGGATCCGAGAAGCCCAATAAGAATTTAAAAAAAAAGCGAATGCAAATTATTGAATCATTCAGACGTTATTTATTCAACATGTTCACTTCATAATTTGATTGTTAGTTTAAACTAACACATAAATATATGACAGTGATTTGCGTAGAATTCTCTGAGCTGACAATGAGCTGCAATGTAGATCAACTTGGTTTTTCGAAAAATTGAATGGTATACTTTTATTGGAGACTCTGAAAGAGCATCAGATTCTGCATTAAAAAGATCTGGATAGATATGGCCTGAAATTGACTGCTCATCAGATAAGAGCTCGGCAAGTTGAGGGTCACAGGAGGAAGTTCAGATTTCCTAAATACTATGCCCAAGCTCTCTCGCAACTGTGTGAGATACTTTTATACTTAAAGGCGTTAAAATTTGGTAAGAGGGTAAAGTGAATTAAGTTCAGGTACGGGTAAATAAATTTGATGAATAATATTATTATCATTACTATCGAATGATTGAACAGAGTAATGATAGTGATGATAATATTATTATCAATCAAATTTATCGACCCCTACCTGAACTCAACTTATTTGACCCGCTTACCTAATCTTGACGACTTCGAACAAAAAACTATCTCACACAGCTTAGAGAAAGCTTGAACTCCCTCTTAAGGCCAACGCGCACTACGCGGAAGCGAAGCGAAGCGCGGCGAAGGTATCGGAAGTGATCGGAAGTAAAACGATTTTTTCGTGAGATATCGGATGCTGTGGGTGGTCCACATCTTTATTTTTATTTTATCTTTTTTTATTTTTACACTCCTTTATCTTTGGGTCATGGAACAACATTGTTCAATTGGTATGAATTTTTTCAAGGTGATTGGGCACGATCGTATAGCGGAGTGCCTATTAGATTGTGAGATATCGGATGCTGTGGCTGGTCCACATCTTTATTTTCATTTTATCTTTTTTTATTTTTACACTTCTTTATCTTTGGGTCGTGGAACAACATTGTTCAATTGGTATGAATTTTTGTAAGGTGATCGGGCAAAAAAGCTAGCGAGTTCTTCCACATACTCCTGCAGCTTTGAGAACAAACATATGAAAATTGATAGCAACCACATGTATCATTGCCATTGAGATTCGCATAATAGAAATATATCCATCGATACGTAGATTGTCATTTTTGCAAATGTACCATAGAAATCAACAACCCGCAGGCATTTGCGTCACGTCGAGATAACAAAAAAAAAAAAAACAGATATGGATAGCTCCGACGAAGAAAACATTGTGTTAGCTCTCTTCTGCAAGTAGGCTAATCGCTTGACGAATCTGAAAAAACGGAAGTGAGTGCACCCGATATGTGCAGATCGTCAGATCCACGGGGAGTTCCACACCTCATTTCCGCAACTTGTGCGTGACCGTGATAAATTTTCGAAATACTTCCACATGTCACACGATAAGTTGAAAGTCTTACTGAAGTTATTGGAGTGAGATTTGACGAAGCAGCACACGCCTTCCCGGCGTTCGATATGTCCCGAAGAAAGGCTTGCCGTTTGTTTGAGGTGAATATTATATATAAACTGCTGCTGTAGTTGCAATCACTGCTTCGCGATGGCAATCGCGAAGCTTACGCCAACGTAAGCAATAAAGCAATGCTTATTATTGAAGCAACTATTTTTTATCCAACAAAATCAGTATGGTCAAATCAACGATTTTTTTCTCTCAGTGTAGCCTATGCATTCTGTCATCTTTAGATTTTTACTTATGTCTGCACAAAATTAATATGTTTGTTATAGATAGTTAACGACTGGGGATTCCTTCAAGGCCATTGCGACGAGTTACCGATTGGGTGACACAACTGTACGTGGGATTGTTCACGAAACTTGTACGGTGATTTGGGACAGACTATCCCCAATTGTGATGCCAGTACCCGATATAAATAAATGGAAACATATCGAAAGTGTTTTCAGAGAAAGATGGAATTTTCCTAATTGCATTGGTGCGTTGGATGGAAAACATGTAGTGATCGAAGCGCCGGGGAATACTGGGTCCATGTATTTTAATTATAAAAAATCATTCAGCGTCATCCCAATGGCCCTAGTAGATGCCGACTATAGATTCATTGCCGTGGACGTTGGTGCCTACGGCAAGAATAGCGACGGCGGCATTTTCGCGAACAGCACCTTTGCAGGCTTCACACCCCCTTTTCTCCTCAAAATAGAGTAAAAGGGGAAAAATTTTGTTAAAAAAAGGGGAAAAATAGGGGGTTTAAACAATAGAAAATAGAAGGCATTATGTTTGAAAAACGATATTTTAATCTTGTATTATAGAGACATATGATATTCTAAACATTTGGATAATAATATTGCATGAAATAAAATTATTCTAAAGAAAAATATTGATATGAATTATGTGGTACAAAGGAACTTCTAATATTTTTTTTGGTATCTGAATCCTCAATCAAATAGGGCGCTATCAACAAAGTAATACTTATTTTGCTTGGACGCAAGACACTCTTTGGTTTTGCTTAAACATTTTGGCAAAAGATATAGACTATGACTAAATTTATATGCATTATAGTTATATTATTCAATATATATGTTTTATTATTATTCTAATTAACACAGCTCTTTCAGGCACATATTATAAAGTTATAGTAAAAAGGCTGTAATTGCGATCAATTCTGAGACGTATCATGCAGTCTTGAGTCTTTTGTTTACTGCAGCCTCACAAATCTTAGATTTACGTTTCTGTACATCATCTTTCAGTCTAAGTTCGATTCTCTTTTCTCTCTCTTTTTGACGAACGTTCTCGAAACTCTTCAACATTTCTTGAATAACTGTAGTGCTTGAATTAGTATTAGTTGCGTCTTTTAGTACATGTTGCATAGATTCCGAATCTTGCACAGCTTTCGTGTATTGTTTTTCAACAGATTCCAGCTCAATTTCCATAGTTTTTAGACCTTTCATTCCGGACTTAATACTTTCTATGATGGCTTTTTCTTTATCTTCACGTTCGGAATCTTTTTCTTTTCGTTGTTTTTTTTCAATTTCAATTTTCGCCTGCCTATCTTGATAATCGAGGTATGAAGAATGTGCACTATGTGCAAGTTTTATTAGTTCGCCTGTTATGGGGACTGTGTGAAGCATGGACTTAAATTTTTTCAATCCATCAATGATTGCGAGTTTGGCATTTAATGTCTTTTCTGTCATTCTTGACTTATCTTCCGTTAGTATTTGGGCAGATTCGGAAAATCCCCGTTCCACGTCAGCGCTGCCATGAGTTAAGGCAAAGAGGCTTGTACAACACGCTTAATTGTTGGATATTTGGTACTTGGTGGGGTCTTGAGCAAGAATATCTTGTTCCAGTACGAATCAATTCGTTCATCGGTATTTAATGTAAATGAGACCCGTTCATCGACTTGGAGTAGCCTCCATTCGCAAGAAAGAGTATCTGTGTCCAGATCAGTAATTGGGAGTAAATTAGCTATTTCCACAATAGATTTGACACTTCCAGGTCTGTTGATATTTTGAGATAAAAGACATTGAAAATATTTCAAAGCCGTTAAATTACACGTTTTATTAAATAAATGTGTTACTGACTGTATATAAAACTTTTAAACTTCTGCTAAAAATGTTAGTGCATCTTTCTGTTTCAAAGATTGGAGTAAAGTTTTTGCCTTTTCACCGTATTTGATATTCATTAAATTCAAATGGTTAGCCGAAATTTTCAAGAAATCGTCGATTTTGAGATCGCATAAATTCAGGGGTAAAGTAGAAGGCTTTACAATACTTGTTAATAAAAGATGAAGAAGGCTTCGTAACTGTGGGTAGAGAATATGAATCAGAGGCTCTTCCTTTTGCATTAAAAGAGTAAATTCTCTGGTAAATATATTGGATGTGTAGACTATAAATTGCAAGGTAATCTTAAGCATAGAGTCCTTCAAATATTTGACTATTTCCAGGTAATTTTGTTTTATTGCTGTAGATCCCTCTTTCTTCGGAATATATCTCAAAAAATACTCTTCCAATGCAGGAAGTTGTTCAAGTACTCTCTCTGCTGCAGGTCCAAGAGTAAGCCATCTTGTGCGAACATTTTTACTGGATTTTTGCTTTGGCAATTTCAAGTCAGCTTGAATTTTTTCGTAATTTTCACATCACAAATCACTTTTGTCGAAAAAGTAGTACACTTTGATTGTCAGGTCATCTATATCTAGTGTCATGCATGACAAACCTTTCTGAAATGAATTATGTGCTACGTGTAACAAACAGGTGCCTATATCAATAAGACACTTATATCCTAATTTTTTCAAGTTTTCTTGAAATAGCCTTAGAACTTTCTTATTAACATTAGGTCCATCGCTTTCGAGTGTTAATACTTTTTTAAGTGACAAGCCATACGAATCTAGAGCTTTCAACAAATAATCATACAACGTTTGGCCGTCTGCTTTGCCTATGAAGTAGGTAATTAAATGTCTATTGACAATCATATTTTCAGTATTCGACCAATATCTGACTCCAATTTGCAATTCCTTTTTATTTTTGACGTTACTTGTTTCATCAAACTGTAAGGTGAAATACACATTAGGACTAGTCAGATCTGTGAGAAATAAATTTTTGAAATAAGGCCCCAAAGCTTCTGTAATCAGGTAGGATGCTTTAGTTGGTGATAATGAAAATGATGGTGGTACACAACCAGGGAACATGACTTCAAATAATTCCTTTTTCCCTCTACAAGAATTTACAGAACTTTTCGAGTTGACAGTTTCCATACACCAATACAACTCAGCTCGTGTTGCTGCTTTTCTAGGATTAAAGAGTTGAACAGTACATTGTATTTGTGACTGTCTAAATGTTGCTTCAGGTTCTGACGGTTTTGTTTTGTTCGTTGATTTATTTGTTCCAATTAGTTTTGTCTGATGACTGTTTAATTTGAATAAGTTGCTTCTATGTTTTTCTGTTTTCGCGTGCTGCTCAAGACGGGTATATCCTTTGACAGATGAAAATGATGTCCCGCAAATTCGACAATCACATGTATATTCATCCCTTTTATTTTTTTGAGCCCAATCTCCAACCAGGCTCTTGTTTCCATCTTCAAGGGTCAACCACTTATTTTGAAATTTTGTTTCATTCATTTTTTTCAGTGATGGGTAGTAGAATCATCAAAACGCGAAATTTAACATATGCAACGTCATTGAGTATTCAATCACGACTCTATGTGTTTGAAACTTTCACATGTTTTACTACCTAAGACAATATTAGGTTCATCGATTGATACTTACATTCAATTCAACCATGGAATTATTTGAATTGTTGGTTTTTGGCGGCGTGTTTAACACTGTTACCACACCTAACCTACAAACACTAGCTGTCACAGCCGAACGCTTACAATTAGACAATCAGAGGCCGTGTGATGGCGCTAGTGGCTAACTAAAAGACAAACCAATCAATGCCCACCTCACAGAAGTACGCATTTGCGGGCGAGATTCAAAAAAAATTAAAGGAATTATTAACAAATTTCGCCCGATTCTGAAATTATAGGGGAAAAAAAGGGAAAATGTTGGTTTTAGAGTAAAAATAGGGGAAACTTTAAAAAACAGAGAAAAAAAAAGGAAAAGGGGAGAAAGTGTGAAGCCTGCCTTTGGTAAAGCCCTTAATGATGGCAACTTCAACGTGCCCGACGATAAGCCGCCACCCGGAAGTGAACATCCACTCCCACACGTAATCGTCGGCGACGAAGCATTCCCTTTGAGGAGGAATATAATGCGCCGATATCCTGGTGCGCAATCTTTATACGAATTATCTTTATACGATAAGACGAAGAAGATTTTTAATTATCGACTATCTCGAGCAAGGCGAGTTTCCGAAAATGCGTTTGGAATACTGACTCAAAAATTTAGAATATACCAGCGAAGAATCAAAATGAAGCCAGAATATGTAGACAAAGTGATCCTGGCTACATGCTGCCTGCATAATTTTATTAGAGAAGATACCGTACAAAATTTTAACCCCGAAAATATTGAAGAACATCACGGCGCGAATGCTGTAAGGAATCTCACGTACAGTTGCGTCACCCAATCGGAAACTCGACGCAATGGTCTTACAAAAATATAAAGATGACAGAATACATAGGCTACACTGAGAGAAAAAAATCGTTTAATCAACCATACTGGTTTTGTTGGTTTAAAAATAGTTAATTAATATGCATTCATTTTGACTTCCGTTTATAGTTAAAGAGTGCAAACTTCGTTGGCGTAAGCTTCGCGATTGCTATCGCAAAGCAGTGATTGTGCGAAAATCTAAAAGCGGGCAGGCAGCTAGCAAAATAAGGCCATGGAAATATGAAGCGCAAATGCAGTTCATTTTGCCTTATTTAACCGACCGAAAAACCCACTCTAACGTCGGCGAGAATTCATCCACCGAATCCCAAATAGAGACCAGTCAAGATGACTCACCGAGGCAGGACTCGGATGAAAATCCGCATTACGGCGATAATGATGAAGATGATGATAATCATGATGATAATGGCAATTTAAAATTTTCAAGCAACGCGATTAATGGATCTGGTAATCACCTATCTTGAACTAAGAGTAATGGTTAATTATGCAAATTCAATATTGGTCAGAGTATTGAATCATTGTGAGATAGCTGTGTGATTTTATATAATTTCCGTAATCTCTACCTCAATTATTGACTATCTTAGGCATCGCATCAACATCTTCAAATCGGCAAGTAGAAATGCGTAAATCAAAAAAGAAAAATGTACCAACTTCTTCTGGCTCAAATTTATCATGTACGCTTATGAATTATTTAAAAAGAAAACAAATTGACAAGCAAGCCTCTGAAATAAAACCGAGTGCATTGATGAACTTTTTCGTTGCAATGGCACAAACTGTAGAAAAATTTCCAGTCAAGATTCAATTTAATATTAAATCTAAATTATTTAAAGTAGTTAACGACCGTGAGATGCGTATAACAAATACGCTTTCAAGAAATGTCGATACGAATCAACCGCCATACGATGACGAGCGTAATTATGACGATAACCGCGATAATTTAGTAAACTTATCACGCGGATCGGGAGACATTCAAATGGTAGAGGAACCAACAGATCCTACTTTATCCGGTTCATAGTTCACTCTATAGTAGGATATTAGCGTTTAAATTTTATGAAATACTATGGTATTTTTTTCTAATTTTTAATTTTTTCATAGTCATATTTTCGCATATTTCGTGTTCTGATTGTTAAAATTTGAATAAAAATGTTAAAGACAAATATTGACATTTGATCCACAGTTTTATGATTGTTATTTATCGTGCGTACAGTTTCGTCATCGAAGTGTAAGTATGCATCTTATTTTATTATAAATTACATACGTGCGAATAATATAATATATGATATACATATACCGTGAGGTTCTGTGGACGCGGAACGCTAGGGATACCAACCCAAATAGGGTGCTATTTCATGGGCAGTAAGTCATGCAGTAAACTGCAGCAGCAGTTCATGTATAATATTTACCTTGAACAAACGGCAAGCCTTTCTTCGGGACATATCGAACGCATTATATATACATATTATATATGTATATATAATATGTAATTATAATATGATAATTATATATTATAAACATTACCTTATACATATCTCACAATCTAATAGGCACTCCGCTATACGATCGTGCCCAATCACCTTACAAAAATTCATACCAATTGAACAATGTTGTTCCATGACCCAAAGATAAAGAAGTGTAAAAATGAAAAAAGATAAAATAAAAATAAAGATGTGGACCAGCCACAGCATCCGATATCTCACGAAAAAATCGTTTTACTTCCAATCGCTTCCGATACCTTCGCCGCGCTTCCGATGCCTTCGCCGCGCTTCGCTTCGCTTCACTTCCGCGTAGTGCGCGTTGGCCTTTATGACCCAACTTGCCCAGCACTTATCTAATGAACCATTAACCTCAGACCAAATTTGTTCAGCCGTTTTCAATGCAGATCTGATGCTATTTCAGAGTTTAAATGGATAGACCATTCCGTAAAAAAAAAACGAATAAGTTGACCTTCACCGCAGCTCAGTCTACCTACGGAAAATATTAGTGTACCACATGAATTCCTTCTCCCTTGGACATCATATACGTTTCATCCGAGGTTGTTTTCGTGTCTTCGTCTTAAGGTCCATTCATCTGGTTTCAAGCTTCCTTGAATAATCAATTTCAGCACTGAAGTTCAATTTTGTTGTCAGTTCCTTAATCTACTTGAGCGCTAGCTAGAGAGGATTTGTTCAGAACCGCTGTTGTATTTGAAAAGAACTGATAGCAACTAACGGTGTGGTGTCAAATAAATACAATCTATTATTGTTCGTTATTTATTTGGTTATTTATTTTTTAGCATAATTTCTTATCATACAATTGACTCATCGCGGATCTCAAAGTCTAAGTTCCACCGAAACTGATTGCCTGAATGAGAAAACACAAACAATAGCCCGTTATCAGAAAACTGGATTCAGGAGCGCGCGTAGCGCGCTAATGTGATCTAGTTACATAAAAAGCAGATTTGGGTCACCGAGCAAAGCTTATGTATACCGATACGGATAGTCTCATATATCGCTTTACCGTACCCGATACATACGAACTCATGAAACGTGATTTGGACCGATTCGATACTTCCGACTATCTTCCGGGAAATATTCACGAGATGCCGTTGACCGACAAAAAAGTGTTGGGACTGATGAAAAATGAGAATAACGGGAAGATAATGACTGAGTTTATAGGCTTAAGAGCTAAATTATATCCCTTCAAGGTTCTAGGTGAAAATAGAGAGCGGAAACGCGCCAAAGGAGTCAAGGGGGCTGCACTGGAAACCATAACTTTCGATGACTGTGTACAATGTGCTCTGCAGCATCAAAATCTAACAAAAAGTCGAAATTCAATTCAAAGTAAGAATCATCAGGTTTATACGGTGTCGCAGACGAAGATAGCGCTGAGCCGGAACGACGACAAGAGGATCATATTTCCCGATACGATGGACACGCTTCCGTGGGGGTATGACGCATGTAAATAAACTGTACATAGGTGTCAAAATAGACATACACACTGTAACGCAGTTTTTTTATTCAGGAGAGGAAAACCTTTTGCTCCGTCACAATTCGGCGCTTTTCCGTGATAATTACTATATTGACTTACTAAATATTGGGCGCCAGACGCTACTGCGTCGTTTCCATACCAAATTACGATACCATACGATAAATTACGATAACCAAAAACTCACGGAAATGCGACGAGCGACAACTCGACTTGCTCAGATACGAAAGCCTTAGATAGAGGGGCAGGGTACACTATATAAAACAATATTATTTCTTTGAGAATAATAAGGTCACATCAATCAATTATTTATTAACGAAATCGAATAATTAGACAGAATCGATACAGAATCGGCGATATAATGGATCAGTTTGTTACGATAGGTTTCCTAACTGTTCAGGACAGAATTTACTCTTTTACGATACAATTTAATCAGAGGCGTGTGTCAGAGTTGACTCGATATAAAACGATTTGACTAGACTCCAGACTTGGTATCACAGAGCGATACTTCGTACCCAAATGCAAAGTTATTTCATAACACAGCCTAAGATCAACGCAATACTCCAAGATGTTAACCAGTGAAAATCGTAGTAAACGATACAGGTAACAAACGATACAGGTTCCCTACTATAATTAATTAGCCACGTTGGCCATACGATTAACGATATTTCGAGATCTACTGTTAAATAGAGACCACACGGTCATTCGAAAAACGCGAATCACAGGTTCGACGATACCAAATTAATTTAGGACGATAGATTGATATTTAACCAAATTCTGAACGATACGATAGCGATAGTCGCGATAATAAATTATCCAAACGTTACTGAATTTTACAGAACCTTACTGAATTTTACAAACGGAAATAAATTATACCAAATTGACCATATTTTACTAAATTATAACAAATTAAATTGTAACCCGAGGCCTAAGCCTTCGCGGCTATCTTCGCAGCTATCTTCGCTCAGGGTACTCCAGGAAAAGGATTTTCTACAGTATTTCATGCATAAGATAACTTCACCATACTAAATAAGAAATAGAAGCCATACGAGAAGCGGTAAGCGATAGATTATAGCCAAAGACAATATAAGGTCTACGTAACTCAGCCAGACTCGAGGTTGTTCGATAAATTATCCATAGACCAAAGACCAAAGACGAGCTTCTTAGCTCAAAAACCAAATTAACAAACCAGACTTTTATCAGAACTACCTCGTGTCTTTACAGAAAGGATCAAGACCTTACCTTGAGTTGCCTCAGAAGATAACACACACTATTTTAAATATACTCGATACGATAATATTATACGATAGGCGATACACGATGAAATACGATATGCGATACTCGATGAAAATGCGATATATACGATACACGTTGTTTTGAGGATGCGTAGCGTAGGCTGGAGCGAAGAACAGGCCGAACAGCCAGTGTGTCCTGCTTATATAGTGTTTGTTTCCTTCCAACAGCTCATCCTTCAGCTTAGCGTAGATCATGTGACATATCGGTACTCTAATTGGTCGCTAAACGACAAGTTTTTGACGAACGTATGATAGGAGAGATCTATCCTACCCCTGCCGCTGCTGATACCTCTCCTATTACCGCCTTCCTTTAGAACCCCCTGACGCTGGACTCACGTTGAAGTCTCGCTCGCCAGAACTATGCGATATTTCTCCTGGGGCCTTACATAATTCGTCAATCCACCAGAAGCGTGGGTCATAGTCTCGTGCTGAGCATACTAGGGCTTCGCTCACGACAAGATTCCGCAGGTTGGAACGCTGACCCTGGGGTTTTCTGGACCAAGCATGGTTTGCGCGCCGACAGTGTCGTCCTTGACGATATTGGAAGTTCTTTACGTTCGGTAGAGCCATATTTTGCATCGGTAGTTCCCACGACGGTAGACATCTCGTGGTTTCCATACTCGAGATTACATAATTACAAAAATAAAATAGCGTTAGTTAATCCTAATTATTGTCCCTAAGTTTTCCTTTTTCCTGGAGACCCTGTCTACGCCACGCATCGTCGCATTTTCGATAGAATTGCCTTGTGGCGGGTAATTTCAAAATACCACGTCACAACACACACAGACATTTGTTGAACGTTGTATCTTTATTTTTATTAAACCTCACTACAAGTCAGACTTATTTATCCAACTGTTGTGCGAATTATCGAATCCTAGCCATTTCACATATAAGTTATTTCCGCGACTGCGTGGTACTTTCTCGATCAGATAAATATCTGGATATTCGACTTTGGTGAGTTCCTCCTCGTAGAAACTTTCTTCGATCGGCTGGTCCCGGTAGTTGACGAGCTTGTAGGTTACCGGATCGGTGTTCTTGGACTCACTCATCGTGAATATCTCCGTTGTCCAATTCGGTGTATATCCTTTCTCGAAAACGTTTCATCGCGCTCCTTGCAATCTGTCGTCCAAACACGTCCACGCTCATTTTTCGCACGGGCTCTTCAACGGTCGACGTGCAAATGGCGCCGTCTAGACGCGGGGTCATGGAGGGCGGAGGACTGGGATGTGGTGGTGGTGTGGATGCAGGAGAGGGATGTAGTAGTGGTAGAAGAGCAAGAGGGAGTAGAGCAAGAGGAAGAGGAAGGAGAAGAAGAGATTTGGAGCGAAGATGAGGACGGTCCCATCCCGTGGTGGTGGCCTTCGGAGGACGAGGGCTACGATTCAGAGTAACGTCTCGGTTCTGGTAAGTTGATATAATTTTCATCACACTTCGTTCGGTTATTCTAATAATAATATTTGTTACAAATTTCAGACAGCCGCGCGCCACCACCACACTGTAAATATGTATATTTAGGTTAGTTCATAAGCATTCCATGAACCTAAGCTCGTTTAGGTTAGTCTGTAAATATATAGGCTAAGGTCTCTGTAAATAGTATAGGCGTCGGAATTATATTTATTATTGTTCGTTATGATTGTTCCATAATAAAAAATGGTTATATTCAGCTGTGGAAGGGTTGTTGGTTATAAAAGAGCCAAAAATTCAGGGATGAAAATTAGTATTCAACCGATCTTCGAGGAGTAAAGAATCTTCTCTAGAAAGAATCTATCCTCACGATGGAAATAATATTGGATGTGCAAGGTTTTGAAAACTTTTACGACGAATTTGTAGTAAAGGAGCTGGCTGCAATCACTGTTCAAGCGGATGACGCAGGCAGATATGGTATGACTCGCATCCTATTCAAACCACCTTGTTCTTGACGAACCTTACCACCAAAATGCAGAGCTACCAATTTCTGGTTGACGCGGAATTGTCCTGGATTAGAATGGAATGATGGTGCCATGTCTTACGATAATGTGCAGACAACATTGAAGAAAATTGTTGAGCCTGCAAGTTATATCTATGTGAAGGGAAATGAGAAGAAACGGTTGATCGAAAAAATTATCAACGACGATTCAAGGCCAGTGATCGATCTGGAAGAATTAGGATGTCCGAGTCTTGGATTCTTGCAAAACATCAAAGTGGGTAGTTGGCACGAGGACTATCATGGGAACATTGTCGCATACCGGTGTGCCTGGGAAAACGTTCAGCGATTGAAATCTTGGTTTTTGGAGGATTGTACCGAATCTCTTCATAAATCTTTGCAGATATATCTTCAAGTGGGAAGTTTGAAACGAATGAGGAAGGAGGATATAGCATTTTTGACGAAACAATTTATCCTCATTAACGGATCGGATATCATTGACGAGGTCTGGGAAAAACTATCAGAGGTTATGAAGAAGGACGAAGACATCATAAGCCTGAAATATCGAAAAAGTAAACATCACTGTTTGCTGGAAGAGGACGAATTTGATGAACCTATTCCCAATGACAAATGAATTTGTAAATTTCCAACAGTAAATGGTTAAAGTAGCTCATCTGATTTGGCTAAGGTCGTTGAGTGTATAAAAATTAAACAATTCCTAAAAATTATTGTTTTTATTTCAAAATTATTAATATGAATTATAGAGGTCATCAATATAAGAATTATAAGATTTATCGGTTTTTAAAAATAGGAAGATCAATAAATAGTCATTTAGTCTACTAGTTCGCAAATACTCGCGGCAATGTCTACGTTGAAACATTAAAAACATTATTGAAAAAAAAAAAACATTAAATGTTAAAAACATTAATGTTTCTTGATGAAACATTCATACCCGGTTGCATAAACGTGGGGATCCCTTCGATCAGGGGGTAAATCTTACCCCGAGGGTGATCTGTCAAATGTGTCATAGCAATTTATCCGCTCTATGGCAGCAGAACTGCGCTTATGTTCAATTGTTCACGCGTCTGACAATTATTAATATAGGTTAATTGGTATAAGCAATGGACTCGGACGTTTCGTCATTGGCATCGACGTCATCGTCGTCATCATCTTCGGAATCATATTCTTCTTCCTCGTTCAATAGTTCTGATGAGGAAGTCCCGGAGGTAATCGCCGGTCAGCGCGCGGTGCATAGTTTTGCTGCCATAAAGCGGATATAATTGTTATGAAACATTTGACAGATAACCCACGGAGCGAAATTCGCTCCGTGCTTGAGGGGATCCCCACGTTAATGCAACCGGGCTTAATATCAATCACATGTTATTGAATTCCCCTTTCATCTTCACAGACCCAGAATTGCACATTTCTCTTACCTCTCGCCAAGTGACAGCTGTCGTTACCATGTCGATTTCAGTTCCCGTCTTTCGTCAATTTCTACTGATTATTGTTGATATGAACGGAACTGTACGGTGAATCGTCATTAAATAAGTGTCAATATTTTCTATTTTTTTTTCTTCATATTTTAAGTAAAAAATTCAGATTTTAATCTTCATTCACAACAAAGTTATAGATTTTCACATAAGACGCTGGGTTAAATCCTGATTTTTCAAAATTAATTTTTTGAAAAACTAAAACGTCAATTGAATCGAGCAAAAAATGGAGATCAAAAAACCTTATAATATTCTCCGACGTTTCTTTGTAGTTTTGAAAAATCCTTACATTTTATGAAGCTGTTGAGCTACTTTAAATAAATAATTTACCACAATATTAATACTAACTCTCTCCATCCTTTTCCCTCCTTTCTAAGCTCACTCTAGGGTAATTAAATACCGCTGAGCGGCATAACTGTTCGGGATGGGAATGATTGGAACGACACATATATTTATTGAAAAAATCTTTGTTTGTAGCAATACATAATTATACTAATTTCTTCACCCCACCACTTATGGGATTGTATTCAACTACTCGATCGTGTAAGATCAACCAGTATGCCGAAGTATCGGTAGGGAAGTTGTCTTTGCCTTCAAACTCGAGACGATCGTCTACAAGTCCAAACTTGAACGACTCGTTTTGTTTCGAACAGTCGATTACGAATAGGGAGGCGTACTGTAGTAATTCACTCTCTTATAGCAACGGTTCAGGTTCCTTACCGTAATAGGAGGTTTGGAAACTTGCGTACATTTCTTGCAGCAGAGCATACTGATTATGAGCTTATCAACTTGACAGATCTTATAGGTGATGCCCTATTCGTCTATCCCGCATACAAATGCTTCCAGCAACAGATAGTCCTCGTGAAAAACCCCCAGTATTTTTGGGCCTTCGACTATCGGGGTACCTTCAGCTATACCTACTTCTACAGTGGTGGTTCCACCGAGTATGCGAGTGTAGCCCATGCTGAAGAACTTATTTATCTTTTTAAAACTCATGATTCCCGTTTTGGGCCTTCTGACGCCAAGTTTAGTGAGAATGATCTGATAATGGTGGAGACGATGCTGCAGCTATGGACTTCCTTCGCGACCAACGGGTGAGCTCCGGCATAAAGCAGCCAGATAAACCGCAGGATGATAGACATTGAGTAGTTATCAATCGATGGAATGTACTTTCAGAACCCCAACCATGATCGATTCGGACGAAACTGACATTTGGAAGCCATACTTCTCGGTCAACAATTATCTTCGGATAGGAAACGGGTCTGATACGGCGGTTGAAATAAAATATGATCTGTACATAGAGCGAATGAAGTTTTGGGAAAAGCTCGCTGCGACTACGTCAGGATCAGAGTTCAAAAATCCATTGTAAGTACTTTCAATTGTGTTATGGCTTTCTTCACTTTCATCTACCTTGTAACCCTCCTTGATAATATTGATTCCGCCATGTGTTATTTGACTCAACTTGATTTATGGGACCTTGAATTGCACACCTCGCAATATAGAGTAGATTGCGAGAGTCAGAAGCGAATGGGACAAGAAGCATTCCATAGTTTGAGAAATCCTCTTCTTGCTTGTGAAGATTACATTTTTTCGGACCATCAGTTTATTAATACTCAAGCTAATAAGTCTGGAGAGATACTGCCGATGCCCAATGACTCAAAACGTTTATTGCTGATTTTTTATCGTAAACTCAACATCGCGCTGTAAATGAACGTTCAGCTGCGATCCAGGGTCCGTCCAATAACAATACTTAGTATAGTATATTAGGGATTATACAGCGGTATAATCTCTATACAGCTTAAGTTATAAAACGATGTTCACTATATTTAAGTTCTGCGAGTGAGGTCGCTCGTTATCAACGAGCTACTGATTATGACTCATATCGAGATTTAGGTTCCCATAGGGATAACATTGAAAAATCAAGAAGAGTTTAACGTCGGTGATGTTGCAGTGATCGAAATGGCTAGCGTTTTTATTCAGCTTATTTTTGCGACCTGTTTGGAAACCCAGTATAACGTAGCGAGGTTTCTCCAGCTGAGTCGATGTCTTCACCGTCCAAACGATCATGATTTTCGACGATATAGCGTGCGAAAAACAGGACAATGTGAGAGCCTTCTTTTGCATGGGGCGACACAGAGACGTCGACTGTTTCTATCTCTGTCAGACGTACGCTCGTATCCCGAAACATTTGGTGCGCGACAACGCTAATTTGCTGGTACTCTTTCGCCAGGACGAGAGGAATCTGAAGCACGTCTACGACGATCACGTTAACACAGATATGGCGTACGCGCAATTCAGAGATTTGTGTTCCGCGTGTTGGAATGACGACAAGTACGCTTTCGTTGTTATCGACAAGGAAAGCGAGATGAACAGAGGACGATATAGGCAAGGATTCGACTGTTTTGTGAGCATGAACAAGTGATGAATGTATCGTGTTCGCATAACGGTGAGACAGTCGCGTTCCAGACCCAGCTGCGTCAACATGCGGGGTACAGGCATTCGTGAGCTAAGGAAAGTTTTGCGTGGTATCACGAGAGCGAGCGACGCGATTCGTTAGAAACATCGGATGCTGAGGTCAGACAGGGAGGCTGTCGAACGGACGATGAGCGATGTTTTCAAGCCGATAGTTACTCTGCTTGAACAATTGGTGAAAGTTTCCAATCCGGTCGAAAAAGAGATGAAACCGATTGAAGATGAAACCGAGCAGGATACGGAGACTGAAACGCTTGTGACAGCGGATGAAAGGGAAAAAGAGAGGAGAGTGTCAGCGAAACGTAGACTTACGGACATCTCACCATCGCCACCACCCGATAAACGTAAGGGCATCTCCGAAGATGAGATCCGGCAGCCGTCTGCAGAAATGAAAACTGAAACGTTTCCAACAACGGATGATATAGGAAAGAGAACAAGGAAAGCGCCGATGAAACGTGGACGTACCGATATCGTACCACCACCGCCAACGAAACATAAACGTACGGACATCTTGCCATTACCTATAAAATGGATACCTACGAATCTCTTACCATCACCGTGAGAACACGAGCGTATGGACACCTCGCTACCATCAAACGTCTCACCGCCACCAAAAAAACGCAAATGTAAGGACGTCTTACCGTCACCACCGACAAAACGCGAACGTAGAGACTTCTCGTTGAGAAAACGCAAGTGCAAGGGGAGTCTTACCATCGCCACCGTTAACGAAACGCGGGCGCGTGGACGTCTTACCGTTACCATCGTCGCCGCCGAAACGTGTACGTAGAGGCGAAGGAGTTCTACCCAGGTAAATGGTCGCTTGGAAAGACAGGAGAGTGGATTACGTTCACTAGGACGATCCCAACGAACTTGTGGACCGGCTTCGGCTGCTCCTGTCGTCGCAAGCCGCCGGCAATCCGAGCCACTCCAACGAAATCATTTCCATCGTCGAGGAACTGCGCGAGGCTGTAATCATTCATTAATCGAGTTGTGCGACTAGTCGGCGCCATTTGCACGTCGACCGTTGAAGAGCCCGTGCGAAAAATGAGCGGGGACGTGTTCGGACGACAGATTGCAAGGAGCGCGATGAAACGTTTTCGAGAAAGGATATACACCATATTGGACAACGGAGATATTCACGATAAGTGAGACCAAGAACACCGATCCGGTAACCTACAAGCTCGTCGACTACCGGGACCAGCCGATCGAAGAAAGTTTCTACGAGGAGGAACTCACCGAAGTCGAATATCCAGATATTTATTTGATCGAGAAAGTACTGCGCAGACGCGGAAATAACTTATATGTGGAATGGCTAGGATTCGATAATTCGCACAACAGTTGGATAAATAGGTCTGACTTGTAGTAAGGTTTAATAAGAATAAAGATACAACGTTTAACAAATGTCTGTGTGTGTGTGTGTGTGTCTATTTTGACACCTATGTACAGTTTATTTACATGCGTCATACCCCCATGGAAGCGTGTCCATCGTATCGGGAAATATGATCCTCTTGTCGTCGTTCCGGCTCAGCGCTATCTCCGTCTGCGACACCGTATAAACCTGATGATTCTTACTCTGAATTGAATTTCGACTTTTTGTTAGATTTTGATGCTGCAGAGCACATTGTACACAGTCATCGATGGTTTTCAGTGCAGCCCCCTTGACTCCTTTGGCGCGTTTCCGCTCTCTATTTTCACCTTGAACCTTGAAGGGATATAATTTAGCTCTTAAGCCGATAAACTCAGTCATTATCTTCCCGTTATCTTCATTTTTCATCAATCCCAACACTTTTTGTCGGTCAACGGCATCTCGTGAATATTTCCCGGAGGATAGTCGGAAGTATCGAATCGGTCCAAATCACGTTTCATGAGTTCGTATATATCGGGTACGGTAAAGCGATATATGAGACTATCCGTATCGGTATACATGAGCTTTGCTCGGTGACCAAATCTGCTTCTTATGTAGTTATAATGGAAATCGTGAACGTAAGTTTTAGAGAGGTCTAGAATAAAGAATCCTGCATATACAGGTTTATTGAATTTAATTTTCGTTCGATTCAATTCAATTTTTGACATATCTTCACCGAATATAGTACGGCTATGAAAATTTGGTTCCGCGATGAGCGCTCTCGCTCCGTGCCTACCATCCCACTTTGTAATTAGCCGCACATCTTTTTGTTTTCTAACATTTTCCATGGTTTTCCCGAAAACAGCGTCGTTCATAAGTTTATAAAAGTTCTTTTCAAAATCGTTGTTTGACTTTGTTCTCAATTTGGTATTTAAATCTATAAACCCTAAAAAGCACCTTCGGTGCAAAAACCTTTCGCCAAGTCCATTAATGTGTAGATCACTCCACCAAAAAATAACCAAAGGTTGCGCTCGTTCGCTCGCTCACTTGATTGGTTGATGATTATTGACATACAAAAGCATTGAAATTAGATACAACTGCCAAGTAACTGTAAAATAATAAAAGTTTGGGATTGAAAAATTAGTTCAAACTAAATGACGTTGTACTTGTTCACTCGCTGCGCTCGCTCATTCGATCGGCTTATGATTATTGGTTGAAAAAACAATTCGGATGGAGGAATTGAAGATGTCAACATTTATCAAAAAATATTCATAACGAAAAAATAATTCAAACGAAATTGTAAAAAAAAAATTGGAGTCCGTGGTACGTTGGCGGGCCAATGTTTGAATGGCTATCAGATGACATTGACATGGTTCGCAATTGATATTTCATAGTTCTTTTTCTATAAAAGGCCCCCCAAGTACCACTACCTCCAAATTTTTTTTTACAATTTCGTTTCAATTATTTTTTCGTTATGAATATTTTTTAATAAATGTTGACATCTTCAATTTCTTCATCCGAATAGTTTTTTCAACCAATAATCATAAGCCGATCGAATGAGCGAGCGCAGCGAGTGAACAAGTACAACGTTATTTAGTTTGAACTAGTCTTGGGTAGTTCGTGAACGACCTAGGTGGGAAGAGCGCTCCTTTAGGTGAACTATGCGAACTGGTTCGTCGATTATCTCGCTGCTAGTTCTATATTTTTGTATTTAGGTGGCGTCCGCTCTATATTATGTGTAGAGATGCTGCATAACCGACCGATGATTTATTTTTGCTCTTAGACCAGTATTTTTTTTGATTTTTTGCCCGAGTCTTTTATTAAAGTAGAGAATTCATAGTCTATGGTTAAAGTTTTATTAAATCATAAAAAATATTGCTGGCTCACTATAATAATAAGAAAGTAACAGTGAACAGTACACACATACTATTTAGTTTATAATTTAATTTTACGGTAAGTTTATTCTCAATTGAGATTTTACTCTTCTATTTCTACTAATTGTTACAAGTAACATATTACTGTATGTATGTAACATTGACTAGCGACAGATAGATCATAGATATATATTTTCTTTTTATATTGAATTATCTCTACACTGAAATACTCGTGAAAGAGAACTAAACGAACTAAAAGAACGAACTAGTTCGCCATAAGACTGCGAACTAAATTAAGCGCTCCAAATGGTGACCGACTATGCCCACCTTCGGTTATTTTTTGGTGAAGTGATCGACACATTAATGGACTAGGCGAAAGGTATTTGCACCGAAGGTGCTCTTTGGGGTTTAAAAGAATTTACAGGATGATACTGGCTTAGAACAATTCGGACATCCAGGGAGACCGAAGTAACCCCGGTAGCTTTATTGCTGTACAGAAAGCAAAAAAACCACTGAAAATATTCAGACAGGCAAGAAAGCCAAAGCAACCACGCGATGCCAAATACCAGCAATAGTTTTCTACAAGGAAATCACTCTGCTTCTACGGCAGATTTGCGCGCCTTCTAAATACGTTGGCGTGTGACTTCTCTCGCGAGAAACGTTTTTGGGATCGGGCACCGAGCAGCGAAGACGAGTCGCGCTGTGCGGTGCTCCGTAGCACTTTAGATTTTTGCCCACAGGCGGCGGGCATGGTAGTAGCGCTACCTTGAATAATATTTAATACTTGTCATTATATTTGATATTAACGGGATGTGATAGGCAGAAGGCGATAAAGTAGGGGGTGGTTTTACCAATTTTTTTTGTTTCACTCGGCATTTCGCGACGAAGGCACGGAATGGGTTTTCGCACAAGGATTCGACGTATTATGTGGTGAAGTATTGCCGTAGATGAATAAACGTATCGAAATCGAAAAATAGTTTGTTTTCGTTAATTGCGATCTGTAAAATTGGGTAAAAACATGTCCGCTCGGGGCTCGACTCTCAAATGCTAACCTGATTGTTCGAGTTGGCGTGGTATCCAGCTCTGGAATATAGGGCGACGTCAATTCTATGACATCGCACAAAGCGAACGATACGTTTATTTAGGAGTATTTCGGGAAAATGAAAGCGTGAGCAGTAATGCTGCATTTCGTCGATTTCGATCGAGTCAAAGCGGTTTTTGACAGTTACGTATATACATACTTACATCCCTCGCCAGGTAGCGCGAGAAAAGAAATAGACAGAAGACTGTAGGGCCAACTTCATACCGGTCAAAATCCACACGTTTAGTGTACGTAACTGTCAAGAACCGCTTTTACTCGGTCAAAATCGACGAAATGCAGCATTACTGCTCACGCTTTCATTTTCCCGAAATACTCATAAATAAACGTATCGTTCGCTTCGTGCGATGTCATAGAATTGACGCCGCCAGTAGAATGTGCCAGCTTTGGGGCGTCACAACAAACCCCCCCTTTCCCCCCTTCCCCTTTCCCATACTCCCCCCTCAAGGTCGATTGGACTCCCCCTCGAGGTTCACCGTTGACGGGTGTCTCTGTCCCCCGTCCCCTCGCTATTTCCGCCCCCTCTGCCCCCGCGCTGTATTTGAATGAGGGGTCGTGTGTCCCTAAAATTTTGAATATGCTACCCCCTTCTTACGACTATAAGGATGGGAGGATCGGGTACAAGATTACAAGATGCAATGATACGGCAATATTCACATAAATGCTATTTTTATTCAAATCTCAAGTATACACGAACGGGTGTCAGACAACTTGTTTTCTTAACCCTATGAGTACATACAATTTCATGCAAATCTTAGGTTATAGAATGGCCTAAGTGGTATCTTAACACTATGAGTACACACACACACGCGCGCAATTTGTGTTCATTCAATACATGGGTGGGATTTTATGCAAAGCACACGCGCATATATATGCTTATTCCGACGACTGAAAATGGTGTGTTTATTTAATACTAGGGTGTGGGTGATTCCCCAAGTACGATTCATCATCCCTAGCAAGTCCTTGTATTGTTTCGGCCCGGTTTTAGGCATGGGAATTCTTTCTTCTCACAAGCAGTCGCCATGGTGCGACCCGTGAGACCTCGGCGGCTGTGGTGTAACTGGTCGGAGACAGACGGTTCCAATAACGGAAGCACTTACTTCGACTGCGCGTCGATCAGTTGTTTCACCTGAACGGTCACGTAATAGGGGAATAGTTTGCTTATCTCTAGCAGGACGATGTCAAGGTAGTTCTCACGGAATTCGAGATCTAACAGAGGTTTGATGTGTTCGACGGCAGAGTCGTACTCCCTCAGAGCTATTTGCGAAATGCTTTGCAAGGAAGGCTGAGCAGGCAGCAAAGTCTTGACTTTTTCCGCGATGAACTCGGCGAATAGCTTCTTACATGTATTGACATCATCTTTCAATTTTTTCAGCATTCGTATTCGTTCTTGTACGCAGGGGACTAGCAATTTCAGCCCATCGAAGGTAGTCTTCTGCATCACGATTGTAGGTTGATAGAGTTTTTGCTGCTTAGCGGATGGTTGATAGTTCTCGTTGTCGCAGGCACGTGTGTCATCGTCAATAGCATTTGATGAGATATCTGCGTCGGCTGCTGGTACGTCGAATCGAATTGCTCTTGCCCCGTGAGCGGTCGTGAATGCTAGTTTGCATTCACCAAGGTCGAGGGTATCGAAATACCATTAGGAATCGGCGTATATATCAAGAGCAAAGTAGTCCGAGATGATGTCCGTTGCTTCGGTCAGCGCGATCCACGATTCCAGATTCAGGCAAATACCTCCTGAAGAATTATTCACCAACCGAATCAACAGTTCGTACTCGCTGTCCCCTCGCAAGACAAGACCGATATTGATTTTCTTGGTGAACGAGTGGCTTAATCCGTATGTAGTCGACAGTAGTAAGTGTTTTTCTATCTGTTTCAACGACTGAGAGTGAGTTTTGAAAATTTTGCGCGGATTGCTCGCCGGTGAACTAGTTTTAGGTGTAGCCATTGTGCGATGTTGTTTCTCTCGCTGTTGACGAAGAACTGACCTGGTTTTGCGGTTACCGTGTTTTATTATACGTAAAGATTGCCATGAAATGATTTTTACGGTTACCCCTACCATTGCGAGATATGGTTCGAATAGACAGCTGATCAGCCGTGACCAGCTCAGCTGACGACTGGTTTTCGCTCCCCTTGCCGAGCGGTAGCCGGGGTGACACATTCTTTAACGCTCACCAGCACGGCGTCAATTACCTGCCGTTGGGCCCCTAATTTCCGAGACGCCCCCGAGACCGCCGCTAAAAGGTCGAGTCAGAAACGGCCATAAATATACGGTATGCGGATTACACCCAGTAAGGCAAGTGGTTCGCGAAAAGGCGCTTTACAGCTGACCTGGTGGAATGCATTAGGATTCTCGCGTGAGAATCGTTAAAAATCTCATGCCACCCCCAGCGTGAGAATAACCTCGTGTTTAGCGTGAGAGGTGCATTCGGTCGCGGGGTGAGGGGTACTACATGGGGTATTTAGGCAAGTTTTCCCCAATTTTTGTCATTCTATCTAAGTCCTTGATCGAACCTATGTCGCTTCCTCATTCTTGCTGTATCTTTCTCTCACGAGACTCGTCCTACTTGCTCGATTTTTACTCAACTTTTGAAATCACCCAACGCTATGTCCGGTATTTTGAATGTGTACCGTGCTGCAGTGCTGAAGGCCGTGTTTTACGCTAGACAAAAAAATTGGACAATCGACCGAGAATGCGATATTCGTTAGAGACGTTCGCTTGCTCGCATGTCAGCCGACGCTTTGTTGCGTCAGCTGCGACGTTTCATTGGCGCATGTAGCGAGAGATCCATCAGTTCAATGCACGCGGTCAGGTTTCTTAAGAAATCGAGGGAGTGTCTTCGAATCGCGGCCGAGACGGTGTTAAGACGGGGGACTGCGCATTTCTCCGTGGTGGTGCCGTTGCTCGCGGAATACAACGAATACTGTGGTAAGTCAAGATTTTATTTCAAACGGTCTGATTGTAGTAATACAGTGAAAAGTGAATTATTTCTGAGTAAATTTAATTTCCTACACGCGCCAGAACTGCCGAACATGCTAGAGGGCTCCAATGAGACGGAACGGATGTTGTGTGAGCTCCTGGATCGCTGCGAAGATGCGGTTACGCTAAGGGAACAGCCGTCGCTAGTCAAACACCGAGGCTCTGAGGTATCTGCAGAGCCGATGGCTGTTGAAACCGTCATAGAAAGCCACGTGCTCTCTCGGGCTGGACCCTCGAGCGATTCTCGGATTCCTTCAGTAGAGATAAAGGAACCAGTCGCGTCAACATCCTACGATTGCCCCGACGGTGAGTTACAACAAAGAGCAAGGATTCCAATTATTTGACCGATATACGCCCGCCGCCGAGTAAACGCGTCGTTTTTCCGATGTAGATGATTACAGTCATTTTTCATATGCGAACAGCTTCGGTTATCGCTAGTCTGTACGACCCCCTGTCCCAGGCGTCGACCGTGAAGCTACAAAGACCGAATCGGGCGGAGATGACCTCCGATTCAGGTATTGTTCGGCGTATTATCTCGGTTTATTATGCCTTCTTGTTAGCGCGCCGTGTCACATATATATCATTGCGTACATTTCCTTCCCACATCTACAACCAGAACAACCTGCAGCTCTTCACGTGGTCATGGAAAAAGTAACCGATGATGAGGCTGAACATGAGGCGGAGGAAGAGGTAGATGATGACGGCGGAGATGAGGACGAGTTTGAAGACGAGGACGAGGATGCGGATGAGGATGAGGTTGAGGAAAACGCGAGCATTTCCACGGCAGATCCTGAGGTTTTTCCTCAGTTATTCAGCCCAGGCTCGTCCTTCGACAGTGGAATATTTTCGTTGTGCGAAACCTTGGACGCGGAGATTTAACGCTTTCCATAATCGGGGCGAGCGTGTATTTGGCGGTTTATTCCGTTATCATAAATAACCTAGTATTAGTTGTTATTTTTAACGTTTTGTCCCATGTTTTAGACTGTTCGCTGTACAAGTATCTGTATTTTTATTATTGCACTACAGGGCCGATTGTCCGGTGCTTAATAAATGAATAAATAAATGAAAAAATCTTATTTTCTGTTGGCTACCACACATCAGGGCTACCGCTGAAAGCCAAGGAACGCGAATACGAGGGGTGGTGTGCCTCTGGCCTACAGATCGGCGGACGTCAACGCTTGACACGCGTGAACCAAGGAGCCAGTACCTCGGGATTACCGAGCGCTGGGGCGATATCCATTGATTCCGACAATACCGATTATGACCAAAACAGCAACGACGACGACGACGACGACGCGACGCCTGACGAACGAGGAAAAAACATAGACAACCTCAACGGGGCGACTGGCTGCGAAGTAGGCGATAAGAACGAGCGTGGGAGTGTAACGAGAGACGAGGTTGAACCAGAGCCGCTTGAGCCTGGAAAACGCTTTAGTATTCTCGGAGAAACTTTGAGACATATCAGACGGTTTGACATCAACGGGCGCGAACTGAACGTTAAAATAAATATTCCCGAGGCCAGCGCGAATCCTTTAGAGTGGTTGGAGGTAGCGTTTGAAGACTTGCACACATACGTCACCGCGACCTGTCATGAGAATGATTACATAGGGTTTATTTTTCACGCGAAAAGTTTCAACGAGGGATCCGCATGGTTATCTTTTCGGCCGGTCCGCGATTCTCGCTACAGCGATCTGTGGAAGCTGGTTTCCAGCGTTACTCAGAGCGCAGCCGAGTTTGAAATCGACAAGGTCTTCACTGTGACGGTTCATATAGCCAAGGTACCATCCGGCCGTGGCAGAGCCTTGCCGATGACCGACGCCGGTGTGATGAAAAAGTCGATTGTTCGAATCATGAACACTGACGGGTTTTGTTTACCGCGAGCGTTGGTCGTGGCGGAAGCACACGCTGAGAGGGGTTTGAGCCGTAGCGGGAGGCTGCACGAACGGTACGAGGCGATACGTTACCCTGGTTCGCGTATGCAGCGGGTGGAAGCGCGGCAACTCGCAGAACAGGCCGGAGTCGTAATTCCCGAAACGGGTTGCGGGATGCTAGAAATTAACAGATTCCAAGATTTCTTGGCTCCAAAGGGGCTAGCGATGGTGATTTACGAGCTGGGGAAATTAGGTACAGGGGACGCGGTCTTTTACAACGGCACGACCCGTGTTACAGACAGGCACCTGAGCGTTACCCATAGGCTGAATATTTTATATAACCCTGACGAGCGGCATTTCGATACCATAACAAACCTGACCGGGGCTTCGACGAGGCGATTTTTTTGCGAGGGATGCAACAAAAAATTCAATCAAGGCAACGATCATCGGTGCTCGCATCGATATCCGCAGTGCCTGGGTATACCGCAGTGCGGCATCGAGGCAACTAAATTGGAATGCGCCGATTGTAGGCGCGTGTTTCGGGGCAACGTCTGCCTCGATAGGCATCGCCAAGCGGGTTCGCTTAGCGCGCGTCGGACTGTTTGCCTCGCGCTCCGCTCATGCGTGAATTGCTCCCGAGTCGTCAATCCGAGGTCCGGTTCACACTCGTACGAAACCCGTTTCTGTCGGACGTATAATCGTACCCGACCGCATAACCATTCCTGTTTTATGGCACCCTTGAAAACGCAGGATCGTTCGAGCGATTACATCTTTATATTCTACGACTTCGAGACACGGCAGAGTCAGACGATCCGCGGAGACAGCGCGACGAACGTTCACGTGCCTAACCTTCGCGTGTCGCAGCAGGTGTGTACTCGTTGCATCGGCGAAACCGATATCAAACAAGGCTGCAGCTTCTGCGGACTTGTGCGTGAGTTCGTTTTTAGGATGGGTCCCGTGAGAGAACTGGTCGAGTTTGCAACACGCCCGGTGCAGGGATTCAGTTGCGTTATTTGCATCGCCCACAATTCCAAAGGCTTCGATTGTCAGTTTATTCTGCGGTGAATAGTCGAGCGGGATGTCGAGCCTCCGACGGTGATATTGAACGGTAGTAGAATTATTATGCTTGAGACGGGTCGTACGCGCTTCTTGGACGCTCTGTCGTACTTGCCGATGCCCCTATCCGCTCTCTCGAAAGCTTTCGGACTGCCCGATAGTGCTGTGAAAGGAGTATTCCCACATTTCTTCAATACGCCTGAAAATATCGGTTACGTGGGACCGCTTTCCACAGCGCGATTCTACGCGCCGGACAGTATGAGTAGTGCAGCGCGAGCGGCATTCTATGACTGGTACAACGACGCCGTGGCAAAAAATTACACGTTTAATTCCGACCTGAAGCTAGTGGCGTACTGTAAGTCGGATGTAGATATTCTCCGTCGCGCTTGCATCGCGTTCCGGGCGATATTTATAGAGCGCGGTGATGTATGCCCTTTCACCGAAAGCACCACAATAGCGTCGGCTTGCTCGGCTGTGTTCTGCAAAAAATTTTTACAACTGGATCGCATAGGGATCTTACCCCCTGGGGGTTACAGACTAGCCGACCGACGGTCTCAAAAGGCTGTAAAGTGGCTCGTTTGGATGGAGCGGGAGCTAGGAGTCACCCTATTGCACGCCGGACGCTCTCGAGAATATCGTATACCTGAAACAGGACGACGCGTGGACGGTTACTATGTCGACCGTGGCGGTACGAGACACGTGCTAGAATTTCACGGATGTTTTTTTCACGGGTGTCGTCGCCGCTTCCGTATCAATCGTGATCGACGACTCGTGAACGGTGTCACACTTGACGCGCGCGCCGAGGAAACACTCGCCAAGACCTCGCGGATAAAGCAGCTGGGCTACAGTGTAACGGAAATTTGGAAATGCGCGTTTGACCGGGAGTTCGCCGAAAATGAGGATATGCGGCAATATTTAGCGCTTCACCCCTTGACCGCGAGTACGGACGGTAGTGATGCTTCGAATCCGCGAGATGCGTTCTACGGTGGACGTACCGCCAATACATTGCGTTACCGACAGATCTCAGCCGACGCGATGGAGCAGATTCGTTACGTGGACGTCTGTTCCCTGTACCCGTGGGTTTGCAAGAACGGGCGGTTCCCGGTTGGTCATTCGACCGTTTACGTAGGCGACGAGTGTAAGTTGCTGACGGGTCCGACCGGCAAAGACATCTCGCGTGTCGAGGGTTTGATCAAGTGTCGCGTCTTACCGCCGCGAAATCTGTATCACCCCGCGCTACCTCTGCGTATGCACGACAAGCTTATGTTTGCGTTGTGCTATTCCTGTTGCCTGAATTTCGAACAAAACGAGTGCCCTCACGAAAATAGCAAGGATAGACAGTTTGAGGGTGCCTGGGTATCGCTCGAGTTGCAAAAGGCCGTAGAAATGGGATACGAAATCTTGAGCGTGCGAGAGATCTGGCACTACGACGTGACTTCCGTCAACCCCGTCCCTTGACAAGGCGGCCTATTCGCGGGCTACATCGACACATTTCTGAAAATGAAGCAGGAGGCGAGCGGATGGCCTGCGGAATGCATCGACGACGTAACGCGGGCACGCTACCTCGCCGAGTACGAACGAGTCGAAGGTATACGCCTGGATGACGCGGAATTGAAAGAAATCCTGGGCTGCGATCTGTTTCAAAACTGTGTCTGAACTCATTTTGGGGCAAGTTTGGTCAACGTGAGAAACTGACGAAAACAAGCATCGTCAAAACCCGTCAGCAACTGCTCGAGTTGATGACCGATCCCGAGATCGAGTTACAGGATCTGCTGACGGTCAACGAGAACGTGTTGTACGTTAGGTGGGCATACGCGCGTCACAGCGTAGGTTCCTTGCCGCTGGCCTACGCGGTAATAGCCGTCTACACAACGACTCAGGCACGGTTAAAGCTTCACTCCTACCTAGAAAGGCTCGACCGCCGCGTTCTTTATTACGGCACCGATTCTGTCATTTACATACGCGACATTACCCGCAAAGAGTACGAGCCGCCGACTGGTAACTTGTTGGGAGACTTGACGGACGAACTGACTACTTACGGTGACGGAAGTTACATCCGAGCCTTTGTCTCAGGTGGTCCGGAATTTTACGCGTTTATCGTACGTCGCGCGGACGGTGAAGAGGTCGAAGTGTGCAAAGTAAAAGAAATTACGTTAAATTACACGGTCGGTAGCCGAATGAATTTCGAATCCATTCGCCGAATGGTAGTTGAGGGGGCGAATCCAATCGAAGTGAAGCACCGTGCGATTCGCACAACCGCAACGCGCGAAGTGGTGACGCGTACTGAAAAGAAAATCTGCAGGCAGGTAACTTTGATACGCTACCCTACGGCTACCGCGCGTAGGGTGTATAACTCGAGCCGTAGGCCATAAACAGGGCGATGCGACCCTCTGGCCCACTTTCACGCGCTCCCTCTCTCTCTCTCTCTTTCTCTCTCTATTTTCATTTTATTTTTATTTCTATATTTATTTTTACTTTTATGTACACTACTATTATTTCCAATATCCGCCGTCTGTAATCGCTGCAGCCCATACTATTCTTATATGTTTGTGTGATGCTTGTGTGTGCTAGAAGGCTGCTGTATTCCAAATCATAATTCTGCATGCATGCTTTTGTAACTACCATTTGCCTCAAGGTCCGCCAAGGCATAATAAATATGAATCAATCAATCAATCAATCTCACTACTTCGCTCGACGAAACGGTGTACGGACAGCCAGACAGGCAGACAGACAGATACCTGGCAGACAGCCCGTCAGACGGACGCCCCACAGCGAACGATTGGTATATCAGCCGAAAAGACACCAGGGGACAAACCAAGGGCCAACGAGAAGAAAATAGCCGCTTGAACGCGGCGTCAAGGCTGTTGAACAGGTAAAACGAACAGGGAATAATTTCTGATGAATAAATTTCAAATATCTAGTTCAGCATGTATACGAGAAAAATTTTTAAAATCAGCTCAATGGCCCCGCGTGACGCGCTGACTATCAGCTCATTACACAGCGCGCGCGTGCGTACGAACGAGCTTGACACGCACGCACCCCTGCGTGCGGTACTCGGCTCGTCCAACGGACGTCACGCGCGCGCGTGCTGGTATCAGCTGATAGCCAGCACGCGGCAGGCCCCGCGCCGCCGCCGCCGCCGCCGAAATGAGCTCATCAAAAGGGTAGTTTAGTGTTTCGATTCCCATCGCGGATTTATATTTCATTTCTCCGACTTTTTGCAGAACGTGTACAAGAAATTAATCGCAACGCAGCAACTACGATAATGGACACGCATTGGAAGCATCCGTTCTCAGCCATCATAGCCGGACCATTGGGCTGTGGCAAGTCGAACTTTGTGAAACATGTCCTGCGTCACAGCGAGAAGATGTGCGAGACTAAATTCAGTCGCGTCATCTGGTACTTTGACGACTGGCAACCGCTTTACGAGTCGGGCAACGGGATAGAGTACCGCGAGGGTCTGCCGCAGCACAGCGATTACGACGTTGACAAGTCGCCCAAGTTGTTGGTGATTGACGATCTTATGCGTGAGACGTCCAACAACGTAGTCGTCGACCTATTCACCAAAGTCTGTCATCACGAGAATCTCAGCGTCTTCTACATTACCCAGAATCTCTTTCATCAGGGACACGGACAACGAGATATCTCCCTCAACGCGAACTATATAGTTTTCTTCAAAAACCCCCGGGATCGCGGACAGATTCAACATCTCGCGCGACAAGTCTATCCGGAGGATCCGCGATTCCTTCAAGAGGCCTATCACCACGCCACCGCTGTCCCGCACGGTTATTTACTGCTCGATCTGAAACAATCGACGCCAGGAAATTGTCATTTCCAAACCAGCATATTTCCCTCAGATGAGAAACAGTACGTCTACGTTCCTCGCAAGGATATGAAGAGCGGCAACGCCCATAGACTACCAGTCGTTCAGCTGTAATGCCGCGAGGATCCCGCACCGCTGTCCGTCACGGCGGACACGCCAACTTTTGCAAGACGAATACCATCGCTTTACACGCGCTGCACAAATTGAACCCCACGCAGAGGAAAGAATTGCTGCGTACGGCGGACCACTCATTGATAAAGAATATTTGCGAGTGTGCACTGAACACCTTGAAGGGTAACGTGGCGTTGTCCCGCGCGCAGAAGGCACGGCTCGTCCGTCACAAGCAGACCCTTCGTCGATTGGCCGGTAATCGCGGCAGCTGGAAGACCAAAAAACGAATACTTGTTCAGCGGGGAAACGGATTTTTAACTCTACTGCTCGGACCGATACTCCAAACTCTTGCCTTTGTCCTATTTTCGACCTAATAGGTGGAGATGGAGCGAGCTAAGAAGATGGTTTTAATTTCGATGGAAACGATCGAGAGATTTCAACGGCGTGTCGGCGACGGCGTAGGTACGGCCGTATCGCCAACGATTAAAACTGATTCTACTGTTCCCACTGATCCCGTATCCGGCCTCGATGGGGAGATGAACAATATCTTGAAACACCCGACAAAGGATGACGCGGAAAAGTGGAAACTTTATCAGCAGGCTCTGCAGCGTTATCTGTTCTTTGCAAACGAGTCGCGAAAACCACCGCGAGTGGATGTTTACGAGAAGGCCGACAATGCGGACGGAAAAATCGCTAACAAAGAACGGTTCAAAACCGACATCAAGGCCGCCGGAACAAGCAAAGAAGTATAAGAAAGAGGAGAAGCGACACAGGCGAGGAAAATAATTGCGGCCGTACCGGCCAAGTTCAACGCAAAGGCCAAACTCCTGATGGACATGCTGAGCGGCGCTTCGACACGGTTGACCTGGAACAACGATGGGGCAATCTCGCTCGACAGGGTACCTGTACCAGGTACGAATATCGTCGACCTAGAAAACCACACTATGCGCAACAGAAAAACCTTCGACCCGGTGGGCTGAGCACCGTTTGCACGATTTCTTCACTCGCTTAACGTCCCGCGGGAATACGTGGGAAACGATAATTTTTGGAAAGATATACGCGCCTTCGACAATGAAAGTATCGCGGATATCTCGAACACGAGGCTCGCATCGTCATCTTTAACGAGGAACGAGCTCGACCACACTCCCAGTGGACTTCCGCGCCTGAGACGGAGAAGAAGATCAGCGGACCACGACAGGGGTACTGGTGAGAACGAGGTTTACGACTACGAAGGGGAAACACCTGTATCGTTCGATCGTCAGGGGGATATGAGACTTTCACGCGATTCTTCCAGCGCTGAGAAACGTGCAAAAATCGCCGCCGGAAAACTCCGGTGAAGGACTCTCCGACTGGAAAAATAATGAAAATACTGGAGAAAACGTATTACAACCCCTCTCATCCCGCGGGGTACGCAGGGGCTCAAAGACTCGGGCCGCACACGGAGAAACGAGTCGTGAATCGGTTAGAAAATGGCTGGCTGCCCAAGAGGCCTATACACTGCACAAGCCTGTGCGTAGAAGATTTCCACGCGCAAGATACAACGTTTCCAACATCGACGACGTGTGGGAGGCCGATCTGGCTGACCTGAGCTCTGTGAAAGAACACAACAACTGTTACCGATATCTATTGGTTGTCATCGACGTCTTGAGCAAGTACGCGTGGGTGGTCCCACTAAAACGCAAGACTGCTGCAGCCGTGGCCGAGGGATTTCTACACGTGTTGAGCACAACGCCACGTAGACCCGTTTTGCTGCGGACTGACAAGGGTAAGGAGTTTGTCGGGAGCGCCTTTCAGAAGATACTCACCGACAACGAAATAAGGTACCGAACCACCCGCAACCCTGACATAGAAGCAGCTATCGTCGAGCGGTTCAATCGCACGCTCAAGGAACGACTGTGGCGTTACTTTACGCACAAGAAGACGCGCCGCTACGTTGATGTCCTACCTCAGGTTGTACAAGCTTACAACGGAACTGTTCACTTGAGCATTGGAATGGCTCCGTCGGAGGTGACGCTTCGCAACGCAGCGGATGCGCGCGCCCACATGCAGAGACGCTACCCACCCCGTTCTGCGGGTAAGCCGAGATTTCGCAAAAACGACTATGTACGGATCAGCAGAACAAAGGATACGTTCGAGAAAGGCTACGTGGCAAACTGGAGCGAAGAACTTTCCAAGATTCGTCGCGTAGTAGCGCGCTCGCCGCTCGTCTACGTGTTCGAGGATCTCACTGGTGAGGAGATCGACGGTGCATTCTACGAGCCTGAACTTCAGCGGGTGGAGGGAGAACACGCGGCATAAAATTGACAGGTTTGACAAAATCGCGCGAGTCAAGGAGCGAGGATTCAGTAGAGGTGTGTTTGCCATACGATTCACACTTGCCGAAACGATCGGACGTCATGACGGGCGATCAGTTTTATATTACTCTACCGAGCAATAGTTCGATGCGATTTTTTCCGGAAAATCGTACCTGCTGCTACATAACTCAATTACCGCGGTCAATCGAGTTGACCGGTGTCTGGGAGGTTGGACTTGCCGAGATTCATTATCCGCTTACCATTGCGGCAAACAACGCGGCGCGGGATGAATATCCAACGGTGATGACGGAGATACGACCAAGGGTGCACGCCGTGTCGAGGGGTAAACCTCAAGTGGAGATACAGCATCCAGCCAGGATACCCTCGTGCCTGATGTTCGTCTACTGCGACCTCGTGGAACCGCGGATAGTCGGGGACGTTTACGCCCCCCTGTTGCGAGTTGTCCAAGCATGCGGAGAAGAGCGTTCCGTTTACGGGGAGTCCGAAATGAGAGTTCCCTCGCCGCCGCACTATCTGCTTCTGATGCTTACAAGTTTCCGCACGATTGAAATCAATATCAGAACGCATACCGGTGAACCTATGCCATTCGAGTACGGGACGTTGACGACCACACTGCACTTCCGATGTATTCAGCAATAAGACGATCTGCCTCTTCGAGGCAGAAGATGAAGAAGAAGAAGGAGAATACGACGACGACGAACGAAAACAGAGAGAAAAATAAAAATTAGGCACAAATTCAGATTGCTCATAATATCGATCATTACGAGGCGCAGCTCGGCGGGGGCGGTAGGGAAAATTTCTACCGCGGCACGGCACATCAGCGAGGCACGGTATCGGTAGTTTTCTCGGAGATTTGTTTCGTAGAGTATTACCGCTGCTAACCAGAGGGGCTCAGGCCGTTGGAAAAGAGGTTTTACGCAACGGTGCCAACCTATTATCGGACATGCGGAATCATAAACCGTTCAAACAGGCGTTCAAGATACGGGTGAAGGAATCGGGTAGTAATTTGCAACAAAAAGCCGAGGAAAAAGTTGATGCACTAATGAAGGGATCTGGATACAAAAAAGTCACCGCAGGTACAGAGCGTCAGTTAACGCTTACCCGTCCGAAACGACTCGTCGCAGGACGCCGGTCTACCCGAACTAACAAGAGAAAGAAGAAGACAACCACCAAAACCAGGCGCGGGGCAACTGACAAAAGTGGAAGGCGGCCAAAAAAGCGGGCTATTACCGATATCTTTGGACCCCGTTAATCTCTTCCCATCGGTAACAACGTCAACAAGCAATCAATGGCGTTTTTACACGCTCACTCGATGGAGTGTATGAAATCTGAGCTCGATCTTTTCACCTTACCACCGACGCGAACATCCATCGAGGGTGGTCAGTGGGTTCACTACAAGCCCGTATCATCGTTAACCTATGATGCGCCAATCGAATTTCTCGTACCCGGCCACGGTGACGAGTACATGGACCTGGCGCACACTATGCTCAGCGTACGAGTACCATTTCGACGAACGATCAAGCCTGATGACGCAGATCAGCAGCGGCCGTGGCCATGTCCCGTGAACAATCTGCTTCACTCTATGTTCAGTCAGGTTGATGTATTTTTCAATCAAAAATTAGTCTCACTGACTAACAACTCGTACGCTTATCGTTCCTACATAGAGACACTACTGAATTACGCACCACACGCAAAGGAATCGCATCTTACTGCCGGCTTGTGGAGTGGCTACGGTAAATCGGCGTCGGACAACCACACAGGGGACGTTGACGAGGAAGGTGTGGATGGCGGGTATACTGCACGCAAAGCTATAATGAATAACGGTCGTGTTGTGGATCTGATCGGTCATCTTCACTGCGACGTCTTCAACCAAGAAAAGTTTCTACTCAACGGTGTGGAGCTGCGACTACGACTCGTGAGATCGCGAGACAGTGTTTGCATAATGGAGCTGGAGCCCCTGCATAGTCTTCACATCGTCGAAACCTCGTTGTTGGTACGGCGCGTCTAGATCAGTCCTGGAATTTTACTGGCCCATGCGCGGACACTCGCTCAAGGTAGTGCAAAGTACCCTGTGACCAGAGTGGAGGTGAAATCCTTTACCATTCACGCAGGCGTACAGGCAGAGACACTGGACAACGTTATACTTGGTCAACTACCGAAACGCGTGATGGTAGGTTGCGTCAGCAACAAGGCTTTCAACGGAGACAGGAAACTAAATCCGTTCAATTTCCAAAATTTTCTCATGAACTATTTGTCACTGTACGTCGATGGGGTACAGGTCCCTTCAAAACCTTCACAGCCAAATTTCAAGAGAGACGGAGTGACGAGCAACCTGTACATTGAGGCCTATCACTCCCTGTTCTCGGGGACCGGTATACATTTTCTCAACGAGGGAAACGGAATCAGCAGGACTAGTTACCCTAGAGGATTCTGCCTAATGGCTTTTGACCTGACCCCGGATCTCTCAGCTAACTGTCCGTCGCATTGGTCTCTCATCAAGCACGGTACCCTGAGAATCGAAGTGCGCTTTGACGAAGCCTTGAAAGAAACCATTAACTGCATTGTTTACGCAGAGTTCGATAATATTATCGAAGTGAATGCCGCCCGCCAGGTCATTGCGGATTTCGGCGGTTAAACGAATCCCAACGGCGGCTAGGGGGAAAAATAACACGTCACCGGCCAACCAGGTGTCCGCTACGGGGGAGGAGCAGAGTCCTCGAAGTGGTAAGGGCTACGACCAAGAGCTCGTGGGTGAGATTAAAAGGCCGCGCGCCATCACCGTGAAGATCAGTCTAGTGCCAACCTTTGATTCGTTCACCATCGTACGTCAAGCGGTAAATATGGATTACGTTATTGATATCCAAGGATTTCACGACATCGAGCGACAATTTATACCGAAAGAAGTGACGGTGCTTACTCTGGAGGGAAGTCACACCGCGCATTGGATTGTCGAGCCACCGCACCCGTTTGAAGATCTGCATTCCATTGACCAGACCCGTAATAATCACGTAACCTGCTATCATCACGGGATCGAGTGGTTCAAGAGCGACATTTCGCTACGAAAACTGAATAGTTATCTAAGGGAAATTGCTCGCACTGCTCACCATGTTCTGACTCGAGGCTACGAGAAGGCGAGATACCTGGAAAAAGCGACAGCACGTAAAATCGTAAATTTGGAAAACTTCAATTGCCCTAGTTTTGGCAAGATGGAAGCAACGCCGGAATATTGTTTATTTCACGGCGTGAAAAAGGAAGTACTTTACACGTGTGCGGTAAACAATGCCGTTAAGCTGAAAAAATGGTTAGCAACCAGCAAGTTTCTCAAAACCTACGACCACAGCCCTCGAGTCGAGTCAGCCTCCGACAGGTTCAACTATATCTCCCAATCGAGGACACCGATCGACAGTAAGTGTCGGAACGGCAAACGTAGCGTCTCGACAGTAGAACAAGATCAGCTGGCTGCACCACCACCTATACCGACGAAAAACGAGAAACGACAGCCTCCACCTCGGCCTGAAAGAAAGTCATCTCTGCGACGAAATTCTGTTGAGCATAGACCGCCAACGCCTGGTATAATACCAAAGAAATTGGAATATCCGGAGGAGGCGGAAGACGAAGAAGGATCCATAGTCGGCATCTCCGAAGCTCTCGACCAACTTGAGCTATATTCAATTATGACGCCATCACCGCAAGGCATGACCGTATCCGAAGACGAGGGATATGGACAGTCTACAAATTCTGCAGGCTCTACAGATGTTGCATACGGTCCCGTGCAGGGTTTTCGCAGCCGACCGAGTACCCTTGGTTTGGACATACCCGACAGCTATTGTCTCCAACATCGATGACCACACACGCCCAGGTTCCCATTGGGTGGCATTTTACGTCACCCCCACCGGACAGGGGACCTTCTTTGACAGCTTTGGACTGCCACCCCTCATCCCTGAGCATATGCGAAGACTCCGAAGAAATTGCCAGCAATACCGCTGCAACGACAGGCAGCTGCAGAGCCTTTCTTCTGACGTATGTGGACACTTCTCTATTATGTTTATTTATTTTATGGCTGCTGGCGGTACTTTGTGCCAGTTTCTCGATATATTTACTAACGACTATGAAAAGAATGACGCCATCGCCCGAACATTTTATAACAAGTTAATCGGCAAGGGCAAGATCTCAAGCTCTCGGAATTTTATCCCCAGCAGTTGCCTACAGTATTGTACCTCTGGGAAATATGAATTGAAAAATAAAGCTAAATCGTAGAATTACTCCAACACAATATTTTTAGAACCACTCGAATAAGCATATGAATAAAAAATTGTACTCGTAGAATTAAGTTATCACCTGCCTTTGCATAGAATCCCACCAATGTATTGGATAAACACAAATTGCGTGCGTGTGTGTGTGTGTGTGTGTGTGTGTGTGTGTGTGTGTGTTTGTACTCATAGTATTAAGATACCACTTAGGCCAATATATAACCTAAGATTTGCATGAAATTGTATTTACTCATAGGGTTAAGAAAACAAGTTGTCTCACACCCGTTCGTGTATACTTGAGATTTGAATAAAAATAGCATTTATGTGAATATTGCCGTGTCATTGCATCTTGTAATCTTGTACCCAATCCCCCATCCTTATAGTCGTAAGAAGGGGGTAGCGTATTTAAAATTTTAGCGAGACACGACCCCTCATGAAAATACAGCGCGGGGCAGAGGGGGCGGAAATAGCGACAATGGGACGGGGGGACAGAGACACCCCCTCGTCAACGGTCAACCTCGAGGGGGAGTCCAGACGACCTCGAGGGGGCAGTCCAGACGACCTTGAGGGGGAAGTATGGCGCCAGGGGGAGGGAAAGGGGGGAAAGGGGGGTTTGTTGTGACGCCCCAAACCGGCATATTCTACTGCCGCCCTATATTCCAGAGCTAGATACTACGCGAACTCGAACAATAAGGTCAGCATTTGGGAGTCGAGCCCCGAGCGGACATGTTTTTACCCAATTTTACAGATCGCAATTAACGAAAACAAACTATTTTTCGATTTCGATACGTTTATTCATCTATGGCAATACTTCACCACATAATACGTCCAATCCTTGTGCGAAAACCCATTTCGTGCCTTCGTCGCGAAATGCCGAGTGAAACGAAAAAAATTGGTAAGACCACCCCCTACTTTATCGCCTTCTGCCTATCACATCCCGTTGTAATGTTACAAAGGATTGGCCAGATCTGAAAGATCGACTTATTCTAGTATTCCAAGCATTACGTAAGGCCGGATTAACGATTAAATTATCAAAATGTAAATTTCTGAAAGCTAAAGTAGACTATCTCGGGTTCGAAATCTCAAAAGACGGAATAGGACCGGGGGAGAATAAAATACGAGGGATAGCTGCATTCCCAGCCCCCAGAAACGTTCATAAAGTATGCAGGTTCTTAGGGATGACTAGTTTTTTTCGTAAGTTCGTACCTAAATTTGCACAAATTGTGGAACCATTGCATAAATTATTACGGGCGAATCAACTTTTTATTTGGAATGAAATTGAGAGTGAAGCGTTCGAGAAACTAAAGAGTGTGCTTGTGAATAAACCAGTCCTTCAGGCATTTAACGCGAAACGCGCAACGGAATTGCATACTCATGCCAGTGCAAAGGGCCTCGCCGCGATGCTATTACAACGAGGTACAGATAATAGACTACACCTAGTATATGCGATAAGTCGTCGTACAAGCAAGACCGAGAAAAACTATCATTTGAGCAAATTAGAATTGCTAGCAATAGTTTGGGCGGTATCCCGCCTCCGAAATCTGTTGATCAACATACCGTTTAAGATAGTCACGGACTGTCAGGCTAATAAATGAATTTGATTTCGAAATTGTTCATAGGCCAGGCTCGAAACTATTACACGTGGACGCTTTAAGAAGAGTCCTGACAAATCCAGAAGAGAGCGAGTGTGACATATCTGGAAGATTGAGTGCAATATTTACTGTAACGAATGATGTAGACGAAATACCAATGTATCAATATTCCGATGCGAAATTGCGCCGCAAGAAGGAAATTCCAATGAAAAAAATGAGTGCGCGATCGAAAAGCAAAATAAGTAAAGTGAACGGTTATATGTGTCGCGACAGTATACTTTACAAAGACGATGCACAGAAATTGCGATATGTGGTACCAAAAGCTATGGGGAAAGGCTTATCGTGCGTCTCCATGACCTACAGGGCCATCAAGGTGTCGATCGAACCATCGCAAAAGTTTTACAATACTATTACTTTCCGGGCGTTCGTCGTTACGTCAAACAACACATACAAGCGGGTTTGCAGTGCATACTCACTAAGAACAAAACAGGAAAACAAGCCGGATTGTTGCGTCCTATCCCTCCGGGGACGCGGCCTTTCGCGATAATCCACATCGATCATCTCGGACCCTTGGTCACAACGCGGAAACAAAATAAATACGTCTTTGCCTTGATAGACAACATGACGAAGTTTGTCACGCTAAGAGCTGTCCGAAACACGAAAGTTGCGAATGTAGTGCGCGTAATGGAGGAATTCGTTTCAACGCACGGAGCCCCGATTCGTAAAATTTCTGACTGAAGTACTTGTTTGACCGCAAAACAATTCGAACAATTTTGTCGACGGCACGGTATACGCCACACTCTAAAGTCACCGCGACGCCCGCAGGCTAATGGTCAGATTGAACGAGTGAACAGCACGCTGATACCCGCGGTGCAAGCCAGCATAAAAGATGACGAAGGTCGAGATTGGGACACCAAATTAAAGGAATGCAACTTAAACGAGTCCATAAACGTAACGACGGGGAAAAGTCCCTTCGAACTTTTATACGGCTACGCAGCATGGCACGACGAAGGCGAGCTGCGCAGACTAACCATCGAAAACGAGACAAGGTACACCCATCCGACGGTACTACAAGAGGAGGCACGAGAGCGTATCGCTGAGGAATAGCTTCGCTATGAAACAGAATATGAGCGTCACCGATCGAAGAATGCCCTTTTCCATGTAGGAGATATCGTGTTTATGAAGACGGCACTAATTGCAACGGGAGAGTCTACGAGACTCCAATGCAAATGCCGAGGGTTACTAACCGTGACAGGATTCTACGAGGAGACACATATGCTGTAACTGACCTGCGAGAAGATCAACGAGGTCAAAGCTCGCATAACACAGACGATGATATGGATGCATCGTCTGATATAGACGACCAGCAAACCCCGAACTCAGTGGATGACGAATACGAGGTAACTCCTAATGTAACAGGTGAGTACCCTAACCCCGAACCAGAGGATATGGTAACTAGAACAAAACGTAATTGCCGACCTACCGAGAGATACAGCGCTTACGTTACCGATCTTTCGCCCGAGGACGAGCTGCATTCGAGGATGGCCGAGTGTTAGCAGCCGACACCAAGTGCGGTAGACATAGATATAGGATAGTGTAGGATACAATTGTAAATATACAGGGTGTCCCATTTTAAAAAATGCAGCCGAATATCTCGGAAAGTATTGGTTGCAGAGAAAAATATTTCAGATCAAAGTTGTTTGGTTTCGAGGGGGACAGATTCTGATGATATTGGCTTTTTTGTAGGTGGAGGCGTTAAGGTGATATGAAGGTCAACTTTTGTTTTTTAAATGGAATCATGTATTTATTATTGATTCATCGGATCGGGCGTTGAATTTTACATCAAAAAGCACTGCTGAACTGATGTCCTAACATGAACGGTTCCGTAGATATTTCATTTTTCTCTAAATAAGTTTGTGAGCGTTCATGTTTCGGTTGATGTATGTACGATCAACCTTCAAGCATTGACAAGATGCTCGAACACATTACCTTCGTGGTTGATACACAATTGCAGCCTATTTTCGAAACTTTCAACCGTTTTGAGAAGGAGAATTCTCGGAATACTTCTACAGGCATTACGTATACGGTTTTGATTATTACGGGTGTGATTGTTCGTAATCATCTGAACGCTACTTTTCAACATCACTGGATCGGTCGCGGTGGACCTGTCCCGTGGCCTGCAAGATCTCCAGATCTTACCTCCCCAGACTTCTTTCTTTGGGGATTAATAAAAAATACAGTTTTTGCAACGGAGCCAACCACTGCAGAAGATATGAAAAACCGTATACGTAATGCCTGTAGAAGTATTCCGAGAATTGTCCTTCTCAAAACGGTTGAAAGTTTCGAAAATAGGCTGCAATTGTGTATTAACCACGAAGGTAATGTGTTCGAGCATCTTGTTAATGCTTGAAGGTTGATCGTACATACATCAACCGAAACATGAACGCTCACAAACTTATTTAGAGAAAAATGAAATATCTACGGAACCGTTCATGTTAGGACATCAGTTCAGCAGTGCTTTTTGATGTAAAATTTAACGCCCGATCCGATGAATCAATAATAAATACATGATTTGATTTAAAAAACAAAAGTTGACCTTCATATCACCTTAACGCCTCCACCTACAAAAAAGCCAATATCATCAGAATCTGTCCCCCTCGAAACCAAACAACTTTGATCTGAAATATTTTTCTCTGCAACCAATACTTTCCGAGATATTCGGCTGCATTTTTTAAAATGGGACACCCTGTATATGTGTGTATGTTGTGTGAGGACAAAGTCCGTCCAGGTCCGTTGGTCAAAAGACCGAAGTTCAGAGAACAGGCAGTAAGCCCGTAAGAGCGAACCCGATAGGAGTGCGAATAAGTCGGACGTGCGAAATATACCCGAGCGTGATTCTGTATTTCAATAATTAGTGTTAAATTGTGCGTTGGTGAGTAATCATTAAATATATCTATTGTTTGCGTGAAAAGGGACTCTCGGTCCCGAATACGAGATTTCTGTTGTGCTGTCCTGAATGTTGAATAAATCATTTGCCGGCATATCGGATACCGTTTAATCTGAGCTCTCGAATTATCCTGACGATGAATAACAGTCGACGTTCCTTATAACACCTACAAAAGTACTATCGAAACCATTTAATCAGAAAAACTTTAATGTACATTTTCCGAGAACTCACTATGTGGCGCTGGACACACGATTGCGTAACATGGTCCAAATAACCGTTTCTACTTGAAACTACTTTGATTAATTGGTGATACCCCTATTTATCGTTTTTAACTTAATTACGTCCCGCTTCTGTGCCCAGTGGCCACAACTGGCACTTCAGCTGCCGAAAACCAGTACATTGATGGCCACAACTAGTGAAAATGGTAGTTGTCACTATTTTCTTGAATAATTTGATTCACAGATAGTTTTCATCGATAATAATTCGATTCCATGTACCTTATGAGTTATGTTAGTCACTTTTTCAGTTCTATATTTGCAATAATCTAAACATTATACGTAATCGAATGCCCGGAAATGCTTAGTGTCCAAAACTGGTACGCCTACCCCATATCTTCGATTTTGATACTGAAGTCTAGAACGCGTTGGTTACGCTGCTGCCTGATGTTATTTAATTCGGTTTTGCCATTCAAATACGGTTTTCTTAGGTAAAAACGCTCCTTTAAGAACTAGTAAAGTTTTGTATTCTTTATTTCCTAAATAAGATTCTGCGGTTCCAAAGACTTTATTTCTGATCATCCATGTTAAGATCAGACTTCGCTAGTAGTCTTGCGTTTTCGCAACTTCTAATAAAATTATTTACGTTAACATTATGTCCATCATAGTATGAAATCGTATATAATATGTCTTTAAGGGGGAGGTCTACCAGATTTTTACCGGCCTGCCTATTTTCTCGAATTTCTCCGAAACGGGGCAATCAATCGACTTGTCCTTTTGGCAGCCGATGTTTGACGGGTAATGAGTTCGAACTGGTACGTTTTTTTGAATGAAATCGGTTTTTTTTTTTGATCGAAAAGTGTGGTTGTCCCATTTATTTCGACTTTTATCGAAGCCTACAAATCGAAAATGCAAAATCGGCTTCTGGAGCCCGATTCTGTATGGGATTCCGAAGACAACCATGGAAAAACATCTTTGTTTTCGACAACGATGAAGTGGCCAGTTGTATTCTACGATTTTGTGGTAATTTTCGCGATTTTCAACGGCTGGAAGCCTCTCCATGCGCAATGGCCGCTCTCAGCCGTTGACAATCGCAAAAATAACTACAAAATCGTAGAACACAACTGGCCGCTTCATCGTTGTCGGAAACAAAGATGTTTTTGGATAGTTGTCTTTGGAATTCCATTCAGAATCGGGCTCAGGAAGCCGATTTTGCATTTTTTATGCGTAGGCTTTGGTACAAGTCGAAATAAATAGCGCGCCTACACTTTTCGATAAAAAAATCCCGATTTCATCCGACCAGGCGTACCAGTTCGAACTCATTACTCGTCAAACATTGGCTGCCAGAAGGACAATTCGATCGATTGCCCCGTTTCGGAGATATTCCAGAAAATAGGCAGGCCGGTGAAAATCTGGTGACCCTTCCCTCGAGAGACCAATATGAGGTTTCTGTTTCCTCAGATGGAGTTCCAGGTTGGTTAGGCATTTTGCGATTGTGTGAGTTAGATTATTTCGTTTGAGATGTGTTTCCTCATTATAATTAGAGATAACTTACAAGCTGATGATGAGAATTCGGAAAATTTCCATTCTAATACGAATCTGAGTTTTAGGGATGAGGTTGTTGTATTGGACTGCGTCGGATGTCGAAAAAAGTATAGATATCACGATTCAGAAATCTGGACATCGTTGTAGCGAGGCTGCTGATCGGTGGATTCAGATGAATCTTTGTGGGGCTAGGTGCACGGAAAAAAAAGATGTCGCAGTAACAACAACCGTGTGATCAAATTTTTGGTGTAAGAGAAGCTCTAATTCTCGTCATAGGAACAACATCCTGACGTTCATGTTGCTAACGTATCTGCTGAGAATACACTAAGCTTGTGGTGAAGAAATTGTGGTATATTTACCTAGTTTGCCTGTGTAGTCAACTACAAAATGTCGTACGAATAGCAATGCTACCTGATTTGTAACCATTACAATAATTCGTGGCAAGGCTACAACTGTCGTAGTGCGCGTTTTACCCGTAGACTGGTACTCGTAACATCGACAATCCGTTTTGATTACAATCGCTGCTGTACGCTACGCCGTTTACCACAAACTGTGGTAAAATTGGTAACGATTTATGATTCGTCACCATTACAACAATTTGTGGCAAGATTACAACTCACGTGGTGCACGCTTTACCTGTGAACTACTACTCGTAATATCGACAATTCGTTCCAATTAAAATCGTGGCTCTACATTACGCTGTTTATTACACACTGGAGTGAAAATGGCATCGATTGGTCGATTCGTATTTTGTCACCATCACATCAATCGACGATTTCGATTAGTGCATAACAGTTACAGTATACGTAATAATGAAATTTATTCCGAGCCCGATGTGTTCGACAATCGAAGATACAGCCAATCGGTGCTCTAAATTTTTGCAATCCAGAGCGCCGATTGGCTGTTTCTAGGATTTTTAAACACATCCGGTTCGAAATCAATTTCATTATGTTACAGGAAGGATCTGGTCATCTTAGTCAATTTTTGCGATAACGTTTTTTTTTTTTTGTTATCAACAACTCGGAAAGAACCTATATCAGCTGCAGCAGAATGAATTCCAGTTTTCCTTTCGGAAACATTTTGAGTTAGAAATTTTGAATTTGTTTGATAAAATAATCTTAAAATAATTATAACTCTGCTCTGATTGGTCGAATACCAAGAAACAGGGATTAAAATGTACGTCAGGAAATTTACTTTTCATCGGGTTAAATAAGGCCCCAAACGTCTTTTTTTATGTTCGTCGAACGCTGTAAAATTCAGTAGCAGTTACTGGAAATTTCGACGACCGTAACTATATCTGCAAACTATTTAAATGGAGTATTTCTAACTAAAACATCTTAACTGAGTAATATTAATCCTGCAGTCAAGGAAGATCTAAAAATCGGCTCACCTGGAATTAATTTCAGGGAGCGATTTTTTTTCTTTTATACTCTGGCGGGGAGGGGGGTGGGGAGTAAATCTCGATTTTCCGGGAAATCCCCCCCATTACGTTCGCCATGGTCTCGATTTTGAGGGTGATTATTTTGTTTTTCAAATAACTCGCTTCTTTTCGATTTTAGAGTGAAAATGATAGGATCTGAAGTTGTGGGAAATCTAATTTTCCACAAGTTCAGCGATCATCATTTTTACCCTAGGGTCGACATTCACAAAGTTCGACTGCAAATGGAGGTAAAAAAACTGTTTTTTTTTTTTAATTATCTAATTTGATATCAAGTTTTACGTAAAAATTGTGATGGATAATCAGCTAGGGATTTTTATTTCCTGCAATTTAGGTTAGCACCATTCTTACGGTAAGGTCGATATTTTCAAAGTTGGGATTAAAATAGGGGTGACAATTTTTTTTCTTCAAATTGTTTCGTTCATTATTAAGTCTTTCATAACAATAGTAATGAACAAACAAAGTTGCAGAAAATAAGATTCCCTACCTGATTATCCATTACAATATTTACATTGAACTTGATAATGAACGCGAAAATAAAAGAGGTAATTAAAAAACAGAACAGTTTTTTTTACCCCTATTTGCAGTCTGAATCTATAAATATCGACCCCAGGGTAAAAATGATAATGACTAAATTTATGGAAAATTATTTTCCCACAGCTTCGAGTACCATCATTTTCACTCTTTGAAAATAAGCGAGTCATTTGAAAAACAGAAAAATCGCCCTTGAAATCAAGACAGCGGCGAACGCAATGGGGGGGATTTTCTGTAAAATCGAAATTTACACTACCGACCACCCCCTTGTAAGTATAAGGAAAGAAAATCACTCCCCGAAATTAATTCCAGGTGAAATCCCATTTTGACTGGACTATATTAATTTAAGTGACATTGCGTTAGAGTTGAAGTAACCCTTTCTTATTCGAGAAATCGTGTATTATGAAGTAGCGCTGACTGATAAATTATTAGTGTGAACTGAACTCGATTTCATCGTGATGAAATTTCGCTGCGCGGCAAAAATAAATTTAGATGGCTATAATGAATTTATTACAATGTATGGTGCGTTAGGCAACACCTACTATTTGTAATCAACCGTATATTGATACAAAGTAAGAATTTTTAGATTAGAAAAACACTGCATCAATTAGCATTCTGGAAAATTAGCCTGCACCCACTCAGCTGACGCCAAAAATATACCGTGACAATCAGGTGAAACCGAATGGTCCATGCGCCCGAACGCCGAATATTTCGTATTTTTAGCAGGTTAACCACTCTTTGCGCTGAAAACCCCTAGGGTGATTTTGGCGTGCGGTCGACAAAACTCGGCAGCCATTGTTGTCGAAAACCGGCTGACTTTCAATATATCGCGGAAGGTAGACATGTGTGGTTATGTTCGTTTATTTTGAGCAAATGATAAATAAAGTGAATAAGACCTACGTGAATAAGCTATTGATATTTATCAAAAATCGATCAATCAGTTTTGAATGATATCATAATACAATCAACGAATTAACTTAAGCTATAACTGCAAATTAATTAGAATCAAAGAGTTCATCGAGAACAACCAATTTGAACGAAATTATTAATTCATACTATATGAGAATTTATGGGACGAGCCGAACCAAATTTAAGTCTTCCAACTGAGGTACACCTCTGTATAGAGCGTGCAAACCCCAGAGAAACCGTGAAAAACATAGGCCTTTGTGGACAATGAAAAAGGTCAATTACAATAACATGAAATTCAAGTAAAGATTCTTCCAGTCCTTCAGTGGTCTAATTGGACAAGGCGTCGCAGTACAAACGCGGGGGTCCCGGTTCAAACCCGGGCTGAAGGAATTTTTACTTGAAAAAATAATTGTGATGCACTTCCGTTTTTCCCGGTTTCTCTGGGGTTTGCACGCTCTATACAGAGGTGTACCTCAGTTGGGAAACTTGAATTTGGTTCGGCTCGTCCGGTAAATTCTCATATAGTATGAATTAATAGGATCCGAACGATAGAGTCACTACTCAATGAAATTATTAATTATTAATCCTGGGGTTGAGGCTTCAATAAATTGAACTAGGTAAGTGAGAAAAACTTTATTGAAGCTGTTACGTCCGGGTATTGCCACCCGTACGTTCGCTCCTCACTTACCTCAGTCCTCTAACTATTCACACGCTTCCCCCCTTCTCCCTCTACATCTCTACCATTTTATCTACCTGCTACCGGATCGTCCGCGTTCTCCTCTCGTACATCTCGGAGACGCTTGTTGCACACGGACTGCAAAATGTAACGAGTCAGCTAAGCCTTTTATCTTACTATCCTAGCGACTACCTGATTTTTCTTCCTCCGACTCACTTCTCAACCGTACTCATCACAGTAAACATCTGAAATAACTTAGCCTACTTTTATACCTAAATACAACATAGATCATTCGTTATACCTGGATGAAACATAAACGATTCATCTAAATAAAGCAGTAGTGTACCTAAGCGGATACTGGACCACTTTTACTATTTTTTAAAAGTCCCGACAGCGCCTTAAGGTTCGATTTTTCAAAAGTCTCGACCCGCGCCTTTATCGTGTCATAAAATAGTAAAACCGGAAAATCAGCTTTTTTAATAAAAATTAGGTACGTAATTGGCATAATAAATTTGTCGGTAATCGATGCATCTGACACCTCGCGATAAAGCGGCACGACCGATGTGCAACTAAGTTGCATTTGTGCATGTTCACTTCGACGCAACAAGGGCTCAGGTGCAGCAAAAATTTGATCAGACACATAAATTGGTCGACAAGCCAGGTTTGCTGATTGATTTTCTGCATAACAACTGCGACGCAACAAGGGCTCAAGTGCAATAAAAATTTTATCACACACATAAATTGTTGACAAGACAGGTTTGCTAATTTATTTATCGCAATAAAGTGGCGTGTAGAGGATTTGAAGGAAGGAGATTCCAAGTGGATATTGGTGGAAATCGATAATCTAGTGGTGAACATCAATCGTCTTGAATAACTTCGTATGGGGTAATGTTCCGGTGGCCTCGAATCAACGTCACACACCCTGTAATAAGATTCCTAGCCCCGAGTCAATGTTTTCTAGAAGCTTCCACGAGTTCATTTCAGAGTCTCACAGCGCCTTAAGGTTAGATTTTTTCAAAATTCCCAGCTCACGCCTTCATCGTGTCATAAAAATAGTAAACCTGAAATAAGGTGGCGCGACCGATCTGCAACTGAGTTGCATTTCTCCATAATAATTTCGGTCCGACGCAACAAGGTCTCAGGTGCAACGAGAATTTCATCAGACACGTACAGTGTCAGTGTCGACTTGACAATTAATTGGTTTGCCAATCGATTCACCGCAATAAATAGGCTCAGGTACAACGAAAATCTGCACGGACACATACATCTTCGGATTATAATTGACAGTAATATTTGAAAAATACATCGGGTTCTGGCTTGAAAATAGGTTTCGAACCACCTCCACAACTTTGCACCTGAGATATAAAAGCTTGCACTGTTTGACGATGTCTACAGTTCTACCAGTTTTCACGCTGTACTCACCCTGGCTTAAATGGCTTTCACTGCTTTCGAAACGCACGCCGCAGAATACCACACGGAAACGTGCGATGGTAACGAACATTGGGTGTTTTGTTCGAATCCTGAACCATTCGAGAAGACGCAGACCCTCACATCTTGCAACCCCAATTGCAAGCGACCAGGATCTTCCCAGGGAGATGAATCTTCTAGTCCGAAGAAACAGCGAACGCATGAAATCTATTACGGTGTGAACGCTGAATTGGAATCGTGCAGCATTTTACAAACGAAATATCAATTGAACAAAAGTTGTTCAAAGAGTTTAGAGCTGGGCGTCTTGATAAAAAGTGACCTGACAGTTGAAGTTATGGTCACTGTTGTGGACAACGTCAAGAATAAGAAACTGGTTTTCGATCGCAGCATGTGGGAAAATTTGATGTCACATCGAGAACTTTTGAGGAAATGGTTAGCAACCGGATTTTTACCTCAATCGCGGAATCAACATGCCATTCATCTCGATGCCCAAGCAGATGTTGCAGTGAAATGCTGTAAATTCTACGACAAAAGAGCTGTGATTCTCGCGTCAAGAATCACAGGAAGCATCGTGATGATGCAAGTGACTTTTGATAATCTTATCAAGCAGCTCCCATGCATTCAAATTGTAATGGATGAACTCACCGAGCGATTAGACACAATAAAGAAACGACTGAACTCCTTCGCAGGAAAACTTCGCGCGGCGATGGAGGAGGAAGCCCTTGATGAACAGCAGTCAATTAAAATTTTGACGGATTCCACAGATTTTGATAAACGTTGTCTGGTTGATTGTGAATTGGTTGGCGCAGGTATTCTTACTGTGATGAAATTAGTTGAAAATGAATAATTTACACCATCTATACGTTATATTTTATTACATTGCTACATTAATATCACATTGCTACATATAATTAATTTCTACTGATGTAACACAATAAAATATCTAATTGTTATTACATTCAACTGAAACCCTGTCTAAAATGTGTCCTCCGAGACCTGCAAAAGAATTAAACCGATTATTCTCCCAATAGTTTTACTCTTGATCGTAATTGTATTCGGAATCCAGGTGTCCATATCTTGGCATGAATAAGCATATGCGACGTGGAATAACCAATGTATACGATACAACGGGCGCGGATAATTTTACCAACCTGGTTGTGGGCCTCCCAGCCCGCCTGCATCTCGTTGTAAATCGAATAGTCAGGGGTTATAGGGTCTGTAGGCAGAAAAATTACAGAGTTTTAACATCCACTGAATCAGGTTGGGACAGGTACATGTCAACAAATTTTGTAATACTATTGAAAGTAATTTACTTGTTGTTGTTGTCGTTGTTGTCGTACTCGTTTCTATTGCGGCTTCTGTCACCGGCGGTGCGTCTTGGTGATAGACATTCATGATGTTGTTGTAATTCGCGCCGAATGGGTTCACCGCGGGCCCCAGGAAAGGGTTCACGGTAGTTCTGACGGCGGTCTCGGAGAAGTCGGCCGGATGAGCGTACCCTTGATATTGCAACGTCGAGTTGCTCCGTCCGTACGAGGCATCGATTCGGAAATTTTGTAGAATTCGGCTACTTAGATTGTTTGGCGCGGTCACCGAACAGTGGAATACGCAGAGGAACACGAGTGCAGTTACAGAATTCATATTTACGGTTTCAAACTTATGATATGTGTCGTGCATCATATGTATATATACTGACCGGCCTACAGATAAACGCACACCCCCTCACCACCGGCATCGTACGATCTGTGATGTGCTGATTCATAAATTATTCGATCGACACGAACAAAATCGTACGCGTGCGGTAGGATGCTGATTTAGCAGAATCTGTATCAAAAAAGTTTCCACGCGCTTGCCGTGTTCGGAAAAATACTACTAGCTACATCGTACGAGGTAAATTCTGCTGACTACCGTTGCATCGTTGGTTTGCACGCGCTCGTACGATACATACGTAAATATGCTGAGTAAAACCTCGACGTCAATCTCAAGGAAATTTTGCATGTGGGACGCATCAATAATATCCGCATGATGTTGATTCAGATCTGCGGCAAAAATTGCCACGCGCTTGGTTAATAAGCGACGTCAGTAGCCACAATCCGAGAGGTGTGCACATTCAACGGTACCATACATGCAAACGACCTCCCACTCACATCCCACAAGCTGCGGATAACGGGTGCGAACTGTCGGGGTTGGTCAGCGGTAGATCAGCGCGATTCCAAAACGGTTCCTCATCGGTTCTACGGTACGTTCGCGTAATTACATTTATTAGTTATAAGTCAATCGCACACAATTTGGAAATACTCATTTCGAATTTAGATTGCACAATGGAGTGCCAACGTCGGGTGAAAACTCACCGAGCCGAATGTGACACGCCAGTGAAGCCTGACCCTGTTCGACCTGAACCTGCGAAGGAACAGCCTAATAAGGATCAGCTTCGAAAAGATCAACCCAGCAAGTGCGAGAAGGCAAAGCAACCTGAAAAGGTAGGTGAACGATCTGCCAAACACGTATAACTGAGATCCAGATTACGGATTCATCACGTTTACAAATTACTTATTGAGATGATTTCCTAATCGAAATAAGAGCTCAGGCTTGGTATTCAAAATAATTTCCAGTACACAAGTTTGAAATCGTGAATTTATTGCTTCCAGCTGCAGGCACCCACAAAACCTCGAATCATTGCTGCGGGGCGGAGAATGATCTCGCTGACGACATCTGGGACGAAATGTTCCAGAGTCAGGAGGAATATCAGGAGAGTCAACGTGAGATTGATCGGGAGATCGGTCAAATACGTATGGACGATTGGGATTGGGGAATGCGCTGAATAAATGCGAATTTCTGAGCATGTGTTTATTTATTTATCGTTACAAAAATCATGATCATCTACCCAACATCGATTACGCATTAAAAACACGTTCTCCATAGCACAAATACCTGAGTGGCACGTGCAGCGTGGATGCTGCGTACGCGAATTTATTTCATCGGCTAAGTACGCGACATCGATATTAAATAATCGTTTTAGTATTATTTTGACAGACTTGTTCATCACTAAAAACGATGGAGAATCTTGTAATTGTGGTTTTACATAGAATTGTAGTCCTGAGTAAGGGACGTGTCCATCATTCCAACTGAATCCGTGTAAAGTTTTAATCTCAAGTGCTTGTCGTTGATTGTCTTCAGGCAGAACAGACCAGGGATACGGAGGCTTGAATACGAAATGTTGGAGGTTATAATTACTTTTCAGAACTGCGATTTCTTTTACGATAAAGGTGTCGTTGGGTCCCGTGAACCCCTGAACGTCAATAAATGTAGGCGCCATGATTGTATGTAATAATATGCAATTATCGCGACTTGTGAGATATTTATATTGATGGAAATCATCGACCCCTACCATTTTTCAAATCATTTTTCTAACTACGTTTGTTAGTGGACTGTATTCAATGATTTTGTCATGAAAAATTAGACAGTACGCGGTAGTATTGGGGGGTATATTACTGTTACACTGAAATTCGAGACGGATATCCACGGAAGCACTTTTCAATGATTCGTTCTGACGCGAACAATCGATTACTGCTATGGGGGCGTGTTTTTTGAAGGTGTCCAAATCAAGCAAAGGCTCTGGGTTGCTGGTCTCACCGTAGTATGATCCCTTAAATTTAGCGTACATATCATATAATAGAGCGTAACGTTTTCGGGTGAAATCTAAATCCAAATTATCATATGGATACGACTCAGAATTGAGGTACAGCCGAACGTTCGTCAATTCACAATGATCGAATACACTCGGGTCTTGGGTCAGTTTGTTTCTTCGCCCGGTTTGCAGCGCCAGTATGACATATCGAGGTTTTTCAAGTTGTACAGCAGTTTTCACGGACCAGGTATGATGAGTTGTTTCTTGGAGCACCGGATACTCGTACAGATCCCATGAACGAAAACTCATTTGAATCGATGTCCCACTCTCGAGGAGATGCAACAGCTCCAATTTCTGCAAATCTTCAACACTGATGTGTGGCATTCGCCATTGCAATTTGCTCAGCTTCAAATTTACAGACACATTTTCCCCTCCCATGAATATCGCATTTGAATCAGTTCTCGAGCGAATTAAAACCAGCTCATGACGCGTGTTGGCGATAATTCTTTTATAGTCCTCGCAGAAGCCTAGCAAAATGCGCTAAGGTATGCAGTAATTGAAATATCCCTTGTCTAGTTCAACCATATTTCCAGGTATCGACCAGCCGGCAACTTCCAACGCCTTACCGGCATCAGTACTCAATGATAAATAGTTTTTTATCGTTGTGCTTATTCCCACATTTCTGCAACGATCAATTTCAACACCATTCAGCTCGTATCGAATTTCGTCGAATAGAAATGCCACAGCGTTATTGACAAATTTTACATTTTTTATCGGCTGATGGACACCGTTTGCGTCCGCGACTGAATTTAACAATGTACCCTCGATGTACAAAAAACTGTTGCATGGTAGTGTATACAAATCCTGCTGCTGAATTGGAATCCGTATTTCATCGTTATTCTGGTATGATGTGCTCGCGTAGGGAGCATGAGCATGAACTTCAACTCGAGTTATACTGTTATCAAATACGGGTCGAGCATTAATATTCAACAGATTGCCCATATCTTGCTTTGACGATAAATCCCAGTGATTTCAAAAAGTGTGCGTTATCGGCAGTGAGCGATTGACGCACTGCGTACGGTGTTGTTTGTTTGACCAAACTTTGAACACTGAGGGAAGGAACTACGTTCGCGGGATATTTGTGCACATCTTCGTAGATCAGCATGATGCAAATTAATTTTTTAGCTCCTTCACGTGTAATCGAATTGTTATTTCTTCCCCTCTGAAGTCTACCAAATTACCGTCCTGATCCACAATACGTACTGTCACGTTGTTGATTACACGCTGGCTCACGGGCAAGTAGATCACATGGTAAGGTGACTCGGAGATTTTATACCCGGGGGGCACGTTGGCCGAGAATTCATGAATTGTGTGCACCGGACGGTCGTTGCTGTAAGCCCCCGCGGTGATATTACACTCAACTCGTAAAATATTAACTTTCAGGATGTTAACGGGTAAATCTGATTCGTGCCACACATTAGCTTCCAGCCGTCGCTTCGTAAAACCTAACAACGAACCCAAGTTATTTTCCCCGGTAAAGTTAATCTCATACTTGCACTTGAGCTCACATTTTAACGTATTGTTATTGGGACGCAGTGTGATTGGTGGTGACGATTCGGGACCCGGCCAAGTTTCAGATATTTTTCCGACCAAATACTTATTCAAATCATCTATTTCGTAAGATCCTTTAGGGATAATAATTGTTTTGTCACCCGCATAATAAAAGGTATTATTTGTGCTGTCGACGTTGGGCACAGAGTTGAATGTTTCGAAATCTACTAATCCCAATACATATTGAGAATTCTCGCTTAACACAATCGGAGGAAAATAATTTGCACTGAGAACGGACGTTGGCCCTGAGAGCGTGAGCGTCAGAGACATGACGTGGCCGCGTGCATACTGAGGTTTATACGTCGATGCTCTCTATGTATTATTGTGTAAAAAATACAAACACAATTGCCCACATATTGATGGATTATACTTTTGATGTCGTTCATAATTGTATTCAATTTGCACGTCCTTTCCCATATATTCAATAAATTCTAGAGGTGGAGGAAGATTTCCGTAGCTATCGTAATATTTGACGCGATCACCGCGTTTTACATATGCAACCCAATGTGTACCGGGCCCATCAAGATTATCCAAATTAATGATTCCACACTCATTTTGGTGGACAGAATTGTTAAGTAGTTCAGATCGCATGAACACACCTCTAAAATAAGGAATACGCATACACTTCGCATACGTAAGTAGTTGAATGTTGGACGTTGGACCGCGGGGTGGGATAATTATCTCATTTTTGAGGTTTTTTTTTTTTTTCCGACATTTTGGTATACCCCCACCCTTTTTGTACGGATTCAGGTACAGTCCACGACCCTGCTGCTCCATGGCAAGATTATGTCGTTTAGTTTCAGATAAAAGTTTGCGTTCATTAGACGCCTGGTTGACAGATTTAGCGATACCTGCGGCCCCACCTGCTAAACTTCCTACTGCTGACAATCCTGCTAATAATGGTACTAAAAATGGTAAAAATCCTCCGCGTGTTGCCACTGGTAATATTCTGGGTTTACCCCCTTTCTTTCGAGGTCGTGAAATTTTCTTAACTTTCAATCGCCCCCCAGCTTTTTTTCCACCCCTCTTCAATCCCGCCCCCATTTTTAATTTAAGCTTCATAGCACGTGCTACTGCCCAAGCAGCTGCCCGCTCGAGCAAGGCCGCGTTCTCAGCCTTCACGCGGTGCGATGCTTGTTCAGCAAGTTTTCGGTCGGCGTTATGACGTGTTTCAAGGTCACTACTTTGTGAATAGACAATATCGTGTTCGCGACAAAACTTGTCTAGCGGGTTTATACCGGGATCCCCTCGAGCTAGACGCTTAGTTAGATGTGTGCCCGGACCGCAATACTGGTAACCCGGTATGTGTAGTTCAAAGGGTAATGAATTGATAACGCGATTTATCAGACCTTGTCCGATTAATCGCGCGTTCGACATTGACCGTGAGTTCTTATCGTTGGACTATATTGCACGCGTTGGGATTATCTCAGAAATGCAAATTTTACGGCTATTGTGAAATGATTCTTTATGATACGGCGATCTGACGATGAATCGATGTCCACGTACATTTTGGAACTAAGAAAAAAAAAAAACACTCGTCTATAAATACCCTACGCCCTCCCATTGCAAGCAACTCACATCCCAATATGCATTTCATCAAGCAGCCGTATTCCATTCAAGTGGTTAATCTTGACAGTAAAACTGAGCTAAAAATTCCGAAGCGACATGGTCCTCTATTACCTTGCACAATTCGGTCCATAATTTGTGGTCCGTCTAATTGCGGAAAGACAAACGTTGTTGTGAGTTTGCTGGAAAGTTGTAACGGGGTGCGCTTTGAAAACGTATACATCTATTCAAAATCGCTCGAACAACCTAAATATCAATATCTGGAAAAACTTTTATCAAACGTTGAAGAAATTGGATTTTTCCCGTTCTCTAATAACTGTGAGGTGATCCCTCCGAGTGAATCACTACCAAATTCAGTATTCGTTTTTGATGATGTAGCATGTGACAAGCAGGATGTGGTTCGAGAATATTTCTCCATGGGTAGACACGCGTTGGTCGATTGTTTCTACTTGTGTCAAACATATGCGCGAATCCCCAAACATTTGATTCGCGACAACGCAAACGTTCTAATTTTATTTAAGCAGGACAGTATGAACTTACGTCATGTCTATGATGATCACGTCAACACCGATATGACGTATGAGACATTTCAAAAACTCTGCGCCATCTGCTGGCAAAAGAAATACGGGTTTCTTGTGATCGTGAAGGATGACCCTATGCAGGCTGGTCGTTACCGTAAAGGGTTTAATGAATACGGTGTCTGGTAACTGAAGGCATTCAGTTGACCTTCATCTTCCGAAGCAATACGATCAAAATGATGCCCGAGTCCGCAACACTTGCTGAGAACCTCGAAAAAGTGGATGGAAACCATTCCGTTGATGATGTGAAATTAAAAAAAAGCTATCGCACGATCAAGTAAAACGATCCGCGCGAAATACATGGCACTGAAAGTTGGTCAATCGGAAGCTGCGGAGGCTTTGGAAAAAAATCTGGCGCCAATCGTAGCATCACTAAAAATGTTAGCCGAAACTAGCGGTCTTAACGTTGCACCATCAGAACGTAAACCGATAGTGCAAGTGAAACGAAAACTTGAGCTCGATGAAGATGAGGATCTGAACCAGAATCGAAATATACGTTTTAAACCATCCAGCACACCAGTAGAAAATCGCAAGAAAAGATTACAGAGTGCGCCTGCCTCGATGGAAACGAGCTCTCCAACAGATAATGACACTAGTGTTTTTTTGCCAGTGGAAACTATTGCTCAATCCCATTCTGATGAAGTCACCATGCGATCAATCCTGGAAACTCCAGAGGGGCGGGAACATGCCATACAATACATTGATGAGAACTTTGGTGAATTTACTAAAACATATTTCAAAGGATTGATTTTCGACACAAAAAATACGTACGACACAACGTTCGGGGTCCGTTTTGAGGACGGATTATGGTTGATCGGCGATTCTACTATTGAAGTAGATAAAAACGATAATATTATAATCAATAACGTGAGGTACAAAGGAACTCCAGGATTGTTGGAATTGATTTTCAAAAGAATTCCCGACGACGATCAATTCGATAAAAGTGATCTTTTAAAATACAAAAGCATATTAACTGCTACCAATGCCCACAAACGTGGATATATTTCGAGTGGTCAATTAAATGGAAATAAGGGTTACAAATGGAGGTATATAATCGCAAATTTATTCAATACGCCTGCACGTAGCGGCTCTTCCGGAAGAGGTTTGATTCCCAGCAAAATGGTTGTCACTAACAACCCTGTAGATTACGTGCATTGGGACGACCCAAATGAACTTGTCGAGAGATTGCGACTTCTGATTGCTTCAAAGGCGGCCGGTCACACGTGTCATGATAACGAAATCGTGTCCATTGCTGAAGAACTACGTGACGCAAAAATTATTAAATAAATATGTAAAACAGCCACACCATCACCTCAGTGCAGAAATGTCAGTTGATAAATTCGGAAGACATCTTGATTCTAAACGAGTTCCCATACTCCATACACCTAGTAATGATTGCAATAATATTTTGCAAGTCAATGGTAATTTTGACTTAGGCGGCAAAAGGTTAATCAATGCAGCTGTTCCGATAGCGTCGAGTGATGTCGCCACAAAAGATTACATCGACAGAAATTTTCTGAGTCACACGGATGAGGGGCATTATAATTTGAAAAACAAGCGGCTAAAAAAAGTGCATTCGCCGCAGGCAGATGATGACGGTGTGAACAAGCAATACGTTGATGGTATAAAAGTTCGTGTACTTCGGCTCGCTCATCATGACAACCTCACGTCCGAACAGTTTGATGCAAAAAATCGTCGAATAGTTCAAATACATACACCTCTAGCTGACAACGATGCTGCCAACAAAAAATATGTCGACGCACTTCGCATAAATGGGTTGTAACCAGAAGTTGACGGAACTTGGGATTTCAATACCAACCGTTTGAAAAATGTTGCCAATCCAGTCAACGAATTTGATGCTGCAAATAAAGTATACGTTGACAAAAAGAACGTTACGCTAAACGGAAATTACTTGTTTGATGGTAAACGACTGACTGCTGTCGGCGATCCCCGGTACAGTTCTGACACAGCAACAAAATCATACGTTGATCGGATGATCGCGCAGACGAAATATTATGTGGATGTAAAACCTACTGTTAAACGGGTGGGACTCATGGATGACTATGATTTCGACAACCGACTACTGCGCAACGTGCAAAAACCGGTTCAGCCGTCTGATGGTGTGAATAAGGAGTACGTCGACTTATTATATGACATGCTAAAGCAGGAACTACAAATACTTGTTCGCCGTGTCGATATCTACCATTAAAGAACGAGTATGGAGAAACTACAGCTGGTGAAAGAACTGCATGCACCGGCACGACGTAATTACCCGCGCAGAAAAGTTATTACTCGCGGTTACGATGATTTGTGGCAAGCAGATCTTGTTGATATGCAACCGTACGCAAAAATCAATAACGGATTTAAATACATACTGACAGTAATTGATGTTCTGTCTAAATATGCATGGGCTGTACCTCTTAAGACTAAAAGCGGTAAAGATGTGTGTGAAGCCTTTGAGACAATTTTATCAGGACCTCGCAAACCCACAAATCTTCAAACTGACAACGGTAAAGAATTTTACAACGCGTTATTCAAGTCTTTCGTATCGAAGCATGATATTAATCACTATTCGACATACAGCGTTGTAAAGGCTTCTGTAGTTGAACGGTGGAACAGAACACTGAAGAATTCGATGTGGATAGCTTTCACGAATAATGGCTCATACAAATGGGTCAATATTCTTCAACGCTTGGTTTCGGACTACAACAATCGTGTGCACAGAACAATTAGAATGCGACCGCAAAACGTCACACCATCCATTGCAAAAAAGCTCCTTACGACCGTGTACAGCAACATAAAAGTCGCCGGCCGTGCGAAATTTGAAACCGGAGACAATGTAAGAATTAGTAAATACAAAACCGTATTTTCTCGCGGATTCACACCCAACTGGTCGACGGAAGTATTCAAGATAATCAAAGTGCAAGTCACTAATCCGGCATCTTACTTGCTTGAAGATTCTCGTGGACAACCAATTATGGGAGGCTTTTATGGACATGAATTGAAACTAGCTAAATATCCAGACGTACATCTGGTGGAAAAGATCTTACGTAAAAAGGGAAATAAAGTATACGTTAAGTGGTTGGGGTTCGATTCGTCACATAATTCATGGATAAGTCAGGACAATGTTTTATAATCACAATCAGCATGTATTTTACATCAGACAAATAAATAATACAAACAACGTCAATCAACTTCCACGTCCTCCTTATCCCCCCATTCGTAACTGCTTTTCGATGATATTTTACAATGACCCCAGGGTAACGTATCAGTGGTATCAGAAAGTAGATAACGTTTAGTGTCGTTCGAGCTCAGAGCTATTTTCATCTCGGATATTGAATATACTGTATGCAACTTTGAACGTATGGACTGTTGACGTCTGTTCAATTCGCAATTTGTCTGCAAACATTCAAGATAATCTTCGAATGTTATTTGTCTTTCAACGATGCAATTTTTCACACCCTTAGCTTTTTTTACTTCTTTTTGGTCAATTCTAATTGAATACATTTTAGATCTCAAACCCACAAACTCAGTCATCACATCACCATTATTTTCATCTTTCATTAACCCTGGAATTTTTTTGTTCCTCAAAGGAATGCCGTATCGATTATTCACGTTATAGTCGCTGGTGTCGAATCTTTCAATATCGCGCTTCATTATTTTGTAAATATCATCACATTTTATTTCGTAAACTAAACTATCCGTGTCTGTATATAAAAGTTTAGATTGATCCTGGAATTGAGGTTTCATGTATTCGTAATGAAACGCGTAAAGACACGTTTTGGATACATCCAATATACACATTCCGACGTAAATTGGTTTAAAAAACTTGACCTTCAACTTTCGCATTTCCACAGCTACGAAATTTTCTGAAAAAATCGTTCTTCAATGAAAATTTGGTTTTGCAATCAAAGATTGTGCTCCATATCTCCCGTACCATTTACTGATTAATTTTATGTCCACATAATTACGCACATTTTCCATGGTTTTACCAAAAACGGCATTATTCATCAATTTAAACAGGTTTTTTTCGAAATTATTTCTGGCACGTGTGCGCAGATTAGTATTCAAATCGATGTATGAACGTAACCATGCGGACTGTTCGAATTGCAGAATTCGATGTATTTTAGATAATTTTAAACCGTGGCCGAGGCACTGCTTAAGATTTCTGTAATGAATGACATATCGATGTTTGTTGTACAAAGTTGCGAGTAATTTTTCATCCTTTGTATTCGGAGCTTTGGTATGGGTGGAGCAAAAAGGTAAGTCTTTATGATAATCATGTAATTCTTCAGAATATTCCAAATCAACTTCTAGAATATACCCCGTTGATGCGTCGTCGGGAATAGACGTCACATCAAATTGCGATACATCCGCCAACCACTCGAATTTTCCCGTGGGTAAATGATGCGACATGGCCCAGCCGTACAAATTATTAACATCGAAATACATTTAATATTTTTCTGTAACATTCATATCGTAATTGTTCATGTATCTGTTGTTGGCACAACTATATCTATTTGAACACTGACTCAAACCACCTCGTATACCTCGCTCTACGTACAATAACATGTCTATATCGGTTAGCAACTCTAAACGAATTTTCGTGTACTTAAGCATGGCATCCCAAGTCAATCCGGGAAGTGTATAATAATATGCCGGATCTAATTGATAGTTCATCATGCAACTTTTTCTGAAATTTTCAAACACATCCGCTAACAATAGAACATCCGTTTTTAAGTACAAATCACTGTATTCGCCCAAAGTCTTTATATCGAATGATTTCCAGACATTGATGGCATGTAAATAATCCTCATCCAGTATATGACTGTTGGTTAATTCATTGTAAAAATTTTCCCTAGGTGGCAATGTGGTTTCATTCAACCTATCAACTGTGTTCAAGTAATCATACGGAAACACTCCTTTTCGGGTCAACAGTTTAAACTCAGTGGAATTAATGTCTTTGAATTTGCTTCGTAAGATTCGCAACTCATCAACCCCTAAATATGAACTGAGTTTATCCAGACTGGAACTCATAAATTTGAACGAATCAATAAATCTTAGTTTGAAGTGAGTATCTTCAACTTTTTTTGTGAATGAAATATACTTCTCTTTATTAATCGCCAACACGGACACTCGTCCTTCAAATGCAGTCATTAATTCAGTAATAATAAAATGTGCATCGTATCCAGTTAAATTGTGGAAAACGATTGGAACCGTTCGATCATTCTTGTAATTTAAATTACACCCTACGTGTGCGCGGCCTCTATATCGACCGGTAAAGTGGCAATGATCTCGAACTCGTGTGCATGTAGCCGTGAATGGTTCCCCACAAATGTGGCAATGCAATGAATTCCAATAATTAATGGTTTCGTGTCTGGTTAAGTCGGCCATTACTAGGGGCTTGTTATACGTTCTTTCCAGGTCATCTGTCAATGTCTTCAGTTCCATGGCGAACCACTTGGCTGGATTTACACCCCGATATGATGCATAACGAGAACGCGAGTTTTCATACGAACAATGAAAGTAATATCCAACGCTAAATGCGTCATGTTTTTGATATGCATAAGATTTTGTTTTCTCGAATTCGTCGATTGGTAATTCTTTTAACAAACATTCAAAGTCAGCGTACACTATGAATGGGACAAACTCCTTGCGGTTAAAATTGTGAAACTGCAACCACTTAGTTTCATCAGTTGGAAGCTCGACCGCACAATTATTCAACATACTGCAGTCAGTCTCATGTTCACGCAATTTTATTTCACTATGAAACACGTGCAAACACCTATCGCATACGAACTTTTTTCGTTTCGATTTTGACAACTGATTGGAAAGCAATCTTGAAAGATTTTTAATCCAACAAAAGTGTGATTTTCCACTCCTGTTTTGTATCAATAATAAATTAATATGTATCGGTTTTTTAGCATCAGTCAAATACAATGGTTCGGTTTTAATATTTTTGCGACATTTTTTAAGTATGAAAACATTAATAGACAAAGCGTTCATTTTTTCGAACTTCGGTATTTGTTTGATTGTCATAGGAAATGAAATGCTTTTCAACTTTAATATTGTTGAGAAATGAGGATACGAACTCGGTCGATCAGAATGATGTGGCGCAGGGTATAAAGCAGAAACAACTGCCCAAGCAAAACATGCATCATCTTTCACGTGAACATTAATCACTGCTTTCCGCGCTCTGACGTTGGAGGGTAATTCCACAAAACTCGCTCCACTGAGCGGTACACATCGATTCACATTAACCTCTAAATTGATAAGTCGAATCAGTACCCATCCGCTGTCTCGTTCCTGAAATTCTTCCATTTGGGTAATTATCGGTGTGACGACGTCGTCTCTGTACCAGTTCTGCAGATTCGATGTTGACAATAGCTGAGTGTTCGCAGTATTGAAACATTTGATGTCACTCTTTTCTTTCAGACTGAATTCGCCATTAAGGCTTGTATTTACTTTGAGGCAATTGTATTTCCGCAGTGCGTTTTTAATACGGATCGTTACTAAATTTTCAGCATCTTCCAGGAATTGTCTTGGATCAATATGTAGTATGTTGATCACTATGCCCGTACGAACTCGTCCTTTGAATGCTGATTCGATATCCTGCCAGCGTACTCGACTGCTTCGTAATTCCTGCGTGGTATTCCCAATTCCCCGACCGATTTTGATCTGTTGTTGGACTAAAACTCTGAGACTCTTCAATCGACCGATCCTCGACTCCAAACTGTGTTTTCCCCCACAAGATAAATCCTCATTGTTCAACGCACGCCTCAATAAACGCAGAGTCCTATCACAATTGCTAATCCATTTCCTAATATTTTCAGCATTCCTCGAATCTTTGATCAAATGGAACATTTGACCCAATTTACGTTCCATATTAATGGATAAATCGGAAATTGAGGACATTGCGAGTCTTCAATACTCATTCTTCGTAAATCAAAACCCCACCGCGGCTCGGAATTTCCCAATGTGGCAGCACCGCGAATGTCCACGTATTTATGCTGGGGAATTTTTTCTTCCGTCTGCTGAGATATGGGGGTTGAAACTCTCGTGGTTCAACCGGTGTTTACCATGACTTCCAAGCATTTTTCAAACAGGTGTCTGCCTGGATGAAAGCAGGGCTTACATGTTCGCCTTGAATTCTGGTTCATCTGCGATAAGATTTTTAGTGGGGGGTTTAAATCTTTACGTATAAATACTGATATACATTGGACTCATCCACGGTGGAGAATTCACATTGACAATGCATCACTCATTTGTTGATGTGCAGGGATTTCTGGGATCCAACAAAGAATTCGTAGTGGAAGAATTTGCTTTAGTCAGTGCAAAAAACGATCGAATAATACACCTTATATTCAAAGAACCTTACGATTACTGGAAACTATCCGAAAAACGGAGAAAATCTGTGAACAGGGCGTCGGAGTATCATGGAATGAGTTGGTGGAGTGGATGCGCTCCATATGCGAATCTGCAAAGATTTCTGGATAAACATTTAAGCGTTTCGGGAGACCAAATTTACTATGTGAAAGGTCTACAGAAATGCACATGGTTGAGGCAATGGAGTAATGCTGAGTTCATCGACATGACTGCGTACGGTTGCCCTCAGCTGGATGCACTAGGAGTTTTGCATCCCAGAGAGCTCAGGTGCAGTGCTCATGTTATGCGATGTGCTGTAAACCACGCGTGTTTATTGAAAAAATGGGCTAGTACGAATAAATCAAAAATGTTTGCTTCGACGGTGAAAATGGACTCGTGTGAGTGAATCGAAGACCAGTTCTCGTGATTGCTAGGTATAAAAGACCAAAACTATTGAGCCGAAGGTTAGTCATCGAGTTGGTCTCGATAAATGAAAATCGCGCGCTTACAAAAAGAATTGAAACTCCGTATAGAACTACTTTTAAAGAACATCGACGAAGTGAAAACCTTGATCAACACCAAATCAGATCTTAATCAAATAACAAGAAAATTGGAGACTATAAATTTAACATGACGACATGCACCATGGACTTATCTAAAATCAACAAGTTGGGGCGATGTGATGAATACCTTCCCACTAAAAAATTAGCAGACCTCGAAGTACATAAACACTATCCAATCACCAGCTTGCGAAAAGTACAAACCAGATTTGGCTCGAGAATAACAGTTGACATAGAGAACGCGTTTTCAGCGTTTCTACCTGCACGTATGTGTAAGGTGTTGATAGACGACGTCGACTTATTCCATAAAATGATACTGGCTGCCGATGAAAATCGTCTTCACATGCACAATCTCGGTGGACTTTACAACCGAATCGAATTTAACTATATGTAAACCGTACCTTGTCTCATCATTTCATCATGCTTGAAATAAAATCATCACAGATGTGAATTGCTGTTGTGATAATTTGAATCCCATCTACATCCAGATTCCTTGTGACCGTTTGGTCGCTTGCACTGTAATTGTAACTAGTTTATTTCTGAAGGGCTCGAGCTATCCTATTTTATGATTAATCCATTTTATTTTGATGAACCAAATATCGATATTATGCAGGAATGCCACTTAGTTGCACATCGATCGCACCACTTTATGGTGAGGTGTCCGGGTAGATTTGAGTTATGTACTGGCAATTATAATCCGAAGATGTATGTGTCCGTGCAGATTTTCGTTGTACCTGAGCCTATTTATTGCGGTGAATCGATTGGCAAACCAATTAATTGTCGAGTCGACACTGACACTGTACGTGTCTGATGAAATTCTCGTTGCACCTGAGACCTTGTTGCGTCGGACCGAAATTATTATGGAGAAATGCAACTCAGTTGCAGATCGGTCGCGCCACCTTATTTCAGGTTTACCATTTTTATGACACGATGAAGGCGTGAGCTGGGAATTTTGAAAAAATCTAACCTTAAGGCGCTGTGAGACTCTGAAATGAACTCGTGGAAGCTTCTAGAAAACATTGACTCGGGGCTAGGAATCTTATTACAGGGTGTGTGACGTTGATTCGAGGCCACCGGAACATTACCCCATACGAAGTTATTCAAGACGATTGATGTTCACCACTAGATTATCGATTTCCACCAATATCCACTTGGAATCTCCTTCCTTCAAATCCTCTACACGCCACTTTATTGCGATAAATAAATTAGCAAACCTGTCTTGTCAACAATTTATGTGTGTGATAAAATTTTTATTGCACTTGAGCCCTTGTTGCGTCGAAGTTGTTATGCAGAAAATCAATTAGCAAACCTGGCTTGTCGACCAATTTATGTGTCTGATCAAATTTTTGCTGCACCTGAGCCCTTGTTGCGTCGAAGTGAACATGCACAAATGCAACTTAGTTGCACATCGGTCGTGCCGCTTTATCGCGAGGTGTCAGATGCATCGATTACCGACAAATTTATTATGCCAATTACGTACCTAATTTTTATTAAAAAAGCTGATTTTCCGGTTTTACTATTTTATGACACGATAAAGGCGCGGGTCGAGACTTTTGAAAAATCGAACCTTAAGGCGCTGTCGGGACTTTTAAAAAATAGTAAAAGTGGTCCAGTATCCGCTTAGGTACACTACTTAAAGATACTAGTTCACAAATATAAACGTTCATTTACCCCCATCAACATCTCCCTCAGTTGTACTTTAGTACTTAGAACAGGGACAAGACCCCAAATTCAAATTCAGATCATAACACTGGTGGCAGCGGTGGTCCTCCCTGTTACTGAGGGGATGTGAAAGAACGTGAACAAATGACGCTAATATGACGCTAATATGACGAAAATACAAACCATTAACTAAACAAATTGTGACATCAAACAGTTAACCAACGTGTAAGACAAGTTGTGTGAAGTAATAACCAAGAAAGCAACGCTCGGTATGAATTACTGCACATAATACCAAAAAAAAAAACACAGTGTCCCGTTATATTGCACGATACAACTGGTACGACCTCAATCGCTTATATACCCGAAAAGTGTAAACTATCAACCCGCTATTATCAACCTGGCGATAACTGGCGATCGCGGAATCTCCTAACACAAATCGCAGCGACCGAACCTCAAAGGCACCTCGCCCTCCAAAAGCTCATCTGAGCCCCACAAAGAGCGAACTCGCTCCAACGACGAACCTGGTGACGACTCCAAGACGCCGATATCACCAACGCTATCGCCCAACTCTCAGATCCAGAATCGCCATCTTTACACCAACAATCACCACTTCAGAAATATGCTAAGAAGAATCACTCTCATTGTACTCACCATAACTTCCAGGACGTAAGCTACTCTATAACATACGTATACCATTTGAGATAAGTTATAAACCCTGCCGGAAACCATGATTGACGCAGAAATGACATTCCTCCCATTCAAAGTCGCGGCTACACTGATTCCAACCTTTGATGGATCGAATATTACAGTAAAATCTTTTGTTAGAAAAGTCGAGAACGCAAGAATATTAATAGATCTACGAGATACGCCCCTATTCGTAGCACTAGTACGGTAAAAATTCGAAGGCCGTGCAGAAAGAGTACTTCCGCGAGATAGCTTCCAGACGCTACAACTTATTAAAGACAACTTAAAATGCGCGTTTGAACCAAAACAAAGACTATCAGACGTGCGATGTGCTATAGCGTGCGCACGACAAGAAAAAAACGAGACCGCATTAGAGTACGGAACTAGGATAGAAGAACTGTGGCTATCGACATTATAGATGCCGAAGAAACCGCTGCAAATGCTACTATACTAATAAAAAATGTCGAAGAAAACGCCCTACGCGCATTCATAAAGGGTCTCTGTGACGCGCTAGAACAGCGGGTGTTGAACAAGAAGCCAAACACGCTGCGAGCGGTAGTCGATAGGGCGGTGAGCGCGGAAAGAATAGTATTAGAAAGGCAAGAATCAAGAGCGCAGACACCAAACAACACGAAACCGGACCAAAACTGCTCAAAAACTAACGAACCGGCTAAAAACACTCAATACATAAATGTAGATCACGAGAGCGTACCCACAATCTATTTTGTACATACTGTAGACGTAAAGGTCATACGGTCGAAAGGTGCCGCACGCGAAACTACCAAAAACCAACAGACAATCCAAAATCCTTCATTTTACCAATCAAACACTTCACAATACGCCCAACAACCTTAGGCACACAACAAACCTCAACATAACAACTCTGGTCAGCGACCAAACCAACCTAACAACGGAAACCGAAATAACCCAAACTCCGAACAGCCAAGATACGCACGCATCAATTTCACAAATACAAATACTAACTTTCCGAATACCGAAAACTTCCCATTAAAACTGCAACCTTTAAACGAGTAACGGGACCATCACACGGACGCAACGGCGTCCCGAACTCTAGAAATGCGTCCGAATACGTAAAAAATACCCTCTTGGAATCACCAACCATTACAATTCAATCACCACAAATCATCGGCAACACTGGAACATTAATAGTAGACACCGGTGCGAATTTAAACCTAATAAAACAAGAAATTATTACCTCAGACACTCAGTCAGAACCGAGGAATAAACGTTATATCTCGGAAATAACAGAAGGATACACAGAAACACTGGGTAGCATTAACCTAGAATTTGCCGGCACGTGCCACGAATTCCACTTAATAAGTGACGAATTTCCTATACAAGAAGACGGCCTCCTGAGCGCAGATTTCCTGCGACTCGAGGAAGCAACAATCTGTTCTAAAAACGACCAACTCCATTCCCGAAACACGGGCGTTATTCCACTTCGTTACAAATCGTCGAATAATAATACAAGAACATCCCGCATTCTCACAACGGCAATAACACAAACACCTAAGATCCATCTACACACGACCCAACTTGAGAAGCAGACAAGCACGCTCTTGGTCGATACCGGAGCCGACATAAACGTGATAAAACTAAACGCAGTCAAACCAAACATACACTGTACCCTGACAGACAAAACCCAGATAACTGGCACAGTAGACGGTACAATAGAAACTCTTGGAAGCGTGAATGTACAAATCCGCAATAGTTGGCACGTATTTCATCTAGTCGATAATTCCTTCCCAATAAAAGAGGACGGTATTTTGGGTACGAAATTGCTATACAACGAGAACGCCACGATTTCGTTCGGAACTGGTACATTAACAACGGATAACTGTAAACCACCGAAAATGCTAGACGAAAATATTATATCCATTCCTAGCCGAACTGGTAAAGTAATATGTTAGAAATAACAATGAAGCATTACATAATTTAAATATACGCGCCAAAAAAAAAAAAAAACTTTTGATTGACATAGGCGACACCTATATATATGTACTCCATTTTGATAATGTGTATCTTTTGCTTAACCACACTTCCGTTTTGATCTAAAACAAAAAGTATGTAGACATTACTCGTTGATGATAAAATCCCACAAGTTTTGTAATAATCCCGAGTTCGTTAATGAATATAACCCACCACTTCTAACATAATATCAATGAAAATCGCCAACCCGACGTTAAAAACAGGATTCATTGATAACATAGACCTCGGCCCCAGTATTTTTCTCGGCAAGGCCTTAGTCACGAACAGAAACGGTTTAGCATATGCCTACGCGATTAACTCCAGCGAAACAGCTGTTGAGATAAGGAGGCCTGTAGTAACCTTAGAAGAAGTCGACAAATTCGAGGATACAAGACCCCAGCTGACCGATACAAGACTCACCAGCGTTCAGTCAATCCTATTAACCAAGGCTCGTGGAACGAATACCAATAACAATTCCCGCACGCTTCACTTCTCCTCTAACTATGACTCAAAACGTCTTCACACCCTTATGGAAAACCTCCGATTAAACCATTTAAATGACGAAAGAAAACAATCGATAACCGACCTTGCTATAGAATTTAACCACCTTTTTTTTCTACCAGGCGACAAATTAAAACATACACAACTAGTCAGCCATACCATCCCTGCCACAGATGACATTCCGACCCACACAAAGCAGTACAGATATCCTCAAATTCACAAAGAAGAGATAAATACACAAGTTAACAAACTTCTCGACCAAAATATTACCAAGCACTCCCCTTCACCGTACAACTCCCCAGTTTGGATAGTACCCAAGAAAGCAGACGCTATCGACAAAAAGAAATGGCGCATGTTCATGGACTTCCGAAAACTTAACGAAAAAACTATTGGTGATGCCTATCCGCTACCCAACATAACAGACATTTTAGATCAATTGGAATCCGCCAAATACGTTTCTAAATTCTATTTAGCGTCAGGTTTCCACCAGATACCGATGCACCCTGATCACAGTCCGAAAACGGCTTTCTCAACTCCGCATAGCCACTATGAATATAACAGAATGTCCTTTGGCCTAAAAAATGCACCATCGACCTTTCAACGCCTAATGGATCAGGTACTTTCCAGAATCCTAGGCAACGGAGTCTTCGTTTACCTGAACGATATAGTAATCTATGCGAGATCATTAGAAGAACATGCAATCAAATTTAAAAAACTCATGGAATGGTTAGCCAATGCCGGACTAACCCTTCAGCCCGACAAATGCGAATTTCTACGTAAAGAGATAGCATACCTAGGCCTCGTCATCACGAAAGACGGAGTGAAACCGGATCCCAACAAAATAACAGCCGTCAAAAACTACCCTGTCCCTACCAATCCTAAGCAAATCAAACAATTCCTCGGACTGATCGGCTACTATCGCAGATTCATACCTAACTCATCAAAAATCGCGAAGCCCATAAGCAACTTACTGAAGAAAAACAACCGGTTCCTTCGAACGTCCGATCACCAATCTGCGTTTAAAACCCTACGCGATAGCCTTTGTAACGAACCTATCTTACAGTACCCGGACTTTGAGAAACCATTTATATTGACAACCGATGCCTCTAACTGCGCCGTGGGCGCGATTCTTAGCCGAGGAAAAATTGGCAAGGACTTACCAATCGCATACGCCTCGAGATCCCTTGAAAAGGCGGAAGTCAACTACTCGACGATTGACAAAGAACTCTTAGCAATCATCTTCGCCGTGAAACACTTCCGACCATACCTTTACGGACAAACATTTACACTCGTCACAGATCAAAGACGACTAGTTTGGATGAACAATGTGAAAGATCCGACCTCACGACTGCTTCGATGGCGCCTGACACTCGACGAATATTCTTACAACGTTATTCAAGAAAAAGGAAAGATGAATTCAAACGCAGATGCGCTATCCAGAAACCTACCACCCGACACAATCCAGATCCTACCTCTTGATTCAAAACGCCTTAGAACCGATACAGAACCCTCGGAGGAAACGAACAAAAAGAAAAAACTAGCACACCAATTCGCGAAACGTCCCCGACAAATCACAGACGAATCCACTAACCCTGCCCCAACTCAACGAACTAAGAAGCGACAAACGCCAACTATGGCAACGTCAACTTTCTCGGATAGTTCAGATATTGAAGCTACTCATCAAAAATCTGAAACCCCTAAAAGACAAAGGACTAAGTCCTCTAGTAGCCCGCCCCCACTAAAGAAAGAGGCAACCCACCTACCCGAATTCACTCACGACCCAACACCGCCAGAAGAAAACGACGATAAACGAACAAACTATCCAGAAACCTACCCGGGCGTTAAAAAACCGAATAAACGTTATCGCGATACGCAATCTTCAGGTAATCCGGCACCACGATACAAACCGAACATAGATCATCACTCAGACTCTACGGATGACTCAGACATTCAGGTACACATCCGTCGGAAGCGCATTATCACGACTTCGTCTAGCTCAAATCGAAGAGTTCACAAAAAAGTTTGCGAACAAACCCCAGGTGCGATTTCCGATAAGAAACAACTCCCGTACATGCATACGGACGAATGAGCAAAACAAACCACCCAATGCTCAACTCGGAACGTCAAAAAATGATAAGCCAAGATCTGCACCCTACATACGCAAAAAAGTTTATAAAAAATCTCCCGAGCACAAATCTGACAACGGACTCAGAGTCAACAGCAACACCCACTAGGCTCGATATAGGGAAACGAGAAGACTCACGCGACAGACTGGCCGGAACTTCTACCAACCAGAACTCGGAAAACACACCCCCATACGGCCAATTCCTCGTAGATCTGGAGTTTCTACCTTTGGCTTACAATAAACACATTACAGAGATGAACGCTGACATATTAAAACAAAAAGACAACCTAGCACACTGCATTTCAGCGGATTGTAAAGCTTCACTAGGTGTCGCGGATCAGATGGTGAAGCAGCGACTGATACAACGTGAACAACTTCTAGCCATGAAACCTAAAGTGACAGACATTATTACAGTCCCATACCCACGACGTATAATCTATAATTTGGTAACAAAAGTTTGCCATTTCGACAAACCGACGAACGAAGTCATGTAGTACAAGATACTAGCCAAACTTAAAGTAGCAATTATCAAAGAAGGACTGAAATCACTATCAATGCCAAGATTAGGTTGCGGCCTAGACGAACTCAGCTGGGACATGGTTAGTCGTATGATCCATTACATATTTAAAGACACAGAAATTCAAATTACCATTTGTGTACACGAGAATCCAATATCTGACGGATCAACCCTCGAAATCAACGAACGACCAACCCCAGTAACAGCAACCCCACACCCGACAACAAAACATGAAACCATTGTACCAACAGAAGCAGATAACACTACCGACCATACGACGGACACAGACTACGCGTCAGATCCCGAAATCTCAAGTTTAACAGAAGGTGACGACACGGACTCACTAATAGACACCTTAGATTCCCGAGACCTACGCAACAATGATTCTCTCATCCTGACCCCCACTGACACCCCACAACATACCGGTATTCAAGATAACGATGCCAACAGCATACCTGATGACTTCAACCATTTTATAAATAACCTAGACAACATAATACCTGTAACTAACGTTAAGGAATCAAAAGACGAAATGTTCCTAATAAACGACAACTACGTTCACTGCGTCCCAGCGGACCACCTGTCAGATGACTCATTGGCAAAACAGCTGATAGACAAGGGCATGCTAAACAGAAAAACGTTCACAATTCGAACACCACGGAAACTAGAAATAGCTCTGACAAAATTCGAAGAAAAGTATATTCTCACACTTATAATAAAAAACAAATACAGAGACAAAGACAATCTGGAAGACCTTCATAATATACTCCTCAGCTTGAGACGTATCTCAATATGCAAGAATATAAACTCCTTCACCTTCAGAAAAAACAACGTAGGACTAGGTTTCTTCCAGTGGTCGACGATCGAAAAACTGTTTTACTACATCTTCGCGAATACCAACATTAAAATCACACTTTGCACCGAAGAAATTACGACGCCCGACGAGACGCTACGTCACGAAATAATCAAAGAATGCCACGAATCGCTCATTGGAGGACACCAAGGGGTAACAAAGACTTTTAACCGAATAAGAGGAAAATACATCCGGCCAGATCTCAAAACTCAAATACAAAATTTTATCAAAGCTTATGACAGCTGCCAAAGAAAAAAAATAGTCAGAAACAAGACCAAGTTACCGATGATAATCACAGACACACCAGCGAACGCTTTCGATAAAGTAGCACTTGACATCGTAGGGCCACTTCCTATCACGAAATCCAACAATCAATATCTACTTACAATCCAATGCAACTTAACTAAATTCCTGGACGCAATACCACTTCCTAATGCTACTGCCCAAACAATAGGCATACCTTTCGCTCAAGAATACATTACGCGCTACGGAGCCCCACGAACAATACTGACGGACCAAGGATAGAACTTTATGAGTACTACAATCAAACAAATTAGCAAACTCTTCAAGATCAAACAAGTCCGAACAATTGCCTATCGCCCACATTCAAATGGATCGCTAGAACGCAGTCACCTCGTACTCACCGAACATATCAAACACTACAAGAACATTGGCAAATACTGGGACGAATACATTCGCTTTGCAATCTTCTGCTACAACACTGCTGAACACGCAGGCACAAACTTCACCCCACATAATCTAATTTTTGGGAAAGAAGCACGCCTACCGTCAGACACAACATCAACCAATGCAACAACGAATACGTACAACACCTTCATTCTCGAACTGATAACAAACATGCACGACATACGAAAACAAGCAGCAATGAACCTAAAAGAAGCTGAATTAAAGTCAAAAACTTACTATGACAGGCAAATTAATCCGCAAACCTTTGAAGCCGGACAAAAAGTATTCCTACCAAACGAAACACGCTCCAAATTCAACGACCATTACAAAGGTCCCTACATTATTAAACGAATAATCGACAATATCAACGCAGAAATTTACATTACGCCAAACAGAACGAAAATAGTTCACTTAAATAAATTAAAATTAGCACACACACGAGACTAACGAGACAAATAATTACAGATACGGCACGGCACTCGAAAACGATGGAAACCAAACTTATACCTTGATACCGTGCACAACAAACCCTGGGACTTACTACTAACAACTATAAGACTTACGTTTATCAAACAACAAATGGAAACTGATAAACTTCTTGAATATAAAACAGTTTATAGACATATCTAACGGACTGGGAAGATACTGCGACTGAATTGATAAAAGTTGTAACACGACAGGAACGGAATGTATTGTACAAGATACAATAAACATATCAAAAAACCGACTATTAACCATGAAAGAATACCAAAACCAAATAGAAGACTTGATAGGATACCAAGAAACGGATAGACTGCATGAAAGATTAGCAGAACTGACTCATACACGCGTCAAACGAGGATAGTTCAACTTCGTTGGCAGCATTTACAAGACACTCTACGGAACGCTAACAGAAGCAGATGGTGATTATATTAACGCACAAAGCGATAGACTATTGAACGATACAAACCATGTAGCCACATTGTTAGCGAATCAAACGCACATCATCCGATTAATGCTGGGCCCGCAACAGGAAGGAATTGACAACATAGAGAAGCACATCATAGAACTAGACAACCAAGTAGTATCCGTCACTTTTACCTTATCAACCATGAAAAAACACCTAACACGTAATACAATGACCATAACATTACTGCATCACCTCAACAAACTAGACAAAATGCTCAACGAATACGAACTAGATCTAAACAGCGTAATCGATGCTATCTTATTCGCGAAGCAAGGAATTGTACACCCGAAACTGTTATCACCCAAACAACTGATTAACAGCCTGCAACACATACAAACCTGAGAACCCTAGAACCGCTTCTACAATTTCCGATCCCTTGAAGAAACAAGTACGCCGAAGAGTTAATCAGACTATCGGAACTCAACATTATCTATAACGAACCAAACATAATCTATAGCCTATCAATCCCACTACTAGACGACGACACATTTAACTTATACCATTTACTTCCAATTCTGGTAAAACAAAACTTCGACAGATCAAATACTTTCGTCTGCATAGCCCCCAATAATGACTACATCGCAGTATCAATAGACAGAAGTTCCTATTTCCACCTCTCGAAAACAGACCTCACGGAATGCAAATTCTCACAGAACTCACACATCTGTAAACAGACTCAACCAATCTATCACAACAACAATCACGAATCATGCGAAATGCAATTATTCCTAGGTAATATGCCTAACCAATTAAACACATGTAACATTAGGATAAACTCATTTGACGCATCATATTGGTCTCAACTAAGAGCATCAAATTCCTGGATCTACTCCTTACCAGACCCAGAAACTATTTATATCCTGTGCCCCAATATGCCTACAACACGTCTCACCCTTTCCAAATCCGGGATACGTAAACTAAGGAGTAGATGCTCAGGACGCTCAGAAATCATAACGCTCAGTACCTCTAACACCATGACGTCGACGAAAAAGCACTCATACGTTCCAGAATTTACTCTGAATCTAACCGAGATATATCAGGACCTGAATAAGAACCATACTGTAAAGTTATCCACAATTCCCATATTCCACCAATACAAAACCACACTCCTGGACGCCGAAGACATAAAATTTAACAGCCTAGCACTGGAAGAGATAATCAAACAGGCAAAAGAAATAAGTACACACAAACGCGCACAGCAAAGCACCGACAGCCTAACAACCAGTCTCTCTTACGCCGCGGTTGGCCTGGGAATTATGGCAGCCTTATTCGCGGCATACAAATTTTCATTATTTGGAAAAATATCAACAGTCTTCTCTTGCCTCAAGAAGACAAGACGCGGCAACAAACGCCTAAAACCGCTAGATACGAAAAACCTATCCAATTAAACATTATTCACCCCCATTTGAACGAAGACAACACTCCTCAAAAAGGATTACCACCCCCACCCCCACTTCCACCGATAAACCCGCCCGTACATAAAAATGAAACCCGAAAACCCCACCACCTACACAAGACAGCGACAAAGACACACCCACTGGATTCAATCAAATATTATGATTAAATACATGAGGATTATCGCTACGCTCATTATAACATTATAACTTCACTAGACCATTTACTAATATACTCATAGAAACTTGTATGATGTAAGATAGATTTTAAGTCATACCATTACCCATGTTCTTGTGAAATTGTAAACACTTACTTAGACATAATCTTTCAGAATAATTCAGACCTTAGCATTAGGATAATAATATTACCAACATTTATAACTCATTAAACATTCGCCTATTTGTGAACCTATGATACAAGCTAAAACCTCATAGAACGTTTAAACAACTACGTTAAAAGGAAGCACACCGCTTGAATACAAGCGATATGTTTTCTCTAACGGGGGGGTGTTACGTCCGGGGATTGCCACCCGTACGTTCGCTCCTCACTTACCTCAGTCCTCTAACTATTCACACGCTTCCCCCCCTTTCCCTCTACATCTCTACCCTTTTATTTACCTGCTACCGGATCGTCCGCGTTCTCCTCTCCTACATCTAGGAGACGCTCGTTGCACACGGACTGCAAAATGCAACGACTCACTTAATCCTTTTATCTTACTATCCTAGCGACTACCTGATTTTTCTTCCTTCGACTCACTTCTCAACCGTACTCATTACAGTAAACACCTAAAATAACTTAGCCTTCTTTTATACCTAAATACAACATGGATCATTCGTTATACCTGGATGAAACATAAACTATTCATTTAAATAATGCTACTAGTTCACAAATATAAACGTTCATTTACCACCATCAACATCTCCCTCAGTTGTACTTTAGTACTTAGAACAGGGACAAGACCCCAAATTCAAATTCAGATCATAACAAAGCTTTCTAAAAGTTTGCTTAATGCGTAACGAGGATAAGTATGATGTTGTAATGAATTAGTCCTCGTTACAGTCAGCAGCGCAGTTTAAACCACCAGATCTTGGAGTCTTCAAGAAATGCACAAAGCCTAGACTGGGCATCATGCCTGCGCCTGTAATTTCAAGGTAAAAATTATCACACATTCATTGCACGATATCGTAGTTATTCATACTTTTCAAATATTCATGTTTTTCAATAACTTAATTCCATTAAACAGCACTTATTTTTTTTACAGGAATATTGGCAGATTTTTGTGGCCAATGAATGTTGGCTTGAATGTCTCATAATTCTTACCTTGAAATTACAGGCGCAGGCATTATGTCCATTCTAGGCTTCGTGTATCTCTCGAAGACTCTAAGACCTGGCGGTTTAAACTGCGCTGCTGACTGTTACGAGGACTGATTCGTTACAACATGACAATTATCCTTGTTATGCATTGAATGAACTTTTAGCAAGCTTTAATAAAGTTTTTCTCACTCACCTAGTTCAATTTATTGAAGCCTCAACCCTAGAATACAATTAATAATCTCGTTCAAATTGGTTGTTCTCGATGAACTTTTTGACTCTAATTAATTCCTAGTTATAGCTTACGTTAATTCGTTGTCACGTCCTGAATAAATGTTATTTGAGAGATGCGAATCGCTAGTTAAGTTCTATGAGGTTCAGATCTGGAGATGGTAGATTTCTATGTTTCTTACCGAGTCTTGGATAACTAGTTCTTCGGGACGTCGTTTAATTCGTATCTGTTGAGGTAATGGGTTTAATCAGCCACCACTATGCGTGGGTGAAATAAATGTTTAAGGATTTCACTTTTAATTATAACAATATTCATTTAACAATTTATATTCACAATCTGCTCAACAATTCGGTTGTTAATCTTCACGTGAGTGTTGATTAACTAGAGTTTGTAATTTTTATTAGTTATTTAGTAATTCACTTTATTATTCAACTGTTTCACCAAACACTTTGAATTGATAATTCTAAGTTCTATGATTCTATGAGTTCGATCTTTACTATTTGAGGTTTCGTGACTAACTGCCTTAATGTAACTGAAAAGATACTCCTCGCGGGGTACGCGAAGGAGAGGTTCTGGAAAACTCGCGGAAAAGCGGGTTTTTTCTTATTGGTAAAAAGCTTGGTAAACCAAAGCGGGAAAAAATATGGTTGGCTAAAAAATCATTAGCGCGAGACGATTGGGTCAGAGGCCCAAGCGTCGAGGAGATGAGAAGGGATGCTGTAAGCGTCTATGATCTGTCTTCTTTTAAACAAAACTGTCTCTGTTTCTTAGGTTTTCCGCTTTCGGTCGTAAAATTCTGAAGGATCTAGAATATTTATGTTTCCTCAAAAAGGATATTTTCTTACGTTTCAAAGTTTACTTATAGTTTTGGCTTTCAAATATATAGTGTTTACAAAAGTTTCCAAGCGTATTTGATTTATGAGACAATGAGATGAAATTGTCTATATTGGTTGAGATTGTTTCTTTTTAAAGTATTGGCTTATATCTATGAGTGAAATAATAGAAGAGAATTAAAAAAAAAATTATAAACGGAATTACATCGATAGAGGTATTATTCGAACTCTGATGGTAATTGCACGGCGGTATACTCATACCTTCGATAATAACTATGGTAACTGTTGTACCTATGAATTGAGTATTCGGCTTCCAGCCCAAGACGTAACATCGTTGATTGTATTAAGATATCATTTAAAACTAATTGATAGATTTTTGATAGATATTCATAGCTTATTCACGTAGTTTTTATTCACCTTATTATCATTTGCTTAAAATAAACGAACATAACCCCACATGTCTACCTTCCGCGATGTATTGACAGTCAGCCGGCTTCTATCAACAATGGCTGCCGAGTTGCATCAACCGCGCGCCAAAATCACCCTACCATCGGGCCGTAAAATCGGGATACGTGGGTTCAAACCTGAACATCTTTTTGTGAAAAAATCTTAGAGTGTCACGCAATAGGGTTTCTGAAACTACGGAGTCTGCCACGTCGAGGTGTCACTTACATAATTGTTGTAAAAAAATTTGAAGCAGGGATATCCTCATATAAAGGTCGAAAAACGTAAGTTTGGCGTATTTGTATCCGTAGCTTGACTTCAACTCGTCGCCATTCCTTTTATAGTATAAATAAAAATTCGAAATAATTCATACATAATCTCTGGACTTTTATGCGTACGTCGCCGGTTCGAAATTCGAAAAATGTTGCAATTTATGACGACTACAAGCAATAATCGGCGGCGTGGTCATCTCGGACACTGGTACAGTCCGCCGCGAGTTTCGAGATTTGAAATTTCACAAATGAAAATCGCTATGCACTTCAGTTGCATAAAAATCAATCGCAACTCGCCTTCGGCTCGGATTATAAACTCAAATTCGTCGGAAAATACTTCATCGGCCTAGTGACATAATGTACTATTCTCAATTCGACCATCTATTCATGCACCCCTATCATAAATAAGTCCAGTATTTATGTTGATATTGTCGAGATACGTTAATGAAAATCACTTCTTTAACAGACTTTATGAAATCGTAAATTTCGAGCAAATAATATTCCCATTAATAATTGTAGTTATCAAAACCATGCTAGCAACACCAACGATTTGGTTATGTGTAGCTCGGTTTTCTCGCGGCGGGGTTGTTGTAAAAATTACAAGTTAAATTGTAAATACTGCACCGGCGTATCGCTGCCAATTTTATGCCCTCGTTATGGTCTTGTTAGCTATCAGTCACTGCGTGATGTGCACGTGCATCGTTATTGGGCCCAGAAAGAGCCCGGCCAAACGGCGCTGCTGCGGGTTTGAGCTTGTTCGTTGCAAAGAGTATAGGATGGAGTGGAAGCTGGCGTGTGTGCGAAGCAGCACTATGTCGTATCTCAAATCCGAACTACTTCACCCCTCTTGACCTCCTCAGGCCCCGTGCCAGCTCGTCAAAGTACAGGTAAACAAACAGCATCATAAACGGGCAACGGACAAATAATTGTGAATTCGTATAAGTTTTTTGTGATAAACCTGAAAAAAAAACTATGTCAGTGCGGTGCAGTGTACGGGGGTGCACAAATAACTTCGCAACTAGCGAACATTCTTTTTTTCGCCAGCCAAAGAATGCCAAAATGTGAGTATGGAGTATATGAGAATAACCTCGAATTAGCAGTACTTAACAAATGACGCTCTCAACCGTCAATCATAAAAAAAAAAACCTACGCTCACGCAAATATGAAAGTCCGAACAATTTATCTTGTCTCATGGAAAAAATCCAACACTGGATTTCGTTCTAACACGAATATTTTCATTGCAGCCGTCGAAAGTGGCAAGAATTCGCAGGCGTGCAAGTTGATAATTTTCGAATTTGTTCGGCTCATTTTGAATCTAAATACATTCAAAAACGTCATCCGAGGCCATTGCTTGTTCATAGAGCAGTACCCACTATTCATAAGCCTTCTTTGCCGCCATGTGAGGAAAAAATCACACATCATCTACAAAAAGTTGAAGTTGAAAAATCTTCTCATCGAGGTATGTATATACCTATTTGTAGCGTCTTTGTCCTGTTATTAACACATCACCTGTCCTGACCATTATTATAAACAATTTACTAATTATTTACATGAGCTTGTTCTCACACATCAGGGGGCATGATAATAGATGTAAAAAAAGCAAAAGATCATCAACCTGCAATCATTCACGTTCAATCAAATGATGATATTCGTATTATTATATCTGTTGAAGAATTCAAGCATCTCAAATTTCGAGTTCAGAAATAAATTTGTACATAAAATGAATAGAATTCAGAATTCAATGCTGGTATTTAGCTGATTCGGCTGATTCTTTTGTATATTTTTCTATTATAGAAATAATTAATTACGTTCCGTTACATTTCTGAGGATGTTGCTCACTATTGAGCTACAAAGCTTCATTCTCGAATGGTAATCAAACTTAGTCTCTTTGTGATAGAATTCGAATATCGAATCATGAGTAAATTATAAAAAATTATCATCAGAAAAATAGTATTTCGGGCATCAGAATCTTCCGCTATAATGAAAATGGATGTACTACTGAATAATCGATATGATAGTGGAGGCTACAACGAATTTATATTGTATTTATACCATATTACGAATGTATTTGAAATAAAACTGTATTTTATATAATGCCACAACTTGATTCATTGTTGTACTTGTTATTTTGTTATTCCTGTTGATGTTCAAATCATTCAAGACAATTTTAGGCATTTTTTTGTTTTCTTATCTCAGATGACGAAACCCTTCCTACTGACAGGGAGCCACTGCCTCGAACCAACACCGATTATATTCCAAGCCAATCATCATGTTCCGATTTACCATCTAAACCGTCAATTACAATGACTATACGTACAGCAACGTCATCCAAATCATCATATAATGAAACTCCTGAAAAATCGATAGCGACAACTCTACGGCGAATAATCGATACTCCGAGACAAGTGTTGTTCATTGATACTTCTAAAACGTCAGCGCGGATACAGACTCCTGACCAAAAGATAAATATTGGAGCCAAAAATAATTCATCTAAACGAAAATTGACACCTAAATCAACTGGATTTAAAAATCTATTGACACCAAAATCTCTACGACTGAGGACACAAAAACGAAAAATTGCTGCGCTAAGAAACAGGATTGCTCGATCGAAACGTAATAAGATTGATAACAATCAGAGTACGGCAAACATACAGTCGAATATCAATCATTCTGCTGTCCATCTTTCGAAAGAAGTACAAACTTTATTTGCAACACACCTACGATTGTTAGGTGTTAAAAGTTCTCGAAAAAGATATAGCAAAGAATTCAAAGATATAGCATTATCCATATTATATCATTCCACTAAGGCATATAGATTTCTAAGAAAGATTATTAACTTACCATCAGAAAGGACACTCCGGGAATACCAACGAAAATGTCCCGTGCATGCAGGTTTCAATGAAACTATCTTGCTGCAGTTAAAGAAGACCTTCATCGATGCTCCAATCAAAAACAAAGTCGTATCGGTATTGTTCGATGAGATGAATCTATCACCTGAAGTACACTACGATCAAAGTTCGGATTCTTTCAAAGGAGTAGTTGATATTGGTACATTGCGTGAACCAAAAGAGGCGAGGACAGCTTTAGTGGGCATGATAACGTGGATGAACAAAAGTATGAAGCAAGTAATAGGTCATTGGTTTCCTGGAAAAACTGGAAATTCTGAAAGGATGCATGATATCATTTTACAAACTGTTCACAGAATTAGTGATATCGGTTTGATACCGAAGACTATTATTTGTGATCAGGGTCCAAAAAATATAGGATTGATAAGGAAAGTTGGGGTCACTGAAACCAAACCATATTTTAATTTAGAAGGTAATCCGCACGAAATATTTATTTTATTTGACCCACCGCATTTATTGAAATCGCTGCGAAATAATGTGTCAGAAAAGAAATTTAACTATCGTGGAGGTACAGTTGACTGGAATGAAATAAAATTAGTTTATACATTGAGCCAAGAAAGTCCTTTAAATTCAATTCCAAAAATTACAGATAATCATTTCGATTTATCACACCGTAGGAAAATGAGAGTTTCTCTAGCTGCACAGGTCTTTTCTGGAGCTATGTATACGGCGCATTTAGTGTACAAGACGATGTTTCCTGAAAAATTTAACGGCAAAGATGATACGACTGCAGAATTTATCCTTGACATTTACAAACTATTTGATTCATTGAATTCCCGATTTCAAACGAAAGGTTTACCAAATAAATTAAATTATGCTATGAGTAAAGATTCAGAACATAAAGTATTTTTAGAACAAATGTTTCAGCATCTAAAACATTCCAAGTTCCAGAAGGGCCCTAAACCTGCGTGCATTAATGGCTTACTATTAACTATTAATAGTGTTGTCCAATTAGCTGAAGACCTCCGAAACCAATATGGCATAGGCCTACTTAAAACGCGACGTCTGAATCAAGATCCGTTAGAAAATTTATTCGCAACAGTCAGACAACAACATGGTTGTAACGTCGATCCGTCACCAAGCCAATTCGAAAATGGAATTAGGCAAATTCTTATCACCCAATTGACGAAAATATCTCAAACAACCAATTGTGAACTTGATGAAAATGTTATTTTTGCAAAACTGAGTCAGTTACAAACTGAAGCTCCAGCCCAAAAATTGCCTGACACGCAGGCTGAATCACCAATCCTCGTTGCTCTGACCAATAATGAATTGGAGCACAGTAGATTATATATGAGAGTTCGGGTTCCAGCCTTCTTTACCGGCCATCAGGCAGTAGGTAAGTTACTGACTGCGCCGACAAGTTATCGACGATCGGATGGTAACGATTACCGATCTTTGTTACCGACAGTCTGATGGTAACGGTTTCGGATTACCGATCTTTTGTTACCGACAATCGAATGGTTGCGATTTTCCGCCATGCGATGGCGCCACTACCGATCTGTTTCTTGGATCATGGTAACGATGGCCGATCTTTGGTTACCGATAGTCTGATGGTACTGATGTTGAATCATGGTAACGTGAATCATGGATTGGCGATGTTCCGTTACCGACAATCGGATGGTTGCAATTTTTCACCAAGCGATGGCGCAACTTTCGTTATCGGTAGTCCGATGGTAACGATTCCGGATGAAGAATTGCCGATCTTCTGTTACCGGCAATCGGATGGCTGCAATTTTTGCGTCTCGCGATGGCGCCACTACCGATTCGCATTCGGATCATGATAACGATTAGCGATCTACCGACAATCGATCCATGATGGCCGCTCTGAAATATCTAATTCTTAGCTTACATATACGAATTATACTAGCTGAAATGCTCATAGAGTGGTAGGGTATGTTATACAGTGAAACCTCGTTTATACGATTCGCACTTGTACGTTTTTCTCGTTTATACGTAACATTCATTTGGTCCCGGCGGTTTCGGCATATAAACCATGTAGAAAGATTTCATTTCTACGTTTCACACTTTTTTCATTTCCACGTTTTTCACACTTATACGAATACTTATTCGGTTCCCCAACGATGTTTTCTATTCACTTATGCGTCATTATATGACAGCTGATTCTCTGGTGGATACTCGCGTTACTGGATTTCATCATCCTACCTATGATAGTACAAATGTAACTGATGTGCAATAACATATGTACAATACAAATACATACATATTATTGATTAATTGCGGCGAGTTTCGTTCATTGAATGATGTGTGTGGGTGTATGATTCCAACCTCGTCATGTACCTTGATTTTTTTCAGAACATACAAAATTGGGTTATATGTAGGTATATTCCAAAATTCTAAATTTCACATGGACGATATTCTCACTTATACGTAATTTTCAACGTACCCCCTGAAATACGTATAAGTGGGGTTTCACTGTATCTATAAAAAATGCAAAGTGAGAAGATAAAGTTTGAATGAAAAATTAGGCCACTCGATGTTTATTAATGATTTTTGCGGCTTAACATACTGATACAGTTTCCAAATGAGTTCGTTTGAAATTCTGCATCAACGTTATACATAATGGCTAGCCACCCGCTTTTTTATTTATTTCTGGACGACTTGATGCTTGCAGAAAGCAAAGTAGGTAAGTGAAAATAGTTCATATAATTAACGTTGTTAGCGAGTATATCGAATGGTTTTAATTAATTTTATTATGTTTAACAATTTTCAAAATATCAATAATAATGATGATAATAATAAAATGAACAACAACACGAATATAATGATGATAATGATAATAAGAAGCAAAGTAGGTAAGTGAGGATAATTCATCTAATTAACCGTGTTAGTAAATAAATCAAATGATTTTAATTAATTTTATTCATTTACGGAAACCTCTCTGTCCTGTATCTTCGAAGCTGTAATCCAAGCGCGAGAAGGCCAAGCGGTGGTAAATTAAGATATTAACAATTTTTTTTTCTTGTTCTATTTCAAGACATAAACTTACATACCGGAAGATTTTTGAATTGGAGCTTTGGTTTTTATATACGGATTTCTGGTAATTGAGGGGACGGATGCAATAAGGAGATATAACTTTTTCTCGCTCCCCAGAGTTGGCCCCCGAGCAGTTAGAAAAGAAATCACGAATTACGAATTTTCAAACATGCATTCTTGTAGGAAATTTTATCCCGAATTTTTTTTCCCTTCGAAAAAAGTTGTAGCTTTTGTCGTTTTCGGGATATTACAAAAAAGGTTTTTTTTCCAAGGTGAATTTTTCCCGCCTCTTTGACTTCAACTCGCTCTCGGTTACCCGATTTTTAGAATTATTGAACGTAATTTGCAGGAATCATATATTATAGTGTTTCATGACTGATTAAAAAATAAAAAGAATAATATTGTTGTTAAAAAGAAAGTTATTAATTTTTTTCCGAGATATTGCAAAAATCAGTTATGGATATCTTCAAGCGTTTCGGAAGTCGAACGAATTTCGAGCAACTGAAAACTTCCAGTGAGAAAGCAGGTCGATAAGGTCCAAATAGGTCTTCTGGAAAGTTTCACTTCAATCGAATAAATGGTTAAAAAATTGTTGATGTTTTGAAGCACCACCGCCTGGTTCTCTCGCGCGTAAATCGGAGCGAGAGTGTAATGAGAAGCGACTCGCACTTCGCAAAAGATAAAAACTGCACAATTAAGACTCGTTAAAAACGAATTTACATAAATTAATGTTAGACAATTCATCGAATTTTCCGAATTTAGACCTTCAGAAAAGGTGGCCACGTATCTGCCCAGGATAGAGCCGCCAGGCGCCACTGAAATCTCTACTCGCAGCGCCGCTGAAGACAATTCAACGCTCGTAGTTGATCATCGCGGCTTATGTTAGTTGAATCGAAGTAATAGTATATTATGTGGCATGCCCGTAAACCAAGTGTTTTTAGCCTTTAGCTCGTACTGAAATCATTATTCAAGTCAAAAATGGTTTACGGGTGCGCCCCATACTTTCTTTCTTTCGGAATAGGCATGAAAAGTCACTTTGACGCCAGTTGAAATTCGTAGACGGAGAGTGAGATTACGGTGCGATCTGTTGCGCACTTCGAACCGTACATCAAAACTGCGGTATGGAGATTTTATACGGCAGTTTTGGAATGCGCACTTCGAACTGCGCAACCAGACTGCCGTATAAAGACTTTATAGTTTGTTTTACCTAAAGTTTTACCAAAGTTTATGATTACCTAAATTTGCGTAGATAGAGCGATTAAAAGTATTCAAACGTTGTTTGTGTAATTATTGAAAAAAATGGATACTTTTTTTTTATTCCATAGTAGATGAATTTCAATCACTTCACCAGCTTGAGAAGAGTTAGACACATAATTGCTTCAAATCTAGAGTAAAAACTTCAAATAAGAGCGCGTTTAAGTGAAAAAAGATGAACATTTGTTTGAGAGGCGAAAAAGATGCGATCAAATTGCAGATAAGGATGTTCGTTTGAAGAATCGAAATTAAAATTTGTTTATTTCAAAGTAGCCAGGGGCCACCTCGAAGCGCAGAAATAATTTTATACGTTCTTCTACGATCCAGAGGTCCAATTATACGACCGATTCCATTTTCACACCCCATTTCCCGTAATATGGACAGCTTTTTTTTCGCTCTAGGTATACCTATGGTGATCCATGTGCTTATATGATCATAAATATTTATTTTCGAACGCAAAAATACATTTATTATTCATCACATTGAAATAATAACATTTTCTGTGCAGAAAAAAAGAAGTAGTGAAATTCCCTGTATAATAGAAAAAAGGAAATTAAATAGTAAGTTTTTATTCATATAGTTTGCTTAAATAATCTTTCATTTTTTATCAATAACTACCTCTTGATGTGTTCAATCTGTAATATAAACGATTTTTCACTGTCCTACATTCACTATGCCAGCCGGTCGGTATAACCAGATAATTTTAAAGTCGCAGATTAATGGACTACCTCATAATAATAAATAATAATAATAATAATCACTACTGTCGGCGCAGAAGGGCTTGGCCCCTCTGTTTGAGTGATCATAACTTCTACAAAAAGAATTGATCGAGTCAAAAAAGATCGTAAAGCGCCAAGTTTTCTGCGTCTGATGATTATTCATACATTTCTAACCAATAATCGTGAAAACCGTTATGATCTCCGAATGGTTAAAAAGCGTAGTTTTTTCGGAGTTCATTGCCGTACGTCAACTGCAACTCGTCATCTTTTGTCTAAAATAAGTGTAAAAAATCTGGAAACATTCGTAAATATTCCCTGAACATTACCGAACATGGTAGCACTGTGCAATTTTAAGAATGTTTAAAAACATGGACACCAGTTGCAAAAAAGGTCCAATTATGCGATTTGGGGAACGGATTGGTACGCGTGAACCTGAGCTAGCTTAAAATTTTCGTTAAAACATACACTATTTAATTCCGTGATCAATTTTTGGTTCGCAATAGTGAGCTTCCAGTAAACGACGTTAACAATTTTTCAAATTTGCGAGCGTGTCCCCAGCCGCGATATCCGTCCCTACATTTACCTCCGGCCGCGCCCGGCGCAGACTATACATTGTTGCTCAAAGCTTTTATGCTGTGGAGAAAGCGCTCGGAACTTCTTGTCTCTTTATAATTATGTGAAATATTTATCAATTCCTGTATACTTCGATACTGACGCCAGGGGCTCACCGAAATTGCGTTTCAATATTAAAAAATTATAATTTACATCGGTTTAATTTGATTCATTTCGATCGTAGAGTTTTTATTTTTTTTTCAAATCATTATTTACGGTCGCATACACATTGTATATCAGTGGCCGCATAAGCGAGTAACAATTGAGTCGGCGGCGGGCGCGGCCAGGGGGAGATGCAGCGACGAATATCGCGGCTGGGTGACACGCGGCCGCGGAATAGGGCGAGGGGAGCAAAATGGGCCCTACCGGGCAAAATGGGCACCCCCAAAAAGTTTTCGTACTTTTTCAAAATTGAAAAACATTTTGAATTTCATTATTTACATTACTATATCTTGACAACTTAGGGAGAGGTAGACAAAATGGGCAAAAAAATAAATGAAAATTAAAAAGTAAAAAAGTAAAAAGTATTCGAGAGTAAATACGAAAACAAATTCCGAACATTTTTTAATTTTGAAAAATTTCGAAAAATGTTTAGGGTGCCCATTTTACCCGCAATTTTCGAAAATGTTTCAGGTAAGGGTGTTCAACATTCGACATCGTTCAGGCCATCGTTTTTCGGTGAAAATTCAGAGATCCATTGATTCAAACCTCTATTTGAAGCGTTAGTTTTTTATGGCGCCCATTTTGCCCCCTTCTCCCCTGCATATAATTTTATGAAAACTTTCAGAGCTAAGTCACCTTAATTATTAATCTGCGAATTAATGTGGAAGGTCGCGAGACTATGCAATTTGTATGTATCAGAACATTTCCCGAAAACATCACAGCTGCTACGTGCAGGTTTTCGGCATAGTCAGTAGATAGGGTGGAGTATGGCTCCTATTTTATTGCCCCCCATAAAACGGCCCCCCGCTGGGAGGGGGGGGGGGGGATTTTTCCGCCGCCATTTTTTTTTTTTTTTTTTTCCGCTCAACCTAGCTAAAGCTGTGGATTCTGACCTAAGTGAGTTCTAATGATTATAACCTAACTGAATTCTACCGATTTCAACCATAGATATAGTGGTCTATGCTTCTCGTTGCTTCGGCAGTATGGGTCCGTTTTCTTGACCTGATATATATAGATATAGAGGCCTATGCTTCTCGTTACTTCGGCAGGATGGGTCCGTTTCTTTGACCTGGTATATATAGATATAGAGGCCTATGCTTCTCGTTGCTTCGGCAGGATGGGTCCGTTTTCTTGACCTGATATATATAGATATAGAGGCCTATGGTTCTCGTTGCTTCGGCAGGATGGGTCCGTTTCTTTGACCTGGTATATATAGATATAGAGGCCTATGCTTCTCGTTGCTTCGGCAGGATGGGTCCGTTTCTTTGACCTGGTATATATAGATATAGAGGCCTATGCTTCTCGTTGCTTCGGCAGGATGGGTCCGTTTCTTTGACCTGGTATATATAGATATACCTACTCCTGGCCCCAGTCGCATCGAGTTACATAAATATAAGTGAAGGAATAGTTACGGGTCGTGAAAGAAGTACAATTGCTCATGGTTTGAACACGTGTTTATTCTTATAGATAGGTTATTACTCGTACAATACAAATTTAAAATTAAAGATAATAAGGCTTATTGCTAGTTGAATTTCGTATAACATGAGATAATACCATTAAGGGAGAACAAAAGTTACTTATTTCTAATGGTTTTACATGAAAAAAAAAAGAATCAGACATGTTCTAATCATTTAAGCTTTCTTACGACAACAGCATTGTATACAGTTTACACTTCCTACTCTGCCAGGTATTTTGCGTTTCAACTTATTCCGAGTAAAACGTTTGTAAAATGAACTGACGAGATTATCGTTCTCCTTAAGATTCATGGTAAAATTACTTGTAAACTGCTCTAGAGTGAAACCATGGCACATATAATATAGGAACATGATGCAGAACTGTCCACATACCAGGGACGAGGAACTCTGAAGCTGTATGTTGTTCCAACGATAGGCTATGCAGTTCCGTCGCAGAGGACGGATGTGATGCGGTATAATAGGAGGCAGACCAAAACTATCGAAATAGACGCCTTGACCGCTTGCTGTGACGTGGAAAGCTATCCAGTATCTCCCGGGCTGTGTATGAACATCTGTATTCGCCACGATAGCGGAGGGGTACGACCAGATCAGTGGTATCCGATCAGCAGGGAAAACACCCTTGGTCCGAGCAGGTAGCAGTTCCAAAGCACTGTGTATTTGAAGACTATCCATCCTCTTCGTTGGTTGTAAAGTCACTGAGAGATACGACCAAGCAGTTGTGAGATCGTTAGTCAAACGCTTCGACAGGCAGTTCTCATGCGTGCTGTCATCTCCTCTACTCCCGTGGGTCCGGATCCGCACACATCCTCGCCCAACTTGAGAGGGTTATCTTCACCGTCGTTACCGACGGGCTGTTCGAGTGAGTTTAGTAGCATAGTGCGAAAAGGCATCGAAGACAACTCCTTTTCGGACACTCTACGAGACTTTAGCCACTTTTTCAATTTCAGAGCATTACGTAATGCGCAGTTGAAGCTCTTTCGTTCGCCAGTGTGCATGAGGCACGATTTATCCGATGACATGTCCTTGAACGCTGGACACTCGCACTCACCACGTTCCAGGTTGACAATTTCATGCGACATCACCTCTTCAAGAAATCTAGCCTTTTGTAGGCCGCGACAGAAGATGTTCTTGGCCGTGAGTGTAATTGCACGCAGATTCGCATGCAGTTGTTTATGCGTCACTTCACCCTCGAACCATTCTATTCCGTGGTGATTACTTGTCAGCCAATTGTTCTGCGTTCGTCTTGATGAAGAGAGTTCAGCGATGGAGTACGGCGGTGCGATAAGCCAGTGGGCTATAGCTTTTGACTCGTAGGCGACAACGGCAACTTCTTTTGGCATGAAGAGGCCATTCTCTCCACAGAAGCCTTGTATATCGATGATATAGTTCATGATAACTTGAGGCACTGAGTGAGTTTTACTCCTAAGGATACGAAGCACCGTCGGTAGACTGAGACGAGGACTAGACTGCGTGAAAAACTTAGTCTATCCTGTTTCGTGCCACCTACATCCCCTCTCCGCAATTAGTGTCAGGGAAGGAAAGAACAGGCTCTAGCAGGTTTTATGGCAGGCACAGGTCGCTTGTCGAGAAAGGGATGAACAGGCTTCAGCAAGTTTTATGGTAGGTGCAGGTCGTCTGCCAAGAGGGTTGACTCAAGTGCAGGATTATGACGTACAGGGTCCGACAGGTATACGGTACTTCGGTTGCCTGGTCTACGCAGTTAATTACCAAAGTCTGTAATAACTTGACGCATAGAATCGATCTCGATTACATTGGAGAATTCGGCATACACAATACAGTTTATAGTCGCGGTCAGGGCCGTCTCGAAGCGTGTCTCGATACGAACACTGCCGTGCTTGATGAGGTTCCAGTGACCGTTATCGCTGGCTGATAGGTCGGGCGTGAGATCGAATGCAGTGAGACAGTACCCGTTTGCATAGTCCTCGCGGGGAATTGAATTTCCCTCGTTGAGGAAGTGTATACCGGTCCCCGTGAACAGAGTGTTGTAGGAATCCACAAATAGTTTATTCTTGAGATTAGGTTGTAAGGGCTTCGAGGGAATCTGAGTACCCTCGATATACAAGGATAGGTGGTTAAGCCCGAATGATGAGAAATTAAACGGATTGAGTTTTTTGTCACCGTTATAGGCTTTGTTATCGACAAATCCGATAAGCAACCGTTTCGGTAGTTGACCAAGGAAAACATTATCGAGGGTTTCAGCCTGCACGCCCGCATGTATTGTCATTGTTTTGACCTCTACGCGCGTCATAGGGTATTTCGCGGTTGTCTTGGCTAGGGTTCTTGCATGCGCTAAGAGAATACCTGGGCTGATTTTGACACGCCGTATGAATAAGGTCACGTCCATAATATCAACCTTATGATGATCGTTAGCCTCTATCAAGCAAAAGGCGTCCCGGGATCTGACTAGTCTCAATCTGAGTTCCACTCCGTTCAACAGAAACTTCTCCTGATTAAAGACGTCGCAATGCAGACGACCAAGCATGTCAACGGGTTTGCTATTAGAGAAATATTTACATCTACTTTCGAAACCCGTATTGTTAACACCCGTGGTCTCCTCAAAATAGCCGGGAGTATCGGAATACCATAAGCCAGTTGGGAGATGCGATTTTTTAGCTGCATCACCATAGTTTAGCAGTGTTTCGATGTAAGCTCTGTATGCATATGAGTTGTTACTCGGGGACACCAGTTTTTGATTGAAGTATACATCCGTCTGGTTGAAGAGAGTATGCAGGAAATTGTTCATCGGGGCTACTATTGCTGTTGTTGGCGAGTCTGCACCATTTGAAGGTGCTTTGACAGGGAGTACACGTGCGCATACCCTAAGCATCGTGTGTGAAAGATCTAGGTACTCGTCACCCTGGCCCGGCACGACGAATTCAATCGGTGAGTCATCTGCTAGTGCAGACACGGGTTTGTACTGTACCCATTGTCCACCTTCGATAGAAGTCCGTGTAGGAGGCAGAGTGAAGAGGTCCAGCTCGGATTTCAAGCATTCACAGGAATGTGCATGTAGGTAGGCCATTTTCCCAGTTATGATTATCAACAGTATAAGCACTCAGTTTTTATAAGGGGCCGAAAATATCCGAAACAGCTCTTTTCTTGCAACACTTTTTCTTTTTACTTTTGGCTGGACCCTTTGTAGATTTCTTTGTCTTCTTCTTCTTCTTCTTTTTTCTCTGAGTTTTTTTGAGCCTCTTACGAGTCCTAGTAGATTTAGACGAAGCAGTTGCTATGTTGAGGCGCGGCGCACGAACAAGACTAGACTGATCATACCCTCGCCCATACTTGAGCTTATAGCCTTCTCCTCTCATAACCTTCTCAAGTCCTTCCTGGGCCTTTCGTTTTAGGGTCTGCCCCGTTTCGGTGGCTCGTGCTTTAAAGGCCTGTTTCCACGGTACATCGTTATCGAGGTCAGAGGCGAAATTCAAGCCGCTGCGTAGAACCTCTCTGCCGACCGCCCGTGCACCCCGTTTCAGCATGGGGATAACCCGTCGAAATAGACCTTCCAGGAAACTACCGATACCGTGGCCCCGCTGATTGGGTGCTCCGACAAAAACGCGATCGATTCCGCCCCCTATTTGTGACTCGTAATGCTCTATGTAGTGCGCCATTCTTACCACATGCACTGGACTAGTAAATCTTCTTGAAGTGCAGTGTGACCGTCAACGTTCCATGATCAAATGGCATAGGTTTACCCTGGTGGTCTCTTATAGATATTTCGATTGTTCGAAAACTCGAGAGAAGTAAAGGCAGATAGTGTGGAGGTGAAAATGTTTTTACGTCTGTATCCAGATAATCGGCCCTTTGCCTAACCTGTAGTATGCGCAGAAGAGGTGCATAGATGTCGCCTACGATGCGTGGTTCTATGATGTCACAATAGACCAACATAAGTGACGGTATCTTTTGTACCTCTTTACTGGTTTTGTCAGGTATCACGAGTACCTCTGGCGTACCATGGAGCTCAAAAATTCCACCCCCATTTGCAAGTCTGTTCATGATGGCTTCTGCAGTATACCCGCTTTCGGCTGGTTGCTGCGTCAGCTCCTCTTTCTTGTCAGGTAGGTATGTTAAGGGGTATTGTATCTCTACAATAGCGACCTTCCACTCGATATAGCACCAGGTCTTGTTATCCGGATAAATTTGCATTGAGCTGTTACTCGGCAGGGTTATGTAGAACTGTAACTTCATCATGTGTCGAGATCCTGAAGACTAGCTGCGGGAATCCAACTGTTGAACTTGTCGGGATAACCTTTCCAGCTGACAAGAAGCTTCTTACTAGGACCGCGACCCTTGCTGCGTATGATTTTATTAATTTGGAACGCAGTACTTTCCAGGTTCTTGCTCACGCGCTGTAGCTCGGGTTCATAGAAATACCCGTCGATCTCCTCCCCCGAAAGGTCCTTTATCTCGTATACTATCGGTGAACCCGTCACAACTCGTCGAATCCTGAACAAATCCTCGCTCCAGTTGGCCTCGTAGCCTTTAGCGAAGGTGCCTTTTGTCTTACTTATACGCACGAGATCGTCCATCTTGTATTTCGGCTTTCTAGGTCTGTGTAACGGTAGTCTACGCTGAATATTCGCCCGTGCCTCTGCCGCGTTGTAGAGTGTCACCTCGGAAGGAGCCATCTTGATGCTCGAATGCACGGTGTTGTTATACGATCTAACGAGTTTTTCTAAAGCATCGATGTATCGGTGTGTGTTTTTATGCGTAAAGTATCTCCACATACGTTCCTTCAGTGTACGATTAAATCGCTCAACTACGGCGGCTTTTATGTCGGGGTTACGTGTCACACGAAAACGTATATCATTTTCAGCCAGTAGTTTTTGAAACGGACCCCCCACGAACTCTTTACCCTTGTCGCTTTGTAGTGTCTCGGGTCGACGCTCCGTGGACAATAATATTCGTTTAAACCCATCAGCCACGTCACTGGTGGTCTTACGATAGAGCGGAACCACCCATACAAATTTGCTCAGGACATCAATGACTACCAGCAAGTAACGGAAGCCATCATTATGATCCTTTATAGAAGCAAGTTCAACCAAATCTGCCTCCCAAAGATCGTCTATGTTGGACACGTTGTACCGCAGTCTCGGAAATTTTCGGCGCACCGGTTTATGAAGCGTATAGGTGTCCTGACTAGCTAACCACTTTTCTATTGCGCCATCGTTTACTTGCCGAGCAGCTTTTTTCAACTTTTTGGCCCCCGCGTAGCCAGCTGGGCAGGAGGAGTCGAAGTATAACCGCTCCAACTCTTTCATTTCCGTATTCCAAACGTCAGCCAGCTAGACGACTGTTGAGCGGTTTTTTCAGGTGTCTTCGATGCTCCTCGATATTTCGGTGGTGAGAAGGAATCGTCTACTGAGCTGGTTGATCCCCTGCTGCTTCCGACCTTTCTGCTCCCGTGCGGCGTTCGACGTGTTTTAGACCTACTCCGTCTCTCGCTGACTACTGGAGACGAGAGTGAAGCCGCTTGAGTACTCCTCCAGACATTGTCATTTCCAATATATTCCCTTGGCACATTGATATTTTGAAGCAAGCGTGCGTACGCAGCTCTGCCATGAGGTTGAAAACCTTTTCTAGAACGTACACTATCGTTAACCAGATCAACGATATTTGTCCCGGGAATAGCTACGTTGTCTATGGTTACGCCGCCTTGACTGTCCCATGAAAACCGTGAAGGGTACTCAGCCAGATGTTTTAGAAGAAGCTCCGCCTTTGACTGGTATTTTTTCGGCACTGTCGAGGCGATTTTTGCTATCATCTGCTGTTTGTTACTAGAAAACTCATTTCCCTTCTCACCCGACCCATCCGTAGAATTAGTTTTATCCGGAACAGAGTGTAGATCTAAGCGTAGCGGTTTTCTCGAGTCCTCGGCGAAATATAGAAAACGTTGTGAAATTTGTTGATACAGCTTCCACCTCGTCGTGTCATCCAGGTCGGGGGTGTTCAGAATATTACGCATTTCGTTATCAAATCTGGATGTAGCAGAGCTTGTGCTTTTTTCATTATACTCGTTATTGTCCTCCGAAGCTGCTGCCGATGAGGAGATATTGCGCTGAAACCGTTCTACGGTATCCGAAGGTATTAGAACCATCTTCTTTGCATGTTCCATTCTTCAGCCTGTATTTATTGTCCAAACAGGTTAGTAAAAAGCGTTTCAAGGATAGGCGCTAACAGCATAGGTAGAAATCCGCTACCGTATTGAACTTGTAGTTTTTTCTTGCCCGTCCAGCTGCCCTTGCCGGTAGACAGTTTACGAAGAAGCTGCTTATGTCTAGCGAGCCAAGCCTTCTCCTTCCTACTGAGTACGACGTTCCCGCGCACGGTGTTCAAAGCGCATTCGCAGATATTTTTCACGAGCGAATTATCAGCTGTGCGCAGTAAAGCTAACCTCTGCTCAGGCTTTAAGCTGCACAGTGCCTTTAGGGTCACGGTGTTGACGCTTTCGAATTGTCTACGAGCCGCGGCTCCCCGTCTGGGACCAGTTCTGCTTTGGACGGAGCCCGCGACACTGTCGGATTGCACGACGCGAGGCATTACAAACGAATGACGGGTAGACCCTGCTGAGCGCGTGACTTTATATCCTTTCTCGGTACGTATACGTACTGGTGCTTGTCGGTGGGAAATATATTGCTACGATAGCGGCAGTTTTCAGGGGTACTTTGTTTCAGATCAAGTAAGAGATAACCGTGAGGGCGAGCTGTAGCATCGTGGTAGGCCTCCTGAACAAAGCGTGGATCCTCGGGGTAAACTTGACGGGCTAAATGTTGTACCTGAGCGCGATCTCGCGGGTTCTTGAAGAATATAATATAGTTCGCGTTAAGCGAGATATCACGCTGTCCACGACCCTGGTGAAACAGGTTCTGCGTGATGAAAAATACACTCAGGTTCTTATGATGACAGCCCTTAGTGAAAAGATCGACGATTATATTATTGGAGGCTTCTCGCATAAGATCATCTATTATAAGCAACTTGGGTAGTGTGTTTGAATCATAATCAGATTCTTGAGGTAGTCCTTCTCGATATTCGATCTGGCTAAGAACTGCGCTAGCCCCTTTTTCAATACTATGGAGTGATTGTTGCTCTGCATAATACCATATTATTCGACTGAAGCGAGTGTCGCACATACTATCGATATGACGAAGGAAATTTTTTACAAAAACTGATTTTCCACAGCTAGAGGGGCCGGCTATTATCGCTGAAAACGGGTGATTCCAACGGGTATCCATTTCCTGTTATGAATAGAACGCAAAAGTTTTCGACCTTTCCCCATGAACTACGCGATAAGTATGCTGAGACGGGAATAAAAAAGACTACTACTTCCTAGATGAGATTTGCTATTCCGCGGCGGGGGGGGGGGGGGGGGGGGCGGTGGCGCGGTGCGCGCCATCTTTTAGCTAATACTGAGCGCGCTCATGAACTCAGCATTCCGGGCAGTGATCAGCTGATAACCAGCGTGTGAGCTGCTCATCTGGACTATGCGCTTGAACTAGCTGATTTTGCGCAATTGAAAGCGTGAGGAGCATGAGTACTGACAGGCTTCGAACACTGGCTGGCTGGCCGCGCATGACTGAGCTAACTACAGCGTGTAACAACTCAACGGCTATTCAACTAACTGAAATCAGCGATGTTTCGAAGTTTATTTTACTCGTTCTATTTTTGAATATATTTTTATTTATTCTATTTCATTTTTTTTTTTTTTAATAGATAAAAAAGTTTTAACAAGTTCTATTTCCGAACAAAGACCATTTTCTGTAACGTGCTGGCAAGTATTTTGAGGAAGGTAATAATAAAGGTATACGGAGGTAGAGAAATGTTAGTTAATTTCATAATAGCTTTATTCAGACTTGGGATTGGGCTAGCAGAGTGTATGCGGGGAAATTTAATCAGGTAGAATTATAGCATTTTGCTCCAAAAATTCTTTTATTACGAATATCGTAGTTATCGTTAACAATGCGTACTGTGTACATACTCCTGGAGCATAAAAGGTGCGTGTCAGGCGATACATATACTGACAACTAAATCATGTTAATACGTTTTGCTATACATTCATTTTCTTATTCTACAGAGTAGGTATACAATTGTGGTAATACATAACGTAGACTAGATTATTCTTCTTCTAATATAACAGGTATAGGGTATGAGGAATAACTTAAGCAGATAAATTTACAAAGGCTGTACAGTTAAAATACATTAAAAACTAACTTAAACCGAAACTGGATGTAGTGTGGTGATTTCTGGCTCGTTCGGCAGTTCGCACATACGGACCAGCGACGGGTGGTGGGACTGCTACGCCTCTAAATGCCCGTATGGGAGGGTATCAAAACTATTCCTACAGCAACGTCTTTGCACAAAAACCGGTCGACATGTTTTTGTTTGATCGCGAGTCACCACATCATGCATTGCGGTTCGTCGGATCGCACGATATTTAAGGTTAATACTCTCCCCCTCCTCAACCACCATTTGGCGAATAAAGTCGAAATTTATTTTCAGCCGCTTGGTGTAGTTGAGGGTAATGCCTTTAACCTTGCAGGTCTCTATTTCCCTCCCATCTGGGCATACTACTATGAAAGCGTAAAACTTTGCCCCACCAGATATAAAAGCCCGTATGTAACTGCCTTCGCCATATTGCTCTAGTTCGTCGGTCAGGTCGCCCAGAAAACTGCCAACCGGCGGCTCGTATTCTCCAGGCGCACCGGACCGTACGTAGATGACAGAGTCGGTGTCATAATATAGCACCCTACGATCCAGTTTCTCTAGATAGCTGTACAGTTTGAGCCGCGCCTGTGCCGTTGTATACGCAGCTATGACTACGTTCGCGAGGCTCGAAGCTTCCACGCTCTCATCTTTGTATGACCAGCGAGCGTACAGAACGTCATCGTTTACAGCTACTAGGTCCTCCAACAGAATTGCCGCACTTGTTACCAGACCTAGTAGTTCCTCTCTGCTCTTGACTACGCTTGTTTTCGAGCGGTTGTCTCGCTGGCCAAACTTGCCCCAGAACGAGTTGAGACATAGCTTCGACACAGAACGCAGCCCCGGATTTTTTTCTATTTTAGCCTTATCTAGCTTGATACCCTCTACCCGGGCGTACTCTTCGATATACTGAGACCGGCTCTCTTCACTACCACAGCCAGCGGGCCAGCCGCTAGCTTCCTGTTTTATTTTTAAAAAAGTATCAATATACTCGGAAAAATGCCCACCTTCCCGGGTAGAGGGATCAAACACCGTCACCTCGTACTGCCAAATCTCTGACACCGATATCACCCTATAACCCATTGCTACGGCCTTTTTCACCTCGTCTGAGACCCATGTCCCGCTTAGATATCTCTCACGGGGGTCGTTGTGAGGGCATGGACCTTGTTCCATGTCACGGCAACATGAGTTACAGAGAGGGAACATTAGTTTGCCATGCATACGAAGAGGTAATACCGGATGATAAAGATTCCGGGGCGGCAGTACTTTACATTTAATCGAACCCTCGACTCTAGACAGATCTACTCCTCTGGCCCCGGTCAGATTCTTACATTCCTCGTCTACTAATACTAGGGGATGACCCTTCGGAAATTTACCGGTTTTACAGATGCGAGGGTATAACGAGCAAACATCCACATAACGGATCTCCTCACCAAGTCTGGGGTCTACCTCGCGAAACCTCGACGTGTTGCCTGTCCTACCACCGTAGAATGCATCACGCGGGCTCAGCTTAGCATTCTCCACACTCGGTAGAAATCCGCTACGTTCGAGATGAGCCCGCACATCTACCCTTGCATCCATCAATCGTGAAAACTCACACTCCCACATCTCCTCTACCGCGACACCGTGGGCCCGCATACGACGCGTCTTTGCTTGAGTCTCTTCGAGCTGCCTATCCATGTTCAAGCCCCCCGCAATACCCTTATCCCTATTTACGCGATAACAGCGGGGACAACCGTGCCGATAACACCCGTGAAATTCGAGCACGTGGCGCGAACCGTCCGCCGACTCGTAGTAGCGGTCTACTCTACGGCCTAGCACGCGCTGCTCCCGAGCCCTACCCGCGTGTAAGATCTCGTGACCCAGAACGTGCTCCCTCCAGACCAGCCACTGAATGGCCTTGGAGGACTGTTTATCGGCTAGTCGGTAGCCAGCGGGCGGTATAATCCCTATACTGTTATCGCGAAGGAAGTTTTTCCGGAATACCATCGCGCATGCGGAGGCGATGGTCGTGCTCTCCGTGAAAGGGCAGACATCGCCGGTACGTAAGAATATTTCACGGAACGCGAGACAGGCTAATCGTAAAATCGTGACGTCTGACCGGCAGTAGTCAAAGATTTCTTTGCTGAAGTCAAAAACGTAGCCTTCTCTCACGGCCTCTTCATACCACGCGTAGAAGCGATGCCTACCCTCTACTGCCATGGAGTCCGGCGCGTAAAACTCAGCCGCAGGTAATACTCCCACATATCCCTGGTTGGCAGCGGTATTGAAGACGTGTGGAAATAGTCCCCTTTGCGCGGCCTCAGGTAGGCACAAAGCCTTTGGCAACGCGGATGAAGCCATCGGCTGTACGCGAGGGAGTCCAGAAAACGGATATTGGCCGTTTCTAGCAATACTATTTTACTACCGTTCAATATTACCTGCGGCGTCTCACCGCCTTTCTCTACTAAGTAACGGAGAATAAACTGCCCGTCGAAACCTTTCGCGTTATGCGCGACGCAGATGACTTTTCGGTAGCCCTCGATCTTCCTATCAGCGAGTTCCACTAATTCGCGAACCGGGTCATCCCTAAAAACAAATTCCCGCTGTACGCCACACCCGAGGCAGGGATCGAGAATACTCGCCGCTATGCAACGTGTACAGGTCCGTTGCGCAATACACAAATTTGGCACGTGTATATTTACTGTCTCGTCACCGTCTACCGTCTCGTCTTGTCGTGTCTCGAAGTCGTAAAAAATGAAGATATGATTCGGGGCCTCGCCGGTGTTCCGCTTTACCGGTCTCATGAAACAGCGGTGGTTAATATCTTGGCTCGAGCGGCAAGTCCTGCAGTATGTTCGCCCACAAATATGCTTTCCCTTCGAAGTATCCGTGAAGATATTACAGGTTCCATATACCCGTAGGGTACTGCAGACCGTTCGTTTACCGCTAAACGAGCCCTGCAGAGCGTGTCGTCTATAACACTCTGCCCCGTAAAAATCACGATAACACTCTCCGCACTCGACTTTTGCGGCGTCCCTGTCGCATGCAGGAGTCGAGAAACAGCGATTGCATTTATTGGAGCACCTGTGCTCGTTACCGTGAGCGTAGGCCACGTAACACGGCCGACAAAAGAAATCAGAGGCAGCGGCCCCTCTCTTATTTAAAATAGTGTCATAGTGACCAGTGCGTGTATAATAAAGAATATTAAGTCTGTGTACTACGTCGCGGTGGCCCATACCCAGTACAATAGGCTCTTCGTCAAAAAGCGGCCGGCCGCCTTTACCTATCGTCTCGCTGTCGTAAACTGCAATTGCGTAGCCATGCCGTGCCAAATATTGCTGGAACTGCGCAACTTCCTCGATACCACAGCCCTCCTCAGGTATGACGACACCCGCGTCTAATGCCAGCTGACGAGCTCTCTCAGCCTGGTATTTCTTCCTTGACGCCCTAGCCCTGTTCCACTCGGATTGTAACGGCCCATCCCGTACAGATCCTTTCCTCGCATGCACTCCAGCGACGAACAACGCCCTCGGTAAACATAAATTATCACTGTTCGTTATAGTCAGGATGGAGCGTTTACCGACTAGTTGTTCCCCGTTCAGGACTAGCCGTTTTCCCCGACCTACCGGAACAGTGGTAGTTGTTACGTTTATCGTGAACGGTTGATCAACTGAAAACTCACTCGCGCTCTGAGTAACTCGAAATACAAGACCCCATAAATCCTCAAAGCAAAAATCGCGAGCCGGTCGAAAGCTTAACCCCGCAGAACCCCTTGTAAAACCCTCTGTGATAAAACTAATACCTATAATATCGTTTGGAGTGCAAAGCGAGGTGAAATATCTGTACAGCTCACGAAAGGCCTCTTCTAACCAGGCGATCGGGTTCGCCGATTCGGGTGGAACGCCGATTTTAACCGTTACCTGATACCCGCCTAGACCGAAACGATTGTATCGCCGATTTATTCGCCTAGTTATTTCGAAGCGCTGAGTGTTTAACGGATTTCCCACCTCTGCCGGTCCGTCGTCATGGGTCTCGTCATCCGCCGGGTGGAGAGCCTCGTCAGCCGTGCGACCGCCGCGTCTTACCGTTGAAGAGGCAGCCCCTCCCGTCTGCACCCTCGAGGTACTGGCGGCATTGTTTACCCCGAATAGCCAGCTAGGCGAGCGAACCCTCACGCTTGGCTGAGCACCTGCTGAGATTAAGTAAAAACGTTATGTTATCTTTTTTCGTTGAATCGATATATATTAAACTATGCGCTAGGGTAAGGGGCCGTACAGTCAGAACTACTCCTCCTCAGAAGCTGCTAGAAACCCAGTCGGAAGTTCGCCATACGGGGATGGTATTATTAAAGTTTCCAACGAATCAAATTCCGACGGAGGATTTTCCCGGAAAATATCCGAACTGGAGTTTACAAGCATGGAGAGTTGATACTCCTCAGCAGGGTTCTCTATCGCATCCGCTGTTACGGAATGAATTGATGGAAAAAAAGATGATTGAGAAATATCGTCAGAGGAGATCAGGGACGAGCGAATGTAGGATTATTATACGAGGTTAGGAGTACTTACATTCCAGCTGACTAAAGACACTGGGATCGGCGGGTGATAGGCTAGGCCAGACCTGTGCATCCTGTTCTCTTGAAGCAATCTCCTCCGCTGTTACGGTATAGAACGCGAAAAATAAGAGATTAGGAGCCACTTATAGAGTTTATCAAACAGTTGCATAATAACTTAATTACTCAGGATTACGAGATTCACTTACGTTCCGCAGAGACAAGGACGATGGAAGCGAGCGATGACACATCCGTCGTGTACTCATCTTCTTCCTGAGCCCTCGGTTGCGTCGTACCGCTCTCTGACTCTGCTATTTCTGAATCCTCCACCTCGAGTATGGAGACCTGTGAGAGACGCTCGATGGTCTCGCTCACTGCCTCGACGCTTTCCGGGATTTCAACCTGCGAAGCTATGCGGGGTAGTATTCCACGGTCGCCGGATACAGCACTCGTAACGGAGGTATCCGCTACGTGGTTACCCACATCCATTTTCCCGTTCGCTGCAGCATTATGATTCTCTTATTATACACAGCCCTGCGATATGAAAGAGGAGTTTTTAGTGCAAAAGAGCTACTCACAGGAGGAAGATTCACCGCTGGCACCCTCTACCTCACCGCAGACCTCTGTCAGCTCATATGCTTCGACTGCTTCGAGAACCAAGTCATCATCGTTAGCCCCCTGCTGGAAGGAGACTAGCTCTGGAAATAACAGATTTGGATGAGATACGGTTATCGCTACGGTGTAGTATAATATGAAAATCGACTAGTTGTTTTTACTTACCGGACACAGTAGAACGGCTCTCCTCTAAAGCTCTGACGCTCTGGAGAAACGGCTGAATTACCCGATCCTCCTCGGCGTTCCAGTAGCGTACCTGTGCCCGTAACACTTGCATGCAAGCCAGGTTGCTCCTCAAACAGTTGTCACGGTGAATAGCAGCTAGCACATCCACCCGACACGCACTTATTATTTCTCAAAACATCCCCATCAACTGTTCGACAGAGGTCGTCCGCGGTATCACTCTTAAAAAACTAACTATACGCCTATTCACGAGCGCAGAGTGCTGCTTCATCAGGTAGCGCAGTACCGTCAAGGCAGCTCTCCTGATTCCGGCCACGATTTGCGACATTTCCACAAAGTATAAGCAGCTAGACTCGAGGTAAAATTCCAAAATTCGATTTAAACAACGAACAGAGTTTCCGACTCTGAGGTCTCTTCGAATCTGGTGCAAGTTCGCATTTGACACTCCTCTTTATCCACCCTATCGGTCAGTCCCACCACCACCTAGCACAAGTGGTTGGGGGGAGTGGGTGCTAGTCGATTTTTGATAGCTAACTACCCTTAATTGTTTTCAGACTCGCTCTATTGTATCAACCGTGACTAAGCCTGTCCGCTAGCTAATCCTCTACACACTCTTTTCTTTTCAACACACGGAAGGAGTTTTAATTAGCAAACCTCCTCCTATTGTTCAGAGTGCAAAATTGCTCTGTGCCGCATGAGTGAGGGCATACCTTTACACCGTGACCCACTCGCTGTACGGAACCGATCCCCAGGTATACGACAGTTCATAGAACAGCATGATTACTTGCGGGTGAGGGTTCAAAACTCTGGTCAGACCATTGCAGGGTGACTATAGGCTGAATCCCTTTTTAGACATAGTAAGTTACCTATGTACAGTCATTAAACACGACGAGACTTGCAAGTGCAAGCTGAAACCATTTCATTCGACGACTCGATTCTTCTTCCTCGGCACCAGGGGATTAGGGGTACGCTAGACTCTTTTTTTCAATCAGTTGAAATTTCGAAAAAGTCATAAACAGGCGTGGGTTATTCACAGACTAATTGCATTTCATTGTCTAGGAATGGCGTCGCTCGGTCCACACCGTTCTGTATAATACAGTGTCTAGGAGTTTTTTTCATACCTGGGATAAGTTTGGTGAAATATAGTAACCGGGAGGTTCTTCGAGAGGATAGGACTTGTCGCCGTACCTACTCAGGCTTGTCCTTTGGTGCGATAGGGTCTAGCCGTGTATTGACCCTTTTTTTCACCGGACCATAATTCTGGAAACTCCTCAAACAGACGGGATATTCGGAGAGTAATTGTATTTTATTGCCTAGGAGTGGCGCCGCTCCGCTCTCACTATTCTGCGCTATACATATTTTACAAGCGGCTCAAAACGTTGTTCTCTGTACCTGAGATGATAGTGATGGGTCAGCCGAAGCCTGGAGGTACTCGAGCAGGATAGGACTTGTCGCGGTACCCTCTTCTAGAAAGCTGAACAATCTTCGCAACACGGCTTTTAACTCAAAAAACTGTCGAAAAAAATTACCACCATTCTCCCACCTGACCGATTCGTACCGGAGCCTGGAGGTGGAAACCCTCCAAATAAGGCCCTATTTCCTCAGCCGCTATTCAAAAACACCTCGAACTTCGAGACGAGAACATCTCTGAACTTGTCAGCTGAGTAAAGTGTAATAACCATGTCTGCTAACGAATCTGTACGCGATACCTCCGACTCCGCCGGGGTAACCGGTAAACACCTGGAACAGCGTAGGTTACTATTGCTGTCTACCGTGTACGGTCTAAATAGTTCCTTCTCTAAAACCGCTGTAGTCGGGTATAAACTAACCAGTGACTACAGTTTCGAACCTGTTGTACAAATTAACGGAGCTGGTGCTAGCGGTGTTACCCTACGAATGGTAACATGGCTGAATTTAAAACGGAATTTCGAAACCATCTCTGCATACTTTGAATCTACGGAGTGTGCCGGTGACGAGGCCTCAAGGAACAATCCATTGGACCTGGAGGGATCGATCCTATCGTTTTCCACGGCTTACGGTTTGAAAGTGGTTATTCTGACCGAGCCAGAGGGACTATGGCGAAAACACACTCGAGCACCGAACCTCGAACCCTTGGCTAAGAAGTCAAAATCGACATCATCCTCCTTCATCGTGATGCAGCAGACGACATTTGACGGTGTTGTTACTGTCGAGCCTTGCATTACAGAGTATTTGACAAACCTCTCGAATCGCTCTTCTACAACGAATCGCTGTAAAAGTGAGTTGGTCAAAGAACTCGCTACACTGGCAAACTCCCATGATCTTCTAGACGCACCGTTTGAGCAGTACACGGATCTGGTCTCAAAGAACTTCGATGAGAAACAGCTGTTCGTCAAGGATGTTATCAAATCAAGTTTCGTGAAAAACTATTTGAAACTGACAATGCTCGAAATGAAGGCCTTGTTCACCCGTGCACTTGCCGAGGAGATTGAAGCTGTTTTAGAGTCTACCAGGGCTTTGAGAAGATAGGAACCGTTGTCACTCTCTTTTTTTGTTGCTGTATCTTCGTTAGAAATAGCTGTTTTCTGTTCTCCAGTGATAATCTAATTTCTGTATATACGATATTTAACTAGTGATATCTCTTATTATAGCTAGATTTAAACCTGTGATGTCTGTATATGAATTTGTTTGCATGAATAAACACGGGCTAAAACCATAAACAGTTGTACTTTTTCTTAAACCGTTTCCCGCATTGTCTCCTCCGAACCCGTGAGCTGTCCTGTCATAATTGCGACCTCCAAAATACGGTAACCCTTATACCTGCATCCCCAGTCATAAAACAGAGGCATAAAGCGAAATATAGCGAAATATATATACATATATATACCTGATGTGACGGACCCATCCTGCCGAAGCAACGAGAAGCATAGGCCTCTATATCTATATACATCAGGTCAAGAAAACGGACCCATACTGCCGAAGGAACGAGAAGCATAGGCCACTATATCTATATATACCAGGTCAAAGAAACGGACCCATCCTGCCGAAGCAACGAGAAGCATAGGCCTCTATATCTATACATATCAGGTCAAGAAAACGGACCCATACTGCCGAAGCAACGAGAAGCATAGGCCACTATATCTATGGTTGAAATCGGTAGAATTCAGTTAGGTTATAATCATTAGAACTCGCTTAGGTCAGAATACACAGCTTTAGCTAGGTTGAGCGAAAAAAAAAAAAAAAATCGCGGCGGAAAAATTGATTCTACTTACAGTTATCGTACAAACAATTCTAAAGTTCCAATTAAACGTCTGATTTTTCCAATAATATCAACGTGTATAAACTGCGTTGCATATTTGTTATCTAATTTGATGTAACATAAGCATGTTTGCTATCTTTATTCGGATGAAACTACTATGCATCTTCATTTTTATTCACTGAGAGAAAAACGCCACTGAAACTTCGATAACATTTTTCATTTTTGCAAGTGACTATATAAAAGGTGTAATGAAAAAACACCCAATACAATTCTTACTTATGGTGTATTTGTATGAAAAAAATAATTCAACTATCCGTCATGAAATTTTAGTGTAGGGAACCTTCGCAGCAATACATGTAAGATCTTCTGCGAAAGGTTCCCTGCGCATTCAATTGCATTGCAGAAAATTGAAATGTATGTGCCAATACATATACTTCCATGATCTAAAAATTGTAGAAAGCACTTCTCTACTGGACCTTTAATGTTATTAATTTGCAAGAAATTAAATGGTTCTTGTGAAACTTTCAGTCGCAGACCCCCTTATGAAGATAAGTTGGCTGAGTCCCTAGTTTGCATATAATTATAGTCACTTCAATTGATTCTCATATTCAAATCTAAAATAATTTATTATCAAGTTCTTTATATAATATTGTCTCTCAGCGTGAAATGCTCCCCAACATGCTTCTATAGGTATGCTGAAATCTATGAGTAGCTCTGCAAGAGAAATGCAGTAACGAAGACAAATTCATGATTCTTCGCCACCAAACATAATTGGAACTAAAAATGTATTCTCGAGTATCATTGGTTGTAATCCAAATTATTTATCATTCATCATCATGCTACATCATCTTGATTTTAGACATTTTGAACTGGCATATGCCTACGATTGGAGTATACCTACTACTATTTGTGCCTATCCCAAATGTGTCGTCTGATCTTCCGTGCTTATCCATTATCCATCCATCCATATCTTCACAGATTTTATGTCCCCCGCCTAACAAAAATTCAGTCCATCGAAGAAAAAGTAGTTGTCGTAGCGTACAGGCTGCTGCGTTGTATGAGATCTTTTCAAATTTCATGAATTCAAGTTTTAGGCACAGAAATTTTCGATTGTACAATATCTTTTTCCGAAACGATGGAAAAAAAGTGTTGCAATCAAAAATTTCTATGCCTAATACTTAAATTCATGAAATATTATTGGTTTGCCCCTAATTACATTCATACAAAATATTTCCTCCAAATTTAAAAAAATTTCATGCAACGCAGTAGCCTATACGCTACGACAACTACTTTTTCTTCGATGGACTAAATTTTCGTTGGGCGGAGGACATAAAATCTGGAAAAATCATGAACTATGTATCCAAATAGCACTCAGTAACTGTAAAAAAAAATGAGTCACTAAAATGTCTTCTCACAGCGTAGCAGTGATTTAAGAAAAATTATTTTCAAGGTGGGTATACTCCTTTGAAGGAAGACCCTACAGCAACTGGAAACTTTAACATTTTGATTAATTTCAAATTATTTGTGAATTATGTTAAAGTGTACTCCAAAACTAAAAAAAAACCGACCCAGTGATTTGAGATTAGTCTTGCGCGAAGACTTTCGTTGGCGATCTCAGTTTTTCATGTGCGCACCTATTCTGCAGCTAATCGCTGGCTAATGTCTCATGGAAAGGCATGAATTACTCAATTGTTCGGGATTTCTGATCGGTCGACTGACAAATGTTTTGCCTAGCAATAATGGCTTTTTTGATTCAGGTACCTTTATGTTTCTCTCTTAACTGCCTCATAGAAGTTAGCTGAAGAAAGAGTGTGGAAGCTTTAGAAAAAATTTGAATCTCTTGAACGCCCAAGCTTTCTATTACATTTGGAAGTCCTGTAGTACCCATACGTTTGACCACGTGGCTTACACTTTGATTTGATATTTTATGAAACTTACATTCGATGGTGTTCCCAATGGTTTTATGGGATTGTAGGAGTTTGTTACGAATGAGAAAAAAATTCATTGGATTTATTGATAAAATCAGCTGTCCGTATCACCTAAAGAAAATCGTAGTGCCTTAAATATTTCTCACAAAGCGGGAAAAGGCCGGAGTACTTTTCAGGCACAAACGAAAAATCGATTTTTTAGTGATTCTTGAATCTCTGTAGGGTCTTCCGTTATTTAACAATAACCTGCAGAATTAATTTTCATAACCTCTCATCGTGAAACGAATTTCAATCTGCAGGATATTCACGTATCGCACAGTTTCGGGCCGCCATAGTGTGCGTTTTGTATAACATGGAAATGTGTGTGATTGTGTGAGTGAAACAGACGGGGCCCTCGGAAATTTGTATTCGGCGATGGGTCCGGACGGCTTGAGTCAGCTTGAGTCAACGAGCCAATAGTAGCGTCATCTATTGACTAGAAATTTTCGCCCCCTAAATTCTCCGTATGTAGATGGCTTTACAACTTGGGATGGTGATTTATCTATTTCTACTGTGATATTATTGTGGGTGATATAGTGCTCGGTACACGTCGAGTGCAAGAAATCATTATATCGCCAAAATTTGATATCACTCGTCTCACCTGGCGGCCATCTTTACCGTGTCAATGTGTGTATCCATGTGCCAGCTGTCATGAGGATGTTATATTAACGTTTCATTAGAAGTTCAGACTCATTTGTGACTGACCTTCACTATTTCACCCAAAACAATTTTGAACAAGAAACATTACGTACACATCAGATTCTCGAAATAATTCTTTATACTTGAGAATTTAGGGGGCAAAATTCTCTCGTAGGTGTGTACATGTGTACGTGCCATCACCCCCACCATAGTACCCCCTCGGCCAGCCTTAACCCAGGGCGTTGACTGAATGATGGGGTTGGCGTTGAAAACGGTATCTGTAATACTGACTGAAATTTACTGTTTCAAGCAGCTGCGAGCTGACTCGTGAGGTAAATTCAGATTGATAACAGTAGGGATCTTAGATACTATCAGCGCTATCAGACACACTGTTTTACTGCACGTGTTTTTTCTGCACTCTATCGACTATGCCGAAAACCTGCACGTAGTTTTTACTCTGGATTTGAAGCAATTATGTGTCTAACTCTTCTCAAGCTGGTGAAGTGATTGAAATTCATCTACTATGGAATAAAAAAAAAGTATCCATTTTTTTTCAATAATTACACAAACAACGTTTGAATACTTTCAATCGCTCTATCTACGCAAATTTAGGTAATCATAGTAGTGTACATATGAGAGTTCTGGATCCAGCCTTCTTTACCGGCCATCAGGCAGTAGGTAAGTTACCGACCGCGCCGATAAGTTATCGACGATCGGATGGTAACGATTACCGATCTTTGTTACCGATAGTCTGATGGTAACGATTTTGGATTGCCGATCTTATGTTACCGACAATCGAATGGTTGCGATTTTCCGCCATGCGATGGCGCCACTACCGATCCGTTTCTTGGATCATGGTAACGATGGCCGATCTTTGGGTTACCGATAGTCTGATGGTACTGATGTTGAATCATGGTAACGTGAATCATGGATTGGCGATGTTCCGTTACCGGCAATCGAATGGTTGCAATTTGCAACTGGGCGATGGCGCCACTTTCGTTATCGGTAGTCCGACGGTAACGATTCTGAATCAAAGATTGCCGATCTTCTGTTACCGACAATCGGATGGCTGCAATTTTTTCCGTTTCGCGATTGCAATTTTCCACCGTGTGATGGCACCACTTTCGTTATCGGTAGTCCGACGGTAACGATTCTGAATCAAAGATTGCCGATCTTCTGTTACCGACAATCGGATGGCTGCAATTTTTTTTTTTCGTCTCGCGGTGGCGCCACTACCGATTCGCCTTCGCATCATGGTAACGATTACCGATCTACCGACAATCGATCCATGATGGCCGCTCTGAAATATCTAATTCCTAGCTTACATATATATGCGAATTATACTAGCTGAAATGTTCAAAGAGTGGCAGGGGGTATGTTATATGCAAGCAGTGACGCGGATCATCCGATAATATATGTTTTTTATTTGGTATTTCTTAAGTCTAACCTATTCTAAAGTGACAATTTTCTTAAAACTAGCCTCAACTATATTTCTTAAGTCTAACATATTCTAAAGTAAAAAAATTTTTTCTTAAAACCAACTTAAGCTATATATTTACAAAAATTTCTTAAAAACTAACTTAAGCTATATTTCATAAGTCTAACCTATTCTAAAGTAGAAAATTTTCTTAACACAAACTTAAACTAGGGGATATTGTCGTTCGAGCGGAATCATCATCGGTTGCGGTGGCGGTATGTCAGGGGATGATGACCTCGACGACGATGACGGCGAGCTCGGACTCGATCGTGAATACTCCGATGAGGCCGAACTGGGTGATGACGATCGGCGTCTTTCCATATTTATTTGGATCGTCTCCGTATCCGAACCCGCCGCATCTTCCCGCACGGAAGACGAAATATCAAAGCATTGAATGGGCGATGCTGTGGCATTTTCAGTAGTGGCCGCACGCATCGCCCAATGATCATTAATTTGATACTGCCGCGTGATGTTTTCTATCATTTCGTAGTGCACGCTCGCGGTTTCATTGATAAAGTTCTCATTCACATGACTGTCGCGCAAAAAACGCAGCACCACCTGCGCGTTCTGAAGGAATCGCGCCCTCAACTCGGCCCTTCGCCGCAGTTGCGCTGCCCGCTGTGCAACTCTTCCGTGAGTCTGATTCATCTGGATTCAACACACATTCTTATATTAGAATCCGTTAAAATTTGTATATTCAATACCAACAACATACCTTATTTTTTTTTTTTCTTCTACGCGTTTTTAGTTTCGGAAATTCTTCTTCTTCTTCTTCTTCTTCTTCTTCTTGATGCTTTACTCCGATTCTATGAACTTTCGCTATTCACCGATCTTTTCAAACTGTTTCGGATTCTATGAACTTTCGCTTTTCACCGATCTTTTCAAACTGGAAACCGCCTTCTTCTCAAACTGACCTGGCTGGGGGAGTTGGGTTGCATCCTATTGGCTGCACACCACCCCCGAAATAAAATGAGGCCCAACCAACCAGAGAACAGCTCTCAAGACATCCTCCCACACCATAAAATCGGTTAGTCTCAAGACTCGAGCAATAAATCAATGTGATTTTCGCTGCTCTAAGATAAGATCTGTCAAAGATGAACACGGCAATAAGAAAATATGGGTTTTCCGCATTCGTTCACACGGTCCTGCTTGCACAGCTGCATGCATACCGATCCCACGCAATAAATCAGCAGCTCAGTCAATTTTCGGCTTTGCCTAAGACCGCACACGTAGCTGTTAATATGGAGCTAATATTGGATGTACAAGGGTTTGGGCGATTCAGTGATAAATTTGTGATAAAAGAGCTGGCTGCAATAAGCATTCGCGCGCATGAGGAATATAGACAGGGTATTACACGCATCCTCTTCAAAGCACCATGCTCCTGGGTGACTGACTCTCTCAAGCGAGTACAGAAATCTTAATTCGTGGTTGACACGGCATCATCATGGAATACCCTGGATTGCTGGAGAGACGCCGTATAGAGATGCGGAGAAAACTGTGAGAGAGGTTATGCATGATGCGCGTTGCATTTATGTGAAGGGATTGGAGAAGAAACGTTGGATTGAAAAAATCCTCAATGACGACTCAAAAGCGGTGATTGATTTGGATGAGCTGGGGTGTCCGAATTTTCGAATACTACGATTGGAATCGCATGTATTTCATTGGCATGGAGACTGTCATGGCGATGTACCGAGAGGCTACCATTGCGCCTTCGAGAACGTTCAACGGTTGAAAAACTGGTATTTGGAGGAGGGCCATAAAAAACCCTCCCCACATGTCTCGAGGGCGGGGGATGATGGCTTAAAAGTCCAGAGCTCGCAGGGAGCCGCATTCGTACGTCTAGAATTCTCGCCATTAACGCATCTTCCACGTATATTCGAACCCGCAAACTCTCTCGAGCAAGGTAAGAATCCTATTACATGATAATCATATTCAATTCTAATATATATAAAAACTGAGTCCGTAATATTCACCTCCCTGCAGATGGACTTCAGCAGCCTGAACAGCACTAGCCGTATGGACAATGATATGCAGATGAAAAAGATGTCGGAGCTGGAGATTGGACAAAAGTACGACATCACAAAACTGAGGCTTGTGAAAACGAAATTTGGTTGCAGAATCATCGCTACGATTGCCAACGAATATATCGTGTTCCTGCCTGCGAGAGTTGGAAAGGCTCTAGAGAATGATTCTACTCAGCTGGATCAGTTGAACAACGAGGCGGATCAAGAACGCTTGCAGATACTCTATCTTGGAGGCTCATACAATAAATTTGAATTCTGTAGCAAAATCTAAACACACACGCACACACACACACACACACATGTATATATATATGTAATGGGAATAGGTCAGGGTTGAATAAATAACAATGAATTTGCAATTACATTTATTTATTTATTTATTGTTCCTTCAGTTATTTAGAATAAGCTTAATCCATAGTTCTCAAGCATGATGAATCCTCAAAATGTAGCTAATTTTTTGACGGTGCCACTGATTGGATTGTATTCAACAATGCGATCATGTATAATCATACAGTAGGCTGAAGTATTTGCCGGAAATGCGAGACTAGTTTCAAATTCTAAACGAATATCCACCGGACCACTCTTTAACGACTCATTTTGCTTGGAACAGTCTATCGTAATGAGCGGAGCTCTGTTCAAAAAATCATTTTTCGACAAAAGAGGCTCGGATTCTTTATCATAGTATGAAATTTGAAAGTTGGTGTACATATTGTAGAGAATAGCGTATTGATTGTGAGCAATATCAAGATTCAAATTTCCATAGGGATAGCATTGCGAGTTTAGAAAAAGTTTTACATCTCTAATCATACAATGATCGAATTGACTGGCATTTTTCTTCGGATCGTTTCGTCTTGCGGTTTGGAATCCTAGTATGACGTGTCTTGGCTTCTCTAGTTGTGTAGATGTCTTGACAACCCATACATGTCTCGTTGTTGCAGGCAGCATCGGGTACTCGTACATTTCCCACGAGCGGAAACTCATAGATACAGCCGGATCTTTGGCTATATAATTGAGCATTTTGATCTTTGCAGGATCCGACAGTCTGATGTATGGTAATAACCATTCAATTTTTTCGAGCGAAATTTTGATTCCCTCCACGGTGGTTTGATAAATGGCGCTCATATCATTGTTCGATCGGGTCAAAATCAGCTCATGCTTTGCATTGACGATTATTCGATTATAATCCTCGGCAAATCCGAGTAGAAAATTCAGTGGTATAACAACATCAAAGTACCCATCGGCGTTGGTTAGCTTATTATTATCCTCCAACCAGCCGGTGTTCTCCAAGAGATATCGTTGTCCTGGGGTGAGTGATAAGTACCCCTTCATAATACTCGTGATGCCGACATTCTTATTCTGGTCAATCTCATGACCATTCAGCTCGTAACGCATCTCGCTAAACATGTGACACACAGCCATATTGACCAATTCAGTGCTTTCACCAACTAGGCTGCCGTCTGATTTTGTAATCCGGCCATAGATGTGGAGCAAACTTTTGCTGGGTAATACACACGCATCTTGATTCTGCACAGCTATGCGGATCTCATCGTTATTTTTGAATGTAGACGCGGCATACGGTTGATGCGCATGTATTTCACAGTGGGCAATCGACTCGTCGAAGGTTACAGGTGTTTGGATTTTTATCATTCTCGTGCCGGGCATATGCAGATATAGCAACGAATTCTTATTTTTCACCACAACGAAATCGAAGTCCTAGGCTCTGGAGAAACTGAGCGTTCTGATGTGTTATCCGAATCGGAGCTGCATGATGACTGATGATGTTTGGGCATGTTATCGAGCTTTTATAACTACTACCAGATTTTCTTGCCCCCTCAAACACAATTCCCATATTATCTCAAAGATTTCACGTGTAATCGTATAGTTACAGTTTCACCACGAAAATTGATCAATTTCCCGTCCTGATCGACTATTTTCAACTGTATATCATGTATTGACCGTACGGTGATTGGATGGTAAATGACATTTGTCGGCACTTCCACGATCTTATATCCGGGTGGTACGGTTGGGAAAAATTGATGAATCGTATGTACTTGATGCTCGTTGATATATGCACCCGTGGTAATATTGCACTCAACCCGCAAAGCGTTGACTTTGAGTATGCGAACGGGTAACTTGGATTTGTGGGTAATACCACCTTGGAGAACATCGGGGGTGAAACCGAGCAAATGACCAATGGAATCTTTTGGGTGAAAGTCTATCTGTTGATTGCATCTGATTTCGCTGAGTAGCTCATTGTTATTAGCTTTTAGACTCAATTTTATATCATCAGGTAATGCTCTTTTCAAATAATTTGCGATATCTTCAATTTCATAGCTCCCAGTGGGTATGGTAATTATTGTGTCGGGCGATGCATAAAACTTATTACACCCCTCATCTATATTGGGTATTGCGTTGAATGTCAAGAGCTCTATCAGTCCGAGAACATACGTCTTTGTCGGTGATAGCTCGATAGGGGGAAAATATTGAGTCCTCAAGACCGACGATTCCCCGGAGAGTGTCAACGTGAACGAATCAGCCATGACTAATACCACATCAACAATACGCATACATTTTATAGTTGTCCATTGAGAAACTTGAGGCACAAGTGACCGCAAATTACTGTGTTATATTCTTGATATCTCTTATGATTATATTTTACGCTACCAACACCGAGATATTTCATGAGATCTCTAGGCGGTTGTAAATCACCAAAACTGTCGAAATACATCGCATCGTTGCCGTTTTTTGAGTATGCAACCCAATGCGTCCCTGGACCGTCTTTATCATCAAGATTTATGATTGCAGACTCACGCTTTCTAGGCCCTGAGCAGGGTAAATCATTTCGCATAAAAACACCACGAAAATGTGGAATTTTCATAGCTCTTGCATAGTGGAGCAAATCGACATCTGTGAGAGCTCGGCGTGGTAGCTTTGTTAGTTTTTTGCTGGCTTCAAATACAACCCCATACCCTTCTTATACGGTTTCAGGTATAAGCCCTTTCCCAAAGCAATCGCCTCCATTGTTGCGTTGTGTCGCTTGGATTCTTGTAACTGATGCTTGTTTGAATTAGCTTCATTGACAACCTTCGCTATGCCCGCAGCACCGCCCGCTAAAGCACCTGTAGCGCTAAGGGCCGCGAATATTGGAATAAGAAACGGTAATAAACCGCCAGTTTTTTTGGGGACGGGTAAAATACGAGGCACATGCACTTTTCCATTCGACATGGCCGAACGGGCACCAGCTAGAGCGGACTCAATAGCTTTGGAACCAGGCTTCATGGATTTCTTTGCCGCCTGTATAACAAATTTCAATGTTCTTTTCTTGTTCTTGAGCGATGCCTGTGTCTTGACCCTCTTCATACCCATACCCAGTTTGGATTTTGCTTTCATGGTGTTGGTGACCGCCCAGGCGACAGCTTTTTCGGCTGCACTTGCGTCTTTAGCCAAAACCCGATTCCAAGCCCTCTCGGCAAGCACTTTATCAGCCTTATGACGTTCCGCGATATTATCGTGATTCTTGGAGTATGCGATATCGTGCTGTTTGCATGCAGCGTCCAGAGCATTGATGCCTCGATCACCACGAGCTAACCTCTTTGCCAATTTCGTGCCAGGTCCGCAGTACTGATAACCAGGAACATGTAATTCGACGGGGAGATTGTTGATGATTTTATTTAATAATCCACAACCGCGCCTTTGTCTACGTGTGTGTCCAACCATGGTCGACCATGAACTAACACGAATTCTATAAAAGCACGTATTTTATGCATGAATATATTAGTTTGCATTGCGACGTTTGCCAAGCATCATGAAATTTCTGGATCAAACAATTAAACTACCCATTGCCAATTTCGATAAATTGGTCGAGCGAAAAAAGAAGAAGGGGAAGCGACACGGGGCCCTACTACCAAATAGTGTAAGGGCTGTCTTTTGCGGGCCTTCGAATTGCGGTAAAACTAATGCTCTTCTCACACTACTCACCCACGCTAATGGCCTTCGATTTGAGAATGTGTACGTCTATTCAAAATCTCTCAATCAGCCCAAGTATGAGTTCTTGAAGAGGTTGTTGGAACCGGTCGAGGGGATGGGTTATTTTCCGTTTGATGAGCACAAGGAGGTTGTAGAGCCGAAAGATGCGCACCCCAACTCGATTATGATTTTCGATGACGTGGCCTGTGAGAAGCAGGATAATATCAGAGCCTATTTTTGCATGGGGCGGCACAGAGATGTCGATAGTTTTTATCTTTGTCAAACATATGCTCGAATACCGAAACATTTGGTGCGTGATAATGCAAACCTGCTGGTTCTTTTTCGTCAAGATGAGATGAATTTGAAACACATCTACGCTGATCACGTGAACACCGATATGACCTATCAACAATTCAAAGATTTGTGCTTAGCATGTTGGAATGACGGTAAATATAGTTTTGTAACCATCGACAAAGACAGCGAGATTAGCGCTGGACGATATAGGAGAGGTTTCGACTGCTTTATAAGTCTGAATCATCAATAAACCGCATACAGTCACAGCACATCGATCAAACTGGCAGCATGGAGAGCTCCAAGATACGTAAGCAAAACGATGTGCTGCGAGAAATAGCAAAGGCTAGCGACATCATTCGACGTAAACACAAAATGATCAAAATGGGGAAAGACACAAGTGAGCAGGCTATTAGTGAAATCTTCAAACCTCTGGTCACACCACTGCACAAGTTGGTAGATTCATCGAAGCAGCAGCAGCGGCTACTAATGAAGCGAGAAGTGAAAACGGAGCCGGGGGGTTCGGTTAAGACAGAGAAAACGGAAGATTTTGTGAAAACGGAAGATTATGAGAATGCTTCTGATGATGATGATGAAGATAATGATGATGATGATGATGATGATGATGATAATGATGCATATAGAAGTGCGGTTGAGGGGAGCCTGGCAGCTAACGTTGCTATTGGAGACAATGTTACAGCCATCGCCGCTGTCGGTGATACAGATGATGCCCATGATGATGACGATGATAACAACCAGGATGGTGCGTTTGCAGCCGCTTCTACAAGCACACCGGTGTCGAGAAAAGTGGTCAAGACGGCGCGCTATTTGAGCATGTTTACCTCATCCAAAGAGCGCAAGAACTTGGACACGAAATATGGTGTTCGAAAGCTAGTCGGTGGAATGAAGATCGGCGATTCGGATATCGTATTTGGCGAAAATCAGATATATGTGGGCGATAAGAGCTATGAGAACACGCCAGGATTGCTTGAATTGCTATTCAAAAAGTTTCCCGATCCCTCGATTGTAAATAAAAGCGACAAATTGAATTATATCAAAATCGTGAAGAAAACGAATGCATATCGGAAATATTACAAAGCCGAAAAAAGTCCCCATCATGATCGGGAAAAAAGTTCGAAGTATAGAGATTTCATTGGCCCATACATCGACCCGCCGGCGGAAAAACCCCGAGAAAGATCCGGTAGGGGTTTATTACCCACCCATAAAATTGCGCAGGGGCAAAGCATGGATTATGTTTATTGGGATGATCCTAATGAGCTCGTTGATCGTCTTCGACTACTCATGGCATCCCAAGCAGCCGGCAATACTAGCCATACCAATGAAATATCCTCCATTATTGAGGAGCTACGCGAGGCGGGAATCATTTATTAGCATGAGATTAATCATAGAATGTTCATTCGGTCATGGATCGTTGAACCATGAGCATAGACATATTTGGACGACAGCTGACGAGCAACGGCATTGAAAAAGGTGTAATTCGTGGCCTTCCGGGTGCTGGATTCAAATTCACCGTCGATAAGCAGTACGATCTAGACGGCAAACGATTATGTAATATAGCCGATCCACAGGAACCTAACGACGCCGTTTCTCTGAAAAGTTTCGAAGATATTACATGGCGAGCCTTGGGTGTCCTCGAGCATTCTATGGAAAAAACATTTGCAAACTCCACGCTACAAGCACTTCGCGAGTTTGAATCTCAACTTACCGCACGACTAGATCGAGAGCATACCAACAATTTCGATGGAAATCGACACATTCAGACTCTTATGACAGAAGAGATTGACGCGCTAACGGTGAAGAAGGAAATTCTGGAAATTCGGCTGGCTGCCGTAGGATCTGATCTTGAAGTGTTCAGTCATAACGGACTACTTCGAGGAATTCGCTTCGAATCGAGCTAGATCATTCAACAATGAGCATAGACATATTCGGCCGTCGGTTCGCTAGCAGAAAAATCAAAAGTGTGTGTAGTCGCGGACCTCCCGGTGTTGGGTTTAAAACCACCATCGATAACCAGTACGACATAGACAATAAACGATTGTGTAATATCGCGCATCCACAGGAACCAACCGATGCCGTTTCTCTGCAAAGTCTTGAGGATATTACACAGCAATCATATATTGCTCTTGAACGATCCATAAAAGAGACATTCGAGCAATCCATGCAGCAGGCTCTCGAAGCTCTTAAATCTAAACTTAATACCCGCATGGATCGGGAGCACAGCGAAAGTTTTGAAGAAGATCAACGTATTTGGATCCAGGCAAAAGAAAGGATTGAAGCGCTGAAGGGTGATTGTGAATCGCTGGATAAGCGGTTGGAGATAGTGGAGAATAACGTTGAAAAGCTCAGCCAACACTACATCCGGGGAATTCCCATTCCGACCAACTCGTTGAACAGCAAACAGAATAAATACACTAAACATTAGGAAGGATGAAGGCGGTAATAGCGAGTGAACTTCATAGACCCGCTCGACGTAATTATCCCCGACGCTATGTCGATATTCGTGGTTAGGATGAGACCTGGCAGGCTGATCTTGTCGATATGACCGCATATTCATCCGTCAACAAGGGCTCAAAATTTTTGCTCACAGTGATTGATATATTTTCAAAATTGGCGTGGGCCGTACCGATCAAGAGTAAAAATGCCAAAGACGTGACAGCGGCAATGAAATCTGTGCTAACTCTAGGCCGCATACCGAAACATCTACACGTTGATCAGGGCAAGGAATTTTACAACAAAGAATTTAAAACTCTTATGAAGCATAATGGGATCAACATGTACTCGACATTCAGCAACTTGAAGGCATCGATATGCGAACGCTTCAATCGAACACTGAAGAATAAAATGTGGAAGCAATTTACTCTTCAAGGCTCTCATATATGGATTAACATTCTACCAGATTTGATCGCATCGTATAATACCACCAAACACCGTACGATTGAAATGAAGCCGAAAGATGTAACTATAGCTAATGAAAAACAGATATATCGACGTGTGTATAAGCCGCGTCAAATCAAAAGAAGCGAACGAAAACGCAAATTTAAGGTTGGCGATAAAGTTCGCATTAGCAAATATAAAAATGTGTTCGAAAAGGGGTATACGCCGAATTGGACAACGGAAATATTTACAGTTGATGCCGTAAAAAATACCAACCCTCCAACATACAAACTCATCGACTACCTGAACCAACCCATCGAGGGTGGTTTTTACGAGGAGGAGCTCAGCAGGGTGCAATATCCCGAAGGCTATCTTGTAGAAAAGGTCTTGCGGAGGCGTGGTGATCGACTCTATGTAAAATGGTTGGGATTCGGCAGTTCACATAATAGTTGGATAAATAAATCGGATGTGTAATATAATTTTATGAATAAATTTATTATCAACATATTTACATTTGTTCCTCAACCCTCCTCAATCTTAATGCTAGTTTGCGTGATCATCGAGGGAAAGAAATATTTCCCACATTTTTCTCACATTTCCACACATCATCGCACATTTTCTCACATTTTCTCACATTTTCTCACATTTTCTCACATTTTCTCACATTGACATGTAAAGTAGATGGGAAATTATTTTATTCTGTTTTAGAAAATGTGAGAAAATGTGAGAAAATGTGAGAAAATGTGAGAAAATGTGAGAAAATGTGAGAAAATGTGAGAAAATGTGAGAAAATGTGAGAAAACTCTCTTCAAATATTTGAAGACATTTACTAGTTTGCGGAATCTTGATAACCCCAGGGTAAAGTATCGGTTTTACCGGGTATCAATTTCCGCTTATCATCACACCAGCTTAGAGCTAACTTATTCTGTACAATAGTGCTAACCGCATGTCGACTACTTCTTATCATACACTGTTTCTCAACTAAATTTTGATGACCAATAAGACATCGCTTGTAATCATCAAACGTGATAGATTTTAATGTGGAACCCTTCACACCCTTTGCGCGTTTCTTATCGGTATCGCCACGAGTTCTAAACGTGTAGAGTTTTGCACGCAGACCGATAAATTCAGTCATGATTTTCCCATTATTCTCATCCTTCATCAGACCAAGACGTTTTTTATTCATTAGCGGAATACCATGGACATTATCTGGTGGATAGTCCGATGTATCGAACATGGTAACGACATCCCGTCTAATGATTTCATAGATGTTTGGTACGGTAAATTTATATATCAGACTATCTGTATCGGTATACATTAATTTTGCCTCACTACTTGAAAAATTATTTTTTACATAATCATAGTGGAAGTTGTATAAGAAGATTTTCGAAAGATCGAGAATCGCTGCGCCGATGTATATTGGCTTATTGAAATATACCTTGGTGCGATTAAGCTCAATAATCACCATATCTTCATCAAATATGGTGCAGCTATGAAATGTGGGTCTTGCAATGAGAGCACGCGCACCACCCCTACCCTCCCATTTTGTGATTAGTTTTACGGTCTTATGGTTACGCACATTCTCCATGGTCTTGCCAAATACAGCATTATTCATAAGCTTGTAGAAATTTTTTTCAAACTCATTTTTTGACTGCTTTCGCATATTTGTATTAAGGTCGATGTATGATTTTAACCATGGTGATTGTGCGAACCTTAAAATCCTATGCACTTTCACGAGCTTCAAACCGAATTTAATGCATTGTTTCAAATTACGATAGTGCAGAACATACTTTTCCTTGGGTGGAAGCGTTGTCGCGAGTTTTCGAATTTTACTACCTGGCGGTATGAAATGCTCGGGACAGAGAGGTAAGTCCGCATGCTGTTTATGCAGCTCTACGGGGTAATCTAAATCTACCTCTAGAATATAACCGGTTGATGAATTATCCGGATGGGACAATACATCAATGGCATCATTTTCCCACTCGAATGCTCCACTCGGCAAATGCTCACTCATAGCTGCACCATAGAGATTGTTTACATCGAAATACATTAAATATGATTCCACCTTGCTGGAATCAAAATCTTCACCCATAAATCTATTATTCGCTCTGGCATAACGATTTGAGCACTGTGCCACACCACCCCTTATGCCTTTTTCGATGAATAATATCATTTCCGGATCGTCTAAAAGTTGAAGATTAATTTTCGTTTGCTTTAACATAGCATCAAAAGCAAGCCCCGGTGCGGTGTAATAATGCAGCGGATCCAAGTTATACGTTTTGAAGCAGCTATCACGGAAATTTTGAAATATATCGGCCAATAAAAGCACATCGGTTTTCAGGTATAAATCGGAATATTCACCCAGAGTTTTCAGCTCAAACTTGGCCCAAACATTTTTCGCATGTTCATAATCCTCATTGGAAATATGGGAATCGTTAAGTCTCGAATAAAAATATTTTTCAATGGGTAATTCCGGCTCATCGAGTTTTTCCCAAGAATCGATGTATTCGTAGGGGAATACACCTTTGCGAATCATCAAATCGAATTTTCCCTGATCACTGTAAAAATTTCGAGTTATTTTTTTATCCGCATCGCGCACGTATGATGCTAATTTGTCAATGCTGCTGGCCATGAATCGAATCGAATCTATGAATCTCAAGCTCATCATAGTCCCATCAACCCTCTTGGTGAATGATATATACTTTTCCTTATTAATGGGCAATAGTGTGATTTTACCCGAAAAATTTGAAGCTAAAGATTTAATTATGAAATGCGAATCATAGCCCGACAAATTGTGAAACACCACCGGAATCGTGTGTTTCTCTCTGAAATTCAAGTTACACCGATTATGGGCGGCACCGCGATATTTACCCGTGAAATGGCAGTGATCATGACATCTTTTTTCTTTGGGTAAAAATCGCTTCTCACAGATGTGACAATTTTTCGCGCGCATATGATGATCGCGTTGTGCCTGATTCAGAGATTCCATTGGAATTATATTTTTTATGCGTGACTCTACTTTAATGGATAATTCGCGAAGCTGTCCGATAAACCATTCAACACAATCGGGTCCGCGTTTATTCTCATATCCCGATAATGTTCCGTCATATGAGCAATGTACATAATAGGCGACACTGTGTGGGATATGCTCTTGAGATTCATTTGCGGTTGGTTTCAATATACACTCGAGATCGGCATAAACAACGAATGGCACAGTTCCCTTATTCTTAAAATTTGAAAATTCCAAATCTTTTTTCTCTGGAAATTCCATTCGGATTCTATTCATTCGCATGCAATCTTGTCTGTGACTTTCATACGCACCGTGCACGCTAAAGTGACACAGGCATCTATCGCACAAAAATTGTTCACCGTTATGGCTTGATAATTGTTTGCTAATCAAACGCGAAAGATTCTTAATCCAAGCAAAGTGAAATCGTGGTTTGAAATTATTTAAATCATCATCATCATCATCATCTTCTATTTCGCTCTTACTCTCTATCATGAGTAGGTGGATTGTGTTGCTCTTGGTTATATTCTTACTCAAATAAAGCGGGGTAATTACACTATTTTTGGACTTTTTCTCGCTCTGAAAATTTTCCGGTTCGATTCCATATACGTTAATGCTCAAATTGTTCAATTTTTCGAATTTCTGTACACTATGCAGGGTCGCTGGGAATTTAATACCTGTACAATTTAGCTCTGATATATACCGTCGATAGCTGTGTGGTCTGGTTGCGTTAACGTCTGCGGGGTGGAGAGCTGCGACAACGGACCACAGCAAACACCGATCATCATCATTCTGCACGTTGACCACCGCCTTTTTTTGCCGAATATCCTCAGGTAGCACTGTATATGTTGAGAGTCCACCGCGAAGAGGCTCGTATCGGTTTATGCCAACCACTGCATTTATGATCTCAATCATACTCCAACCAGAATCTCGTTGTTCGAAATCCTCCACCATGGTCAGCAGAGGATTTGTTACGTTATCGCTGAACCAGGTCTCCAGGTTCGTTGATGGAAGAATCGTAGCGTTGCGTGTATTGAAGTTCTTCACTTCCAAGCTGATCTGATCGTTTTTCACGTTCTCAAATTTACACGAAACCCCCACATTCACCTTAATACATCCCTGTTCACGTAGCACATTTTTCAAGCGTTGCATCGTTACCACCTCAGCGTCAGCCAAAAATCTCGCCAAATCCTTATGTCGAAGATTTGTCACGGCTCCAGTGTGTATACGGCACTTGAAGGCACTTTCCATATCATCCCATCGAACGCGATTCTGAATATCATCGCCAATATTACCTCCAACAATAGTCGCACGGTGTCGTTCAAATTTCACCACCCACGATTGGAGGAGTGATACTATATGTTGCAGTCGCTGTTTTTCACTCACACTTGGGTTTGATTGCATCAAAATGTTGTTCAAGAATCGAACATTTTCAAGTGCGATATCACGCCAGCGAATAAAAATATCTTCACTCGCATTTCCTGGAGGGAGTGTACACAATAACTTGTATGCATCTTCCATCATCTCGACAAGATTCATATACCTGACGTTGTCAATTTTTTTCCAATCAGTTTACAGCTCCGCATTCAAACCCACACCTTGCAAATGTTCACACCCACCGTGAGCTTTGGGGTTTTATATGCAGACGCCCTTCACCCCACCACCATTCAAATACCATGAAAATTCAAGCGTTTCCAACCATAGTCCGGGTGGGGTTTTGTACCTGGGGTTTGCACCTTTTCGTGAAAAATATTATTCGAGTTTACCATTGGCCAACCCCTGCCAATATTGGGGTGTATTTCAGATTTCTAGTTGGGTATAAAGCGGGGTTTGCACCGAGTTTTAGACATTCTGCAAACAACCGAGAGAAGCAGTCAAACTAGTAAACCAAGTGTCAAGATGAATGATCAAATTGTAAACCCCGCCGATGTGTTTGATGCCGAGTTTTGGGATGAGCGTCTGCATAGCGACGATGAGGGTGATAATGGCTATGAAACCTGGTATGCGAGTTCGAGTGACGACGAGGATCACATACCTCGGTATATAGACGTGTATTACGACGATGGTGAGCCCATGTGGATAAGGGTGAGAAAACCACCGAAGTTGGACGAGGACGTGGAAAATGTTGAGAACTGGGACGAGGAGGAGCAAAAGAAGGATGATGACGATGAGGAGAATCGAGGCGAGGCGGAGGAGGAGAAGAAAGATAACGTGGAGGAAAACAATGATGACGAGGATGGGGAGAAGGATGACGATGAGGAGCGGGTGGAGGAGAAGAAGAGGGAGAACAAGGAGAATAATAAAAAGGATGGAGAGTAGGAGGAGAAGGTGGTGGTGGAATGCCGAGGTGACACCTCAACTCATTATTCGGTAAGTTAATATCATTTTTCATCACATAACGATTGGTTATTGCAACACCTGTATGTTTCAGATATGTGTGAACCTCGGTGCATGATCGCCACCTCTTTGTAAATATATAGCTTAAGTTAGTTTTTAAGAAATTTTTGTAAATATATAGCTTAAGTTAGTTTTAAGAAAAAATTTTTTTACTTTAGAATATGTTAGACTTAAGAAATATAGTTGAGGCTAGTTTTAAGAAAATTGTCACTTTAGAATAGGTTAGACTTAAGAAATACCAAATAAAAAACATATATTATCGGATGATCCGCGTCACTGCTTGCATATAACATACCCCCTGCCACTCTTTGAACATTTCAGCTAGTATAATTCGCATATACAGGGTGTCCCATTTTAAAAAATGCAGCCGAATATCTCGGAAAGTATTGGTTGCAGAGAAAAATATTTCAGATCAAAGTTGTTTGGTTTCGAGGGGGACAGATTCTGATGATATTGGCTTTTTTGTAGGTGGAGGCGTTAAGGTGATATGAAGGTCAACTTTTGTTTTTTAAATCAAATCATGTATTTATTATTGATTCATCGGATCGGGCGTTAAATTTTACATCAAAAAGCACTGCTGAACTGATGTCCTAACATGAACGGTTCCGTAGATATTTCATTTTTCTCTAAATAAGTTTGTGAGCGTTCATGTTTCGGTTGATGTATGTACGATCAACCTTCAAGCATTAACAAGATGCTCGAACACATTACCTTCGTGGTTAATACACAATTGCAGCCTATTTTCGAAACTTTCAACCGTTTTGAGAAGGACAATTCTCGGAATACTTCTACAGGCATTACGTATACGGTTTTTCATATCTTCTGCAGTGGTTGGCTCCGTTGCAAAAACTGTATTTTTTATTAATCCCCAAAGAAAGAAGTCTGGGGAGGTAAGATCTGGAGATCTTGCAGGCCACGGGACAGGTCCACCGCGACCGATCCAGTGATGTTGAAAAGTAGCGTTCAGATGATTACGAACAATCACACCCGTAATAATCAAAACCGTATACGTAATGCCTGTAGAAGTATTCCGAGAATTGTCCTTCTCAAAACGGTTGAAAGTTTCGAAAATAGGCTGCAATTGTGTATCAACCACGAAGGTAATGTGTTCGAGCATCTTGTCAATGCTTGAAGGTTGATCGTACATACATCAACCGAAACATGAACGCTCACAAACTTATTTAGAGAAAAATGAAATATCTACGGAACCGTTCATGTTAGGACATCAGTTCAGCAGTGCTTTTTGATGTAAAATTTAACGCCCGATCCGATGAATCAATAATAAATACATGATTTGATTTAAAAAACAAAAGTTGACCTTCATATCACCTTAACGCCTCCACCTACAAAAAAGCCAATATCATCAGAATCTGTCCCCCTCGAAACCAAACAACTTTGATCTGAAATATTTTTCTCTGCAACCAATACTTTCCGAGATATTCGGCTGCATTTTTTAAAATGGGACACCCTGTATATGTAAGCTAGGAATTAGATATTTCAGAGCGGCCATCATGGATCGATTGTCGGTAGATCGGTAATCGTTACCATGATGCGAAGGCGAATCGGTAGTGGCGCCACCGCGAGACGAAAAAAAAAAATTGCAGCCATCCGATTGTCGGTAACAGAAGATCGGCAATCTTTGATTCAGAATCGTTACCGTCGGACTACCGATAACGAAAGTGGTGCCATCACACGGTGGAAAATTGCAATCGCGAAACGGAAAAAATTGCAGCCATCCGATTGTCGGTAACAGAAGATCGGCAATCTTTGATTCAGAATCGTTACCGTCGGACTACCGATAACGAAAGTGGCGCCATCGCCCAGTTGCAAATTGCAACCATTCGATTGCCGGTAACGGAACATCGCCAATCCATGATTCACGTTACCATGATTCAACATCAGTACCATCAGACTATCGGTAACCCAAAGATCGGCCATCGTTACCATGATCCAAGAAACGGATCGGTAGTGGCGCCATCGCATGGCGGAAAATCGCAACCATTCGATTGTCGGTAACATAAGATCGGCAATCCAAAATCGTTACCATCAGACTATCGGTAACAAAGATCGGTAATCGTTACCATCCGATCGTCGATAACTTATCGGCGCGGTCGGTAACTTACCTACTGCCTGATGGCCGGTAAAGAAGGCTGGATCCAGAACTCTCATATGTACACTACTAATCATAAACTTTGGTAAAACTTAAGGTAAAACAAACTATAAAGTCTTTATACGGCAGTCTGGTTGCGCAGTTCGAAGTGCGCATTCCAAAACTGCCGTGTAAAATATTCATACCGCAGTTTTGATGTACGGTTTGAAGTGCGCAACAGATCGCACCGTAATCTCACTCTCCGTCTACGAATTTCAACTGGCGTCAAAGTGACTTTTCATGCCTATTCCGAAAGAAAGAAAGTATGGGGCGCACCCGTAAACCATTTTTGACTCGAATAATGATTTCAGTACGAGCTAAAGGCTAAAAACACTTGGTTTACGGGCATGCCACATAATATACTATCACTTCGATTCAACTAACATAAGCCGCGATGATCAACTACGAGCGTTGAATTGTCTTCAGCGGCGCTGCGAGTAGAGATTTCAGTGGCCCCTGGCGGCTCTGTGCTGGGCAGATACGTGGCCACCTTTTCTGTAGGTCTTAGATGAATTATCCTCACTAACCTACTTTGCTTCTTATTATCATTATCATCATAATATTCGTGTTGTTGTTCATTTTATTATTATCATCATTATTATTGATATTTTAAAAATTGTTAAACATAATAAAATTAATTAAAACCATTCGATATACTCGCTAACAACGTCAATTATATGAACTATTTTCACTTACCTACTTTGCTTTCTGCAAGCATCAATTCGTCCAGAAATAAATAAAAAAGCGGGTGGCCAGCCATTATGTATAACGTTGATGCAGAATTTCAAACGAACTCATTTGGAAACTGTATCATTATGTTAAGCCGCAAAAATCATTAATAAACATCGAGTGGCCTAATTTTTCATTCAAACTTTATCTTCTCACTTTGCATTTTTTATAGATACCTAGGCATAACAGGGGAAAGAGCTTGCCAAATATTCAAGAGCTGTGAGATGTGACTTTGTGAAGCATACAAGTATAATCTCCCGTTGTCCTCAACAAGCACCTGTAAACTTCACAGCACTTTCCATATTGATCTCCAATCCGCGATGTTCTGGTAATTAATTGAAAACAGGTGTTATATCGGAAACGAAAGGAACGTTTCGAGCGCGTATTTCCGCGATGCCTAAATTATCGAAATTCCTCAATTCCAGAAACAGCCATATAGATCTCTTTTGGTCATTTGCATGATTGTCAATTGCTTCAAATGTGTTTCATACAGCGCAAAACATATTTGTTCAAACTGAAGCATTTCTTCTTATCACCTTATTCAAATGCCGCGAAGTTTAACGCATTCGATTTAATGTATACTTACGCCTCAGTGACTCTTTTTGGAGCCAATTCGTCGTGTTACCATAATGTTCACGTAGGAAGGCACGGGATTGCGTGAAAACGTGTTTCCAGTTCGCATTATTTATCAATTAAAATTAAGTCACTATCAATCATCTTTATTTTATTTACTTAATTTCTGTGAGCTACAATGCGACGGAACCGGTAAAAACACGCGCGTGGGATCGGGGATATTTGCGATTCCTATAACTATCTACTCCAACCGCTCTGACATATCATCACGAAAACGGTTTATTCCAGTCGGTAATTGCAACACGGATCCAGCGAGTTTCAGTATTTTTCACTCGCTTCCTGAATATGCCGCTAGAATTACTGAGGGGGCGCTAGCTCGCTACGAATTTTAGTCGGCTCACAAAGGTCCATAAGGGGAGCTGTCTTTATAATATTCAGTCAACGCCCAGGGCGTTGACTGAATATTCTAAAGACGGTTCACCCTGGGTTAATTTGTGAGCCGACCAAGTGGGCTTGAAGTGGGCTTGGCGTTGAAAACGGTATCTGTAATACCGACTGAAATTTACTGTTTCAAGCAGCTGCGAGCTGACTCGTGGGGTAAATTCAGATTGATAACAGTAGGGATCTTAGATACTATTAGACACACTGTTTTACTGCACGTGTTTTTTCTCCACTCTATCGACTATGCCGAAAACCTGCACGTAGCAGCTGTGATGTTTTCGGGAAATGTTCTGATACATACAAATTGCATACTCTCGCGACCTTCCACATTAATTCGCAGATTAATAATTAAGGTGACTTAGCTCTGGAAGTTTTTATAAAATTATATGCAGGGGAGAGGGGGGCAAAATGGGCACCATAAAAAACTAACGCTTCAAATAGAGGTTTGAATCAATGGATCTCTGAATTTTCACCGAAAAACGATGGCCTGAACGATGTCGAGTGTTGAACACCCTTACCTGAAACATTTTAGAAAATTGCGGGTAAAATGGGCACCCTAAACATTTATCGAAATTTTTCAAAATTAAAAAATGTTCTGAATTTGTTTTCGTATTTTTACTTTCGAATACTTTCTACTTTTTTACTTTTTAATTTTTATTTATTTTTTTGCCCATTTTGTCTACCTCTCCCTAAGTTGTCAAGATATAGTAATGTAATTAATGAGATTCAAAATGTTTTTCAATTTTGAAAAAGTACGAAAACTCTTTGGGGGTGCCCATTTTGCCCGGTAGGGCCCATTTTGCTCCCCTCGCCCTATTGCGCGGCCGCGTGTCGCCCAGCCGCGATATTCGTCGCTGCATCTCCCCCTGGCCGCGCCCGCCGCCGACTCCATTGTTGCTCGCTTATGCGGCCACTGATATACAATGTGTATGCGACCGTAAATAATGATTTGAAAAAAAATAAAAACTCTACGATCGAAATGAATCAAATTAAATCGATGTAAATTATAATTTCTTAATAGTGAAACGCAATTTCGGTGAGCCCCTGGCGTCAGTATCGAAGTATACAGGAATTAATAAATATTTCACATAATTATAAAGAGACAAGAAGTTCCGAACGCTTTCTCCACAGCATGAAAGCTTTGAGCAACAATGTATGGTCTGCGCCGGGCGCGGCCGGGGGTAAATGTAGGGACGAATATCGCGGCTGGGAACACGCTCGCAAATTTAAAAAATTGTTAATGTCGTTTACTGGAAGCTCACTATTGCGAACCAAACATTGATCACGGAATTAAAGAGTGTATGTTTTAACGAAAATTTTGAGCTAGCTCAGGTTCACGCGTACCAATCCGTTCCCCAAATCGCATCATTGGACCTTTTTGCAACTGGTGTCCAGGTTTTTGAACATTCTTAAAATTGCACAGCGCTACCATGTTCGGTAATGTTCAGGGAATATTTACGAATGTTTCCAGATTTCTTACACTTATTTTAGACAAAAGATGACGAGTTGAAGTTGACGTACGGCAATGAACTCCGAAAAAACTACGCTTTTTAACCATTCGGAGATCATAACGGTTTTCACGATTATTGGTTAGAAATGTATGAATAATCATTAGACACAGAAAACTTGGCGCTTTACGATCTTTTTTGACTCGATCAATTCTTTTTGTAGAAGTTATGATCACTCAAACAGAGGGGCCAAGCCCTTTTGCGCCGACAGTAGTGATTATTATTATTATTATTTATTATTATGAGGTAGTCCATTAATCTGCGACTTTAAAATTATCTGGTTATACCGACCGGCTGGCATAGTGAATATAGGACGGTGAAAAATCGTTTATATTACAGATTGAACACATCAAGAGGTGGTTATTGATAAAAAATGAAAGATTATTTAAGCAAACTATATGAATAAAAACTTACTATTTAATTTTCTTTTTTCTATTATACAGGGAATTTCACTACTTCTTTTTTTCTGCGCAGAAAATGTTATTATTTCAATGTCATGATTAATAAATGTATTTTTGCGTTCGAAAATAAATATTTATGATAATATAAGCACATGGATCACCATAGGTATACCTAGAGCGAAAAAAAAGGTGTCCATATTACGGGAAATGGGGTGTGAAAATGGAATCGGTCGTATAATTGGACCTCTGGATCGTAGAAGAACGTATAAAATTATTTCTGCGCTTCGAGGTGGCCCCTGGCTACTTTGAAATAAACAAATTTTAATTTCAATTCTTCAAACGAACATCCTTATCTGCAATTTGATCGCATCTTTTTCGCCTCTCAAACAAATGTTCATCTTTTTTCACTTAAACGCGCTCTTATTTGAAATTTTTACTCTAGATTTGAAGCAATTATGTGTCTAACTCTTCTCAAGCTGGTGAAGTGATTGAAATTCATCTACTATGGAATAAAAAAAAGTATCCATTTTTTTTCAATAATTACACAAACAACGTTTGACTACTTTCAATCGCTCTATCTACGCAAATTTAGGTAATCATAAACTTTGGTAAAACTTTAGGTAAAACAAACTATAAAGTCTTTATACGGCAGTCTGGATTGCGCAGTTCGAAGTGCACATTCCAAAACTGCCGTATAAAATCTCCGTACCGCAGTTTTGATGTACGGTTCGAAGTGCGCAACAGATCGCACCGTAATCTCACTCTCCGTCTACGAATTTCAACTGGCGTCAAAGTGACTTTTCATGCCTATTCCGAAAAAAAGAAAGTATGGGGCGCACCCGTAAACCATTTTTGACTCGAATAATGATTTCAGTACGAGCTAAAGGCTAAAAAAACTTGGTTTACGGGCATGCCACATAATATAATATTACTTCGATTCAACTAACATAAGCCGCGATGATCAACTACGAGCGTTGAATTATCTTCAGCGGCGCTGCGAGTAGAGATTTCAGTGGCGCCTGGCGGCTCCGTGCTGGGCAGATACGTGGCCACCTTTTCTGAAGGTCTAAATTCGGAAAATTCGATGAATTGTCTAACATTAATTTATGTAAATTCGTTTTTAACGAGTCTTAATTGTGCAGTTTTCATCTTTTGCAAAGTGCGAGTCGCTTCTCATTATACTCTCGCTCGGATTTACGCGCGAGAGAACCAGGCGGTGGTGCTTCAAAACATTAACAATTTTTTAACCATTCATTCGATTCAAGTGAAACTTTCCAGAAGACCTATTTGGACCTTATCGAGCAGCTTTCTCACTGGAAGTTTTCAGTTGCTCGAAATTCGTTCGACTTCCGAAACGCTTGAAGATATCCATATAACTGATTTTTGCAATATCTCGGAAAAAAAATTAAAAACTTTCTTTTTAACAACAATATTATTCTTTTTATTTTTTAATCAGTCATGAAACACTATAATATATGATTCCTGCAAATTACGTTCAAAAATTCTAAAAATCGGGTAAGCGAGAGCGAGTTGAAGTCAAAGAGGCGGGAAAAATTCACCTTGGAAAAAATACCTTTTTTGTAATATCCCGAAAACGACAAAAGCTACAACTTTTTTTGAAGGGAAAAAAAATTCGGGATAAAATTTCCTACAAGAATGCATGTTTGAAAATTCGTAATTCGTGATTTCTTTTCTAACTGCTCGGGGGCCAACTCTGGGGAGCGAGAAAAAGTTATATCTCCTTCTTGCATCCGTCTCCTCAATTACAATCAAAATGTCCCTCGAATGCTCGCTGACTCGAATCTCGCAGGCGACTGAAGCCTAGGTTGGCCCACTACGCTGGCGTGCAATACAGCTATAGCGCGAGGTATGATTTCTTTTGTTTCTCCAGTTTACACACCGATGACAAGTCTGTAAACATTCTTAAGTCTTGTGAATAACTTATTTGCATACTACTTTTCCGGATCTCTTGATTGCAAGTACCTTAAATCTTGCACCCAAGTATTGTTAGTTAATATTTTATGAACGATTTTCAATGAACAATTGAGTAGCCGAATGCGACAAGAGATATAAATTTGTTTCGCTTCGCAAAAGTGGCCTCTGACCGTTTGTAAAAAAAGTTACAAATTTCGAATCTTGAAGCATGCATTCCTATAGGAAATTTGATTCCGCATCTTTGTTTCCACGTAAAAAAAAGTTGTGGCTTTCGTCGTTTTAAAAATATTTACAAAAAACGTGTCCGTTGTAAAATTAAAAATTTCCACCGTCTTTCACTTCAACTACTGTTAAATTAACCAAATTTTGGAATTTTTCAACGAAATTTTCAGACATCATGTATTATAGCGTTTGACTATTGACTGAAGAAGAAAACGGGGGATATGACTGTCAACAAAAAAGTTATTGATCATTTTCCGAGACATTGCAAAAATCAGTTATGGATATTTTCAAGCGCATCCGGAGTCGAACAAATTTCGACCAACCGACAACTTTCAGTGAGGAAGTTGTTTATCAAGATGAAAATAAGTTTTCTGGCAAGTTTGACTTTAATCGAATGAATGGTTAAAAAATTGTTAATGTCTTAATTTACCACCGCTTGGCCTTCTCGCGCTTGGATTACAGCTTCGAAGATACAGAACAGAGAGGTTTCCGTAAATGAATAAAATTAATTAAAATCATTTCATTTATTTACTAACAAGGTTGATTAGATGAATTATCCTCACTTACCTACTTTGCTTCTTATTATCATTATCATCATTATATTCGTGTTGTTGTTCATTTTATTATTATCATCATTATTATTGATATTTTAAAAATCGTTAAACATAATAAAATTAATTAAAACTATTCGATATACTCGCTAACAACGTTAATTATATGAACTATTTTCACTTACCTACTTTGCTTCCTGCAAGCATCAATTCGTCCAGAAATAAATAAAAAAGCGGGTGGCCAGCCATTATGTATAACGTTGATGCAGAATTTCAAACGAACTCATTTGGAAACTGTATCATTATGTTAAGCCGCAAAAATCATTAATAAACATTGAGTGGCCTAATTTTTCATTCAAACTTTATCTTCTTACTTTGCATTTTTTATAGATTCCTAGGTATAACAGGGGAAAGAGCTTGCCATATATACTTATATATAAATGCATTGAGAAATTTTCATAATTCGAAGAAATGCATAATTTCAAGCAACCGCAGAATCGGAAGGGGTCGTAAAACGTAGAAAGATAAAAAGGACGTGTTTCTTTATTTTCAATCTATAAAAACATAAAAACAAAGAGAGAAACTCGGTAATGGTGAGGATCGGATAATGAAGAGTTTACGTGGTTTGCCCTATATATTCGTATTGCGAAAACTTCGAAGAATAATAATAACTCGTATTATTCAGTGTAAGTCCGAATATGCAGAAGCACAAACTGCATACGCTAGTGTGCGGCGGGCAATTACAATGGAAAAATATTCAAGAGCTGTGAGATGTGACTTTGTGAAGCATACAAGTATAATCTCCCGTTGTCCTCAACAAGCACCTGTAAACTTCACAGCACTTTCCATATTGATCTCCAATCCGCGATGTTCTGGTAATTAATTGAAAACAGGTGTTATATCGGAAACGAAAGGAACGTTTCGAGCGCGTATTTCCGCGATGCCTAAATTATCGAAATTCCTCAATTCCAGAGACAGCCATATATATCTCTTTTGGTAGTGCTTTTGGTCATTTGCATGATTGTCATTTGCTTCAAATATGTTTTATACAGTGCAAAACATATTTGTTCAAACTAAAGCATTTCTTCTCATCACCTTATTCAATTGCCGCGAAGTTTAACGAATTCGATTTAATGTATACTTACGCCTCAGTGACTCTTTTTGGAGCCAATTCGTCGTATTACCATAATGTCTACGTAGGAGGGCACGGGATTGCGTGAAAACGTGTTTCCAGTTCGCATTATTTATCAATTAAAATTAAGTCACTAGCAATCATCTTTATTTTATTTACTTAATTTCTGTGAGCTACAATGTGACGGAACCGGTAAAAACACGCGCGTGGGGTCGGGGATATTTGCGATTCCTATAACTATCTACTCTAACCGCTCTGACATATCATCACGAGAACGGTTTATTCCAGTCGGTAATTGCAACACGGATCCAGCGCGTTTCAGTATTTTTTACTCGCTTCCTGAATATGCCGCTAGAATTACTGAGGGGGCGCTAGCTCGCTGCGAATTTTAGTCGGCTCACAAAGGTCCATAAGGGGAGCTGTCTTTATAATATTCAGTCAACGCCCAGGGTGAACTGTCTTTAGCTAAAAAAAAACAATTATTTCGTTTGATCGCATTTTTATCACCGTTTGAAATTGAGCGGGAAAGTGAAGAGTGGGGGCATTTCTTGAGGAGCCGACTCGATAGGTGGCGCTGAAACACGAACACACGATTTAACATTGGGGCATTGACTAAAGATTTGTAAAGACGGCCAGCCACGGGTAATTTTTTGAAGCCCGGTCCGGCGGCACTGCGGGGCACGAGGGTGATGGCAGATTTCCAAATTACCGGTCTTGCCGGTACGGAAGGACTGTGCAGTGGCCTGGTGATGATTAGCTGTGCCAATAAGTAAGTCTGCTATATATCGACCGTGCGACTTTTTGACCTCTACAGGCTACAAAAATGGAATCATTTATACCAACTGTATTATATAGGGCATTTGTATTAATACCCAATTATGTTGGCTGGTTTCTGAACCATTTTTAGAATGTATTGAACTCAATATGTCGCGTTACTAATGCCATAAGGTGGTAAGCGACATTATACGACCTTTTGGTCTTCCTTAAGCCAGAAGGTCGTATAATTCTTTTTCTTACGCCATTCGCCTAAAAACTCACAACTATGAATAAATCCATCAAAATTTTGAAAATCGAAAATTTTGGTCGATACGACCTTCTGGCTTTAGTTTTGAGAGAAAATCGGGAAAGATAAAGCCAGAAGGTCGTATCGACCAAAATTCCAGAAATCACGTTATTCACGAACAGAGACGAATTAGTGGCGGTGAAAAGAAAATCTGACGAAATAATCACTTGTTCAAAATGAAAAAAAAATATTGCAATTTTTTTGATTGAAGAATAGAAATTTCGATTTTAATTTTATTTTAATTTTTGAGAAATTTCGGAATCACATTTTCTACGAAAAATAACCAATGAGAAGTGATCGTAGCCGAGAAAACAGGAAAAATTGAAATTTTGGTCGATACGACCTTCTGGCTTTATCTTTCCTGATTTTCTCTCAATAATAAAGCCAGAAGGTCCTATCGACCAAAAATTGTTTTTTTTTTTGAATTACAATGAAAATACGCGTTTTTGTCAATTTCCAGACGATTCCGGGGAAAAAAAAAAAATGGCGGATACGACCTTCTGGCTTTAATTTGCGGGATTTTTTCGTAAAACTAAAGTCAGAAGGTCGTATCCGCCAAAAATGGTTTTTTTGCGGAAATTTCGATGGATCTATGTGTTTCCATCAATTTCATGGCGAATCCGAGGAAAAAAAAAAAATGATGGATACGACCTTCTGGCTTTAATTTTCCTGATTTTTTACTGAAAATAAAGCCAAAAGGTCGTATGTACTCGGACATACGACCTTCTGCTTCTAATTTTCGATTTTCCCAATTTCAATTGATCTACACGTTATTGGTGATTCCGAAGCGAATCCAGAAAAAAAAAAAAAATTGTACGACCTTCTGGCACTTAAATCGAGTTTTTGGCGCTTACGACCTCATGGCATTAGTAACGCGATGTATGTTGAGAATATCTACTACTCCAGCATTCTTCATGTTTTTTTGCTACGGATGATTTTTCAACCCATTTTATATTTTTTAGACTCTCAACTCGATGTAGTTTTTTTCAACTTGGAACTGATCAGATTTTGGATTCAATCCGTCCAGTAGCTTTTGAGTTAGTCAAGAAATGAAATGTTTTTTGATGATATCTCGAGAATGGATCAACGGATTCAGATGATCTTGGTCTGAATCGGTAGGATTCGCGCCAACTCAAATCTGATTGAATTTTGAAATCAATCCATACAGTAGTTCTCGAAAAAATTGAACGATCCATCATGATCATAATAATTGAAACAATCATATTTCGTAGAAAATATATTGCAAACGATAAAAGAATATTCTCTGCGCGGGAAGTTCGAGGGTTGGCCCATCGTGATCAACCGAATCACACGCTTGTTCATATTCATTATAATGGGTATATAAATACACGTATTTCTTATTGCAGAGTTCTAATCTTTTTCTACGAAACTAGAAACAATTTGCAACTCAGAAATATTTTTCGTTCCATATTTCATCCCGCACAGAAATCAAGAATCAAAAACCACGAAAAGAGCAAAATTATTAGTTGCGAATTGTTTCTACTTTTATACGAAAAATTTGAACCACGTGATAGAAGATATTCGTTTTTTACCACAATTTCGCTTTTTGCCTGAAAATGAGCCGTGTGGTGGTGGAGGCTATTTTTTATCCAAACAAAACGTTCGAAACTCGGTGGTGCACGTGTTTCCATTGAGCTAAGGTCCTGATGTTCCGGACACATTGTTAGCCAAGGATTTAGAACAGATTTGGGGGGGGGGGGGGGGGGGGAATTGAAATTCGTTTCACCCGAAAATGATGATCACCATATTATTATCTATTTTTGATTTGCGTTTATTGGTTTTATAGTATATGGGGAATTTAACGCCAAATCAGTAACTGCTGGACTTTTGCATTCTTTAAATTTGCCAATTTTTTCCCCATTTGGAGCTCATAATAAGGAACTCACCTAATTTTTTTCAAATTTTTGTCTCAAAATATGCAGTCAGTAGGATTTTTTTTCAATTTCCATATTTTTTTTTTCTTTCGTTTATCTATAACTACCTGAAAAATCAAGTGATTCGAAAAAATGGGGGGGTCAAAATGTTTGTTTTGAAATACTCTTCCGTTTAAGATGATGTGAAAAATCCTTCATGTTTTAATTTAATCAGTTTTTTTCCAATTTTAAGCATAAATCGCATTTTCTATGTTGATTGTCTCCTTCGATTTTTTTCATTTTTTGTTGATGAAAAACTGTTATTTATTCAAAAAATTTTGAGCCTAGTTTCAAAGCGGGCGATTCATTCTTTCTATTTTTTAAAATTATTTAATTGTTTCTGTTTTTTCAAATTAATAGACATTTTAGAATTAATTTAATTTCATTTAATTTGAGGAAACAGAGACAATAAAATAATAAAGAAAAAAAGAAAGAATGAATTGCCCACTATGAAACTGGGTTTAAAATTCTTCAAATAAATAACAGTTTGTGATAAAAAAAATGAAAAAAATCGAAGGAGACAATCAACATAGAAGATGCGATTTATGCTCAAAATTGAAAAAAACTGATTGAATTAAAACATTAATGATTTTCAAAATAATCTTAAACGGAGGAGTATTTCGAAACAAACATTTTGACCCCCTCATTTTTTCTAATCGCTTGATTTTTCAGGAAGTTGAATAGATAGACGAAAAAAAAATGGAAATTAAAAAAAAATCATACTGAGTGCATATTTTGAGATTGAAATTTACAAATAAAAGATGAATATTCGTAAACTTAAGCCGGGGAGCCGTTGCGCAGCGTTGACTGAGGAATGTCAACGCGCGCAGTTACACAGGCAACGGTCGTAAGCCTCGCGAGCGCGAACTTCTTCAGTTTACAACAGCAAGCCATGGCTGATGGTACGTATACCTATAATCAAGTGTTCCATTCTTTCCACTTTGTCGCGGAAAATTTTGTAGAAAGCGAATGAACATCGAGTTGGTGTTATTACAATTACTTCATTCGCTCCAATTAATTCTTAAATATTGCGATTTTTTGTATTTTTTTCACTATTTCACAGAGACATTTTCTAAAATTACAGAAAACAAGATAAACGATGCGCCGGCCGTCGAGACGCCGGCGCGAACGCAAGGCGAAGCGGCCGTTGCCGATAAAAAAAGGTAAATAATCATTTCAGTCAAATACGCTAATTAGAATGCAGATCATAGACGATCAATGTCATATTTCAATCAAATGCCAGGTGTAAATGCATCGACGTGTTAATTTCAGCGAACAGGGCGAGAAAGGCGGCAGCGCGGGGGAGGCCTCCGCGGTGGAAAATAATGGGTAACTATTTCTTCATTCAATCTCATCTTATAATAACATAAATATGTATTTATCAGTCGAATTAGGGTTTGACCCGGAAAAAATTGTAAGTAGCAATTTTCCTTCGGAAATCGTTGCGGGGGGGGGGGGGGTCACTGGCAGTCTACAGTTTGGTTTTCGCAATTCGCACCCCGTTGCTTCATCCCCCATCTTGAATTTGAGGGTGAATTTTTGTTTATTGAACAACTCGTTCATTTTCAATTTTACATGAAGAATGGTTATTACCAAGGTTGTTTGAAATTAAAAAAAAAAAAAAAAAAAAATTAAAAATTAAAAATTGAAAAAAAAAAATTAAAAATTATTAGCAAAGTAGCAAATTCAATTGTCAACAAGTTAGTTTATCATCGTTTATACGGAAAAGAATCAATAACAAACGAGATAATAGAATATTTAGGTTCACCTCCACCTCTTTTTGGGTCTTAATCGAAAAATATCGATCCTAGGGAAAAATTGGTGGAAGCCAAAATTGTAGGAAATTCAATTCCAAACAACTTCGGTAATTACCATTTTTCGTGTAAAATTGAAAATAAACAAGTTATTCAACGAATAAACCTTAAATTCAAGATGGCGCAACGGGGTGCGGATCCCGAAAACCGAACTCTAGACTGCCAGTGACCCCCCCCCCCCCCAACGATTTCCGAAGGAAAATTGTTACTTACAATTTTTTTCGGGTCAGCCCCTTTTTTGGTCTAATTCGACTGGGCTAGTAGTTTTCAAGTCCTAGCTGTTTAAATTCACTTGCGTGTACACTAGGGTGTTTCCAAATTTACTAAATTTCGATTCTCCAACGGGCCACACCTGAAAAAGTTCATCAAGGTGGGAGAAACAGATAATGATGTCCAAAGATGCGGATTTTAGGTTGAGTGGGACATCGGTATCATTTGATTTTTCTTTTGCTTTTCCTTTTTATCGAATGTTGATGAATAATCACTGAAGTATAACTGTTATTATTGGAGGTAGGAGAGGGGTTGGAGGGAGGGGGGGCCACCCGCCCACCCACTTCCCCCCCTTCCGCCAGGGGGTTACTTGGACAACCAACCTATATATACCGGTGGGAGCACGGAATTTGATCACTCTGTTAAGGGAAATCGCCAGACTACCATCCTGAGGACGGGAGCAGATTTCAGCGCCCGAAACGTCGAGATGAAGAAGAAGCATCTAAGCAGTGGACATAGTCCAAGTAACCCCCTGGAAGAAAGGGGGGAAGTGGGTGGGCGGGTGGCCCCCCTCCCTCCAACCCCTCTCCGACCGCCAATAATAACAGTTCATTACCACTGCTACTAACTTTCAGTCAACACTGAAGTATAAGTTTAAACTTTTTGTTTCAGCAAACCCGTGGAGAATAGAAAACGCGAAAGGGGGAAGGCGGGCGGCCGCAGCCGCGGTGCCAAAAGAGGCACCGGCCGCGGCGCCAAAACAGTTTCAAATTTCAATTTTTATTAAATTAATAATAAACGATAATTATATCGATATAAAAATTTAACAAATGTATTCATTTAAAAAAAAATTCCTTTCCCATTCCTCAATTATATGTACAGTAGGGTGTCCGTTATTTTCCAAATTGACTTTTTACACTTGGGTATGGTCCAAATCATTAGTTTATAGCCTAAAAACCATTATGGAAAAGAAAAAAAAAAAAATTAAAGTTCCATCAACCCCTGCCTCAATGACGATACTCCTCCCATTTGATTAACATGGGATTTTTGCACTTCTTAGACTTTGATTGTTTTCGTGTTTATTATATTCATCACCTCATAAAATATTGTTGATTTTACTACTGTTCTGACCTATTTAGATGGACAAATTTTTTTAAATTTTTTCAACGACTTTTGAAGAGGTCTAAATTTATCTTCAGCGTATTTTTTAATGATCTTCGAATATTTTCGAATAAATTTGGACCTCTTCAAAAGTAAAAAATTTGCAAAAATTTGTCCATCTAAATAGGTCAGAACAGTAGTAGGATCAACAATATTTTATGAGGTAATGAATATAATAAACACGAAAACAATTAAAGTCTAAGAAGTGTAAGAATCCCATGTCAATCAAATGGGAAAAGTATCGTCATTTAGGCAGTGGTTAATGAAACTCAATTTTTTTTTGTTAAAACGAAGCTTTGTATAACTTCGGCTAAGAAATCAACAACCATCAAATGACCAAACCTTTTCTAGAACACCTCTCCTCTTTCCCATCCGCTCGTAAGATCGCTTCCCTTCCTTGTTTGATATGCATTAAACCACATTGCTCCGTATCGCAAAGTTTGAAAAGGAATATTCAAGTATTCGTCTATTGTAACTTCTATAGAAACCAAAAATTACATCTAAGTCGTCCCGAATGACTGCAAATTCTAATATTTGATACCTTAGGAGGAGATACAATGCATTCAGAGTCCATTTCATTCAAATTTAGACCTTTCAAATATTCGGCCATCTGACAAATGGAAAAAACTTCTTGCTGCACTTTCCCAAAAACATCTACTGAGTTTTGAACTAAAGAAAGAGAAAAATCATATAATTCAATAAGGATTATCAAGTTTATCATTTCTCTGTCAGTTTACGGTACATTCAAATATTTTTCAGAACCGGCGGTTTCATCGTGTTCTCGAAAATTTAGCGGATTTCGTGTAATAGGCTGAAATTCGCGTTTTTTATTCTTGTGACACAATTGAAAAATTTCGAAGTACTCCACAAATATTTTTTCTAATTTTTATAACACGTTACCATACTCATTCCTCGGGAAGTTTTCTCTCCAAATTTGTTGAACAATTTGAAGAAAATTGATCCAGCTTTCTTATCAGTTTTAAAATGATCGTAATTTGTTGGCGAATCTCGGGGAATATTTTCAGAATTAAAAAAAACACCTATATTTTGTCTACAGAATGAATCACTGCCGAAATTATTAATAAGAGAGAGGGAAAAAAATGAACCTTTGCGGAGAAAATGTGGCATGAAAATGAAAATTGGAAAAAAGATCGCCGACGGTGAGCGTTTGCTAATCGCCGAATGCCCCATATATTCATAGGTCGGTATATCAGACCTCAAACTCCAAACTGCCTTACCCTGTGTGCCCGAATGGTAAGATCATTGTCAGGAAACTGTTTTATTCATTGAACCGGGACGGTAGCGTAGTTCGGCTAAAAATGCTCGAGGTCATCAAGAGGGCGGTCGTGCACAGCTGAAAAATCGAGCTTCGACAGACCCACTGATATATATGTATACTGGATAGCCGATCGGCTCTGAATTCCGCTCCCTATTGGGGCCCGGAAGTCGCCATTTTTATTGGAGCCCCCATGTACCGCCACCTGTGCGTCAGTTCGATTAGTTGACACCCATAGATATAGCAACCGATAAAGTTGGGTATCAATCCGAACTATGAATCGAAATATAAATAGTTTCAATCTGAGCATAAGATTATATTGAAATATTAACCGCTTGTTTATTACGATTATTAGACTAATAACTATCATCGTAGGACGAGTGATATAGTTTTTTTTCAAGTGCATAATTGTGAAATCACATAAATCTACAGCAACTTATAAATTTGTTCGAGATGAAGGTATGTATACATATACTTAGGGGAAAGGTGGGCAGCCCCGTCGGGCGGGTACTCCCGGTCACCTCAAGTTTTGAACACTTACGAACAAATAAATCTGAAAAATAAAATGCGAAAATGTGACCAAGATCGTTGCTGTAATTTTCCCGTCTTCTTTTTCCAAATTTATTTGTGCGTAAGTATCCAAAACTTGAGGTGACCGGGGATACCCGCCGGTCGGGGCTACCCACCTTTCCCCGATACATTTCAATAATCGTATAATACCATATATACAACAGTGCATGAATTCAATGATTCGAAGATTTGATTAATCAAGTAATATACTGTAATGTAACTTTTGATTAGGGGGAGGAAATCCCCTAGTTACGTCACTCTTCGGCGATTTTCGGTACGGTACGGTAAAACTCTAGGTTGGGCGCCAGATACGTCTTAGTATCAGTTCATTTTTTAACAAAATCTTTACGATACTTTAAATAAATAAAAAATCGACGGACGACAACTTAGCTAGCTCAGCTGCGATGCTTTAAGGTAGAGGGGCAGGGTACACCAGTTATAATGCAAAGTAACTTCAATGAGCCTTACGGCCTTATATTGTGTGATAAAGATTAATTACATTATCGGAACGAAAGGTTCGTCCGAGACAAAAGAACAATAGGAAATACAATACAAACGAAATGCAACGTTACAATACATATAAATAACGCGGTTCAATATTTTTACAATGAATGAATTCAAATTTGTTCAAATTTTTCAAACTCTATAAAGATTATGAATCACTACAAGTCTATAATAATAATGCAATGAATTTTGATTGAAAGGGGGTATCCATTAATGTTCATGCAGTTACTGACTTTCTTCAAGATGAATAAAAATTAATAAATTTATACTAGAATGATCAATTGATTGATTGGAAGTTATAATTCGTCAAGTTAATATGTATAGCTATAGACGCGCAATTTTTTGAAATCATTAACAATTAGCCGTAGGTGTATTGCACGAGTGAGTCTTCGTATCCAATTCTTTTACATGTAAACGAATTTGATCATTGAAGAAAATCAAGGAATGGGTAAGGGTTTTTGTGTTTAATTGAAAGAACAAAAAGGCACATATTCATATTTATGTACATAATTATAATATGCTCATAATAACTAAACATACTATGTTCACTTAGACATATGCCACAACGAAAACAATCACAAATAAATATAAAATAATCTTTGTAAATAGATAAGAACATGCCACCGTGTAATCAATCAGCCATCAACTTTTAATAATATTTTCAAATCAATATAAACATGCCACCATATAAACTATCAGCCTTTAACTTGTAATAATATTTTTAAATTAATAGGAACATGCCGTCATATGAACTATCAGCCTTCACCTTGTAATAATATTTTTAAATTAATAGGAACATGCCACCATATAAACAATCAGCCATCAACTTTTAATAATATTTTCAAAGCAATATAAACATGCCACCATATAAACTATCAGCCATTAAATCGTAATGATATTTTAAAATTAATATGAACTATCTGCCTTCACCTTGTAATAATATTTTTAAATTAATAGGAACATGCCGCCATATAAACAATCAGCCTTTAACTTGTAATAATATTTTTAAATTAATAGGAACATGCCGTCATATGAACTATCAGCCTTCACCTTGTAATAATATTTTTAAATTAATAGGAACATGCCACCATATAAACAATCAGCCTTTAACTTGTAATAATATTTTTAAATTAATAGGAACATGCCGTCATATGAACTATCAGCCTTCACCTTGTAATAATATTTTTAAATTAATAGGAACATGCCACCATATAAACAATCAGCCATCAACTTTTAATAATATTTTCAAAGCAATATAAACATGCCACCATATAAACTATCAGCCATTAAATCGTAATGATATTTTAAAATTAATATGAACTATCTGCCTTCACCTTGTAATAATATTTTTAAATTAATAGGAACATGCCACCATATAAACAATCAGCCTTTAACTTGTAATAATATTTTTAAATTAATAGGAACATGCCGTCATATGAACTATCAGCCTTCACCTTGTAATAATATTTTTAAATTAATAGGAACATGCCACCATATAAACAATCAGCCTTTAACTTGTCATAATATTTTTAAATTGTTAGGTACATACCACCATATAAACAATAAGGAATAAGTAAAAAATCGTAAGAAGCCCAAACAGTGTTGCTAAATTTCTATTTTTTACTGTCTAACTAGATCAGAAAATCAGCGTATTTTTGTAGATTAATCAGTATTTGTTGCGGTCCGAATATTTCTGCTTTGAAAAATATAATACGAGAGGACAAGCGAAAGGGATGTGAACTAAATCTTTGCTGACGTATGATAGCAGCTGTATACATCTCTCCGTGGACTGTAACACTAGTTCGATTCAACAGGTACATACAAGTGTTATAGAACCAAAATTCTACTGATTGGACCATACTATTTGCCTAGTGAGAAAGTGCCGCATGTTGATTCCAGTTAACCTCACCGAGTGATTTTTAGTTTGTGAATACATTCGAAGCTCCGTATATACTTTTATTATTGCTTTTATCAGAATGTCCACATGGTTTGTCAAGTTCTCAGTAAAGGTGTCAATTTTATGTTCCCATAGTTCAGGGAATAAATCAGAGGCTTCAGTCACGTAGCGGAAGACAGCATTTGATAGTACTGCCGGAAAGTTACGCTCTATCGGTGGTCGTCCCATATTTTTATTGCAAGCCCGACGAAATAATTTTTCTGTAGCTAGACAGACTTTGAGGACACTTCGACTTGGCATTATCAGTCCTCCATGAGTCTTGGTGATAGTCAGAGATAATCTATGGAGTCGATTTTGATCTTCATCTAGAATATCACCCAAGCAGGCAGTTATGCACTCGGTACATTTAAATGAGTTTTGAATCTTTCTGATTACAAACCCTGCTATGTAACCCACAGTATGTTCTGAAAATTCGCTTAAATTGTCAGGAATTATTTCTGAAAATTTCACAAATTCTTGCAGTTCATCGACCAAATGAGTTTCTTGAAAATCCAATTCATATTTTTGAAATACTCTGTTATTTTCAACTTCTGTGAATACGTTTGTATCATAAGTGTCGAGCCTTGCATTTTTCTTGTTAGTGTTTGGTGATACATGTAAAATCTGCGTTTGGTCCAACGCATCAACGTTGCCATTGGTCGAACTTATTTCGTGCCGCACTAAAAGGCGTTTGAATGCAGACACAAACTGGGCAGCAGTCGGATTTGGACACCATCCACTTCTCTGTCTAATGGCGCAAAAAAATAGCTCCAAATGGTCCTGACTAATTTTGTAAGGTAGGAAATATTTCATTTGAGATCCTTCGCAGTTCACAAACTTATCAAATATACCAAAGACAGCTGTGATGGTAGTATAAAATCCAATAAACCCTGTTGATCGCCTACACTTGTAAATCGGCTTTGAGTCCAATGTCGTAAGCTGCAGTATATATTGCTGATTGGTTTCCATTCTACATCGCCATACTGGCTCGTTGGCTACTCTCAATGATGACTTCAACCCTCTACCCAAAGGACTTCTCACGTTCAAAAAATCAAAAGTACTGTCCATACACCGTAAAAATTGCACTGTTGCTTCACTACCTTTGAATTTTGGCATATCAAGTTTCAAGTTACAGAATTCGATAGCATCTGCAACACTACTACTTAGAGTTTGAGCCGCAAGACGTACTTTCATAATATTTTTATGAAAAAGAATGTGAGACGATCTTAACTTGTTTCCAGCTCTGAGACCTTCGTCTTCTTGCAGCCGAGCAAGTTCAACGATGAATCTCCATTCAATTTTTCGGCCTTCCCCATCCAACAAGACCTTGTAGTCCCCTAGACAATTGCGCATTAGCTTCAACATGTGACATGCATCTAAAACTACAAAAACTAGATCAGAGGGATTACTCGGATGTGTGAAATATGGTCGAGGATTTGGAATGCTCAGATCTGCGCCTAAAATACGGGTTACAGCCATGTGACTCGGTGTGCCATCTAAAGTTAAGAATGTTACACGAACTCCTATAGTCTGCAAGCGGATGAGGGTCTGGGAAACTAAATTTGCTAATGTCTCCGATGTCATGCCATCAATTAGAAAATAAGCTAGAGGTAGTTTCCAGGAGGCATTAACGCCCACCACCATAAAAACTAATGCTTCTTTTGCCTCCGGAATATAATCGCCTGGTGGAAGCCCACTACCCACATCTACATGTCCTCGCTGTATCCCATCACGTCCCCGCTGAGTACCCTTTTTGATACCCATTTCGTCTAGCATTAGCGCACAGACTACATCTTTTCCCGCTGCCTTTTGAACGCGAAATTTGTTCTCTAATGTTTCAAAAGATTCTGAGATAAATCCAGGTTCGCAATTCACAGTGGAATACCAGGTGCGAAGGACTGACGGATGAGGAAGTGCTAGGTCAAATGTTTTGCGAACATAACTATAGGCTTTTGGCGAATAGAAATGCAATGTAAGTGCAAAGCTGCGAAGCTCAGGTGAATATTTTTGGCGAGTTAATCTCTTAGCATCATTTTTTTTTTGCACGCGCTTAAATAATTCTAATGGAGCATCAGACAAATTATGTGCTCCACAAATTATTATTCCATGTAATGTGCTCCATCTTCAGAAATAAGCCGTTGATTTTTAAGGGTGCTTACGATTTCTTTTAGAGAGGTCACTTTTCTTTTCATCCGAGAGATTCTCTGCTTTTGAATTTTCGAAGTGAGTCGTAGCTTCCGTAAATTTTCTCTGATTTTCAACATTTTCTTTTGTTTTGTCCTAGGGGTATCTTCGTATTTATGGTCGTGGAAGACCAACGCCTGCTGTGCGTCGATACTGCATTGGACTTCAGAGATGTTGATGGATTTCTCTGGCGGTGAATCCTGTATGGATGGTTCAATTGATGGCTGTGGATCTGTCGACATATTTATCAAATAATCACGGAGAATATGATTTTTATATCATATTATATTTTACATTATATAAGACAGTGAGGAAGATTGAGATCGAGACATAGAGAAAGTGTATTTCAGTGAATCTAAGAGTAAATGAATTATATCGTATGAGCATTCCAAAATCAAGCGTGTAAAAGTTTATTCATTATAAACATCGCCATCCTAACATGTCACGTGTCTAACGGCATAAGTACGTATAATTTTATGTTATTTTGTCCTTCGCCATAAAAATTATGAAATTGTATATGCAGAGTGAGTTTTCTCCGGGTCCGAATGAGGGAGGGGCTTATTCTACTCATACTTGTAATCGTCTGCATGGAATTGCCACTTACCAAGGCCAGGACAATAACAGGTCTACCTGTTCGTGTGAAAATTGGTATTCAGACGATAACACGTGCGAGTAGAATAAGCCCCTCCCTCATTCGGACCCCGAGAAAACTCACCCTGTATAATTCGGAATTCAGAATTTGAAAAACTTCAAATAAAAATGTCGTATAATGTCGCCTACGACCTTCTGGGACTAGCTCACATGAATATTTTTCTTTCAGTTGGGTCCCAAACGTCGTATGCGCCAAGACTTAAGACGTTCTGCTTTTAAGTGACCAATTTTCAATTTCAATGTTCTTGAACATATTTTTGTATTTGGCGTAGATACATAGAATCAAAATTGCACGACCTTTTGATTATAAAAATTATGCCATTAGACGCGATATGCCAACAACGACAGCTGTAGCGATAAATGAAAAAAATTACGACATTTAAATGAAATAAAATCCAAAATCTTCAATTACCTGGTAGGCTTGAAGAAATATGTGAGCTACTTGAATCGTCTTCCATTAAAGAAGGATTCACAGGAATTGTAGCACCCCCAAAAATAGTGGGTATGCTGTGTGGAATGAGTTCAACTCGATTTCCCGATTCTACGAAGCAACTCTCCAGAAAATGATCTGAGCATACTCTACTCGAGACACCGGGTGTCCAGTTCAATTTCTTTACAGTAGAAACCCAATTCACCCATTTTTTCTCAAAAGAGGATTTTTTTTGGAAAATCTAAATAGGATGATTAGGATGATTAGGATGAATAGGATAATAGGATAAAAGGATGATAGGATGTGATGTAAAATTTTGCGGCTTTTACGCTCACTTAAATTTGAATTTATATAATTACTTTCACACTTACCTATGATAAGAACATTTTAAATTCTCCCCTGTTCTGGATGGGCAAACTACGCATTTCCCCATTTTCATCTATAATTAATTACCGTCGATGTTTTACACTACAACAACGTTGTTTGTTAAAAACATTCGCAACTCACAATTAATATTTGAAAAAATCTTGGAAATTTATAAGTGATATGAAGCTTGACGCTATCGATCACAGATGGTGCTACAGGGGGGCGCCAGAAAAAGTGGCGACTTCCGGATTTCTAATAGGAGCACGGTGTTTCCATGCTAACCATACGCAATCGGCTATCCAGTATTATATATATCAGTGGACAGACCCCATTAACCTGGCCGTCTTTACAAATCTTTAGTCAATGATTGGGGTCTTATGGCAGCCATAATTCCACTCTATCCTATACTCTTTGATCTAACTCTCTCCTCTATGTGAAATTGTGAAGTATAAGAAAACACACGTATCGAAGAGTGAGTAGGACAAATGAGTTGAAATAGAATAAAACCGCGGTTTCAATTCAAAGGAATAAAATATACAGTGTTTTCTAACCATCCTCTCAACCAATCTCTCACAAGAACAATTCAAGATGAAAATAATCACTCGAACGTTCAGAGATTTTTCAATCAACAGCTACTATCAATTTGATACTGCTTTAAATATTAAAGCAGTATCACATCTCAGGAAGTGAAGAGCTCTTTCTTCCTACGACTTCCGCAAATTTTAGGCATTTACAAATTAGGCACGATCTAATAAGGTACTCGAACAATAATGAAAAGTATAACGTATCAATTTAATTATATCTAATGTTATTTTGTGGTACAAAATTGGGCAGGTATAGGTTTTCTTGGGAAAATTTAAACCAAGTCTCTATTCCCTTATATAATCTTCGTATTCAGTACCACGAAGTATATCAAATTTTTATTCTTATTTCTTTCATACTTTCCGGAATTATATGACAAGGAATCGTAAAAGTAGACTTTTCCCTATAATATGAGACAGATTGCTGATAAACGTTCATTTTCTGCGAGTTAATTTCTTTCGGAATTTCGCTAATCGCGAACTTTATTATCGTAATATTAGTTTATAAATGCTGTCTATTCGTATTATTAATCTATTAATCAACATTCATCCGCATATAGCTACTTGTATTAAAATTATAAAGACAGTTATAATGTAGTGTTGTATTACACGCTTAAAGATTACCATAGTTTATATAACAATTACACGATGTGTTATTCCGTTTTTTTTTTTTTTTGTAGTAATACCACTTTGTGAGTGAATCCCGGCAAAATATTACTAATGCGTTAGTTTTGCCATCGACTTTGGTGAGAATTAACATTAACATCAACACATACACATGTTATAGAATTATAATACAATAATAAGTTTCATGAATCAAAATTAAAGCGCGGCCGCCACTCATTTTCGGCCTTTGCAGGGACTCCTGCATTAGATCTTCTGATTAAATCTGAAAACTATTATGTATACTTTGAAGTATCAAGTAAAAGTATATTGATAATATATCGATTAGCAAACTGATAATAAAGTTTCATAGAAAAATTTATCACAATATTATGTATTTAATAATGTGGAATTAGAGACACACTTATTCATATTAGCAATAATTATTAGCTTATACATATAAATGAAATAATATATTTTTATGTATATGAATTTTTGATCAACTATCAATGCATAAATTCATATAATTGTTTTTAAAAAAAATTTTACTCTGGAATAATCTGAACGTTTAATTAAATAACCGATTTCTCATCGAGATCCTTCCTTGGTTGGTCAATATTTCTTTCTTTACATGAAAATAGTTTTGGTAATCAATCATACATACCAATACTATGTTCAAACCAATGATTTTCAATGTGAAACAAATGAATCGATTATATCAACTTATCGAACTCAAATAAAACGGTAAGTGATGAAGATAATACAGAACAGTTTTACAGACAATTCCAGGCAAGTCTTTATTGGCGTTTCAACCGCGTTAATTTTTACTGGCTGTTAATTAATGAAAATCTACATGCTACATGCCACATCTTGGCCAGCAGATTTTGCTCCAAATATTTTTTCGGTGACTTTCCGGAACATCCTGTAAATACTCAGATATTTTTTCATATGTTATCACAAGTTTAAGTCTACTAAAAAATAGAGTATTGATTATCATACTATTTTGACAACAACGACGATGTCCAACAGATCACCACATGCTGTAGTCAGCGTCGTCTTGATCAAACGTCATAAAGAAGCCAACCAATGTTAGATATACCACTACGTTGCCAGCTAAGGTCAAATAACAGGCACCCCATTCTATCTGAAACATTTAAAGTACAAGTTGCATGAATATGTAATAAGAAGAAACTGTATAATGCAAACGATTAGAGGTCGTGATACTGTATTTCATTGAAATTCTATATGCCTCATATAAGAGAATACAGAAACAATAACAAAAGGGGGTCTCCAGATTCAATGATCCAATAATCAGTTGCCGATCGAATTTTATGAAGGTTTGCAAGTTCAAAGGTGTTGGCTCTCAATTACCACTGGCTTAATTGAACGTGCTAGTACTATAGGCAGAGCAAAAGAAGACACGACGAATCCCATCGTGATGAAGATGGCCAATTCAAGACATGGATTGCTACTGCTCCCAGAATCCTCTGTGTAACGTCTTGCTATCACAGTAGGAATTGGTGCTAAGATGTAGAATAATACGACAAAGAAAGGCCACCACACTCTGAAACGTTTAACAAATACATATTCTGTGAAGTATATTTCAATAAATATCAATTAAAAGTAACTTCATGCACTCAATTGCATCGTCTTCCTATTCTTCTCACATTTCACAAGAAATTTTGTTAAAAAGAATTTAAAAAGAAGTAGGATCAGTAGGAGTGCGTGGGATATTGGGGTGATTCATTTTGGATCGATATTTTTTTTTTTGATATGACTCAATTATAAGTTTTCCCATTTAGATAACATGGGAAAATATTATTGTTACTTTCCAATGGATATTAGTATATAGGGCATTCCACGAAGTATCGATCAAGATAGGAAATTGATGTTTCCAATCTACTCCAATTTTTTTTCTGCGCAAGTACTGGTCGAAAAACATCGCTCTGATTTTTGAAATTTTCAAAAGAGAATAATTTTCAAAATTTTCATTATTTTTGAAATCTAACTTTTGCTGTGATGAAATCTCCATCTTCGACCAGGGCTCAAAAATTTTGTTATACTTTCCTAGAATTTTGTGATTATTATCAGATTTTAATAAATGGGCGGTCCGCGCAGTTTCAAAATAGCAATATCACTGATACGAATGATTGAAAATTTTGTTTTTAAATCAGGGCTAAGTTTTTCGACTAGTACTTACGCAGGATAAAAATTTGAAGTAGATCAGAAACATCGATTCCCTATCTTGATCAATACTTCGTGGAATGCCCCATATAAATAGATAATAGAAAAAAAAAAATCACAGTGGTCAAAAAAAATGTCTACTTTTTTTCTTCTTACAATCCTTCCTTACAATTCCTTGCAAGCAAAAATCAACAAACTGATAAATTTTTCATCCTCCTCACCAAAATACACTATGTAGCTAAACATTTCGGTATATCCTTTCCTTGACACGCACTATACAATGCAGAATATGACAGTGTTCTTTATACTTACTTGTAGGCTGGAAGCGCACAGCCCAAAATGACAAATGTCATCCCAATGGAGCCGGCAAATGCCAAAGTGATCAACCTAAAGTCCAAATCATATTGTTCAATGTTATCTGATATAAGAAAATGTCAAGGCTATCGTAATAAGAATGATGGAATTATCTACTTACGCTATTTGAATGAGGCCGAATACCAGCGGGCAATTACCATGCAACACATAGAACAAATACATTAATTTTATCAATATTCTCTCTTTGTCGTTACTACTAGAAATATAATTTGTAATGTGACATCACGTGAAGGTGATAGGCCTCGAATGTTGCATGTATTGATCAAGGTGTGATCTAGTAGGTTATTAAATTGCCTGTTGGGATTGATATTTTATTGAGGAAAATATAAAATAGCGAATAATCACAGATTTTCATCGTACAAATGTAGGACATAGATAAGACCTACTTTTCACCATAACTTGAATGTTAAACTCTATTTTCTGATTTTTTAGGACTGATTGAGAGCGTAGGTGAATAAGGGAAGAGGGTAAGGTAAAACCCGGAATCGATGGATATTGGAAAGTAATTATCAACTTATACCGGAACGTTGAACAAAATAAACACGTAGATATACAGTATTTCGACGCCTCAACGTAGAACTATGATATCTCAAATTGTAGTTGGAAAACATGATATCTCAAATGGTGGTAGAAAAACATGATATCTCGAGTTAAAGTCGAAAACTATGCTATCTCGGTAGCACACTTTTGTTTTTTGATTTGAGGTTAGTAATAGCGCGAGTTGAAAGTATCTAGTAAAGTATATAATTTCTGTTGAAACCTTTAACATGTGAAATTGATGGAGGGTGGGTATTGGTTACGAGACTACTGTAGATATGAAGAAATATTTAAACAAGTCCATACACAAAAAATCTATTTATTTCAACTATTTTGACACTTGCCATCGCTAATGATGATAATAACTGTAACGTAATAAGGTAACTCTAATTCGATATTCGACGAGCTTAGTTTTTACAGAACCAATTAGGCTCCGAAGATAAGGTCATAGAATGACTTGCAACGTTCTGGGATAAGTCCTTTTTCACAGAGAGTCATTACGTTACAGTTACTATCATCATTAGCAATGGCAAGTGTCGAAATAGTTGAAATAAATATATTTTCGTGTATGGACGTGTTTAAATATTTCTTCATATCTGCAGTAGTCTCATAACCAATTCCCACCCTCCATCAATTTCACATGTTAAAGGTTTCAACAGAAATTATACTAAGAGGCTTCCGTGGAACATCGCAGTCAGTCACAGCCAACTCGACACTACCCAACTTTTTCGTCTGTTTCTCGCAGGCTAGCCATCCCCTTTCAATTTTAAATTGTCATTTATTTGATCATTCCACGGTCTTCCACAGTTTAAAATTAAAAAGGAGATGGCCAGCCTGCGAGAAATAGACGAAAGACTTGGGTAGTGTCGAGTTAGCTGTGACTGACTGCGATGTTTCACGGAAACGTCTCTATATACTTTACTATATACTTTCAACTCGCGCTATTACCAACCTAAAAGCAAAAGACAAAATTGTGCAACCGAGATAGCATAGTTTTCGACTTCAACTCGAGATATCATGTTTTTCTACCACAATTTGAGATATCATGTTTTCCAACCGCAATTTGAGATATCATATTCTTCAACCAGAATTTGAGATATCATGTTTTTCTACCACAATTTGGGACATCATGTTTTCCAACCACAATTTGAGATATCAAGTTTTTCAACCACAATTTGAGATATCATAGTTCTACGTTGAGGCGTCGATTTATAAGAGTGACGAGGTTATGTGTAAACTTTGTGTTGCTCGCTAATCTTCATTGCTCCGTATACCAAGATCGCGTATATTTATCGATATAGGAATGAGAAAAATTAAAATAAATGTATCTTGTATATTGAGAGAAACCACCTTTAATTCCTGCCATTTTAGCAAAATATGTTTTTCAAATTTTTTCGAAACCGTACTTCGGAAGAGTTGTCAATCACGATTCTGACAGCCCTGAATATGGCTGCGAATACGTTTGATCGTCTTAGTTTAGGGTGCCGTCCCATGTAGAACCGTTTCGCCGGAATCCGGAATCACGGAACGGAACGTTGTATGTGAGTGTGTACGCTTAGCGTGTTTGATTCTGACCGGTATGAAGTTGGCACCACAGTATTCTGTCTCCTTCTATCCTTCCTGGTGACATAGAGAATAAAAGAGACAGAAGACTGTGGGGCCAACTTCATACCGGTCAGAATCAAACACGCTTGGCGTACATACACACAATACATGGAAAAGGTCACTAGATTCCGTTCCGTTTTTCCGTTCCAGTCCTACATGGGACGGCACCCTAAGAGCAAGTTAGTATCCATGCCCTAAGGGCACCCTAAGCCTGAGGCTGCCGTTCCATGTAGGACCGGTTCACCGGAATCACGGAACGGAATGGACGGAAAAATCACTAGAATCCGTGCTCCGCTGACCGCTAATTTCATTCCATCGTATTTTTACGGAATGCTGGATCCGTCCGGAACCCGCAATTCATTAGCAGGAGTCACCAGGAGTAGGTTATCCACAGCGAAGAGTCTTTGATTCACAGTGCGATTATTAATCATGAGTACTAATACACTTTAGAATTCATGATTAAATTTGTTCAACAGGTGTAAACAGGTGTCTTTCTGGAATTTGCAGGGTTATGTTCATGTGGGTTCCGTATTTCGTTCCGTCTATTTTCATCTTCTTGTGTCCCATGTACCCAAATTCCCGAACGGAGTGCCGGAGTGTCAACTTTTATTTTATGAAATAATTAATTATAGTTACAGAATTTGATCTTACATAGAAGCTAATTAGATAAATTATTGCAATTTTGGTACATGGGACGGTAGGGTGCTTCAAAACTCGGAACGGACTCGGAAATCCACTAGATTTCGTCTGCGTTCCGTTCCGTGATTCCGGATTCCGGCGATCCGGGCCTACACGGGACGGCACCCTAACCGAATTCACCGACCATATAGCTCGGTTTACAATAGACGCATACGTTCCCGTTCCGTAAAAAATTGAAATATACGAAATCTGTTGTATCGTCTACAATTGAACGCGCGTTTGATTGTAGACGATACAACAGATTTCGTATATTTCAATTTTCTACGGGAACGGGAACGTATGCGTCTATTGTAAACCCAGCTTTAGGCTTTATGCACTTCCGTGTGCTCCCACCTTGACACTAGAGAAGAAAATTTTAGCGATGATTGGTACGCTTGATTCCCATTCCCAGTTGATTCACTACGAACTGTGTGATAAACTTTTTTTTAACCTAATTGGCTTATCTCCTATTCGGAATGTAGCCTAATAATAAACTTGTTCAAACTTGAACTGTCTTCAGTCACCGCGTATGTGTTAGACAGCGATTGTTTGTCCCTTTGTCATTCTTTTATAAACCATAACCAGGTTGTGTCAGATTCAACACAATGACCGAGGAAGATGAGTTCGCGTTAAATATTGGCAGCGATTCTGAATTGGAGAAAATACCTCTACGGTACTGCCTTCGTGATGGGGTTATTTTCCTCATCGACACGACGGATCCGATGTTCGATATTGATCCGGACGCGGGAACATCATATTTCTCTCAATGTCTCGAGGCAAATGATTTCAACAAATACTCGCCATATACTTGTTGGATAGTATCTTAATGCTACTTATTTCAGGCTTATAAAAACATCCTGTCCGACAAACTATCATGGAACAAGACAGACTGGATGGGTATTATACTGATGGGTACAAATAAATGGGACCAGGATCCAGAAAACAAAAATGTATTAACTTTGCAAGCATTTGAAGAGGTATCCATAGATCAGATGACAAAGATAGAAGCTACCCGTAAGTGATTGACAAACTTCTTACTAAGCCTTGTATTTCGAACTACTCATTTTTTTGAGGCTTTCCTGAATCCTTCATTGCACTGTCAAGCTGATTACCAGGTATCAAATTTCATCTACTATTGAACAGTGATGTTTGAGGAAATGCAAGCCCGTCATTGCTACATATGTACAGTTGGGCAATAAAGTTCTTGTAGGGTCGAAATTTAGGCTTATGCGTTCTAGCGTCTACGCTGTTGAGCAGACCCTTCGCACCGCATACCCCACTCCCCGAGCTCATCGATGCGTTACGGCCTATCGGTCTAGTTATGGATATTTCGGAAGTATTTCTTACTTTACTTTGAGTAGGTAATTTGCCTGATTTGCGTTCTCGCCTACCGACTCGTCGAACGTTCTCGACAAATACATATGTCGTGTAGAATATATCGTCACCTGCTTTCAAACTTCTTTATTTCGCTGAAAAAAAATGTTGATATACAGAAGTAACTTATGTAATAATCAGAAATACAATCGATTCTACTACCGAAACTTTTATTGATTGTTAATTTATTTTTTCAATTACATTTTCTGTATACTATTCCTTACAATTTTTCAATTTTCGAAAGTAAAATTAATCATATCTCTGATGGTTACGACCCATTATCCTAAAGATACAATTCATCTGCATTGAAAACATGCTGGGAGCCATTATCCACCACGTTTACGAAATAATTTTTTCTTGAATCAGCAAAGTAATGTGGAGAAAATAGTTTCCACTTTCGAATAGGGGTCCAAATGATCGTCTTCGGACACCGAATTTTCAAGATGTTTTTCAAAAAAATCAAAAGTTTCTTCCCGTTGGAAGTTTCGAAAAAAATTCATGAATGAATAACGGTTCGGAAGAAAAATCTGAAAAAATTTATGAGTAGGTGTTGAAGTTGGGATTATCGTTTGAAAAATTATGAATCAAATAAAAAATGATAAGGGAAAATCATTGGTCGAGTTGGCACGGAATACCTCATATTTATCGCACGATTTATAAATAATATTAACTACTATTTAATATTGTGTTATATTGCCGATACTGGTTATTACTTTCTGCATTCGCCGAGGCATCGAGATTTCGAGGTAACTAATATTTGGCGAATTCCCGGTTGATTACGCAAACTGTTCCAAACTTGCAAATATGCATATGATGTTATTCATGGTTTTTATGGTTTTCGCATTATATGTAGTGGATAATTATACTTCTATAAATCTGTAAGTTTTCAAATTATTATATTTAAGTATATTACAAATCATCTTTATCATAATTTATTTATATTTCATTGATGTTGTGTTGTTATTATTTACTATTGAGTTCCAATTTCGGATTTTGGTTTTTTTATTTAATGAGAATATACGATGTCATCCAAAATACTCGATTTTTCATTTTTCTTCCTTCAACGAAAATATACATTTAACAGAAAACTTACATAGAATAATACCTGCAAGAAATTAAGAATTTGCTGTAATCGAAAATTGAGTAGATCACTGCGTTGCATCTGAATTGCGAATTTCGATCAGTTGGCAATTATATTCTGAGACAACATTTTTCTAAACTCATCACATAAACTCACTTCCGTATGATATCAAAATCGGGTTCGAATTTAACTTTTTTTTCAGTAAAATAAAGAGTTGAAGTCAGGTGATGATATATTCTATACGACATACGTATTTGTCGACGACGTTCGACGAGTCGGTAGGCGAGAAGGCAAATCAGGCAGATTACCTACTCAAAGTAAAGTAAGAAATACTTCCGATATATCAATAGCTAGACCGATAGTTCGTAACGCATCGATGAGCTCGGGGAGCGGGGTATGCGGTGCGAAGGGTCTGCTCAACAGCGTAGACGCTAGAACGCATAAGCCTAAATTTCGACCCTACAAGAACTTTATTGCCCAACTGTACAGTGAAACCTCCCAATAGTGGACACCTTTGGGACCGGAAATCTTGTCCCTTATTGAAAAGTGTCCGTTGTTCAGAAAACGACTAATTTTTTATTGCATACATGTGGCATACTTTATTTTAAACATGTATAATACATATGAAACATATGATATTCGTGATACAAAAGCAACTTCGTTATATTATGCAATATGTCAAAAACTACAAAAGAGACATTTCTATACGCCGTCTGTAACGCTGGACTTGTGCCTAAAACAGCGAGCATTGCAGAAAAGCCGAAACCAGCCCAAGGGTGGTTGCAGCATGCGCGGCGGATGAAAAACCAAAACAATCATACGAAAAATAATATGTGATCGAATTCGGAATTTTGTAAGCGTGTCCGCTATTTGGAAGGTTTTTTATCGTAAAATGCATCTCGAAAAGTGTCCGTGTCCGTTATTAGGAAGTATATTTCCCATAAGAGCTAATGCTTTTCTGCCGGAGATTTCTAGACCGTCCGTCATAAAGAGGGGTCCGCTATTGAGAGAAGCCCGTTAAGGGAAGTTTCACTGTGCATAAGGTTACATCTAGGAACAGAAGTGGGGATCAGATGCCATCTGCTCCAATTTGAGAATAGAAGCTATAAGAAAAACTCTCTGTACAGGATTTTATTCAAAAGTGCCTATTGATCAAGATAATCGGCAATTTGTACTAATTTTTTATTTGCCTGACAGCGTGAATACGCAAATATAGAGATTTGATCAAGGTTTCCTAAAAAACAAACCGGAGAAAAATTTGAACTCTTTCCTGTTTCATGCATCTTATGTGTTTCATTTAAATATAGCACTTGTATCCTGTTGAGAGTATATTAGAAAATATAATTTTTATGAAACAGCTGGAATAAACTAACTGGAAAATATTGTATTTTTCATTCTTTTTCTTAGTGGGAAATGTGGAGAAATTTCACAGCGAAATTGGCTCCTCGATGAAATATCCTCTTTATGATTCTTTGTTGTATGCAGCTCGTTGTTTCAATGCAGTGAAAATAGAAATGCCATTCCGAAATATTATACTGCTTACACGCTCCGACAATCCATACAAGGATGATCCAAAAGAACAATACCGGATCAGAATAAAAGCATCTGATTGTGCCAACCTCAACATCAGACTGTCAGTTGTTGGGTTCGGAAAACAATGGAATTCTCAACACTTTTTTGAGGAATTAGAAGTACATTCAGGAAAATTTGACAAAGTTGAGGACTACCGTAGAACATTCTTAGCTGATTTAGAGGAGGAAGTTAAGCACGCCTCAAGGATCACTGCAAAACTTCAATGGACACTGGGCTTTGGTGTCAGATTGGGAGTTTCCGTTACCACTATAACAGCGTACGTTGCAGTAATCTTTATCACTAAAGAAACCATTTTTTATATACACAACTGATATTGGTGATAAGTTAAGGGGAGTCTCTACTAGATTTCTACCGACCCCGTCTAATTTCCCGAATTTCTCCGAAACGGGGTAATCAATCAGATTGTCTTTTTAGCAGCCAATGTTTGACGAGGAATGAGTTTGTGCTAGCAAGTGAGAATCAATTGAATCGAAGTTTTTTTTTCTCCATCGTAAAGTGTGGGCGTGCTACTTATTTTGACTCATATCAAAGCCTACGCACCCAAAAATATGATCTTCAAGATTTCTACATTTGCAAAAATGAACTTTGGCAAGCTGTAGGTTCCAAACGATCCATCTGAGAGCAAAATTCTACTAGGATTTCTTCTTCCCTTTTCGATTATCTAGTGGCGCTAAGGCAATCAGTTTGACGAAAAACAGACTTTCCGTCGGTCTTAAAAGAAAAATGAGAAAATGAAAAAAAAATTAAAATACAAAATACCGCCACTAGATAATCGATTGAGGAAGAAAAAATCCCAGTGGAATTTTGCTCTCAGATGGATCGTTCCGGAGTTGCGTAGTGCCAAAGTATTCATCAATGGACAATCGGGGCTTGCGTGGGTTTTAAAGAGAGAACTAAAAAATTCTGTCACTAGATAATCGAAAAGGTAAGAAAAAATCCTAGTAGAATTTCGCTCTCAGATGGATCGTTCCGGAGTTACATAGTGCCTGAGTACTAATCGATGAAAAATCGGGGTTTGCGTCGGGTCTTGAAAAAAAACTAAAAAATACTGCCACTAGATAATCGAACAAGAAACAAAAATCTCAGTAGGATTTTTCTCTCGGATGGATCGTTTGGAAGCTAAAGCTTGTCAAAGTTCGTTGTTACAGATGCAGAAATCTTGAAGGTCATCCCAAAATTGTAAAATCAGCTTCCTGAGCCCGATTCTGTATGGAATTCCGAACACAACCATCCGAGAAACATTTTTGTTTTCGACAACGATAAAGAACAGGTTTGTATTCCACGATTTCGTGGTAATTACCGATTGTCGACGGCTGGGAGCGGCTATTATATCAGTTCCGAGAACGCATGTAAGATGTCGCTACGCGCGAACCTTTAGCTTCTCCTACCGGAAAGTGAAAATATTAATCAATCGATTCATAATTGAGTACCTACTCTGTTCACTCATTTCCATTAAAAAGTATTATATATTGTGAATCTGAATATACATTTTGATAGTCTTCGAATCATCTCTCGGACGCAATTTCATTACTTTTATCACTGTCAATAGATATAAGAGTGATACGTGTGATGAGTACTTCACGTACACGTGTCACTCTTATGATATCTATACCTACCCGAGTACGTTTCTCATTACCTCTGCCGCGTCACGTGAACATCTCTGACGCTAGGTGCAATCTTGGCTGGCTTGAGCCGTGCAATCGGCGATTGTACCTAATTGGCTGTCTTTTACAAGGCCTTACACCTTAGTGTCAATGGGCTGTTTGCTGACCAATTGCACCTGAATGCTAATACTGTCAGGCATAGGGCCCCAACCCGGACAGACACCCTTCGTGTGCCGAATGTGCGTACTGTAATGTATCAAAAATCTTTCTTAGTCACTGGGATCACATTCTGGAATGCGTTACCCCCAGCTGTCACTAAGGCTACAACCCTTAGTGACTTTCGGCGGCTCTGCTATAGTTATCTCTTGAGTCGTGAAAGGTCGGAGGCAGGTCTGCTGGGTTGGAGCGTGAGTTAGAGCATGGGCTATGAGTCACTAGCGCTAGGCTCGATGTGGATGTACTTGTAATTGCAATGCATACCATGTACTTATTTCTATAATAGTTACTGCCTTTTCACTATTTGTCACTTGTTGTGTTTTCTGTTGTAAATATGTACTTCTTTCCCTTTTCTAACTCTTGTATAGCTTTCTCGTACTAGTTGATTTGAATGCCAATACTTATAAACTTGTACACCTTATGCATTATTTGCGGTCGTTAAGGAGTTACTACTCCACGATCAAATAAATTTTTCTTCCATCTATATCTACCTATGCTATCAACAGTGATAGCAATGCTAACGCTTATGGAATCGCACCCCTGACTGTAGGTCGAGGAAGAAAAGCTGAAAATTCGCGCGGTGACATCTCGAATGCGTTCTGGGAACTAATATAATGGCCGCTCCCAGCCGTCGACAATCGCTAATTACCACAAAGTTGTGGAATACAAGCCTGTCCTTTATCGGTGTCCAAAATAACGATGTTTTTGGATAGTTGAGTTCGGAATTCCATATAGAATCGGGCTGAGGAACCCGTTCGTGCAATTTTGGACGCCTTCATCTAAGTCGAAATAAGTGACGCGCCCACACTTTGCGATGTGAAAAAAAAAAAAAAAATCCGATTTCATTGATTTTCACTTGGTAATTCGAACTCATTCTTCGTCAAACATTTGCTGCCAAAAGGAAAATCCGATTGATAGCCCCGTTTCGGAGAAATTCGAGAAACTAGACGGGGCCGGTAAAAATCGGGTAACCCCCCCCCCCCCCCCCCCCAAAGTTGCAAATGATAGGGCAATAGAAACCCTATGGTTATAATACAGCGGGTCGCCAGGTTCATAAAGTTGGCACCCGACTTGATCGGTATCGTTTGAAACTGGGCTAGAACGTTTGCGCGTTTGCTCGTTTTTTAGACAATCAAAAATAAAAGTGGGGTGCCGAATTTCAGCACCCGATTTTTAAGTACGATACGATGCCAATCGTTTGCGCGTCGTCTGCGCGACCAGCACCCATAAAAATTCATGAGTAAATAATAAATTACCGTTGGGAAAAATTATGTTTCCAAATGGACAATAGTTGGTACCCAAATTCATTACTGCGCATGCGCCAGAGGCGGTTCAATTCCGTGCGTTCCTGATTCCAAATAAACATGCCGTGAAAATTTTAGTCAATAGCAAAAATAATGTTTCCTAATCATGCACTTGAAGATCGTATAATTGCACGTTCGCACGTTGTTGAAAAAAACTAAACATAATGTATTGGTAAAAGAATACTATTTTTCACATGGTGATTTTCTAATTTGGTGGATAATTATATAAGCCGCTATTTGCGCAAGCTACACGCGAACGATTATCACGAGCAGATTTCCAAATTTTTGGAACTATAGTTTCGTACGATTGATATTTGACGAGCGCGGGTGCTGGAATCAGCACCCGGTGTTCATTTTAGTTTTTCTCAACAACGTGCGAAAGCGCAAACGCAATGTTTTTATAATCTTTAGTTTCGAGCAACGCGCAATCCGATGATACGATCTCAAGTGCATAATTAGGAAACCTTATTTTCGCTATTGACTAAAATTTTCACGGTATGTATGTTTGGAATTAGGAACGCACGGAATTGAACCGCTTCTGGCGCATGCGCAGTAATGAATTCGGGTACCAACTATTGTCCATTTGGAAAAATAATTTTTCTCAACGGTAAATTTAATATTTACTGATCAATTTTTATGGGTGCTGGTCGCGCAAACGATTGTCATGATAATATATCGAAAATTCTTAAAACCATTGTCATTATATCGTATTTAAATTCGGGTGCTGAAATTCGGCATCCTACTTTTATTTTTGATTTTCTAAAAAACGAGCGAACGCGCAAACGTTTTATTGCGATATTCTTTTTGTTTAAACCACGCGCAAACGTTCTAGCCCAGTTTTAAACGATTCTGATCAAGTCGGGTGCCAACTCTATGAATCTCGGGTCGCCACTCAATGCTAAAGGATAGGGAGCTTATTCCACCATTCCGTTTTGAAACAATACCAACTTAATTGACTTTAGCAATAAAATCTCTGAATATTCGTAGATATTTTTAGTTTTCCACCACATTTGGTGGTTTTGTTCCGGCACACTCTATTGATAAGTAGTTCAAACAAATGCTATTGTTGATTATTGTTATAAGCTATAATACCACTCTTTCCACTCAATTCAAATTTCACAAATAATTTTTTTTGTTGTGGTATTGCCACAGAACTCATAGTCAAATAAGAAGGGAGGGGGTAGAGAAGGGCTATAACTCAACCCAATAATTCGTTTATCATTATTAAAAATCAGGGTTTTCCTATCCAGCTCTGTCTACAGATCAGTTGATGCCGTTAAAAATGTGTAAAAAAGAAAAAAAATTAATAATTTCATGACAAACAATAATTAATTACAGGAAAACAAAGTTTCCGAAAAAGATAAACTTGAAAAAAGAAAATAATGAGCCATTGGAGGGATACTCTTATTTCAAAAAAACTGAAGCAGGGTATTCTGAGGTTGGTATCCGTTCAAATACAACACTTGAACTTGAAGGAATAGAATGCATTGATCTTTTTATTAGAATGAATATTATTATGCTTGATATTGAACTTTACACAACGCATAATTTCAGGGAGAGGAAGATGAAGACGAAGATGAAGACCGAGATGGAGAAGCTGACAAAGTGAAAATAGCTTTGTCCAAAAATGTGTATAAATATCAAAAGTTTGGTGCAAGGGATATCAAGTTTTCCATGCAAGAAGCCTCCAGGTTAACCAATTCTCGTGAACCAGGAATCAATCTGCTTGGTTTCAAACCGCAAAGCAGGCTAGATGTATCGCTTCATTTGAAAGCACCTAAATTTGTCACTTACAACGAGTCAGAGCTTGAAGGTATACCATTTTTGTCTGTCATTAAGAAGTTATTTATATTTTCTTACATTTACTAGGTTTTGTCTAATAACCCACCTTCTGATCAAGATGAAAATTGAATCTACAGTGCGTTTGACAGAAGAGACTCTGTCAATGATAAATCTAGTGGTGATCACTCGTTTTTGATAGTCTTTGCACCTTTAAATACTGATAGTCTCATAAACAATAAAATAGAGTTCCTGAAAAAAATTCCAGAATTATAAAACAGAGTTGTCAACTCTGGATTGATGATTGTAACATTTTCCCCATCCAAGCTGTAGTGTAATAGTACATTACAATACGAGTCCGGTAAAACTTTTTCTGACGAGTGTAAGGTTGCAGCACGAGCCGAAGGCGGGTTTTGCAATCACACGAGATCAGAAAAAGTTTTTCCGTCGAATATTGTACAAAATTTTACTTTAGGAGGTGTGAAAATGGGGGTTTTAGCCACGCAAAGCGTGGCTAAAACATCCAAAATCACACTGAGTGAAGTAAAGATATTTAATTCGAAATTAGAAGCAACAAATTTTTAAGGTGGTAGAAAAGAATGTCTATTTCCTTTCGAACACTCTTTTATGCATTATAAATTTATGTACACATTTTGAATTCCAGGAAGCAAAACCTTGTTTGCTGCATTGTTAAAACAGTGCGAGGCAAAGAATGTTATGGCCATTTGTGTCGTAACATTGCGCCGTCAGTCAGCCTCGTACTTATATACAATGATACCAAGTATCACTTACGGTGGATTTTATGCATATAAATTACCATTCGCAGGTTTGTGTCTCACTCATTCCCCTATTTACTATTTACTAATCGCTTTAGGCTGAATCAATATTTCCAAACAAAAAATTTGTTGCATAGAATGTAAGCTGAAAAGACTATCTCGAAAGTTGTCGCAACGTGTGGGTACACCTACAAAACTTGGATCAATGCAAACGCGACTTTGGTTGGACTGTTCTGATCTGTACATTTGTCATTTGTCATTCATTTTATTAGGCAATAATCGCACAATGAGTATCAATTACATTTATTTATTCTCAAACAACAACACCAACTTCCCTAGAAATTCGCGAACCGAAAATCTTAGGATTATAAACAAATGCTTTTCTTTGAATATTCCTTTTCAAAACCCTTTAAAACAAAGAAAAACACATCAGGTTTGGTTGCCTTTATTCAACATCTGCTTATTTCGTTCAGAAACCTCTGTTACCTACAACTTTATTGTGATGAAATTCATTTATAGTGTCCCCTTATCGAGTATTTAATTTTGTAAGATTGTATCGATATCAATTTTGTGTCTCTAATTGTTAAGAAAACAAATTTTTGTTCGATGGGGAGATAACTTTTTGATGCTGCAGATGCGACAGGAGGAATCAATTTTTTACTGCCAGAGGTTCAATTCACATACTTTTTTTTTTTGACGGTTCAGCAATTTTCGAGAACAAAACTAATGTATCCAAAAGTTGTCTGGCCATCAGACATAGGTCTGTTTTCTGAACAATTATAAATCTAAATATTCAATATCGACAGAGCGAATGATCCAAATCTCTGCAAGAAATGCTTTCACTTTGATTGCATGTAACTTCGAGACCCAATGTTTTACACTCTTAACTTTTACTTAATGATACACAGTTAGGCCAGGATCCATGTATCCCTTGCCATCCTTTTTTCGATATTTTTATTGCAATGGTAATTAGTTTTGAAAATGTACTTTCATTTACAGAAAATATACGAGATTTCGCTTCAATTATTCCTGAGTATGTCTACAATGAAACTGATAACCCGTGTCCGATAAACGAGCACACTGTGGATCTGTGTTATGAATTCATCAAAAAAGCATCGATCACATATGCTCCTACCATCTTTTTAAATCCGAAATTACATGCGCAATTGGTTCACATTGAATCTTTGGCAATGGACAGAGACTCATCTGAAATTCCTATCGATTCCACAAGTGAGTAATATTCATTTAAGAGAAGCAGGTCTTTCACTGACTTCAACTATACACAATTTGAAAAGTATTTATTTCATTGTACAGTAGAACCTCGATTATCCGAACCAATTGGAACCGGACCTAGTTCGGATAATCGAAAATTCGGATAATGGAACAGTAATATTGGATGAAACGATGTTACATAGTAAAAAAATATTTCAAACATAACTGGTGGACACGGAGGTCTAATAAAGATTACGTGTGAATATGCGAGCAAATTGATGTGCATGCTTGAACATAGACTTTACTCGCGACATTTTTGCGCGCGATGCTAAGATTCGAAAATTCAAAAAGTGAAAAGTCCAGCTAAAGCAAGTCGTAGTTCGAATAATGGAAGTTCGGATAAAATGAATCATGGTTTGGGTAACAGAGGGTTCGGATAATCGAGGTTCTACTGTATTCTAGTTCCTGATAAAGAAGTCGTTCGTCAAAGACTCGGCGAACTGATAAAGCGTTTCGACCAGGCGGTGCGCATACACAACAAGTGTAAATGTATCAAGAGGCCTAGGGAGTCGTCTTCGGACTCATCTAATAAAGTTAGCAAGACGGATAAATTAGTGGACTTTGAACAGCTCGTGCGAGAACGAAGAGTAAGTTTTATCAGCGTACAATGATATCCCAATTCAAAACTGGTTTGCCAAATAGATATGCAAGAAAAATTACATTGTATCAATATTTCCTCTGCTGATCCTGATTTATGATTTAATACAATGTTTTCATCATCATCATCATCATCATCATGCATAAGAGTTAAGGTGCTTCAAGCTATGTTATGTTTGCAGGTCGAAGAGTGGACAATAAAGCAGTTGAAAGACTACTTGAAAAGTGTCGGCTCAAGTTCAGCTGGCAAGAAAATTGACCTCATTAATAAAGTCTCTGATTTATTGAATTAAACTTGAAAACCCAATATGAACGAATAGTATTTTTTTTTTTCTAAAGTTTCGTGCTTGAGAAAAATTAGTTATAAGTGAAGTCTACTCAATAAGTCTATGTAGGATTCGGATTCGCGATTTGAATTGATTTCCTCTATGCTCTTGGGTTTGTTTTGACTCGACGACTTTCTAGACCAAGCATTAAACAGTATAAATAAGGGTAAGATAAAGAAGAAGATGGGATTCATGGTGATAACCTATGGCCGGTGTCTGTGAGTTCACGTAAGGTGAACAAACCAGGAGCGTGAAGCAAATTAATCCAAATTCGATCAATACTAAAGGTCCATTCATGCCTGTAGTATAGCTACATCCACAATGAATAATTTTCCAGAAACCAAATTTAATGCTCGATTACTAAAAATACTGATTATCGCAAGGTTTGAATTAACTTTTACTTTGCTTGGATAATATGCCATGAAGAAAAATATTACCTATTTCAATTCCCAATTAGAATAACTAGACTATGTATAACATAGGTATAATAACAAGTTTGGTGGTGAGACCCATTTAGTTAGAACCTGTAGAATTACAGTTGATCCTTTGTGTTTCTGAATAGTCCTATGTAAATAAAAATAATCTATACTTCTCAAATCATGGTTTTGAAAATCATATTATACCGGGTGATTATGTGGAAATTACAGGTTCCAAGCGCGCAGGTGCTGATTTATTCGAATATCATTGGCCGGCAGAATCGCGCTAGCAACTCTACCAACTTTTCAGTAACATCCCTAGTTCTGTCGTCTGCTAGATTCACACAATAACATAACCTATTCCTGCCACGGTCTGACGCCATTTATATTTGACAACAATCGGAAACAAATAGCAGACGGACTCTAGGGATATTCGTGGCACGTCTGAAATTGGCGTCCCTCGTAATATTCGAATAAATCAGCGCCTGCGCGCTTCGAGCCTGTAATTTCCACATAATTGCACGGTATTATACCGACTCCTTAGTCCTTAGTCGAAAAACATGCTACCCCAGAAAAAGCTGGGAAAACATGCTACCCGAAAATAAGCCTGGGAAACGTTCTACATATGGAGACTAAATGTTAGGAGACCGATCTCTGTAATACGAAAGTAGTTCAAGTTCTGTCGCTTTGCATATAGTATATGTGACAATCAGGTGAAACCGAATGGTCCATGCGCCCGGACAGTGAATGTTGGTGAATATGACGTCATTTTAGCGGGCTAACCACTCGTTGCGCTGAAAAATCCCTAGGGTGATTTTGGCGCGCGGTCGACCTCCGTGAAGTTGGCCGAAATATGTCGATTTTTCAAAAAAGACCCTCACAAAACGTTTGTTGGTTGTTTGTAGGTGATTGTTGGACAGATAAAATCATTTGTTGGATTACAGTTCTTTAGTTAAATCCAAAATAAAATTTGGCCTAAAGTTAGCCGGACGATTTTTAATTTCTAACATTTTTCAATCGTTCGGGGATCCAATCGACGCGCAATCGTTTGTTGGACACGAATATAGCGATTAGAACGTTTGTTGGATCTCGGTTTACTTTAAAAAAAATAGTGAAAGAACATTTGAAAACAATTAGACAGCGTGAACCTAGCCGGTTGACATACGATTGGCATGTGTATTTTGATCTTATTTAAATCTTTCCATTTAGTTACTTCAATCTTTAATTAATATTTAATAGCTACAAGCATTCGTTTGGCGGTAGGTCCGGAACAAAGCCGACGAAGGGCTTATTAAAAACTGAGCTGACAGTGTCAACCTACATATAGAGAGATTAACGCTATAGTTTACACTCAGTCAAAGCCAACTCCGCACACTCCAGGTTTTTCGTCTGTTTATTGCAATTATTTTCAACAACAGCACATGTTGGCGATGTACCCTGAAACTAAGATAAGGTATGCATTACATAGAATCACTAGTAATTAATCCAATCTCACCTAATTATTGAATGCTGATTCCTATGCGGAAGTTTTGACTCAAATTTGAAATGGAATCAATAGATAGATGAAATGAAATAAAAGTGGAAATGTGGAACTTTGCTATTTGGTACAAATACTCAGTAAAAGTTGGAACTATCTTCAATTGGTTTGAGGCCTGCGCACAGTAATGCAGAAACGAAGTGAACCGAAGCCAAAAACTATTTTATTGAAATAAAAACAAAAGAAAACGCGTTTTCATCAACTTCAGGTATTATAATTATTGGTTACCTTTACCTTCACAGGTATTGTTGCGGTGTTTTTCAAGAGGTAGTAACGGTCGTATGCTTTTCTTTGGTACTCTCGGAGTTGATCGCTGCTACCTGAAAAATAAATGAAGAGCAAACATGTTGCGATTTGATTGTATAATTGTATAATACGTTTAAAATACAACCTAACCTCTGAGAGAATGAAAACAAACGCCCACCTGTATCGTTGACACTGCCTGTTGACGGGTTTAGGGTTCATTGCTCCGTTTCATTAATCGGGCTGATCCTAACCCAGTAACAAACGATTGCTTGTCCATTGAAAAAAGATTAGATCCAAATACGGAATCATATGTTGTAAACAACCAGCGTCACCCCTACACTTCGACCGGCTAAGTTCACGCCGGATTACGGCTAGCAGGTGCTTGTCCCCCGGCCGATCCGATGAAATGTTTTTTTTTAATCACACTACGATCCAACAAACGTTCTAATTGCTATATTCGTGTCCAACAAACGATTGCGCATCGATTGAACCCCTGAACGATTGAAAAATATTATAATCTCAAAATCGTCCGGCTAACTTCATGCAAAATTCTATTTTGGATTGCTGAAATCTTTTTCTTGCATTTTTGATCAAACCACAATCCAACAAACGTTCTAATCGCTATATTCGTGTCCAACAAACGATTGCGCGTCGATTGGATCCCCGAACGATTGAAAAATGTTAGAAATTAAAAACCGTCCGGCTAACTTTATGCCAAATTTTATTTTGGATTTAACTAAAGAACTGTAACCCAACAAATGATTTTATCTGTCCAACAATCACCTACAAACGACCAACAAACGTTTTGTAAGGGTCTTTTTCGAAAAATCGACATATTTCGGCTAACTTCACGGAGGTGCGCGGTCGATGCAACTCGGCAGCCATTGTTGATAGAAGCCGGCTGATTGTCAATACATCGCGGAAGGTAGACATGTGGGGTTATGTTCGTTTATTTCAAGCAAATGATAAGAAGGTGAATAAAAACTACGTGACTAAGCTATGAATATTTATCGAAAATCTATCAAATAGTTTTAAATGAAATCTTAATACAATTAACGAATTAACCTAAGCTATAACTAGGAATTAATCAGAGTCAAAAAGTTCATCGAGAACAACCAATTTGAACGAGATTATTAATTGTATTCTAGGGTTGAGGCTTCAATAAATTGAACTAGGTGAGTGAAAAAAACTTTAGTGAAGCTTACTAAACGTTCATTCAATGCATAACAAGGATAATTGTCATGTTGTAACGAATTAGTCCTCGTTACAGTCAGCAGCGCAGTTTAAACCGCCAGGTCTTAGACTCTTCGAGAAATGCACGAAGCCTAGACTGGGCATAATGCCTGCGCCTGTAATTTCAAGGTAAGAATTATCACACATTCAAGCCAACATTCATCGGCCACAAACATCTGCCAATATTCCTGTAAAAAAGATAAATGCTGTTTAATGGAATTAAGTTATTGAAAAACATGAATATTTGAAAAGTATGAATCACTACGATATCGTGCAATGAATGTGTGATAATTTTTACCTTGAAATTACAGGCGCAGGCATGATGCCCAGTCTAGGCTTTGTGCATTTCTCGAAGACTCCAAGACCTGGCGGTTTAAACTGCGCTGCTGACTGTAACGAGGACTAATTCATTACAACATAATACCTATCCTTGTTACGCATTGAATAAACTTTTAGAAAGCTTCAATAAAATTTTCCTCACTTACCTAGTTCAATTTATTGAAGCCTCAACCCCAGGATTAATAATTCATAATTTCGTTCAAATTTGTTGTTCTCGATGAACTCTTTGATTCTAATTAATTTGCAGTTATAGCTTAAGTTAATTCGTTGATTATATTATGATATTATTCAAAACTGATTGATCGATTTTTGATAAATATTAATAGCTTATTCACGTAGGTTTTATTGACTTTATTTATCATTGTCTTAAAATAAACGAACATAACCACACATGTCTACCTTCCGCGATGTACTGAAAGTCAGCGGGTTTCCAACAACAATGGCTGCCGAGTTTCATCGACCGCACGCCAAAATCACCCTAGGGGTTTTCAGCGCAACAAGTGGTTAACCTGTTAAAAATACGAAATATTCGGCGTTCGGGCGCATGGACCATTCGGTTTCACCTGATTGTCACCATATACGATAGTCTAAAGTTTGGCGCGCCTCTAGCGGCAGCCAGGAGTAGTAGTCTCCACGTGCATAATGTATCGCAAGTACCGGTTTTAAAAATTCAAAATTTAAAGGTAATTATTTATCGGTTAGAAAAAGATTAAATAAATCTATAAAAAATAAATAATAATAAAAATGATAATAATGATAATAATAATGATCTATTAATCTATATAATCTATTTTATTTAATTATTAATTTTACCTAATAGCGGTTCCCATGACGACCTGAGCCTTCACTTACGAACCATCCAAAAACATCTTTGTTTTCGACAACGATAAAACGGCCAAGTTGTATTCTACGATTTTGTCGTAATTTTTGCGATTGTCAACGGCTGAGAGCGGCTATTGCGCATGGAGCGGCTTCCAGCCGTTTACACTCACTACAGTATAAAGCGTAGGGGGAACGTACACATAATGAAATTGATTCTGAGCTAGATGTGTTTGAAAATTCTAGAAACAGCCAATCAGCGCTCTGAATTGCAAAAATTTAGAGCACCCATGAGCTGTTTCTTCAATTGCCAAACACATCCAGCTCAGAATCAATTACGCTTAGCGTACATACATCAACAATATCGATGTAAAGGCCAAAAAAAAATCTGTTTTTTTTAGTGGCAAAATCTTTTTCATGCAATATAAAGACTTGTGGGCATGTCTGCAAAAAAAATTTTTCTTGGCCCTTACGCCCGTATGGTTTTAGTCCATCGGTATCACTGTGCAGATAGCCATCAAATGATATTTATTATTTCTTATACACTTAAATGCGTGGTTACAAAATATATTTGATACTTTTTCAAAATATAGTGGAGATTTGGAATGTGTTTGAGTGTTTACAAAAAGCCTTTATAAAAAGAACATTGTATCAATTCGAGATATCTGTTTTGAGATGTTTCAATTTCAGAGTTACTATCATGTTACGAGTTGTATGAATTCGAGTGTGTGAATTAGTTCATAGTATGCATAAGACTACACTACTCATATTTTACAGAAAGACGTAGCCTTCAATTTCTATAGCTGTTACTTGTTTTTGATCACATGATCGTCTGAAAAACTGGAGGTGAGATTCAACCCCTTTACGTGTATATATTATATCAGCGTAGAAACTTTCTTTCGCGTTCATCATAGTTATAAATAAGAAAAACGTATACCGATATTTGAAAATACTTATACAAACTGTAAAAGATCCGAAAATGCACTCGTACGATTTTATATAAATGCTGGTTTAATTTTATTCTGTTAATTTAGTGGAATAAAATTTGATAATCGTGTTCATGTGTACACCTAGGCTGATTCAAAAAAAAAAAATTTTTTTGCTCACTAACAGGCTCAAAAGTTTCATTTAGGTATAAAAATATGCCTGTTGAAATATGAGCTCTTAACATGGGAAATAACATGGGATAAATTATTTTTGCTCCTTCTGATTTTTGTAACTAGCAAATGATACGTCACACAGAGAATCTACAGACATATTTTTGGAGAAAATTGAACGCTCTACAAAAAAGTTCTGAGTCATTTTCTAATGAGTTCACTCGTTCAAAAGTTATTCAAGGTCAAAATTTAATTTACCGTTTAATTTGCCCCCCCCCCCTGTAGTTACGCCAATGTGTACACCGAATAAACACAAATACTTAACCCTAGACGGGGTAACTGGAGTCTCTCGGTACCCCAAGCTAACTTTTGAAAAGAGTCATTTTTAGATCTTCAACCGCACTTCTTGTTATTTTGAGGTGCTTGCCTACGCAATTCCACCAGACCTGAAAACATTGGGAAAAAAGGTGCTATTAAATGGAATATCTCTGCCTGGGCACCGAAATCAATGAAAAAAAATACGTCGCGCAATTCTGTGTGCGACTCCGAACACGTAGGGCCCAAAAAATGTTTTTTTACGCAAAAATAGAGAAGATATCCATGTAAAACATTTTCAAAACCGCTTTACATGCATATCTTCTTTATTTTCGCGTAAAAAAAACATGTTTTGGGCCGTACGTGTTCAGAGTCGCACACAGAATTGCGCGTCGTATTTTTTTTCATTGATTTCGGTGCCCAGGCAGAGATATTCCATTTAATAGCACCTTTTTTCCCAATGTTTTCAGGTCTGGTGGAATTGCGTAGGCAAGCACCTTAAACAATCTTTTCTCGATTTTATCTTGAAGGAAAGGGCTTTGAATACATACTACCGTTTTCCTGATTCAAAAACGAAGCAAATGACGTACAAAAAATCTTATCTTATTGCAACTAGAAAGGCTTTCATCATTTGGAAATGCTTGGGGTACTCCAGTACCCCAGTTGCCCTATAGAAGGTGAAAAAAATGAGTTGCCCTGTCTAGGGTTAAAATAATAAAGCAGCCAGATTTCTATCAATACCGATAAGAGATCATCATTCGTATCAAAGAGATGTATGTACCATAGACAAAGATGGTTACAATTCATCTCTCCTATAGAACATTTGTAAGTTTCTGATACTACCGACAAACACGGAAATTTTACTTGGTTTGTGTTGAATGGTGAACATGAATGGTCGATCAACTTGAAAAGTTTCCAGCTGGACTGCCATTCTTCTCATTCTCATGCCCACCACTGTAAATAGAAATAAACAATTACTGAACGAGTCACACGACCGAATAATTTGTTAGTGTGTGTAAATGGAGAGCAAGTTATCGAATTAAATCTGAGTATGATCATTTGGAAACTTTCTATTCGTTATAGTCAGAGTTACCATTACAAAAGTTAAACTGATCGCAGTTGAGGTGGAAGCACACAAAAGTTCATGAGTCATAAGTATAATGCAGAACCTTTAGTAGTACTGTGTACGGTAGTTAAGAATTGAATTACCAGTAGCTGCAGCGGCTTCAGAACCTTCCTCATTGACCTCGATAAATGCTTTCTGAATAATCTTATTAACTTGTAATGGGGCCTGCGCTATACCACTGAAGTCTGCAAGATCAGAAAACATGGTCTTCATTCCCATCTATAATAATGGTAAAAATCAATTTGGGAGTAATCATTGGATCGACCTTGTTGTAGGCATTGGCGTAACTAGGTCTTTTCCCTGGAAGAGGGGGCATCCGTCACCCAACTTCACCTGAATATATATATATATCCGAAATTTTGAATTTCTTTTTTTTCATCTTTCTGGGGTGGGAATTCAACATCCTGGGGGAGCAGTGCCCCCCCCCCCCCCGGCCCCGCCGTAGTTACACCAATGGTTGTAGGTCAAAATCATTGTATTGAATCAAATTTTAGTGTAACCTCTTGCAGAATTTCTTCAAGATGTATGATAGTCTCAATTTTGAATTTGGGCAAAAACAATTCAATCTCATCGTATTGCCAATGAACTTCCTCAATGTTTTCCCGTTTAAAATTCATTTCCAAAAACTGCAATCCATCAATTTCGTTTGGCAACAGGATAAGCATACTGAAGTCCTTGTTCTGAAGCAACGATATTCTATTTGCATAAAACCTTACAATTCCAGACAGATGGTACTTCTTTAGTACGGCTTACCGAATATGGAAGTTCGATTATTCTTGCATTTAATTCTTTTACTTGTCCATGAGCATACTTGAACTTGTTAGACATCGTAGGAACGTGTGTCTTGACATCTTTTGTTATATAAAAAGGTCTGTTCTCTGTAAACTCAGTTCTGAATTGGTGCACCCAAACCCCTTTGAAGTAAATAGCATTGACCAAGATTATTTTCGTCTGTTCGTTTATGTCATCTAAACAAAAAATATGATTTCAATATTTATCAGCATTTATCAACATTTATCAGCATTTCAATTTTATAGTCTGACATACGGGATAAGGACGACCTACCCCCATCTGTTTACCAGATGAAAACTATTTTTTTGCAATCATAAAACATGAACAAACATATTGCGAATAGGTTGCCTGAAGAAATCCAGTCAAGGCTACCCTTAATTAATATTAATGTTTTATATTTTTTTTAACTTTTTCACTCATCTGATAACCAAACGAAATCAACACTGATCGAAAGTACGAAGCTTAAGGACAAGCAAGAGTTCGGTTGCCTACCTGTCTCTGGTCCCTATTACAGGGTTGCCAGGTACAAATAGGTCCGAATTTCGTCAGGCAACCTATTCGTAATATGTTTGTTTGTGTATTATGATTGCTAAAAAATAATTTTCATCTGGTAAACAGATGGGTATAGGTTGTCCTTATCCCATATCTTATACTATTCGGACAGTTGCAAGCAAACATGCAGTAGGAAGCCTTCAACGTCTTCGGTATCTCTTTTATACGACGCGAAATTATTGATATTGTAATTAAAGGTTTCACAAACACAATTATAAGTTGAACAAATATTATTTTATGCGATCCGTTGTTTGAAAGTTCACTTTTTGAGCATTGAATTTAGACCGCGAAGCAACCAATTTCAGATTACTAAATTATAGTGAAATATTATAGGTCAGGGGTGTGATTCCATAACTTTTATCACCGCTATCACTGTCGATGGCATAGGTCGATAGATATTATAAGAGTGATACGTGTACGTGAAGTACTCATCACACGTATGACTCTTATGCTATCTATCGACAATATAATCTAATATGTTTCAATAAAATCAACATAGTCAGGGGGCTTATTACGGTTCTCGAATCGAGTGAAAATGACGGAAGTGAGTAGCTCACCCTATTACGGTGAATCTCACTAGGTGAAAAGACGAGATTATCCGCGTGAGTTCACTCGACACGAAATACTGTGTCGAGAACCGTTGTGCGCATGCTCGTGATCGTAATTTGCCTGGAAGTTACATCGGTTCCATCAAAAATTGAAAGTCGCTCCATTTTTGTTGGTTAAAGAATGTTAAGGAATAAAAGTTCGATACGCGTGAATTTGTACCATGAATAATTTAGTGATCGTAATGGTGATGCAAAATCGGGAAAATCGAATGCTCAAAATACGACGAACACTCCGCGATACAGCAGACCCATTTAATATAACGGAAAACGAATTAAAACAATCTATTTTTTACACGCTTCACAACACACTTCGTAATAACAACTCTTATCTGAGAGAATGGCGCCAACTTTTGTGAAAATGTGAGATCCCTATACCGGAAGTGCCTAGTTACTTCACATTTTCACTCGATAGATCCGTAATAGGGTGACTAAACTCACGTGAGATGAAAATGCGAGAAGTGAGTAAACTCATTCGAGAACCGTAATAAGCCCCCTGGTTAGTTTTGACTATGTTCACACATTACAAAACAAAATGTTTTGAAGACGTAATCAATTAAAGTTTCAATTGGAATTTCAAAGAATGGATCGCATAAAATATTGTATGCGCCAAGTCCGAGCAGTGTCAAATCTGGTATGGGTAATTCCTAAAATTTGCCTGAGTGTGTTGTGTCACAGGGGACTCGATCGGCTCATATTAGAAATAACCCAAACCGAAAAGTGACACTTCTCTGACTTGATACATACTTCTTAGAGAGGACCACAATAAAGAGACAAACAAATATAATACAGAGCGATTCTGTGGAAAGTAACGCGCTTAAGAGGTAGGCAAACGGTAACCGCTTGCCTTGAACAGCTCAGGCATCGACGATTGGGTTTTATTTCCCACGTAATAAATAAAACCCAATCGTCGATGTTTGATCTGTTCAATGCAAGCGATTCCCGTTCGCCTACTTCCTAGACACGTTACTTTCCACAGAATCGCTTTGTATAAACAAAACATTAATTTTTCAGAGCCGACCCAGAGTTGACTCTCGGAAAAATTAATATTTTGCTTACACATATTTCTTTGTCTCTTCATTGTTGTCCTCTGGCAGACTGCCTTTTCACTCATCAAGGGGATATGAAAGGTGAATTCTACACCTCGAATTTTTGGCAGCCCGTTTCCCAGCTAAAACACATCCGATCGATGTGAAATTGATATCAGTGTCGTAGAAAAAGTGTACGGAGGGTATGATGCTCTTGGATTTCTAAAAAGCGAAAATGTTCCGGGTATTTTCATATTCATCAAATACAACGTCAGCAACAACGATTATTCGTTACAGAGCACTTTTGATAAAAATCTGTACATTTTATTTTCACTTTTTGAAAATCCAAGAGCATCATGCCCTCCGTGCACTTTTTCTGCATCACTGATATCAATTTCAGATTGATCGGATGTGTTTTAGCTGGGAAACGCGCTGCCAAAAATTCGAGGTGTATAATTCACCTTTCATATCCCCTTGGTGCTTGCCTACCCAATTCCACCAGACCTGAAAACATTGGGAAAAAAGGTGCTATCAAATGGAATATCTCTGCCTTGGCACCGAAATCAATGAAACAAAATACGTCGCGCAATTCTATGTGCGACTCCGAACATGTAGGGCCCAAAAAATGTTTTTTTTACGAAAAAAATAGAAAAGATATCCATTTAAAACGGTTTTGAAAACGTTTTACATGGATATCTTCTCTATTTTCGCGTAAAAAAACATGTTTTGGGCCGTATGTGTTCGGAGTCGCACACGGAATTGCGCGACGTATTTTTTTTCATTGATTTCGGTGCCCAGGCAGAGATATTTCGTTTAATAGCACCTTTTTTCCCAATGTTTTCGGGGTTGCGATTCTGTACTTCTCCGCTGACTCTGCTAACTCCGCTAACTCAACGGAGACCGTTGGTTGGCTGAGCAGCGTCCAATCGCAGATCGTTTCGGATCGGTCAGTCCAGTCGTACGGTGGCGCCATGGGCTTGGCCCGGCCGTTAGTCGCAATAAACGCGAGGCCCACTTACACTTGATATACATACACATGTACCGAAAAGAAAAACCTAGGAGATGAAAAGAAAGAAAGAAAACGAATAAATCAATGAAGAAATGCAGTCCGATATTTTGATTCATTTATTCGTTCTCTTTCTTTCTTTTCATCTCCTCGGTTTATCCTTATGGTACACTTGTGACATGCATGTAAATCAAGTGTAACTAGGGCCTCGCGTTTGTTACGCCTAGCGGCCGGGCAAAGCCCACGGCGCCACCGTACGACCACTGATCCGAAACGATCTCCGATTGGACGTTCCTCAGCCAACCAACGGTCTCTGCGGAGTTAGCGGAGTTAGCGGACTTAGCGGAGAAGTACAGAATCGCAACCCAGGTCTGGTGGAATTGCGTAGGGAAGCTGATGTGAATAATTGAGTCACCAGATTAATGAAAAACTATAGATTTAGAGATAGCAATGAGATTGTGTAAAAGAGTTCTTTTGTTCAACTCATCGGTTTATACCTTTTGTTATGTAAAACTGTGGATGTTAAACGAGATACGGCTCTCCTATCAGGAAAGAAGTTCAAGAAAAAGGAATTCAGACCGAAGTGCTTCAATTGCAACAGATATGGACATTTGAGTTACAATTGTACAAAAGAAAAAAAGGGTCAGTCTGATAAGAGTGAAAGTAAAAGCGAAAAGCAAAATCAAAGCAGTAAGCCTACACAGTCAGGTAAAAGTGAGGGTAACTTTAGTAATAAAGCTGCATTTGCGTCTTTCATAACTGCATTAGCGGTAGACATCCAGGCTGATAGTTGGTACATTGATTCGGGTGCTAGTGCACATATGGCTAACTGCAGAGATTGGCTTGTAAATTTCAATAGAAATGTAACGAAAGAGATAACAGTAGCTAATGACGATAGAATATATAGCGCAGGCATAGGTGATGCAACTGTAATAGTCAGTAGTGATACTAAAAAAATCTCTGATGTATATGTGCCAAGATTGTCTACAAACCTCTTATCGGTTAGCAAAATGGTAGAGAAGGGTTTGGTCGTAGTTTTTGATGATACAGGGTGTAAAATGTATGCTAAAGATGATTATAGCATTAATAGTCAGGTTGTGGCTACTGCTTGAAATGATGGTGGTATCTATAAGTTAGATGTACAGAAATCTGAGATATTATCAGATAAAGGAGAGACTGCTCAGATATCAAATGAAACAGAAAGTCATCAACTATGGCATCAAAGGCTAGGTCACCTAAATCATCGAAGTATGAATTTACTGCAGAAGGACTTGGCGACTGGTATACATTTTTCAAAAGAAAACGTAAATCCATGTATAAGATGTATTCAAGGAAAACAAGCAAGATTACCTTTCCCAAAGAAGAGTGTTAAAAGAGCAAAAGAAAAACTTCAACTTGTACACTCTGACTTGTGTGGACCAATGGAGGAAACATCTTTTAACGGAGCGAGATATCTTCTAATAGTTATCGACGACTTAGTAGAAAAACTTATGGGTATTTTCTAGAAGGTAAAGATGAAACGTTTGAAAAGTTCAAAGAATTCAAAGCAATGGTTGAGAATGAAACTAATTTAAAAATCAAATGTATCAGATCTGATAATGGTACAGAGTACACAAATAATAGTTTCACAGATTTCTTAACAGAAAATGGAATTAAGCATCAAACTACAATACCTTACACTCCACAACAAAATGGTGTAGCTGAGCGAGCAAATCGAACCATTATAGAGAAGGCACGAACAATGATTCTTGATGCAGGGCTGAATAAGCGTTACTGGGCTGAAGCTTTGAACACAGCGATCCACTTGAAAAACAGGACGCCTACAAGAGCAGTAATGGGAGCAACACCAGATGAAAAATGGAGTGGTAGCAAGGTTGACTTGAGACATCTAAAGGTTTTTGGTTGCACAGCATATTGTCAAATACCAAAAGAATCAAGGAGAAAATTAGACTCAAAGAGTCAGAAATTTATATTAGTAGGCTATTGTGAAGAAACAAAGGGTTATCGTCTAATTAATCCACAAAAGCCACATAGAATTGTGAAAGGCAGAGATGTTGTATTTCTCGAAGTTTTTCTTAAGGATTCAAAGGTAAAAGATGCTGCCGAACATATAAATAACATACCGATACAAAATTCTTCAATCATGCAAACAGATGATCCAGAAGATCAAGAAAATGCAGAATCAGATGAGTTTAATACTAAAGAAGAAAATGAACGAAAAGATTCTGACTTGGAATCAATTGCCATGGATGAATCTTCATAAGAAGTTGAAGAGGACAAAATAGATCGAGAAGAAAGAATGAAGAATTCTACAAGATATCCAACAAGAGAACGACGACAAAAAGAATATCCTGATCATGTTATATATCAAGTATCAGACGATGATGGAGAACTGACCACTGTTCAAGAAGCACTCGAAGGAAAAAATAGTGACAAGTGGAAACGTGCAATGACTGAAGAATATGAATCACTAATAAAAAAGAGAACTCGCGAACTCATAGATTTGCCAAAGGGTAAGAAACCTGTACAATGCAAATGGATTTTCAAGCAGAAGACTAATTCAGAAGGGGAGATAGTTAGATACAAAGCACGTTCAGCAGCTAAAGGTTTCACACAGAGATTTGGTGTAGATTATAATGAAATTTTCTCGCCAGTTGTAAGACATGGAACAATTAGAATGCTAATAGCACTGGCAGCTGAAATGAATATGAGTATAGATCATCTTGATGTGACTACAGCTTTCTTGAATGGGGACCTAGAAGATGAGGTATTTATGAGGCAACCTGAAGGGTTTATAGAAAAAGGAAAAGAACATAAAGTTTGTATACTTAAAAAGGCTATTTATGGATTAAAACAAGCTTCACGTGCATGGTATGACAAAGTAAATACTATTCTTATAGAATTAGGTTTAAAACGCTCAAAATATGAACCATGTGTATATTATGACTTAAAGGGAAAGAAGAAAACCATTATTGCTTTATATGTGGATGACTTTCTTGTTTTTAGTAATGATAAGCAGGGAAAGGAAGAACTAAAAAGAAAACTGATGTCTATTTTCGAAATGAAAGACTTAGGAGATGCAAAACTAGTGTTAGGTGTAAAGATAGAAAAGACTAATAATACTATTAAAATCAATCAAATAAAGTACATTAAAGAATTGTTAGAAAGATTTAACATGTCAGAGTGTAAATCAGTGGGAACACCTCTTGAACAAGGTGTTAATCTAGCCAAAAGAAAGGAGCATGACAATGTTTCTGCAAGTATACCATATCAAGAATTGATAGGGTGTCTCATGTATTTAGCTGTTTGCAGTAGAGACATCACTTTTGCAATAAGTTGGTTAAGTCAATTTTACACTTGTTACACTGAAGATCATTGGAAATGTGCGAAGAGAGTTTCAAGATATTTAAAGGGAACAATCAATTGATCTTTGTCATTTTATAAAACAGGAGAACCAGTGATAGGATATGTAGACGCAGACTGGGGTAGTATAAATCACTTAGATAGAAAATCTTATACAGAGTCTATTTTCAAATTTGCGGGAGCTGCAATATCATAGGAAAGCAAAAAACAAAAAACAGTTGCTTTGTCTACCACAGAAGCTGAGTATATGGCAATAACAGAGGGGACCAAAGAGGCTATTTTTCTGCAAAATCTACTAGGTGAAATAGTTGGATCAACAAAATGTATTACATTTACATTATATAATGATAATCAATCAGCATTGAAATTGTCAAATAATCAAATGTTTCATAGCAAGTCGAAACACATAGACATAAGACATCATTTTATTAGAAGTGCAATACAAAATGAACAAGTAAAAGTCGAGTATATGAGTACAGATAAGATGACAGCAGACATTTTTACAAAAGCATTACCCAAAATAAAACATGATAGATGTTGTAAAGAATTAGGATTAATCATAGAAACTCAGATTAAGGGAAAGTGATGTGAATAATTGAGTCACCAGATTAATGAAAAACTATAGATATACAGGGTGACCCAGAATTCGCGACGAGGAATTTGCAGGGTAAATCTTGATCAAAAACGGGATCGAAATTTCCTTAGCCGTTTTTTCCGAATATGCTTAGATTTCTCGTTATAATTATTTCAATTTCAGTCAATAACGCGCGATCTAAGAACGGGCGCTTGTCGGTGTACTCGCCGCTTAGTTGTGTGCACTTGTTTTCGCGGTGGCAATAGGATGGGAGACACGCATACAACCGAGCGCTAATCACATCGACGAACGGCCGTTTATAAGCTGCGCGTCATTGGCTGAATTTGAAATAATTATAACGAGAAATCTAAGCCCTTACGGAAAAAAACGGCTAAGGAAATTTCGATCCCGTTTTTGATCAAGAAATTCCTCGTCGCGAATTCTGGGTCACCCTGTAGAGACAGCAATAAGATTGTGTAAAAGAGTTCTTTTGTTCAACTCATCTGTTTATACCTTTTGTTATGTAAAACTGTCAATAAATTAATTTCTTTATTAATTAAATCCAATTCAATCTACTATTTAATCCTAAAAATACATTAGAAGCACCTTAAAATAAAATATTTGTTTAATTTATAATTGTGTTTGTGAAACCTGCAATTACAATATCAATAGAAATCGTTTCTTGGTCATTTCTTTGTCAGATCAGATGAGATAGCGCTCAAAATGTGTGGTCGGCCAACGCAGAGTGGCTAAATATTTCAAGAGTGTAATAAATCGAGTGCATCTATAAATAATTCTACAATTTCTCTGGTGATAAATGAATCTGTGGAATCTTTTCAAAAATTTTGAAAAAACGAAATATTCGGCCACTTTCTGCTGAAATCGAGCAGTATTCCCCATAGTGTCATTCAGATTGGTTGTGTGGCATGGGAGAAATTACGAATCGCGTTTTCGAAGTCATCAGCGCACGTATTAAAGCCCCTCAAGATATCCGTGATTGAACGTAATAGCAGATAGGACTAAACTTGGCAGTGAGTGAATAATTTTCGAATTACCTGCAGATATAATATCGTCAATCTTGTTGTTAGTTTGCTTTTTAACCCAAGAGTTTATCTCTTTGGCAGATGCATCACTGTTTCCAAAATCAACCCTCGGAGTGTCAGAATAAAAGAATTGAGAGATTAAAGACAGAAAGTGAGGAACTAGCGTTATATTCTCCTGAATATAAATTGTATTTGCGATATTCAGTTCGACTTCTGTAATGTTCTGCAAAATTAAGTAACTCGTTGGTAAGAAACTGTAACCATACCGCATAATAATTTTAGAAAGGGTCAGCCAGCAGCCTGGATAGCTGTCTCAAAATTTGGCCCATACTAAGATTGGAGATTAAAGATTAGAGTCACAGCTCCTCTGCCAATATCGAATTATAGTAGTTCGAATATGGGTATTCCGTTAACGTAATTATTTCCCGTATCTTTACAACAGAAAATTCCTAAAACTGTGTTTGTAGGAACTATTTTTGATCCAGTGACATTGTATAATATTTTTAAGTGCAATTCAAAAGCACCCTATATTCTCTGGTATCACACGATGATCAATATTCCAAATTTATTCAAGAAGTTCAAGTATCATACATTCAATGATTCCAGTAAAGATTTGAATCCGTCGTGCGCAAGAGAATCTTCAGTCGGCAGATAGAGCCCACACTTTAGCTCTTCCGCAGTTCTTCCCCGCGCTCCATTCGCAACCGAAGATAAAATGATATGTGCGCTCAACGGGGAGCAGGCAACATTGTCATGGACTTTTTTCGCAACATTCTGAAATATTTGTAATTCATTACAGAAATATTAAGGACGCGTACAAAATGATTTGAACTTCAGAAGCATCCACTGAATCTGAGCATTCTGGGGAAAAAAATGTATACCCGGCGAGGTTGATTCTGGCCCGGAAGTGATCGGGTTAACGTGTTCAATCATATACCAAACAGTCACCTCCGGGCCAGAATCAACCTCACCATGTGTAAATAGTGTCACATTAGATCTACATTTTTGGAACGAATGATGATAGTGTGTAATAATTTAGTATAATGAATGTACTCACAGAATAAAATGTGTTACAAAATTTATTATTAGATCTTGAAACGTCGTGAAACATATTTTCTTTCCTATTGGGAGATGCCATGTCTTCGAGCTGTGAAAATACGAGAGTAATGAAGCTTATCAACAAGAGGGTTGTTGGAAATATGTGACTTATTTCAAACATCGCCATGATTTTTCGTGTATTAATGACATTGACTGAGGAAACAAGAAGGTGTCGTAAACATGGTATTCTTTTATGTTTATACCCATGACCAGTGCCCCTTGTCATGTATTTCTATATTAGTTTACGAATGCTAGCCCTTCAAGTATGAGGTTAGGCGTGAAAAATTTAGATTACCATCGGAGCTTTCTATCTACGTCAATTTTACGACACGTCAGTCGTAAACGACAGTTAAACACACAACTATATTATAGGTTGGAGCTGAGAGAAGTGACCAATAACATAGCTGTGGGTCTTTAGAGTTGGTTTTGTCCGCGCGCTCTGGCAGTGGAAACAGGCGGATTCAGATAAACGTGCGCCCTTGTTTCCAACGAGGGTCAGAATCACCCCCATACAGTTAGCCCCTCATCTGCCCCGATTAGATTGACTCTTTTTTTTATTCGATTGCTGGTCGTTTGTTGGTGATTGATGGACTAATCCGCACGTTTGTCGGTAATTAGTTTATTTATAAATTGATTAATGAATTTGACGTCCTGGATAGATCTGGTAACTACCAGGAGCGTCCATATGAAAGTTTATTTATTAGGCAGTAAATTCGTTTCGCCGCCAAAGTTCTAACGAACACTTCAGCGAAAATCGGACTCCAAAATATTGAGAAAATAGAGGGATCGCTGGATATGTGGTATGAAGGTGAAATTATGATACAATGTACTATGAGAGAGAGAGAGCACCTAATTAATTTATTGAATAAAAACTGAGAGTAAGGTTCTACAAGTAGCTTGTGCGAGCCCCGAGATAGAAGTGAAGGCAAAAGGCTCCGGCGTATTTGCAGGGAGGAAGATCCCCCTTGGTACACGCACACAAGCTTGTATTCTTATATATCTATTTAGCATACATCTTAGCCTAGCCTTAAGGGAATAAGAATATTAGGTGGAGGGGCAAATGATCCACAGTCCCCCTCTGACTATAGGGGCCGGGCCTTGCCCCTTCTTGAGATCGTCCCGTTTCCACGGACCTTCTTTCCAGAACACTTATCGATGCGTCTGGTCTATATCGTCTATCGCCCATCCATTTATGAATCCGCCGAGTTCGAACGTTGGTTCGTGAGAACGTAAACAAATGCAAACGGATTTTCCTGAAGTGTTATTTATGTTGAAATTTCTATTGCTCGAAACATAATTATAATATACCATAATCTTTTAGTTAAAGTGTTGTGTAAATATTAACAAAAGTTCGAGGAAACGTTTAGTCTCTCATCTATAATTATTTTATATTATTCATTTGAATATCTAATTGGACTTTTATTCGAATATTAGCGCGCAAATAAAGTGGCGTCACCTATCATACTACTAGATTAGTGCTGATGACGTCACATAAAATTGCCTGAAGAATTTTTTTTCCCTAGCCCTTCTATGAAAATATATTTCAACCATTTCAATGCAAATCGGTGTGAAATCGTTTGTCGGTGATTGATGGTCCATTATTTGTAAAGTAATGTCTATGTTTTCGTTGTAAATGCAAAAAAAAAAAAAATCTCGCCAAAAATTTTTCCGACAGCATGTAGTATCGTTTCATGGAAACGATAGTCTTGCTTGCTCACAATGGCGCTTCCGGGATTGGTTCCAGAGGTTAGGAAACTTCTTCTATACTTCAAATCTATTTATAGTTTCCAATAATAACCCACCTAATATTACTTCTAGTTTTCTTACAGGGTTACCCTAAATACCGATTATATTACAGAATTATTGTTTTATTCGTACTGATATTTCCATGTCAGACAGGATGAAAGCTTGTGTAAGATCTTGTGAGATTAATACAAATTAATTCATTCCAGGGAACGTCACGACAAACAGCTCGTGTCGACCCAAACCTTCGACCCAAACTCTACCTATGGAGTATTCCCACCGCTAGAGCGCGCGGACAAAACCAGACAAAACCAACTCTAAACCCGACTCTGACCCGATTCTGACCGTCGATGGAAACAAGGACGCACGTTTATCTGATTCCGCCCGTTTCCACCGATACAGGCTTAGGGTGGGAGTCGAGCGTTACCAACTCCGTACGTGATTGCTAGGTTATGGTATCCACATCAACGCGCCGTAAAACAAAACAGGCATGGATCCCAGAGCAGTGCTCTTCAATAATCGGTCACTTTTTCCTATTATATTCCTCAATAATAAACTGATGCTTCAAAACTTGCAGATATATTGGGAGCTTTCCATCTACAGCCAAAAATCAACACACTCAGACACACAGCTAAACGATTGGTCTTTTCCGTTCGCTCCAGCCAATCATATTGCTGTGTGTCTGACTGCGTCGATTTTCGGCTGTAGATGGAAAGCTCCCATTATTTGCCCCGAAAATGAAGTTGTCGCGTTGACGGTACTGAATTAACCGGAATCACGGAACGGAATGGACGGAAAAGTCACCAGAATCCGTGTTCCGCTAATTTCATTCCGTCGTATTTCTACGGAATGGTGGATCCGTCCGGATCCCGCAATTCATTAGCAGGAGTCACCAGGAGTAGGTTATCCACAGCGAAGAGTCTTTGATTTACAGTGCGATTATTAATCATGAGTACTAATACACTTTAGAATTCATGATTAAATTTGTTCAACAGGTGTAAACAGGTGTCTTTCTAGAATTTGCACGGTTATGTTCATGTAGGTTCCGTCTATTTGCATCTTCTTGTGTCCCATGTACCCAAATTCCAGAACGGAGTGCCGGAGGGTCAACTTTCATTTCATGAAATAATTAATTATAGTTACAGAATTTGATTAGATAAATTATATAGGTATAATTTATCTGATTAGCTTCTATGTAAAATCAAATTCTGTAACTATAATTAATTATTTCATGAAATGAAAGTTGACCCTCCGGCACTCCGTTCCGGAATTTGGGTACATGGGACACAAGAAGATGCAAATAGACGGAACGGAAGACGGAACCTACATGAACATAACCGTGCAAATTCTAGAAAGACACCTGTTTACACCTGTTGAACAAATTTAATCATGAATTCTAAAGTGTATTAGTACTCATGATTAATAATCGCACTGTAAATCAAAGACTCTTCGCTGTGGATAACCTACTCCTGGTGACTCCTGCTAATGAATTGCGGGATTCGGACGGATCCAGCATTCCGTAGAAATACGATGGAATGAAATCAGCGGAACACGGATTCTAGTGACTTTTCCGTCCATTCCGTTCCGTGATTCCGGATTCCGGCGATCCGGGCCTACATGGGACGACCCTAAAGGTGCCTATTCACAAGCGAATTATTCGCTGAAAAATAAGCGAATGATTGTCACGTGACCCTGGTTATTCGCTGTTCCACGATCGCTCGTGAAAACAAAAGTGGCGTCCAAAACCAGCGAAAATTCATTAACGGTCGCTCATGTAAACGAAATCGGACGTCAAGAAATAGCGACATTCTCATATCATGGGTTATGTGATTCGCGCCCTTTTGTGATCCAAAATGTCATGTGTTTTGTTGTTTACAATAATTGAAGAATTATGTATACGCGAAAAGTTCAAGAATGGCTTAATGTCATAGCATATGGGCAACAATATCAAGAGTGGAGCCGTAATAAGTCCGCACGATCCACAAATTGTCGCGTATTCTATTTGAAAATGGAACCGGCGGTAACGCCACATTATCGCGACTAGACGCTAGAAGTTGGATAAATCAAACTTCTAGCGAACAGATCTAGCGGTGAAAATGTGAGCCACGTGGTACGTTAACGCTGAAAAAGTATCGTCTATTCGCCGTCGTGAATAGGCACCTTAAGGTGAAGTGAAACGTTTGTCAGAACCTCGAAAACGGGAATCGTGAATTCTCCGAAACGACTGAATCAATCACAATGAAACTTTGAGCGATTACACATAATTGTGGCAGAAAGTGGCTGATTATTCCACTTTTTCAAAATTTGACAAAAATTTTTACAGATTGACCTACCGACCATATAAATCTCGAGATTATTCACTGTTCCCGCAGATAATCGCATTTCCCCGACAATCAGCCACTCCGCAATGAAAAACCACACACTTTGAGCCTATTTCCGTGTCATTTGATAGAGAAATGACTGAAGATTGACGATTCTCCGTCACTCATAACTAAAAAACCGACATTCAGTTGAGGTGAGAACCTGTACCGACATCGCGACCAGTATACTTGTGAACCGAGCGGTGGCGCTAGTGAAGGTTTCTTCTGTCGCTTTACGTAAGATGTTTCTGCTGCTCCTCCTGACTTAACCTCACTCGACTGACAGCTAGTCACTCTATTTCAGATTTGAGTTTATGGAAAGATCGATTTATTGGACAAGAATCCAAATAACACAAGCCCTCACATACTACATAACCTCACACTTTTGACAGCTAGCCTAGCGTAGGAGTTCAGTTTAGATTTGAGGTTATGGAGGAATCTATTAGTTGGTCGAAAATCGAAATAATAAGAATACATTCAAATGACGTATACAAGCAGACGACACAAACTCACACTTTTGACAGTTAGCCCAACATAGGAGTTCATTTCAGATTTGAGGTTATGGAAAGTTTGATTTGTTGGACAAAAATCCGAATAATACAAGAGGACGACATAACCTCAGACTTTTGACAGCTAGCCTAACATAGGAGTTCATTTCATATTAAAGGTTATGGAAAGTTCGATTTCGAAGTTCGAAATAATCGCGAGCATTGGTATACGTATATACTGGCGTAGCAAGCGTCGGAAGATGTGCACTGCGCCATCTAGCGGTAGGCAGAGGTACCGAATGTTCGGTATTTCTGTCTTACCACGGTGAAAAGCACCCGGCCGTGGCCTTGAAACGTTTCACTTCACCTTAAAGGTGGAAGCACACAGAAGTGCATAAGCCATAGGCAGAATCCATAGCCATAGATATAGATATAGGCTCTGCAGTAAAAGCGAAGTGATGCGCATGCGCTATGTCTTCTGCTTTCTGCTTATGGCTTATGGACTTCTGTGTGCTTCCACCTTACGGCTGCCGTCCCATGTAGGCCCGGAACGGAAAAACGGAACGGAATCTAGCGACCTTTTCCATGTATTGCGTGTATGTATACACCGACACATACAACGTTCCGTTCCGTAATTTCGGATTCCGGTGAACCGGTCCTACACGGGACGGCATCCTTAGTGTCAATTACTGCGACCGTAGAGCCCCCCGGCCTACCTGAAAACGGTCACTTGTCCTTACCGGAAAGTTCGATGGTAGGGGCAGCGTTCGGGGGAAATTAAAGGAAATGAGGGGTGTGCGGTCTATTTGGGACGGCAAAAACTGCGTCCACCGTCCGGGTCTTTTCATACCTGCATATCCCCACCCGTGCCCGCCAAAATCCAAGAAATGGCGTTAAAAGGATTAGTACCGGTAAAACGGTTAAGTGGATTTACAGTGTCGGCTCCTTGGCCTAATGAGTGTGCCGACTCCTGGACTACAGGTCGAGACACATGGTACCAGGTCGAAGAAATCCATTTCTTGGATCACGAGGAATCGAACCTCGTGTCGAAGGAATCGAACCTTCTTTATGAGTTTACGTTTCGTCCGGGTGTGCTCGGCAGGACTCGTCAGTAGGGCTGAGCCAAGCACGCCGTACCCTAGACGCGCATGTTGTCCAGTGGACATTGGAATTTACTAGTAGCTCGTATATATATAGAAGCAGTGTCCAGTTAAGGCCCATCCCTAGTCGCCCACCTCCTTTTTGTCGAAACATGTCACATTTCGATCATTATCCGAGCCCAGGCATCGAAAACGCAAAAAAGGCCAACGTCGCGCGAATTCTATTTCAATTCCGAACACATACGTCCAAAAAAATGTACGTTTTATGCGAAAATAGAGCCTACAGATGGTTTTTACCTTTTTCGAATGTTTTCGAATTCGATTTCCTCGGCAAATTACATAAAAATAATCTGTAGACTTTATTTTTGCACGAAACGAACATTTTTTTGGACATATGTGTTCGGAATTGAATTTGAATTCGCGCAGCATTGGCCTTTTTTGCGTTTTTGACGCCTGGACTCGGATAATAATCGAAATGTGTCACATTATATCAAAAGGAGGCGGGCGACTAGGGATGGGCCTTAAGGGGAGGGTATACTCGATTTGTTACCAGTCTTTCGCTAAAATTACAACAAAAACGTAGAATACAACTGGCCCCTTCATCGTTGTCGAAAACAAAGATGTTTTGGGATGGTTGTGTTCGGAACTCCCTATGGAATCGGGCTCCCGTCCCCTATTTTGCATTTTTGATGCGTCGGCTTTGATATAAGTCGACATAAATGGCACGCCAAAACTTTTCGATCAAAAAAAAAAAAATCCCGATTTCATCCGATAAAACGTACCAGTTCGAACTCATTACTCGTCAAACATCGGCTGCCGAAAGGACAAGTCGATTGATAGCCCCGTTTCGGAGATATTCGAGAAAATAGACAGGCCGGTGACAAATCGAGTATACCTTCCCCGCACTAGCAAGAGCGGACTTCTGCTAATGCGCCGCGTAGTGAGCACAGATCGAAGATGTTATGACGCCACAAGGTGTATCAACGTAACCGCGGGGCGACATCTCACGGGCGTTCTGAGAACTAACATCATGACATTCAACGGCAATCAATGGCCCATTGAAAAAAAAAAAACGTTTTCAAAACTGTTTTACATGGATATCTTCTCTATTTTCGCGTAAAAAATAAATGTTTTGGGCCATACGTGTTCGGAGTCGCACACAGAATTGTGTGACGTATTTTGTTCCATTGATTTCGGTGCCTAGGCAGAGATATTCCGTTTAATAGCACCTTTTTTCCCAATGTTTTCAGGTCTGGTGGAATTGCGTAGGCAAGAACCTTAACGCTAGGGCGGAAGCTGCAGAATTACGAATTTTAGAATCACTTTAAATATTCCAGGTATTTATTCAAGCTTACGTAAGATTTCCCGGCTTGGCGGAGGCCTCCCGAGTCTTACGATTTCCTACTTGGGTGGCCCCAAAATTTGATAAAATAGTTTTAAAAAAAATTCTCAAATTTGAATTGAAACTTGAAAAAAAAAAATTTTCCCTGACACCTGACATTTTTTTTTATCTACTTTGTTTAGATTTAAAAAAAAAAGATTCAGCATATTTAAGTCCCCGAAAACTTAGTATCTCCTTGAGTACCCCGTTTTGCTGCACACACATACACACACACACACACACATACACACACACACACACACACACAACAAAGTTGGGTATATATTATTATATTTATATTGTAAAATATCAAGTCATATACGATTCGGCATGGATTTATTAGATATTGAATACAGTTTATTGAACGTACATGACAACGCAAACAATAATTGAATAGAGTAAGAATGAGACAAAGAAAAAATTGTAAAAAGAACACAATAGAAGTGACTAAAAATGTTATAATTAATGCATCGTGATGACCAAAATTGAAATGATTATTAACTGAAATATTTGAGTACTGTTTCTCTGACTATCTCTGTATTCATCAAGTATACGGTATATTTATAAAAATAGCTTTTTGGAGAAAAAATTATTTGCAGAGGTCTAGATCATAATTTTTTGATTTATGGTGTTTTAAGTCATTAACATATATTGAAAAATCACTTATGTTAAAATACGTGTCGCAGCTGCCATAAATGGCAAACAGATTTCAATAAAAATTTATCTGCAATATCGTGGCTGCCCTCGAATTATAGTAGAGTGAAGAATTCTGATTTGACTCCCACTGATACTTCGTTCTGATATTATAAAATATATAAAAAATTTCTACTTCGGGATCCATAATTGAACGAAAATAAAAAGGAATAATGTTTAGTGGGATCACAACGTTGTAGCCTTTCCTCCTACTGGTGCATGAGGTAATAATAAAATGCCCACATAATAAGCTGGCGATATTTAAATTTGAACCAAGGCTCGGTCGCGCTTATGGTTATTTTGTGACGTGAATAAACATTTACACTATAGCGGTATATCCGCAGTGAAAAAATCAGGTGAAAAAGTATAAATTTGCGATCCGTTTTGCTGCACAAGTTACCATACTACGGAATTTTATTATAAAGACGGCTTATCCCGAGAATGAGATGATTCAGAATGATAGAAAAATTAATAAGGTGCGGAAATAGTTAGTTGAGAGTAAAAATATAATATAATCCTGGTGATATCAATCAATTTTTGAAAATACATTTTAATGTACTTGATTATAGAAAGAAATTAGAAATGATAAGGTTTCTAGATATTGATTTAACTGTCCCTGCGGTATATTTTCTCAAGAAATTTGAAAAATAAATCGTGGGGAAGACCGCGGGATATTTGTTGAATGTGGGTATTCATTAGGTTGTAACTTTCCTCTTCATAGACAGAGTAGGTCGTAGCTAAGCCTAAGGTGTTGTACAACTGCTTAACTCGTGCAACATTGGCTTCCTCACTTGAACCGTAGCATTCCTATGATGAGAGAATCATTTGCACCATTTTATATATCTACATTGCGTCAATTTACTTATCATTCAACTACACTGCAGGATTATTTGTGACTAATAATAATGATGGGTCATTATTACAATACTCACTTCTAAAATCTTTTTTTGAGCGGGTGTTGCCCGTTGTAATGCAACTACTGCCAGCCATGAACACTTCCCATCTTGTATATCGGTACCAACTTTTCCTGTTACTTCCGGATCTCCGTAACAGTCCAAGAAATCATCCTGCACTTGGAAAAAGTGCCCCATTTCAAGTAAAATTGTTTTCGCTTGTCTGTGCATTTCAGGGTCCGTAATACCAGCCTATTTGGAAATCATTATACAACTATTATAATTCATTCGGCACTCAAAATCCTCCGATGTACAAAAAACAATTATTGCCATTCGAAAGTGATGATAAAGTATCTTTCAACTTTACTGAGTCTCTTTCCGTTTTTCTCGCTACAAAACCAAAGTTCAGGACAAACAATAAATTTAATACCATTTATGCAATGAAAATTTCAGGCATACTCACAAAATACATAGCAAGAGAAACTGGCATGACAAAAGAATAATATGCAGTCTTATATTTCACTATGGCATTGTATTGATCCATTGTGAACAGCTCGAGCTTAGGCTTATGACCAAACTGTGTTGATAATAGATCGAGAGTCTGGCCCATGGTCGTTTTCAAAATGTTCTGAAAGTGACATGATTTCAATTCTACTATGACAAAGAATTTTTCAGATGAATACTGATTGTTGCGAAGTTATATCACCACGAAAATGTTGATAAATAATGTTAGGAACTCGGCAATTAGAATTCATAGTAAGAAACGAAAAGGGATAGCTTAGTTAGGCTCTTCAGTTATGACCAGAATATTGAGTATACTTAAGCTGATCTTTCTGTTTCCAACATTTTTGGTTTGGGAAAAATGAAATCAAGTACAAGTTATTATTCGGACATATATGGAGTTCGTGATGAATGTTACGCTTACCTCATGGAATACCTCTATGAGATTCAAATAACACTCTTTATCCTTGAAATGAGTACGAAGTAGCTGGAATATGGATTGTTCCAACAAAATCCCATCATTAATCGCTGACAAACCTATGTTGTTTTGACGATACCAGCACGGTTGTCCACGTCGAGTTGTTGCACTATCCATAATGTCATCTTCCACCAGGAAAAATGCCTGGTACTGTGAAGACACACAACATCCCCAGTCGTGAAAATCATTTCACAATTTACTGCCGTTCAGAATTTAACAAAGGATAACATATTTCTACTGAACCAGCATTATAGTATTTTTTTTTCATATAACAATATCAAAAAACCAATTCATGTGATTTATTATACTGCAACTTTGTAAAGTCTTTTGTCCATTAGAAAATTCAATAGAATGAAATCGAAACAAATCACTATACTGTAAGAATCAGGTGAAACTATACGGTCCACTCGCCCAGGCATTAAATAATTCGTATTTTTATGGGGATAGCCACTTGTTGCATTGAAAATCCCTAGGGTAATTTTGATCGTATCGACCGGGCGCCAAAATCACCCAAGGGATTTTTCAGCGCAACGAGTGGCTTTCCCCATAAAAATACGAATTATTTAGTGCCTGGGCGAGTGGACAGTATAGTTTCACCTGATTCTCATGGTAAATGATATATGAGGCATTTCAGCTCAACTGAACTATCCTATAGATCTGAATGCTTCGGATTCGAGCAAGAGTTTTTTTGTTTTTGTTTTACTCCTGGTCCATATTAGAATCTGGATTTTAGTTAGAATTGTTGGGGTCCTCGTTTCGGAACTTTCAAAAGTGAGTAATCCTTGTTTTTACTTCTGAACCATGAAACCAACCACACTGCAATTTTTTTATGGGTTTTGCATGAATACTTGAAGATATTTTATATTTCACAGAAAAATTGAAGATGTCTAATTGGATGAAAAGAAACCATTTTTGATCTTGTTTGATTAATAATGACCTGTGCATCGTTAATAAGATTTTGGTTGAAATTGCATTGAAAAGTGCACAAGAAACCATAATTGTGATGTACTAGAATTTTATTCAGGAAATCTATGGTTTTCACGATATGCTCAATTAAAACAAAAGGGCATCTCTGAAACGATTAGCTTCGAAAATCTGAATCTCCCAATAGAAACTAGCCAATTTTAGAGGGAATATTTAGGCACTCTGATATAAGGAGGAACACGTTAAGAGAGGTGTCACTGTATTTGCAAACACAAAATATCGCAGGGTGCAATCTCAACGAAAAAGTTGATAAAAGTCTGCAGGAGATAATAATTCACAGATTGGTATGCTTGAATAATCGCATAGGGAGCCCAAGTGTAAAGCCGTAGCCTCTTGTAGCACCGGCGCTGTTCACAGACTTGTAATTACCAATTAGCCCATATTATTTCTTTACATTTTCAGCAATATAGGAATCAAATGCAAGCTAACTTCCTAAGAAATCTATCAGTCATGAATCTACTGGATTATTTTTCCCATCCAAATTACAGCCAATAGAATTGCACCATTCGACGTTATTTTGCATAGCCTACCCGATATTTAACTGATAATTTTGATTATTTCCTCCATTACGATCTTGGCCAATCAGAGTACGGTATTCTCGGTCACGCGCCCTGTTTCAATCTGATAATTTTCCCACCCACGGGGGATTAGTTTCACGATTAGATTATTAGCAGGCCACATTTCCCTGTAACCTGCTAATCGTTTTACCCGATTGTGACAGATTTCATTCAAATATCTGTCAAACTGTAAAACTCGTGTCCCAGTTTGGATCAATTTCAAGACGCTGATCCCAAAATGAAATACTGCACTCTGTTCGGCCGAGATCGTAATGGAAGAAATAATCCTGCGAATACCCCTCGACCTGCAAAATGAATCAGTTATTTCCCTCATGTTCTGATCCTGCGTAGCAACGAATGGGCCAAGCTTTACACGAAATTTGATCTGCAAAACTTGGCCCCCTCGATGCTACGCAGCAAAACAATCGGGGAATGTCCGATAATTTTGAAGGTCTTGTAGTATTATAGCTGATAATTTCACTGGTAATTTCACGTATGATTTCACCGCAGTAACTTTTCATGTAGCTATACAGGGTGATTTAATTTGCGTACACCATTTGGTAAGGGTAGATTCCTTGGGAAATTCTAAGACTGATTTTCTTTTACCAAAAAGTCCTGGGACTAATATTTTCTGGGCTACAGAAGGTCTTAGTTAACCAATCACAGAGCCTACAGCTGCTCAAGTTGGGGCCAGGTCTAAAGTATAAGACTAGCAGTGCCCGTGGCGAGTCGATTTCCAGTGAAATAATAATACATGAATCAATCTAGTGATAAATTTTTTTACCATATGGCATTTGAGTTACATTTATTGTCGCCAGGAGTCACCAGGAATTGTCTTCGTACAACATACGCTTTCGTTATCTGTGACCAGGACCACCGCTACGTCGGCTTCTCCTTCAGGTCGACCGCACCGTAGCTTTCGTCCTCCGAACACCGCTACATAGTTTTCGTCCTCCAGGTACATTGCTAGGTAGTTTTGGTCCTCCAGGTAAACCGCTACGTAGTTTTAAACTATCTAGTTTTAAACTATGTAGTTTTAAACTACGGTGCAGTCGACCTAGAAAAAAAAGACTACATCGGGTATACCTGGAGGACGAAAACTACGGTGCGGTCGAGCTAGAGAAAGAAAACTGTGTAGCGGTGGACCTGGAGGACGAAAGCTACGGTGTGGTCGACCCGGAAGACGAAAGCTACGGTGCGGTCGCCCTGAAGGACGAAGCCGACGTAGCGGTGGTCCTGGTCACAGATAACGAAAGCGTATGTTGTATGAAGACAACTCCTGATGACTCCTGGCGACAATAACTGTAACCCAAATGCAACATAGTGATCACTAGATTTTAATCATTTATTTTTCTTCATTGGAAATCGACTCGCCACGGGCACTGCTAGTCTTACACTTTCGACCCCGCCCTAACTTAAGCAGCTGTAGGCTCTGTGATTGGTTGACTAAGACTTTCTGCAGCCCAGAAAATATTAGTCCCAGGATTTTTTAGTAAAGGAAAATTATTCTTAGAATTTCCCAAGAAGTCCACCCTTACCAAATGATGCGCGAAAATTGAATCACCCTGTATATACAAAACAAAAGATTTTCCAATCCAGTTAACTCTCTATCGAATCTAACAGATTGAATTATAATTATAATTCTGTGACTTTTAAATTTTAATTTTTAACTGTGGATTTTGTCTCATAGTGCAATTCTATTGGCCGAAATTTGGATGAGAAAATAATCCGCTGAATACCACTCGAGCTTCAAAATTAATCGGGTAATCCCCTCGAGGTTCCCTGCAATCAAACGAAGTCGTCAAGTTTTTCAGAAAAATCACTCGCCCTTTGTGCTCGTGACTTTATAACCTGAACAACTTGACTCCTTCATTTGATATGACTACATGTGATAATTTCACTCGATAATTCATAAAAACAATAAATTGTGTCCATTTCATTTCGCTATGTGATAAATTCCATGTGAAGCAGTTGAAAAAAAAAAAACTCAATGTCATTTATTTGATTGGTCTTCTGATATTTCTACAGATCAAGAACCAAAAGAATACGCAACTTCTGCCAAATGAGATTCAGGGTTCAGTGATCCGCTGTTATGCATCGATGCAAGCAATATTATTGGAAAAATTGCAAATTTCCAGGATAACATATGATCAACAAAGTAGCCAAACAGATAGATCTCGAATAATTATCGCAGATACATTTGAGGTAGATTTATCTGCAGTTAATTTGATAAAAAAAAAAGGGTTACGGTTTCTTGAAATGCAAACTTTACAAACCTTTGTGGGGATTTTTAAATACTTTTAATTTGGTCCCAGGTCTTGGGAAATCAAGCTTGAGATAGTAAAGCAGAAAAGAAGCTTGGGGTAAGACTGGAAGTTGAAGGTGTTGTTTGTCTACCATCAAATAACAGACACTTGAATACAGAATAGCCCATACATTAGAGTCTAGAAGAACTACATGCCCAATATTTGCTAATATTTAGAGTACTAAAGAGATACGAAATTGAATTTGTAATCAGTGCCAACCTGATATTTGAGGTAATTCTTCTAACTCCGAATTAGAATTTCGCTTCACATGAAATCCATCATGTAAACATATGATTGGTGACATTGTGTGAGACAGTGCCAGTCACTCACCCTGGTAGAAGATGCTTATTAATTATATCTAGCTGGATATGAGAAGAATTGAATTGATGTCAGTGCACCAGATTATACCTATATTCTTGCATAATAGTTCCACTTCTGTAAAATCTCGAAATAGAACATATTTATTTACCAATTCAATTATAGAAACTAAATTTACTTTACTCAGTGTGATTATGGACGTCTTACGCACGCGAAGCGTGCGTAAAACCCCCATTTTCACACTTCATAAAGTAAAATTTTGTACAATACTCGACGGAAAAACTTTTTCTAGTCTCGTGTAATTGCAACACTTGTCTTCGTTTCGTGCTGCAACCTCCCACTCGTCAGAACAAGTTTTACCACACTCGTATCGTAACGTACTATTATAGTCAATTACGAACATGCAGAAGATACTCAGCAAGTTTTGTGCATCGTTTGGCAATTAAGCTTCATCAAACATGACTTAAACCACGAAAGCAGAAGATTATCAGAAACTGTGCAGTAACTAGTAAGTAAGTCTATCAATAGCCAAATTAACAACGACATATTAATTCAAGGTACAAAAACTCTGTAAAAAGTTCAAAATTTTTAGACTATATTCCGAAAAGTTATGCGCGGATATTGTTCGCAATAAACCAGACTATGATTTCAGATACTTAGGCAGTTCAAAAAACGGGTATTCTTATGGTAAGCATACTCATCAATTATTATATTAAGCTCCTCAATTTTTGAACTTACATTGATCGTGTGGTCTAAGTGTAAAAGCTGAAACTTGTCAGAGAACACAAGAACTGAATTCCAGAGTACTTAATATTTTCTTCTTAACACATGTACCCAAAGTCCTGCTTTGCGCACCGTGTACAGGCACCCAAAGCAGACTTTTGCGCACCGCTACACAGTGCGCAACGGTTTTTCGTCCGCTGGAACTCTAAAAGCTGCTTGTGGGCCCACAGACGGCACACAGATGAGGACCTTGTGTTGCATGTGTTGAGAAGAATTGAGTTTGATACACTGTCCCAAGGTAGCTAATCACGTACTTGTGTGAAGGCGCCTCACTCGCAACGTTCGGCTCGCCTTCGGGCTCGTTCGGGCCTTCACACTCATACGCGCTTTGCTGCTTTTGCACTCTTGTATCGAAAAGTACTATTTTCTTATAACGAAATGGGAGCTTTGTCTTTGGGTGCATGCAAGAGCTTCCCCTGTATTGAATCCAGATTTTTGTTAATTATTTATAGAAATGTGGTCTTAAGAGGCTTTGACAGGGGGCGATAGAGGCCACTTTTACTGAGTGATTGTGTTGCTACAAAGTGTCAATTCCATAAGATATCTGTGATTTTTGTGTAAGTCGCAAAATTGTAGTTTCTTGGTCATTTCTTTATCAAATGGGATAAGCTAGTGCTCAAGATATGTGGTTTGCCACTGCCGAGTGCTTAAGTATTTCCTAAGTGCTTATCGCACATTACAGTTACATTAAGTGTAACTGTAAACAATTCCACGATTTCTCTGACAACAATTGAAATTATAAGAAAAAACCTGAGAATTTTGAAAAAAACCAAATATTCAAGCACTTTCTGCTGAAATGAAGCAGTATTCCCTAAAGTTTTGTTCTGGTTGGTTGTGTGGTATGGGAGAAACTACGAATCGGGTTTTCGAGGAGATCAGAGTGTTTGTCAAATCCCCTTAATATTGGCTTTTGAAAATAGCAAGCAAAACAAAATGCAGTAAAAAACGCTAGTAAAATTGAAGAGCACAAAATTCTACATTAAGTGAACAATGATGAGTATTTTCGCAGATTTCAATTGTAGAATGAAGGATCAATGCAAGCAATCTCGTACATTCAATTTCAGAAGTGAGATTGCTTTCTGTGCTATCAACATCAAATGTTTACATTATTTATACTATAAGCTGGCTAATATAGATATGAACCTATCAACGCACCAGTTCGACACACCAGCCCAAAATTCTCGCCAGTCGGATATTGTCTTCTGTGAGTTGATCTTGGGGTGCGAGTTTGCTGAATGCATAGACAACAGCCAGTCCTCTGTTTTTTTTCCCACTAGGGACGTTATATTGTAAAACCTAAGAAGAGAACAGAGTAACAAATCAGTTTATTGAAATAATCACAAACTTAATCGCTTCTGCCAGACATCCCACTCGTCAAGCATTATGTAACAATATGAATTCTACTGAAAGAAAGCAAATACCTCCACTATGTGAAAATACTCAAAGCGTGGTTTTCAAATAATGTAGATATATTATATATATATAGGGTGTTCCAGGTCAATATACAAAAAGGGTCTGAGCCTCAGCCCCCTCCAATATTGAAGGCAGTCTGTCTGGCTACATTAATATCCCTAATTTTTAGTGAAACATACTAGTTTACCTGCCCAGTTCGATTCTTGTTGAGATATTCTTAGTTTCGGCGACAGAATTTGTGCAATTGTTTTCATGATTTTGAAAAAGGTCGAATGTGCCGTTTTAGAGAATATCATCAATTGAGAAGTTTGTGGGTCAAGGTAAAATGGCGAGAATCTGAATGAAAAAAAAATCGGGAATGTTATTTAGGCTGGGCAGAATGCCTCCTGTCACTGAGACCAAAATTAGAGGGGGTGAGGGTCACAACGTGGTCAAATTGACCTGGGTGGCGATTCCCGATCTTTTGACGTTGGTTAACGCCAGTCATTAACTTGACCTTTCGACCCGCGGGTCGTTAACTCGATCGGACGTTAACTTGCACGTTATGTTAACTTCCCAGATCGCTTTCTTGTTTATAACAATCGAATGGCGTTTGACAGGCCCCGTCTATTTGGCCAATGAGAACACTGTATGTGTTACCAACTTCGGAATATGCATACGTTCAAACTTATTGTTATCGGTCGTTACCTAGTGATAGCGACCAGGGACCCGATTCTTGAAATGATGCGATATTTCTCGTATGCGGAAAATATCGCATGGTTGGTATCGCATGCGACTTCCGAAGTGTATTCTCCACGGCTATGCGATATGTTTTGTTCGATAATTTACGTATGCGATAGTCCTACAGTGTTGCCGTTAGTTGCTATGCTTTAACAAAATATAGTAGCCAATAGCAATGATATTATAACAGAATTATTTAAGCGCGTCGTTGTCTATGTTTTAAAAATTCCAGCTGTCGGAGCTCCTGCATATTATTAGGAAAGCGTACCCAAGTATTAAATACCGCTGGTAAATTCAGAATATTGGTGACGTTATGAATGCATCTGCTGACCGATGCTTGACCAATAGCCATATTAATATTACTACCAACGCAATTCTGGTAGCTTCCTGATGCAAAGAAGCGTAATGCTGCTAAAACCTTTAAAAGATACATGTTTTGTTATGAATATTTTACATTCCGCATGTATTGTTCAAACTCACTTGTACCCTTGCGTTCAAAGCTGAAGATCGCGGTAGTTCTACTGAATTTTGTTCTACAATATCTATAAGTCGGTTTGTTGTTTCTTTTTTTAATCTGAAAAGCTTGATAAATTGTGGTTCTGATAATTCGAAGGGATCATCTCTTATGTGGAAACGTGGTCCGTCATTGTAATCAACAAGATGTTCTAGTTGGTTGGCGACATGAAGTTGAACAGCATTTTGAAATGCCAAATCCATATTTTATACTTGTTTTATATATTTTAAACACAAGCCAGTTTTTTTCGTCACTGAATCAGCGGTCCGCAATTAACCGATTTTAATCAATTTTTTTTTCAACTTAATTTTTTCATCCATAGGTATATACTATACATCCAATCGCTAATTTTTTTTTCACTTATTTTTATATTTTTATTGCTCTTTGTAATTATTAATGAAATTTACAGCTCAATATTTAAATTTACGAGAATCCGTCACACGTTGACTCTCGTAAAATTACAAACTGATTTGTCTCCCCGGAGACTTTTCAAAACCACCGCGCTTATTACTATATTTGACGCATGCGACATGCGTATCGCATGGGTGATACCCAGTCGATATAAACCGTTAGATATTTCTCGCATACGAGACGTCTCACACCATTCGAGACGACTCAAGAATACGAATTTCAATATCGCATGCGATATGGCATGCGGCATCTAGGGTCCTCGTTTCAAGAATCGGGTCCCAGGCGCTAAGGCTCATATTTGATGTAAAATTAACGTCGGATATCGATAGAGCCAGGCGTTAACAAAAGGCGCTAACTCAAAGTTAATGACCGGCGTTAACTCATGCCAAAAGATCGAGAATCGCTCTGTTGGAATGCCCCATACATTTTTTCAGCAGTTTGAGAGCTTTGGTACTGAGTGAAATATTTATTTTTCTTCATTACTGAGGGGCTCGAACCACTTTCAAAATTTTGAAACCTGGTGTACACGAGAACTCATGTGTGGTTGATTTCTCGTTTATGACATTTCATATCACATGGCTGTTTGACTGATAGCAAATTCAATTTATTTCGATGAAATAGATAACAAGTGCGCGATTTCTCATGTTTGAAAAAGCTTCAGAAAAATGACAACAGGAGTTCTTCCGGATGATTACAAAAACTATCCCAGTTGGTATTTAATTGGTCTTCTCAATACAAGTGTCGAATGGACCTCAAAGGGGTTCCCATGTAAACTGTGAGGTTTCCAGGAAATTGACTGGGACTAATTTTCATGACGTAGTCCAATTAACTGTTTGTGTGAAGACGCTGCAGTATGTTTTCGCACATTTTCGACTAATCCATACCGAAATTTGAGGTTTTCGCAAGACTCACCTTGTATGTAAAGTTTATGTGGGAAAATCTAGTATTACAAAATGAGGTGTGTTTTGTGATAAATAATCACATAATTCATTTTACCTTCGCCATCCACTTAGTGGAATGTGGAACATCAAGGTGGCGCCCAGCATCCGTGAGATCCCTAACTACATCTGGCCATACAGCCATCATTTCTCGGCTTTCATCTCTGCTGGTCACCGTTCTACTTCTAGCTTGAACAACGTTATGAACTGAGCGTGAACTAGCAGCTCTGAAGCATAAATACATAAGACATTAATGCATACGGCCAATTAATTATCAGTGCTAGTTTGCAGTTGTTGAATTATGTTTTGTACACTGCTTCCTATCGCCAATAGAGGACTTATTGGAGTTGCCAATCTATATGCACATATATGTATTGCTATAACTTATTAATTTGTTTGAAATGCGTTAGTCGTTTATTGTCCGTCATTATGATAATACGCATATATATAATAAAGTTTTTGCATAAACCTCATAAATCAGTGTTTTTTGTATTCAATCAACATAAACCACAACAACAGTTGTTGTCATAATTGTTGACTACTATTCGAGTATTTTATCAAGATGCGGTATTATATCTGAATGAAGCTTATACGTGGAAATTGAACTCTGAAAATTGAATTCATGGTTCTGATACCTGTTCATTTCACAGTAACGAAACTGAGAATGAACCATTATATTCATAGGCAGCGTCAGGTTATATTTCGCTCCGTGTGTAAAAATTGCAGCAGTAATGTTTATGTCTTAGGGTGCAGGTCCTCATTTGGGGGTCGGACGAATTTCTATCCAAACGCCCCTCAAAACGGTTCCAAATAATGAAAAAAAAAAATCAGTCAGATTTTCAATTTTTTATTTCAATGGGAACCCATCCCCCAACGAGCTTTTGATTTTTGTTTTTTTTTCACCAAATTCATTGCTAAGGAATAAAAATTCATGAGAAAAATGACATTCCACGTTATGAAATACAAATCAGTCATGTGAAAATATGAACAAGTGGAAATTGAATTTTTTTTTCCGTTATTCATTTTTGTATTCCACAGAAACATAATTGATTAAAAATCGTAGGAGAGACAATATTCTACCGGGACAATCACGTGAAACCGAATGGATCCATGTTACCGGACAGCGAATATTTCGTATTTTTAGCAGGTTAACCACTCGTTGCACTGAAAACCCCTAGAGTGATTTTGGCGCGCGGTCGATAAAACTCGGCAGCCATTGTTGATAGAAGCCGGCTGACTGTCAATACATCGCGGAAGGTAGACATGTGGGGTTATGTTCGCTTATTTTAAGCAAATGATAAATGAAGTGAATAAAACCTACGTGAATAAGTTATTGATATTTATCAAAAATCGATCAATCAGTTTTAAATAATATCATAGTACAATCAACGAATTAACTTAAGCTATAACTGCAAATTAATTAGAATCAAAGAGTTCATCGAGAACAACCAATTCCTTGATTGTATTAAGATATTATTGAAAACTAATTGATAGATTTTTGAAAAACATTCATAGCTTATTCACGTAGTTTTTATTCACCTTATTAATCATTTGCTTAAAATAAACGAACATAACCCCACATGTCTACCTTCCGCGATGTATTGACAGTCAGCCGGCTTCTATCAACAATGGCTGCCGAGTTGCATCGACCGCGCGCCAAAATCACCCTAGGGATTGTTCAGCGCAACGAATGGTTAGCCCGCTAAAATGACGTCATATTCGCCAATATTCGCTTTTCGGTAGCATGGATCCATTCGGATTCACGTGATTCTCACGGTATAGTTTCGAATTATTTTGACAGGAACAATCCGAATTTTTACTTTATGCTTTTTAGCAGTGTTTTCATTAGCTTTTCCAGTTATTTTTATTTCCGAAGCGTCACAAACTTCACTCCTAACACATGACCTGAAAATGCTGATGAAATGTTGATTTTCGATATATTCTATATTAATCGAAGACTATAATGATCATCTAACTAAAAATGAACAACGGAAACAGTTCATTGTACAAATTGTTTCGGAATATTGAAGAAACTACCCGATTTCTGGATTAACCCTTTTCAAAAATCTGTAAACGCGTCTGTAATATGCTATAACTTCACTAATCTTATTAATTAATAATTTGCTTATTTTATTGATGAAAAAGAATCTTCGTAACGGAAAATTTTATTTGTGGCTAGTTTCGGGTTATTGATATAAAAATATACATAATTTAGCTACTAAAAATTTAGTTTTTTCCGTGGTTTTTTATTACTTTTGTTGTAAAATGCAATAAAACCGTTTCACCTGCCAATTGTTTATATTTTTACCCAATTGATTTGCATTTTCAGCAATGATTTCGGTAGAAGAAAAACAATTAAAAATTAAAAGCGCGTTGGGGCATGTGTTTCCATTGGAATAAAAAATTGAAAATTTAACTCATTTTTTTTCAATATTTGGAACCGTTTTGGGGGGCGTTTGGATCAAAATTCGTCCGACCCTCAAATAAGGACCACCCTAGTATACCTGCATATTTACATTACTTGTTAGAGTACACAATTGTCACCGATCCGTTTTGTTTGCTACAACAATGTGTAGGTCAAGGGAAGACCTCACGAAGCAATAGAAAGAAATGAGGTGCCTATTTTTAGCACCATATATTAGTGGATTATATTGTTCAATTATTCAAATTTCTTTTGTGATCAACCCGAGTCTGAGGTTACTAGCATCAAACTTTTTGGCTTCAACTGCAAACTAATTTCACATCATGTCGGTAGTATGGGTAGTTTGTGCACGGAGTAATCCGTGGTATGTGTCTGTAACATTTTCCTTCAAACATCTGAATACATGAAACATTAGATGAGCTACGTTTGAGCTGAAACTTGAGGCTAATTTCTCATAGTTACGTTACAGCCAAAAAGGCACACTCATATTCAAAGAAGTATGCCAATGAAAGAAACTACTCTGAAATTAGAGAATAAAGAGGAAGGAACTAAAAAATCGGAGGTAACCATAATTTGATTATACTAAAGAGCATAATTGACTTTGTATGCCCATTTTTCAATCTTATCCTGTAATTCTTTGAAAAGGCGGATAACAAAGATACAGATCCTGACATCAGTAGATCATTGACAGTTGTTGTAAAGTCAATTACACATCGAGGCACTCAGACTGTGATACAATGCAATCCAAATGTAACCCGAGATGCTTTCATTGAGATCGTCATGAAAACAAAAGTATAATTCAGTAGTTTTATTAGTTGATTAATTTCTATTACAAAGTAAATTATGTATTTTTAATGGAGAATAATGCAATACACCTGTGAGATAAGATAAGGTTTTGAACTTTCTTCAAAGCTTTTTGTACGGTACAGTAATTTTTATTCAAGATAAATCAATGTAGAATTCAAAATACTCCGATCAATTATTATATAAACGCTGCAGTATGCACATGCATATATTAGAAAGCCAATCATATCTGAAAATTGATCCAATAATTTTTAGTCGATTAGGAATCTGTTCTGTACAATTTTGCTAACCATTCTTTGACCCATAATTGTGTCTTAATCATTAGGAAAAATCTACTTTCATATACCGTGAGAATCACGTGAATCCGAATGGATCCATGCTACCGAAAAGCGAATATTGGCGAATATGACGTCATTTTAGCGGGCTAACCATTCGTTGCGCTGAACAATCCCTAGGGTGATTTTGGCGCGCGGTCGATGCAACTCGGCAGCCATTGTTGATAGAAGCCGGCTGACTGTCAATACATCGCGGAAGGTAGACATGTGGGGTTATGTTCGTTTATTTTAAGCAAATGATTAATAAGGTGAATAAAAACTACGTGAATAAGCTATGAATGTTTTTCAAAAATCTATCAATTAGTTTTCAATAATATCTTAATACAATCAAGGAATTGGTTGTTCTCGATGAACTCTTTGATTCTAATTAATTTGCAGTTATAGCTTAAGTTAATTCGTTGATTGTACTATGATATTATTTAAAACTGATTGATCGATTTTTGATAAATATCAATAACTTATTCACGTAGGTTTTATTCACTTCATTTATCATTTGCTTAAAATAAGCGAACATAACCCCACATGTCTACCTTCCGCGATGTATTGACAGTCAGCCGGCTTCTATCAACAATGGCTGCCGAGTTTTATCGACCGCGCGCCAAAATCACTCTAGGGGTTTTCAGTGCAACGAGTGGTTAACCTGCTAAAAATACGAAATATTCGCTGTCCGGTAACATGGATCCATTCGGTTTCACGTGATTGTCCCGGTATTGTATGTTATTGACAAATTTCGTGGTTTGAAACCAAATTAGAGTCAACTTGCCAGGGGTTTGCAACAGTTTGTTACAAATTGGCATTCACTATTGAGAGGTGTTTGTTAAGAGAAGTGTCAATGTACATGATTTCATCTGGTAATAAATCTCTTCTATCATTTTGTGTGTCTAACGGCAATAATACACTTACTTTTCAGCACCAGTGAAGCTTGAGTAATATGACTCACATTGACAGTAGCTGCCAATGCAATAACCCAATATGAGTATGGGCTGGTTGAACTATAGTTTGATCACCGTTCATTTTCCTTGCCAACTTACGATATAATTTAAATCTCAACTTGTTCATTTTTATACATTTCGACTTGCATATATTTCTGAATCCACATCTGATATAAAGCATCAATCAAGTCCTATTTGAATTCTGTACATTTTTTTATAAGTTTTTCTCATTATATGTCTTCCAATCTGATATTTGAAGTGAAGCAATCACTGGTTGAGCCACCATTGGGGCGTATGACCAGACTTTATTACTGCGAATGAATTGGGGAGTTCCATGATCAGGATATGATGACGAGATAATGCAGTTATCACACACAGATGCAAACTGGATAAAAAATCTCAGACTAGGAAATGTAATCATACATCTTAATAGATTTAGTCGACTCCGAACAGACACACCCACATAATCTTCATCATTTCGTTGAACGAATTTCAGCTCTAGTTCTACTAGATTCGATAGAATTATTTCAGCAGAATTCCTGCAGAGTAGGGAGACAGAAGAAGTGCAGCTCTAATTACTGTAGATTTTTCTTATAATTTCAGTGATCAGAACCTATCGGGTATAATTTTATCACTCTAACAGAGCATAAATCTGGACATACCATTTTCAAAACATCTGCTTGTTAATTAATGCAATCCACAATATTTGTCAATATTATCAGATAAGTAGCACAATTTCACGAAAAAGGATCACTACTTCTCTTGGGTCGAATAATAACAACATATTAGTGGAGATGTCGCTGTAAATTAAAGTTATTTACATTGGAATTTATGTTGCTTTGCGCTTTAGAACATTTCTTCTATTTTTTTTAGCTGTCAAAAGATTTGCATGGATGTTGGACAAAAACTTTTGGAATTGAGATTACAAGCAGTAGGTATATCATCATCAACGTTCCTATTCATATCTTCCAAACTTTGAACTCCACACCAATTATTATCAGAAATAATCTGATTTTATACGGCACATTTTTATTACAGTGATAAAAAATATTGTAAATACTTTGCTATCAATCACTCATGTGTCAAAAACAGAGATTAAGGTAGTTTGAATCTGTGATAAATAACTTATAAAGTAACATGTGCTGCTAAATTAGAGTTGCATGATAATTCATCTGACAATGGGTGATGCCTGAGTCATTGGAATTACCCAAGAATCTGACAGAGACAATTTGCATTGGAATAATATGAGAAAAGATTAGGATTTTTGGGGAAAAAAGGTCAAGTATCACAAATGTTGCTTCCTTCCTTTGAACAGAGCATGGCCATTAATGGCTTAGTGGCCTAACGTACGCATACGTATGTACATATGGGGTATTCCAGCTCATCTCGACCATCTTCCAGACCTGACCCCCTCGGATTCGAATGAAACTTTTCCTTTGCTACAATCAAGGTCCAAATTGAAACCTCAATTTTTTTCAGAATTTCTCGAGCCCCCGTCTCTGAGGCATAAATAGTGGAAATTTGCCATTTTATGAAACGGTTCTGAAACGTTTTACATGGATATCTTCTCTATTTTTGCGTAAAAAAACATTTTTTGGGCCCTACGTATTCGGAGTCGCACATAGAATTGCGCGATGTACTTTGTTTCATTGATTTCGATGCCTAGGCCGAGATATTCCGTTTAATAGCACCTTTTTTCCCAATGTTTTCAGGTCTGGTGGAATTGCGTAGGCAAGCACCTTAAGGCTTTTGAATTTATCAGTGCATAATAATCCAGGATTTATAATTTATTTGAAAAATGGAAACACGGTTAATTATATAGTACCGTTGTAGTTAGTGGTTATATAGGAATTCAACTTTATGTTAGTCTAATACAGAAATATTCCAAGCTTATTTTATAAAACATTAGAGAATGTTTAACATTGAACAATCCTGTATCAGAAAACAACGCTTTCATGTTATCCTACCATGTACCTATAAGTACAGCTTAAATATGAAGGTCATTCGTTATTTTCTTGTTCGGCTAGAGCTTTCCGTGAACGACGGAATAATCAACATAAATTGCTGAGGTAGCATAAAATAGAATATTCTCATATACAAATTCCCAACCAATCATTAATAGCTACTATTTTTTTTTTTTTTTTTCTGCATATTCAAAAGTGAATCGACGCAATAAGAATTCTACGGAAGACAGAAATTGGTCCAACAGTGAATGTCAATGTTCAAAAACCTATTTCATGCCGAGGTGAGCATAGCAGTGGCAAGGATGAAAGATGAGATAAATTTTTGGTCAGTATTTTTCAATGAAAATCAAATGTAATTTCTTACTTTTACCCTTCATTGCAATTTGTAATCAAGAAAATCATTTTCATAAAAATGTTTTTATTTCCTCCTTTTTCATAATTTTTATTGAAATTTAAAACTTCAGACAGGGGACACAAGAAATTCAACACAACATCGGCGCGACCTTCATTTACCGTCAACTAGAAATCATGGCTGGATGGAGACAATAAGTAAATGGATAAATGAATAGGTCCAAAGGGTTCCAAACATCAGTTTATTTTTTTGGGGAAATGACGTCCCGCTGACATACTACGTTAGCGTGAAATAAGTAGTTGATATACTGAAACGTAGTCACTGTTAGACCGATGCCCCTACTAACCTTCCGTACAATTCTGAACTCTTGTAACAAAGAAATATCGTAATTTGCTTGTATAAGAACAATTGATCTACTATAAATTCAAGGTGTAAAGTTTTGTGTCACGTACGTAGTTACACGGTAGTACGTGGTACGTGACCTGAGATAAACACCGTAGTTTTAAAAATCACGACTGCGTATTTATAGATGTATGAAGTGTAAATATAGTTAACAGCGATAAACGAATGAGTAATGCGCTTTGGACCTCGAAAGAAGTTACGCCGTTTGTACGTTGGATATTCTGGCAAATATGAAATGATGGAATAATATAAAGCTGAGAAACTTGCCTGGATTGTTGTATTAGATGGTTGCTTCCTTGGGTTTGATGGGTAACGGGCTCTGAGGGTGAAGTAGTTTTGGAACCGATAGAATGCTGTAGATTCTTCCGAAAATTATTGTTTAAAAATATGCGGCACCTTTGAACGGAGGAAGACATCGTTAACGGGATGTGCAGCACGTAACCCTTCAGGCTTTCACTGATAAAAGTTAACCAGATATGCGTAGAAGAAACATTTAAAGTCCCTCGCAAGCGACGTGTATAAAGGTTTACGTCCGTATTGCGTGTGACGACGGCCGGCACAAAAATATATAATACCTATGGAGCCTACATATGATTGTATATGTATGCTGTATGTATACATACCCACACGCACACACACAGAGGCACACACAAACATACACACGTACGTGCGTACATACATACAAATATATATATGGATATATGTATACATCCATACGTGCATACATGCATACATATACAGAGCGATTCTCTGGGAAGTAACGCACCTAAAAGGTAGGCAAGCGCGAGACGCCTGCAATGGCAAGCGCAAACATCGACGACTGGGTTTTATTTCCCACGTAATAAATAAAACCCAATCGTCGATCTTTGAGCTGCTCAATGCAGGCGTGCGAGACGCAGGCGTACGAGGCAGGCGTTTGTCTACCTTGCAGGCTGGTTACTTTCCACAGAATCGCTCTGTATACCTATACACACCCCAGTGACCTGAGCGTCGTGACGAATGCATGTATGTCGTGCCACGTATGACGGCCATGATACGCAGTACGCACGCATACATCGCAATTCACCTACCTTATCCAGTAAAAATGATGAGTGCTATAAATAGATTGATTATCAAATAGACTGCACGCCACCCAACCCGGACTCTTGTCTTGGAACTAAATATTCAATATGGCGGCAAAAACAGGTTATTCAAAACTGTTCAATCCCCCGACTCTGCGATCTTTCTACGTGTTTTATAATTATTATCAATTTGCGCAAAATGCGCAGATTTATTATCACTTACAAATGAAAAGTCGTTTCTTTATCGAGGGGTGTGAATAACGTGGCTTTATAAGATTAGAGGATGAAGAAGGACAAAAAACGAAAAAAACGAAGCTATATATGAGATGTTCGCTCAATCGCTTTCCCACTCAAACGAAACATGGTTTCACTTTGCTTATTTTAGGGATTTTCGTTTAATATTAACATGAACGATGGCATGCAAGCGCAAAATTTAAATTGTGTAATACAATAATCGTTACAATGATTATCATAATCAATTGTAAATAACTGAAAATTAAAAAGCTCTTGTTACAAGATTTTTTAACTTACAGTATTCACAGTCAAAAACCCTGATCATTGCACAATTAAAAGCAATTGAAAGAGTCATGTACTCCCTTAATTACTTTACATTCTTACTGGTAATAACCAGAAATGATATATCGTCTGATCAATGGCGATTGATTAACAAACTGGAATCGATCAATGCACATTTACTTGCATACACAATACACGTTTACTACAATAGCAGCTTATTCAAATGCTTCAGTTCGAAAGAGATGATTCCAAAATTGCTAAATTTGAAATAACGCTCTGACTCTGATATGTTGCCAAGGCCCACCTCTGGGAATGAATTTGTTGAGCACCTTTTTCATAGGTTTTAAGAAATTCCTGACAGAATATCAAATTTCCTGAGATTGCCAGGATTTTTCCAGAGGCTAACAAATTCCATGAGAAATTTATGTTTTCAGAATTTCCATGACGAGTAAACACCACCGGTTTAAGACAACAGGAGTACATCCCTGCATGAAATAGGGATATACACGATACAAAATCATATAGGTTCGTTTACGATCCAGTAAACGCCAAAAGTCGTATACATATACGGTTTTTGATTCCGCATATGTTGTAACATATCAAGCTATGAAATAGCTTGAATATCAGCCGAAATATGAACAGAGGAGTAGAGGATTATACCAATCCTCTACATTCAACCATATGCTGACGTCACGCGAGAAGGAGGGGATAGCGACTATATAAGAAGCGCCAAATTCGAGCCAAAGTGGTGGCTGTGCGACTCACATCAATTAAAAATTAGCGTATTCGAGCCAAAGCGGCTCTGCGACTCACAAATATTATTTCGAGCGACACAAGCAATACGCCGGTCGTCTCTCCAATAGCTCAGCGTTAGTCGGTAGAGCACCACAGCGACTCAATATTAAATTCATTTGTCTAGCATTAGGACGTCTAGTCCTAATGACTAATATAACTTCATTTCAAAAATAACTTCATGCGAAGTAGATATAGCTTCACTTCGACATATAATAATTAAATCGATGAAATAAGAACGGGAGATTTGAAAATATAAACTCACTTGATAAATATAATTACGTCTAGAAATTATATTTAATATGAACTCAAGCATTAGATCAAAACAAATTGTCATACAAACAAAAGCGTTAGGATCAGGGTAGAGTAATCAAGATCTGTATTCTAGTATTAAATGCATTTTTCTTATGATTTAAACACATGCTAGATCTTCAACCGACATTTCAGCTCTGACTCCTATCCTGAATCATTTCCTTCCCTCAAAAGCCAACAGGGACCAGCGTTGCATCGTAACCAAGTGCGTACAGCGTTGGGATTCATTTTTCCGCGTCCGAGGGCCAAGTAAATCGATTCCGAGTCTGCGGCACGGTCTTGGAGTCTCACGATTCCCGGATCCGAGAAAGATAGTTTTTGCAGTAGGAAAAGTAGGCTTGGATTAGTTTCCCGGCTCTACTAGTGAGAAGATATCTCTGTTTTGGTTTTATACCCGAGTCCGATCGTTAACGGCTGTGATAGTTAATTCTATCCGAGTCCGAGTTAGATTTAAATTCACAAGGTTAGATAGGTGGCTTTTGGCGGAGTACCCATCCTTTTCCCTGCCTTTCGACCTCAAAGAAAAGCCCATTTTTCATAAAATCTCTTTTTTTGGTAAAGAACTCACACTAACTGCAGGTATCTCTACAGCTTCCGAGTCTGAGATACCCACGCAAAGTTACAATGTATACGGCTTTTGATTCCTGATCATATACGGATCTATACGAATCTGTATCGTGCCTATCCGGCATTCTATGCAGGGATACTAACTAGTCAGTTTGCAAAATAATGAATGGCACACAAGCTATCTGTTTACTATCCAGGCAATTTTTTAAAATTATTCCAAAATTGTATCCATAGTGTTCATTCCGGATTAGGAATTGCAGAGACAATCACTGTAGGAGAGCACAATGAGGGAGTTTAAATTAAAAAATATGAAGCAATAATAACTGGATTTTATAAGCCAGATATATCAATTGTTGAAACTGATGGAGATAAAGTCGTTTTTAATGAGGATTTTGTTGCCGACGAAAATTCTTTGTAACTTTGTTCAACACAAGAATAAGACGAAACATATTTTGTACGTATACAATTTATACTAAATATTTATATTAGCAGTATTATAACGTATTTACAGTGAAATAAAATCAAGACCTACTTAATCTTGTCAGCTCAAGATTTTTATCACATCGATTGTTACAACAGTTTTAATTATCAGTTTTAATTATCATGTGATGAACTAATATTTTATCTAATGTGTTGCGTAATGGTTGCGTTTATTTGATGAACTTTTTCTTATTCGACGGAGCTGGGAGTCGAAATTTTGCCATTTCCACTTCTGCTTCTGCAAAACTGTTGACGTTGTAACAGAAGTACTCTGGGTTTTTGTATTCACTATTCTTCGACGCGCTAGGTCCTACAGCTATAAATACAAGTTATACATCGTTAAGAACTTGATGTCATTATAAGTTAGTCTTATGGAGACTGTATGTTAGAAGACCGATCTCTGTAATACGGAAGTGGTTCAAGTTCTGTCGCTTTGTAAACATATACAGGGTGTTCCAGATTGAGCGCAACAAATTTCGTGGGCAGATTCCTTGTCAAATTCTGAAACGAAAATACCTCTGCCAGAAATTCCTGTGACCGACGGTTACCCAGTTAGAGAGCATCCAAGTTGACCTATCACAGAGCTTATACAGTAGAAAGTCCGTGCCGGGTCACGAACGCTATCGATGCTGTGCCCGTGGCTAGAATGTTCCGTTCGTTCACTAGAGTTGTTTATCCAATTTTCCGGTCGTCTAGGTGTTTCCCTTCGTAGTTTTTGTCATCCGGGTTATTCCTCCATAGTCTCCGTCGCCCAGGTATCCCTGTTTATAGTTTTCGTCGTCCAGGTATCCATTTTTATAGTTTCCGTCGTCCAGCTATCCCTCTTCATAGTCTTCATCATCAAGGTATCTGTCATCATATTTTATATACCTGGACGACGAAAAGTATGATGACGGATACCTAGGCAACGAAGACTTTGATGGCGGATACCTAGACGACGGAAACTATGAAAAAGAATACCTGGACGATTAAAACTATGAAGAGGGATACCTGGACGACGAAAAATATGATGACGGATACTTGGAGGACAGAAACTATGGGAGAAAAGACTTGGAACGGGATAATTACGACAAAAGCTAGGAAGAGGAATACCTGGACGACAAAAAATATGATGACGGATACTTGGAGGACAAAAACTATGGAAGAAAAGACTTGGAACGGGATAATTACGACAAAGGCTATGAAGAGGGATACCTGGACGACGAAAAATATGATGACAGATACCTTGACGACGAAAACTATGAAAATGGATACCTGGACGACGGAAACTATGAAAATGGATGGTTGGACGACGAAAACTATGAAAATGGATACTTGGATGACGAAAACTTTGAAGAGGGATACCTGGGCGATGGAGACTACAGAGGAATAACCCGGATGACGAAAACTACGAAGGGAAACACCTAGACGACCGAAAAATTGGATCAACAACTCTAGTGAACGAACGGAACATTCTAGCCACGGGCACAGCATTAATAGCGTTCGTGACCCGGCACTAACTTTCTACTGTATAAGCTCTGTGATAGGTCTGGCAGAGGACTTTTCGTTCCAGAATTTAACGAGGAATCTGCCCACGAAATTTGTTGCGCTCAATCTGGAACACCCTGTATATACGATAGTCTAAAGTTTGACGCGCCTCTACCGGCAGCCAGGAGTAATAGTCTCCACGTGCCTAATGTATCGCAAATACCGGTTCTCTAAAACATGTGTGAAATGAGGGTCCACTTTGTTTGAAGTCACGTAATAGTATGTAATAAAACATCAAGCAGCTGACTTAGTAATATGTATCATGTGGAAGAAATCTACCAGGCATGTTCTTTTAAGCTCACCTTAGGAACCGCGAATAAACTTTTATTCCGAATAGCTCTCCGCTTATTATTATCTGGGGTTGATGAGTACCCAACATTGCAGCCAGGAATCGAACGACGCATTTTGCAATTGATTAATCAATAATGAAAGTTGCTGAATATAAAAACTTGGAATTTTGAATATTTTCTATTGTTATAATTGATGCGACTTCAGCAGATTTTCAAATAACAGTTGAACATCGCGATTCCTAATAGCCGGTTCCCATACCGACCTGAGCCTTTACTTAGCGCCACTGGAGGCGCAGCGAACTTTAGGGTACCTGTAGCTATAGATATACAGTGGCAAAAACAGGGACGTTTTCCAGGGGTGGGGTTGACTTAGTTCGGTCTCCTAACATACAGTCTCCATAGATAGTCTCTAGATTCCATGATCAAACCTGTTCATGAATTATATACACTTTTGTTTTTAATAATTTTAGTGCTGTATATACAGATATTCTTCTCATTCTTTCCATGTAAGATGATGCGTTAACCAGGACAAATCATTTTCTTTGCCACAACTATTCATTAATGAGCTTCCTGCTTCAGTTCTGAACAATGAATTTAAATAATGTTGCTAAACAACTTACGATTATTGGGAACATCAACACAATTCCTGGTCAGACCGGGTACATTGCTAGTCGCTATTGATGGTCCGTTGCTACTCTGAGTTAAGGACTGCGGACTGTACTGTCGTGTTAAAATTGTTCGTCCAACAATCTGAAAACGAGAATGTCATTTAAACGTCTTCGGAATCGCAGGGTTATCATATTAATGTGTTTTGCGAAATTTGATCAATACGCCAAAGAATTACAAACCAGTTTGACTTCAGAACGGTATTTGGGGTTAGGAACATATATTCGATAATGATTAATGGAATGATTGGATGTTGACGAAGTTGGGATATGAAAATGACATGTTGATATTAACGTGCTACGTTACCCGGATAGTAGATTTTCCAAATACCCGAATCATCTTGACTATAATCTCGGTTCAAAATATCCTATGGTGGGTTTTTGTTAGATTGTTACTTAACTATAGGTTTGTTCGTCTTAGCTACACTTTTTACACTTTTACCAGATTTTACACTTCTCACTAGAAATTTACACTTCCTATTGGGCGAGTGTAAAAAGTGTAAGAAACGTGTAGAAAGTGTAAGCTAAGACGAACAAACCTTATACCTATAGTATTTCAGTGGTGTCACACTTCTTGATTTTCCCCAAGCTCCGTCTCTCTCCCTCTAGATATTCAGCGCTTCAAGCCACTTCAAGCGAATATCGGAACACGGCCCTAGATTGTCCATAGCTTTGCGGCGAAAAGCAGTCCGAAATTTGATGTGTTATAAAACTTCGACAGGTATCGCACCGGGTATCGCTCTACTCCGTGGGTATCACATACCCCGGGTATTTCTACGATTATAAATAATTTGCGAACGCCAGTAGCGGCCATGACAGATCTGAGTGGAAGATGTTCATTGGGTTAGCTTGCTGTCGGTGACTCGTGTTAGTTGTAAAGAGAGATCGCGATCGTAACGTTTGCATATTTCGAGTAAACTAAGAAATAATGAGTGATCCAAAGAGGTAAGTTATAGAATAAAGTGATAAATGGACTAAACGACGACATTTATAAACATAATTTAAACCTTTTCAACGAATTATTATTTTTTGACAAAACTTATTTATCCATGGGCTCCCGCTTCCAAATTTTACGTTGTCATCATGTCGACGCCGACACAAATTAAACTAATTTCGACTTTCTCTTTAGATTATTTAAGATTCTATTCGAATATCATCACAATTAAATAATACCAAGCAAATTTCGTTGAAATTTCATAATTTTTCAACCCACTCATATTATTTTTTTTTTTCGCAACAACGGTTATGGCCGAACAGGCATAACATGACTAAGGATTTTTCGATCATTATAGACATTTTATGTTATGAGAAAAAAAAATATTCTGCAAACTTATGCCCCACGGTAAACGACCGATCAAACTGAAGCCATTGCACGACATTAAGAATTTACAATAAATATAACTACAAATTCTGGGTTTCTTTTTCCTTTTTTTTTTTTCTCTTCAACGCTCGTCATATATCATTATTATCGTTATTATTATTATTATTATTATTATTATTATTATTATCATTATTATTATTATTATTATTATTATTATTATTTACAAATCTGAAGTATCTGCCTAGATGCTAATAATATTTTCGTGAAAAGTTATTGCGAATGATTAAAATTGATGAAAATTTTATTCTTCACCATTATTGAAACTTTTTTTTTCTTCTTTTCCTACATGTTTTGCATTACTGGAATTGTGCCTGCATCATTGAGGCACATCCAAAACCATGTTCTGTCTTCTTTCTTTTTCTTTTTAATCAACGTTCCTTACCTTTCAATTGTAATATGTCAATGAATTTTTTCCCCTATGTCTGATCCTCCTGTAAATAATAATAAAAAAAAAACGGAGAATCTCGTAGCATTTCCGACTGGGGCTACACCGAGCTACCCTGGTATAGTGTAGCGATCTCTGTCTCTCTCTTATAGAAAAGAAAGAGGATGAAGATAGCTACACTACACCGGTGTAGCTCGGTGTAGCCCAGTCGAAAATGCTGATAGACCTATTTGCTTCTATTTCGAACTTTATGTGTCCATGCATTTATTCAAGTCTTTGCTCACACCGCACTGAAGTGTGAGACAACTGAAAATTGCTAATGTAATGGATATGTCTGAAAAATTAGCACAATGGTTGAAAGTTTGAAATAAAAAAGAAAAGAAAATAATAAAAGAAAGAACAAAAAAACATATTTAGATCTGTCAATCAATTTGAAAATACTTAGCCAATGTGTCATGAGGCCATCATGTGCAATATAGCAAAATGCTGATATCAAGATATAGAATTCCAATTGAATGATTTACTCTATTATGTTTGTTTATAGAAATCTATTTGAATTCTATTGACAACAAAGGAAGTTTTTGTCATCAAAAAAAATTTTTTTTTCGTCAGCGGCGATGATTTAGCAACTGCGATTCTGCGCAAGAAGGACAGGCCAAACAGGTTGTTGGTAGCGGAAGCAATCAATGATGACAACTCTGTGGTTGGACTGTCCCAAGAAAAAATGGATGAACTTCAATTGTTTAGGGGAGACACGGTACTTCTGAAAGGGAAAAGGCGCAAGGAAACAGTGTGCATCGTATTATCAGATGACACCTGTCCAGATGAAAAGATTCACATGAATCGTGTCGTAAGAAATAATCTAAGAGTAAGACTCAGCGATGTAGTATCTGTTCAGGCATGCCCCGATGTCAAGTACGGTAAACGTATCCACGTTCTGCCCATGGATGACACCGTTGAAGGTCTAACTGGGTGAGCTTTCCCCAAATAAATGATGATAAAATATAAGAAAAGTTTAAATACATGTAAGACAGTGATTTTCAGAATTTCAAAAGATTTCTAAGGTCTGATGTACAGAGATGTTCATCGATGGTGTCCCCGTGGCTCACTATTTTTCCTATCCTTTTTTTAAATCAAATTTCCCTTTTACAAATATTTTATTTGCCCATGACCAGTGAAACCTTCAGGTTATTAGGAATATGACGTTTGCGTGGTGGAGCAAAGTCACGAAGTAAGCCACTGGTCATAGGCAAATGAAATATTTGTAGAAGGGAAATTTGATTTAAAAAAAAGGCTAGGAAAAATAGTGAGCCACAGGGACACCATCGATGAACATTACTGTACCTACTTATCACTATCTTACAGTTCATCAAATTTTTACTCTGAATCAATAATTTAATTAAATTTATCGTCTAATTGGTCCCTGAAATTGTCAAGCATTCGTATATTTCAATGAAACACAGTCTGATAGTAAATTTTCACAGAACATAACGCTGAAAGTCAACTTCATATTGATACAGAGCGAAATCTTTTTTATAGAACCAATTCTAACATGTTGACATGATTAACAATAATTAACAATACCACATTGCAATCTATGTTTACAAATATCCAGTCGATTATAGTTATTCTAGGAATTTTATATCTATGACTGATCCTGTTGTCGCAATATAATCTATTTCTCAAGATTATATTTGCATATTAGCCAGAAATTTGACCGCATTGAATACTTTTCCATCATTTGTGTATCTTGAGTATAACTTGACAACATCAATGTAGAGAAGATGCGGTATCAGCGTTGATAAGCGTCATGCGAGGGAGAAATCAGTTTGTATGGAAAGTTGTCAAGGGTTGACTGTATTTATAAAGTTTCTTAAACGGACCTTATTACGCAAATAGATATCTTTTATAAGAAATAATTGACTCCTAGCTTAAACTATCCGTTGAAATAATTTCTTAAATAATTAATCATATCGTCGACAGAAACTTGTTCGAAGTTTATCTAAAGCCATACTTCCTGGAGGCGTATCGGCCCATTCATAAAGACGACAACTTTATAGTACGTGGGGGAATGCGAGCTGTAGAATTCAAAGTTGTTGAAACTGATCCAGGTCCATACTGTATTGTCGCACCTGATACTGTAATACATTGCGAGGGAGATCCCATCAAACGTGAGGTTTGTACTGGATTGATGAATGCAATCACATAATTATATTCGGATCATTTCAATTTCATTAACGATTGGCTAACACCTGTCTTTTATGCTCATTATACTTGAATTTGAGCGATGTAATGGAACGCTGCTTTCCAGGAAGAAGAAGAAGCTCTAAATGCCGTCGGTTACGACGACATAGGCGGCGTTCGAAAGCAATTAGCTCAGATAAAAGAAATGGTAGAGCTCCCACTGCGGCACCCGTCTCTCTTCAAAGCAATTGGAGTGAAGCCACCTCGCGGAATCCTGCTTTACGGACCACCAGGAACCGGCAAAACTCTCATCGCACGTGCCGTCGCTAACGAAACTGGCGCATTCTTCTTCCTCATTAATGGTAAAGCTTCTAAAATGTAACAGATATTTGTATATTGCTTATGAGAATTTGAGGTGGTACTTGTGGGATTTCCCATTCTTTGATAACGAAACTTCCGAAGATATATTCCATGATGAAGTACAGGAAAAGTATGTGTGAAGCATCGGGTCGTGGGAGGATGGCAATACTGCCACAGTTCTTGCTACTCAGTAACGTAATGCGTAAATCTCGAACAAATTTTAGACGTAAATTCGGAGTTTCACGTAGTTTCCATACCTGGTACCCACTGATTAAGCTCCATGGTGGAAGAACCATCTTATGCTGGAAATACTTTTGATCGTCAACACTTTTATTTCGGAGACATGTTATTGGTTTATACAAACCGTCGAGCATTTGCGATTTTCGAAACTCGCAAATTTCTGTAATGTGAAATCTTACTTTCGAATCCAAGACTTTGAATTTATCTATGTACAGGTCCCGAAATTATGAGCAAACTGGCTGGAGAATCAGAGAGCAACTTGCGTAAAGCATTCGAAGAGGCTGAAAAAAATTCACCAGCTATTATCTTCATCGATGAGTTGGATGCTATCGCCCCTAAACGTGAAAAGGTCAATAAAACATTAAATTGCTACATCGTCATTTTAGTCAAACTACATAGTCATTTTATAATGTTCTGAATTAGGTAGGTTTTTATTCCATACGAATAACATTTTCCGTTCTATTAGACTCACGGAGAAGTCGAGAGACGTATTGTTTCACAATTGCTTACACTCATGGATGGAATGAAGCAAAGTTCTCATGTTATTGTTATGGCTGCAACAAATCGACCAAACAGCATTGACGGAGCTTTGCGTCGTTTCGGTCGTTTCGACAGAGAAATTGACATCGGTATTCCGGATGCAACTGGACGGCTTGAGATATTGCGTATTCATACAAAGAATATGAAACTAGCTGACGATGTGGAGTTGGAAGAGGTTTATATTCACTTTTACCTTGTCGGAATTTTACTTTACCACTCACATTAATTGTTAACAAGTCTTTTATCGTATTGACACTCAGATTGCCGCAGAGACTCACGGCCACGTTGGTGCTGATCTAGCTTCATTATGCTCTGAGGCTGCTCTCCAGCAAATTCGTGAAAAGATGGATCTCATTGATCTGGAGGACGACCAGATCGATGCCGAGGTTCTGTCATCTCTTGCCGTCACTATGGAGAACTTCAAGGTAAACGATCTAACGATATTCTACATTTTAAACAGTCAATATCGCACGCACACTCATTAGAACTGGTTTGTGTCGGATCGAGTTCTTTCGATATTTCCGAACGCCCGAGATTTCACAGAGAGAAGCCGAAATCTTTGCGCATCGCGAAATTTATAATATTACAGGGCGGTAGGACTCGAAAAACCCGGTAACTATCCGGTACTCCTAAATATTAATCGAAATTTTTGCCCCACCAACTCGCAATTCACATTTTTATGAAGAACTCTTTCTTTTGATGTATCAATAGACAATTTTCACTGAGAGAAAAGTTCAGTAGCCACCACTCAAGACTCGGGTAGCTACTACCTGCTTCTGGCAAGTAGGTATAGGTTCAGTTGTGGCTATTCCGGTAGGCAAGTAGCTACTACTTGCCAATACAAAGTACGCTCAACTTGTATGGCATTGCTGCGCATGCGGCAAGTTGTAGCAACCGAAAACTGTGGTGGCTACTACTTGCCTTTACACCTGGCGTCACTTGCCATATAGGCAGTAGCCATTACCCTGCTGACATTGGTAGTCTCTACTGAACTTTTCTCTCAGTGGTCATAGAATTCTATGTTACCAAGTCCTACACTACATTTGTGTAAACTAAAGGGCGGGGTTCCACAGCGCGATCTGTAAGATACTAGCAAAATTAAACTGGACATGAAACATTTGTCACTTCTTCGATAACACGCGTTAGTGATACCGGTAATCCAGAAAAAAGCCGGAGTTTTTTTTTTACGCCGTTTTCCTCAGATGTACCCTGGATTTTTCGACCAAGAGTAGTAAAATACGGTATATATCTATATCATCACATTCATATCACTTATACATTTATGATGTTGTTTATCCGTGGGATTATGATCTGATTTGACAAAACTTTAATAACACTTCTGAATACCGTCACAAGTGTAATGACAACACACAACTCAAAAAAATACCTGCATTCTCGGTATATCCAGAACATTTGAAAAATAATCTTGCTAATACGTATGAACACTTATTCTAATAATCTACATCGAGTTATGAGAAACTGTTTTCACCTGTTTCCATCCTCCCCAGTATGCTATGAGCAAGAGCAGTCCGAGCGCACTACGTGAGACAATTGTTGAAGTGCCTACAGTTACATGGGAAGATATTGGTGGTCTACAAAACGTCAAGCTAGAATTGCAAGAGTTGGTTCAGGTTGGTATTAAACTGTGATTTCTGATTCTCCAAGTTTAGCTCTCGCGCCGTTATCAATATTAGAATGTGTAAAAGGTCCTGGAATTTATCTTTTCGTCACTCATGCCCAATTGACAGCCTTTTCCGATCCGATTTGGCGCCGTTAGATGGTACTTTCTCGTATCATTCGTGAAAAGGCGATGTGCGGCTGCCTAGGCAGTGAAAACCACTTTTTTCTGCCTAGGCATTGAAAAATCGGACCGGAAGGCTGCCAATTGTGCATTGATGATGAAAAATAGTGTATGTCATTTGGCTTCAACCTCAGGTGTTTCGGACATTGTTCGGTTCGCAGCATGAGGCATGGTTCAAGGGACCTCGGCACGCCAAACTCGGATCCCCGAACCATGCCTCATGCTGCGAACCTCACACGGTCCGAAAAACCTGTGGTTTTCAGCCTAATGACATAATGTACTATTTCATAATGGAATATTATTCGTTTTTAGTATCCTGTCGAACACCCGGACAAGTTCTTGAAGTTCGGTATGCAGCCATCAAGAGGTGTTTTATTTTACGGACCACCTGGCTGTGGTAAAACACTATTGGCGAAGGCTATTGCTAACGAGTGTCAAGCCAACTTCATCTCAGTTAAGGGACCAGAACTGTTAACAATGTGGTTCGGTGAATCAGAGGCCAATGTCAGAGATGTTTTTGACAAGGTAAGACACAATAAATCCCGCTTCATTACCCTATGCTTCCAAATCTATATCCAGGTTTTTTCTTGCTGTTGGATCGACTTATATATTCCGAAGACTACGTATTATGTATCATGTATCACTTGTCACTTGTATGTACATATCTTCTCGTCTTCATTTATGATTTTATTTTTGCTATAATCATCAGGCCAGATCAGCAGCGCCTTGCGTTTTGTTCTTTGACGAGTTGGATTCAATTGCTAAGTCTCGGGGTGGAACAGTTGGTGATGCCGGAGGTGCAGCTGACCGAGTAATTAATCAGATACTAACTGAAATGGACGGAATGGGTGCCAAAAAAAATGTATTCATTATCGGAGCAACAAATAGGCCGGATATCATCGACCCTGCAATTCTACGACCTGGTCGTCTCGATCAACTAATTTATATTCCTCTTCCTGACGAAAAGTCACGAGAGGCAATCTTTAAAGCTAATTTACGCAAGTCCCCCGTCGCCAAGGTATGCGTAAATTCAAATTAACTTGTTAATCATAAACGATATATGATTCAATAATTTATCTATCGTTTTTCACCTTTTCTCTGTACTTGAAATCAGGATGTGGACTTAGTATACATTGCTAAAGTAACGCACGGTTTCTCTGGTGCTGATTTGACCGAGGTTTGTCAACGAGCTTGTAAATTGGCAATTAGACAATGCATCGAGGCTGAAATACGTCGGGAACGAGACCGCGCCGCTAACCCAAATGTTTCCATGGATGTAAGCGTCGTTGATATTAATTAGGTTAAAATTCGTTCTTTCCTTGTCCTACAGCAAAATAAATTTCATTATAGATGGATGAAGACGATCCGGTGCCTGAAATCACCAGGGCACATTTTGAGGAAGCTATGAGGTTCGCACGTCGTTCTGTATCGGACAACGACATCCGCAAGTACGAAATGTTCGCACAAACCCTACAACAATCTCGAGGATTCGGAACCAACTTCAGGTGAGCATTAAATCTCAACGTATACATTATCAATTGTGATGAACAGATTTTTTCCTAATGAGCTGCGCAAAATTTAACAACATCAGTAACTCGTATAATGTTAAATTATTAAGTATGTCTGAATCATTGTAAATAAAATGGATGAAGGTGGATATACGGAAATGGGGAGGTCCAGGGGCACAGCCCTTGGTGGGGGTGTAGGGGGCGAAACCCCTGTCAGGGGGGCTGTGTGGAGGGGGGAGCCCCCCACGATATATAAAAATTAATGGGTGGGGGCGAAAAACGAAAGACCAAAATTGATAATGACCAAAATTCCGAAAATCGGATACCCGAATACCATTACTGCCGAACAGTCATCAATCCTAATTTAAACATTCCAAAAGACCATATTCCCGTAGTGCTTTCTCACAATTCATGAAAATGTGCGAAGCACATTCATACCTAAAAGCCTCCTTCCGAATTTGAAAATGCGACATAGCGAAATGCAGATTATAGTAAAACAGAAGGTTCAAATTGCCGAAAATCAGATTTCCGAACAGCCGTTACCTCGATGGAGCAAAATTCCGAAGGTCAATATGTCAACACCAAAAGATCAGATGTGTCAAAATACAGAAATTAAAAGTCCCGAAAAATTAAAACCCTGAAAAAGCCAGCGCAGAAATCAAGCATTTAATCAAGCGTAGTGCTATAATTTTCATTGATTCGGAATATTTTAACAGATATTTCTCACAAAAAAAGCTAGGCAAATCGCGTGACTGATGGAAAAAGGGCGTAAGCGACATGTTTGCGCACTTCTGTAATTCTTAAAGGCAAAAGGGCGTATATTTGTTTTTTTCGTAATTCGACTGGAAATTCGTCGAAACGAAAAAATACGTCAACATTGAAAAGTGAAAAAAAATACAGGCAAAAGGGCGTAAACGCCACAGATACGTCCCGAGCTCTTCAGAAAAATCAGTCGAATTAATGCCAAAAGGGCGTATTCCCCAAACATCTTCAGGTTTTCGTCCAAAACAAATATTAGCGGATAGGCCCTTCTGGCATCAACTCCATGAGAAAAATCGTGCCGACTAATGCCAAAAGGGCGCATCCGCCAGAAATAGTCCGCTTTTTGTCAAAAGTCAATTTTGGCGAATACGCTCTTTTGGTATTAGCCCGAAAAATGGTCACTGGCAGAAAGGCGTATTAACGGCGATTACGCCCTTCTACCTTTATATTTTAGGCTGGAAAAAAAAAACAGCTATTTTCATATCAACCGATTTTCTACCGATTGGCGAAAAAAAAAATATACGCTCTTTTGCCATTGAAATCGCACTTTACGTCGCTTAGGCCCTTTTCCCATTAGTCACGCGAAATATCTTCAAGGAAGTTAGGAAAAATAGTATACGCAACTAGTCTGCAAAATAGGTGAATCCTGCATGAGCCGGGTCTATGCGCACTAGTTGCGTAATGTACTATTTTCCGCAGGCGGGGTATTTCCTTGTCGGGTGTGAAGGCCAAAGACAAAGATTAGCAGATCTTAATCCCTATTTCTTATTCGCTGCACTCATTTGAGATAATATGCACCAGTAAGCCTAAATAGTTTCTTTTTTTCATCAGATTCCCCCAGAGCGGCGCCGGGGGTACACAGGACACGACGCAAGGTGATCAAACGTTCCAAGATGACGGTGACGATGATCTATATAGCTAAGTTTCCGTTTAAGCGTATCTCATCTCAGTGGGTACATGTATAAAGGGTCTATAGCATCGGTACATATTTTATCTGAAGATAATTTTTTATAGTTGGTGAAAGCCTGAATACCTAAAATTGGATGAATAAAATTTTATATAATGTATGTCAGTAGTTTAAGATTTATTGTAATTGAAATATACATTATCGAAGATTTCATGTATCACAGGTCAACCAGAATCTTGATTAAAATAAATTGAAAATTCACACATATTCACTCGCAATGTCAGCGATAACATCAAATTGAGATTCCGAGCTAGTAGCGAAGATTTATGGTTCTTTTATAGCATTCTTTGCTTGTGCAAGAAAGAAAAACAAGATTTCATCTATGCACCATAAATAACGAAAAAGCCTCTACGCTGTGGTACCCATTCTGAATTCTAGTACACACATGTTCGTTGATTTTATTCAGATTATACTACATGATTTATATTCCATAGCTGCATCATTGCTGACAGGCTTACTATTTTAAATCTAAAATAATGGATAGACCCTTTCTTCATGTACGACCAATCTACCTCTTGTTATAAGATCCATCGTTCCAAAAATGGGAATCTAGGTTCAATTGTAACTAGAGTAGATTGTATCATAATGTGGCCGAACTGTACAAGGACCCGGGTATCGAAGAACTATCAAATCCGTCAATGAGTTGACCTGGTTGAAAAGAAAATTGTAGATTGCATGTCGTGCGAAATCACGATAGACGCAACCACCCTTTTTCTTTTCTATGTCACTTAAAAAATTCTAAAACACAACCGTATCGATTGTCCATGTATTCGCGTTTTACTTGTCAACTCTGAACTCTCCTACGATAAAAATCTGAGGATTCGCAAAAGTTCAAGGCAAATCTGTCTTAAAAATTCATCACTTTTATGGTCTGTTATTAAATAACAACAGTAAATTGAATTTTGAATACGCGATCCACGTGAATGCGAGTAAGTCTAGACGATGCTGGCTTCTATAGTAGAGTTCGATCAACCAAATGGACGGAAGAACATTTTTAGAGACTTGTCAGTTAACAGCAGGCAAAGGCCCAAGTTAGAGATCATCATCCGTACTCCATCTTATACCTATGTATATGTATACATGATAATATAATTGAAACTTCTATTATTATTAATATTATTATTCATGAAATGAGACTACATTGAAGATACATATTGTTCTCTCCTCATCAACATGTTTTGAAGTAATTCCGCACGTCATATAATGTGATACCCTGGTTTCTCTTGTACTACGCACTGTTGAAACTGTGAGTGCAGCTGCTTCTGATTGTTGGAAAATAATTTGTGGCAGTCTTTTGCGGTCACTGTGTTGATGTATGCTCTTGCTGAACAAAAAATGTAAACTCAATAAAATAAACTGTAACAGAACGTCGATCAATTATTATGCTGCTTGTAAACCATTTTATTAGATATGGAGTGTCACAGCTCAATACAGCCGATATTTTATACGTCAAAGGTCTTTTCCATTCTTTCCTTTCGTGGGATATGTTCAAAAAAAATATGCATTTTGGAAGCTTACAATTCAGTAAGACTCATAGCTCTTCAGATTTCTTCGAACTTCGATACTCTACACAAATTAAGATATTCTGTTAGAACTGGAACCAACGGGGGAATGGAAGAATTTTTATGTGGTGCACAAATCTTTGTATTCTGCGTAAGTAACTTTACTTTGTAAACCAGGTAGGTATGAACCAGATACATATTATATTACCTATGCGTCCTTCTAGACCACTTCATAATCTATCAGAACGGTAATGCGTAATAGCAAACAGTGAATCACAATTTTGATTCTAATTAAATTTACTTATTTGCAATAAAGATTCCACGTATCATTTCCTTATTGTTAATATAATGAAAAATCTACCACCCATTTAACATTGGTATGGGCAATCGTTCCCCAGCACTGATATTCAATACCTGTTAATTGCACAGCTTGTTATTCCCACAATAGGTATCGAATTTCATATGCAAAACTATAGAGTGAAATTTACAAATATACTGAAACTTGACCAAACATTTCCAATGTGTTCACGTCAATATATTGTTATTATTTATAAGACAGTAGCTATAGTTCTCTTGCTATTGAATTGAATATCGAAATAATATTGACGTATTATTAGCACATCAGTGTTATTCAATTATATTTTGAAAGAAATAGTTTTATTCAATAAGATTCACAGATGTTTGATTGTAAATGGGTTTACGCAACATTTACATTTATTTGTAGTGAAAAATAATTACATTACATATGATTTATGAATAATATGCACATCTCACATGGCATTTAACGATACTTTCAAGGACCATGGTGCAGTTCGATAAAAAAATTACTCATTTACAATTAAAATCACTATAATAATAAAATAGTAGCGCTCTCAACTTTCTGCACTAATGTTGTACCAGAACACTAAGCTCTTCGCGCACTGATTGGTCTCTCATATTCTGATGATCGGTGTTCAGGTGTACACAGAATGCACGACATTGTGATCAGTTGAAAACGCTATTCATATAACATATTCATTATGTCTCGTTTTGAATGAATATTACTATATAGATAGATCTAAGGAAGCCTTACCAAGTTGAAATGAAAATTACCTACAATTTGCTAGTGTACTCATGTATGTATTGGTAAGAAATTATACATAACGATATTAATACATAAGCTTTTGTATTTACAGTGGTTATTGGCGATTTATTCATTTTCATAAAATTAAAACTATTTACCAAACAAGACGAGTTAGTATAAAACTTTCAAAGTATCGTAGATCTATTACACTGGCCTAGCAAGCGATGCTGAATGCCGCTGTCTATTTACTACAGTAAATCGAGATACAAGTTCGTTTCGTGACATACAGATTATTACAGTTACAGTAAACACAGTGCTCTACGTAATATACAAGAAAATAATTAATGAAACTTGAAAAGTTTAATCTCCCCAAAGTAGGTTTACAATTGGCACCAATTTCATTTTCTTAATGAAACTAAATTAGATAAACTAAAAAAAAATGCAACTCCTAATATATTTTGATACACAGTGAAATTTATCTCTTCTTATCTCTTTATGTTATTGATAATTTGAAATCATATTTATCATAGAATCTTTTGACAAAATTGTGTCACAAGGTTTGTATGTTATTTTTGAAACAGGGGACCTCTTTCCGCCCATCCGAACTCTCAAAAAATGGTCAACTGCGCCCTTATCTTTTCTCATTAGATCCGTCTATTATTTTTTTCCCCATCAGTGAACTTTTCTTCAAGATATGTGTGGCAAAGTATTCAATCGGTTCTTTGTGTGACTGGTGGAAATTCAGCGTCGTCGTCCAAACGAAATCCATCTTTTGGTGGACTCTCCGTAGCAGCTACCATCTCGTGGAACTTTTCTGACTCTACAACCCATTTGTATCCATTAAATATATCGTTCTCTTCAACTTACTGTTACATTATTCGTGATTTTGTGTCACCATGTAGTAATGACATAAAGCGAATAAATAATTCTCAACCCGAATGGATATGTTCAATTGTACTATGTATTCACACAGGCATTTACAGAAGAATTGAAAAATGCTCACTGTGGGCAAATGTGTGAGCCGTGCAAGTGGGCTGGGAATATTAATGGTGTCCGAATTTATGGACTTAAAGAATATTCCACTACATCTATAGAGGGCGAATATGTGTATTAGGGTGGTCCTTATTTAGGGCTTGATGAAATTCAAATCGTTGCGCCCCCCTAATCGATCATAAATAACTAAAAAAAAAAATCACTGTAAAATTTGAACTCTTAATTTCAACATTAAGCCATGCCTCGAAAGGTTTTTGTATTTTTTTTTTCCCCCTTTTGCCTAAGCAAAGATATGATATTGGGTTTTGTGTACTGCTAGATGTTTTTCTTGTCTGCGGCACTCAAATTCATTACCTGTTAATTACTTATTTCAACTAATGAAATATTTGAATTTCATATAGCTAGATTTTCTATTTTATGCGAGAATTATTCATTTAAGTGTTGCGTTTTTTTGTTTTCGTGTACATTTGCATACGAGGTATTCCACGTCAAACCAGCAGGCCCAAAACCCTCACTACTTTAGATTGACTTAATTAGCATAGGTATATGATACTTGTTAGGGTTCATGTTTTTGAAATGAGAAGCATCGATGTTTCACAAGATTTTTAGTGCCGCACAAAAAACGATCTAGAAGTGCACAAAACCCAATATTATATCTTTGCTTAGACAAAAATAAGAAAAAAAAAAATACAAAAACCTTTGGAGGCATGGCTTAATGTTGAAATTGAGAGCTCAAATTTTGAAGTGATTTTTTAAAAATTATTTATGATTGATTGGGGAGGGGGGGGGGGGGGCAATGATTTGAATTCTACTAAGCCCTAAATAAGAATCACCCTAATATGTATGGAGATACTGAACGCTATTTTAGTCGACGAATTCGGACACCGTTCATATCCCCAGGCCCACTTTGAGATGTACGGGGCTCCTATCCCACCCCTGTACATTTTTTCGTGAATTTTTGTCGAAGAAGTAAACTATCTGAAAAGAATCTCTAAAATATTTCAAAAGTTTTCTGAAATGGGCCAATAACTTGCAATTTCTATGTGTGAATTCAGAACAATATGTATTGTTTTGAAGCTGGAATTTTACACACGAAAACAGCACAAATTGACTTGACCGACGTCAGAAAGCATTAGTGATTCTGAAATAATTTCAAGAGTCATTTCTGGAAGCCTACTTTTTTAATATGAATGTACGAAAAAATGTACAGAAATTAGGTCGAAGACTTATACATTTCGTGCAAATAAAAGTATTTAAAGCTACTCGATCACTCGGCACGATAATCATGTCAGCAGGACGGAATACTTCTGCAATAATTCAAAGTTGAGAACGATTTTTTTTAGGCGAGAGATGAGTAACTTGGCAAAACTCTGAGATTATTTTATACAAGTTGATCCGAAAATAATTCAATACAGAACAGAATTTTAAGTCTCTAGCTATAGTTTTATAAATAAAACCAAATCTATGTAAAACCAGCCACTGTGAGATTTTTTTTATATATTAGACTTTTTTTTACATAATCTACTGTGCTGTATATTTGTTTTCCTGTTTTTTTCTTTCATGCATTGAATTCCCATCAGATATTTCCTGCAACAATACTCAGGTACTTTGATGTCAAGGGGTAAGGTCATACACAGAAGAATGAATAAAAATAAAATAAGAAGAGAAAAGCTGAAGTAATGATTGAACGTATGATAAAATATAAATACCTTTTGGACTGAACATATGAATCAGCTGCGAAACAAGTCACCTACAAAAACTATCCTCTATTTTAAACTACAGATCATCGTATAGATTGCGAGACCTATGTGTCACTGCCATTTTTCGAAGTTGTTTTTTGTTGTTGTGTATGATTGTGATATTTCGTTATTTGATGTAAGATGATTATTAGTTCTGGCATTACATGCACGTATCTTAGATTTGGATCTGGTATTGATTGCTTCAATTGGATAGAAAATATTTCAAACGGAATTTGACAAGCCGCATTATCGCACATCAGTTTTTGGTCCACATTATATTGATAATAAGTAATCAATTATGTGATTCCATGCAAGAAAATCTAAGCAACGACAATCCAATGGATATCCAAAGCCTTCATACTGAGTCTGATGCATTCTCAGGGGATTATACGCATAACTATGTTAAGAGTTAAACAAACTTCTCAACAAAACGGAAATAGCGAAATAATAAATGCTAGAGTAGAATTTAGGCAGTTCATTGTATGCCGAGAGAGAAAAGCACATGGGCAGAAAGAAAATATCGTTATTCATTCGTTCACAAATAAAATTGAATCTTCAAGGCAAAGATATTCAAATATGCTTCAATTGATATGCAACGGGCTGTTACAGTTAATCAGAATTCTTTGTTCTTCTATCATTTCTAATTTCGTAATAAATTTGAATAAGATTGAAATTGTTATATCAAGTTACAGTTCGACAGCAGAAGACGACTGCTACTGTATGTATACGTGCTTCTTAAATTACTTTTGAACGTAAGGTATCCATCGGTGCTGTGCGAGTAACAGAGATCTTCGAAAATCTCGAAATTCATAATATTCAACAAAAAGTATGAAGGACACGGGGATTTCCAGTGAAATATATACATCATTACACTCGTATCATTATACGTATGTAATATTATGTATCGCACAGCACCAGAACCCATCATTTTCGAACAATATTTCTACGGGCGATTTATATAGCAAGAAAATGAGTATACCGCCTTCCACAATATTTCTAATCCACTGTTATCCAGTTTCATATTAGCCCAAGGACTGATACTTTTATTTCACGATTTGATTAATTATAGGTATATTGATTGTCGGGTGAATTTCATCTTTGAAAAGTGCAATGAAAGATCTGAAACTGGTAATTTACGATTCGTGTATTGAGATCATGCTCTGATATGTGTCACAGCCATGAATCAAGGTACTTTGTGGCCAACGTAAACGTATTGAATTATGTACGGTGAGACGAAGAGAGAGGACACGAGGTATGAATGATAATTGATAATCATATTAAAGTAAGAGAGTGAGAAGTGGGGGAGAAAGAGGACATACCAGTACCTGACATGGCGTCTGGCGAGCGGCCGCGCAATGCACCTGCGTAGCTATTTATGCAGCCTTCCGCAGATGATAAAAAGAAAAAAATATATACATCAAGTGAGGTCAACTGAGGCTCTCTATCCCCCAAGAGATCTGTAGTCTCACAAGGGGGCTAGGAGCTATAGAAGGCAATAATGTATAAATTTTGGACTTTATCGCCACACAGAAGGTGTTAACAGCAGTTTTTCATTGAAGGAAGCAACTAAACTAAGTGAGGATAGAAATTTTTAATTGATTTCATTCTACCTATATAGGTATTTATACAAGTTATACACCATGCTGAACTACGCCTATATACGGTTCAAAATATCTTCAAAAATACGTGATGAATCTAAGTAGCCAAGAATGCTAAGACTATGACGTTTGATTATTGAATCATCAACAACAGAAACAAGGAAAATATTACCGGTGGATTTAAATCAATCACAATGAGCAGCTAACTGAACAGAAAAACTAAACATGTTCATACTGCAGTAACTATACTTTCATTTGCATGACTGGCATTGGATAAAAACGAAGCAGTTTATTCTACAACTATAGAAACTACAATATTGCCAATTTGTGTGAGCTTGCTATGGTCTCATACAGTGTGCATGAAAGGATACAGATGTTACTTTCCATATCAAGCCGACAACTCACTGACATCGATATCTCGAAAGTTGTGTATCTTTGGTTGTGCATTAATGACCCAGTAAATAAATGGTTCAGGTCAAATTTGATCCAGTGAGATCTAAATTTTGGGGAAAAAAATAGATCTAAATAGATCTCCTGATTCTTTTTCAGATCTCACTAGATCTGCTTCAATCTAATATGTTAGACATATCCATGTTTAAGTAGATTTAAATAGATCTCCCAAGATCCATTCAGGTCTAATCTTTTCCAAAATTTAGATCTGACTAGATCAAATTTGATCCAATTTGATCTAATCCATTTCTTCCCGGAAAAGGGGAGCGCGGAATAATTTTATTTTTCAAATAAATAAATCTACGGATAATATTATTCTTGGGAACCGTGTTTATCATCACCGTACTATTTTGCTATATGTACCGATAGTAATAATGAAATTTGGTGATGATAAAAATGAACGAACAATAACAAGCATAAGCACATAATCTTCAAACTACTCGGCTAGATTTGAAAAAATTGGAAAATAAGTAGGATAGGATATTTCTTCTCTCTCCATCCATCATATCTGTCAATAAGTGCGGAGGCGGATCGTATCTCATTGAGTCTACATATTATTTATAACGAATGTTTGTTTTTTATAGTAAAATCAAAGACTTAAAACTCAAAGTTCAAGAGAACATCGTGTAGAAAAATCATCACAATTGTGAACAAATTTTTCCTACTTACTAGTCGTCTTTTGTTCTTTGTTGATAGTATCAAGATAAATGTAGCAGTAAGACAAGGAATATTAAATAATGTTTTCATAGAACACCGGTTCGAAAGAAGACATGCGACGAACTATTTCTCATCCTCGAAGAATCCGTTGGGTATAATATAAAGTACATATTTCACTTAACACAATCTGAATGAATATTAATTATTACATATGCTGTTATCAGTGTAAAATAATCTTCAGTATTAAGAAAAACTGAAGAAACTAAGGTAATAATAATGATAACTCAAAATCAAACGATCAGTTAGAAAATATTTTGAACCATAAAACAGTCATGCATGAAAAAAAAAAAAAACTAAAATGTTACTTCTGCATGTGATGTATTTGTATATTGTTTGGCATAAAAAGATAACAGAAGAGGTTCGATGCACCTAATCTGTCGGCGCCCATCTCATGTAAAATTTTCATCATTTTCTAATGTGAATAAATTTTTTTTCACACATACACCCAAAGTCCTCCTTGGCGCACCGTCTACAGGCACCCAAAACAGAGTTTTGCGTACCGGTGCGCAACATACTTTCCTGCACTGATACGCTAAAACCTGCTTTCGTGCCCGCAGACAGCACACATACGAGGACCTTCTGTTGCATGTGTTGAGAAAAATAGAGTTCGATACACGAGCCCAAGGCAGCAAATCGCGTATGAGCGTGAAGGCGCCGCACTCGCTACCTATGGCTCGGGTTCGGGCTCGTTCGGACCTTCACACTCGTACGTGATTTGCTGCTTTTGCGTTCTGGTATTGAAACGTACTATTTCCTAATGCCAAGTGCAAAATTTGGTCTTGCGTACTAATTTGCGTGCGTAAAATAAGATTCGCGTGTGCAAAATACTATGGAAGTGTGAAAAATACAATTTGCGCATACAGCATATTTGTATGCATAGGGAATTACATCTCAACTCGACCCATCAAAAAGCCTGACCCTCTTCGACAATTCTCAAACTTTATGATAATCAACCATTGTATGGTACAAGTAACGGTGATTTTTTTTTAGATTTTTTACAGCACCCGTTTTAAAAATGGTTGACCCTCGATTCTGACTCAAAATGAACATTTTTGTCCACTTCAACGAGAATATCTCGGAAACTGTTTATCGTAGAACAATCTTCAATATACAAGAGTTTTGAATTTGATTCGCCTGTCTGCAGATAATTTTTAAAAAATTTTAAAATCGATCAGTTACTTTTTTTTTAAAAATAGTTTTTATTCTTTTTTGTCAGGTATACCATGATCGACTTTGCTGAAATTATCACGGAGTGTTCTTTCATTAGTGTACATTATGGGAAAAAAAATTTCCTCATGGGCCCGAATCTTGTTTAGAAGTTTCTATGATAGTCCAGTCACTATACACAGAACATGCTGTGAAAATTTCAGCAAAATCGATCATGGCATAATTGCCGGAAAAGAGAATAAAAACTATTACAAAAAAAAAAGTAACTGATCGATTTTGGTATTTTTTACAATCATTTTCAGACAGTCGAATCAAATCAAAATTTTTTGGTACGTTGAAGATTGTTCTACGACAAATACTTTTTGAGATATTCTCATTTGAGAGGACAAAAATATACATTTTGAGTCCGAATCGAGGGTCAACCATTTTGTAAACGGTTGCCCCGAAAAATCTGAAAATAGAATCACCGATACTTGTATCAACCAATGGTTGATTATCTTAAATTTTGAGAAATTTCGAAGAGGGTTAGGCTTACTGATAGGCTGAGTTAAAATGGAATTTCCTACATACACTTCGAATCTATAAAATCGTATAAAAGATGTTTGAGAGTTATTTGCGAGTGGCAAATTAGCACACAAAATCGCATTTTGCACCCTTGTTAGGAAAAATAGTATACGCAACTCATGCGATAATCGCCTATTCTGCGCACTCATTGCGTAATCTACTATTATATCAAATTTATTCATTTTTATGGGAAAAATGGAATTTTCAATTCTATTTTTCTTTTATATTTTTCCATATCTTTTGTAATATCAAAACTAATTACTGTTAATCAAGTAGATTCAAAAAATTTCACATGATCAAAGCATTTCATATGCCAGGTTTTACTGTTGGCAGGTACTAATTGTTTCAAAGAAATTAATATTATCGTGCAACTTAAACGTATGAGCATGAAATTTTTCTTCATATCATTAACAAAGTATAGGGTACCTGTGTTTTGTACTGTTTGAGCTGTTACAGGTGCTTCGCCTGTGCCAGGTGCTGTCGTTGATACAGTTGGACCATCTACCTCATCCTGCTTACCGTCTAGTCTGTATTCAATCAGCAAATAGAGTTAAATAACGAGAACACAAGCTAGTTGCTTTTTATAGTTCCTTAGTGTTGGAATCCTGGATTGTATGAGGGTTTGAAAGAATATGATTTGAAGTAATGTACCTATTTTAAATTTCCTTTTTTTTTTTGTAATTCTATCATTTGAATTTGAATCATTATTTTAGTAGATGTTTATCTGGTTTGAATTAGTATATACATTTAAATATATCGTGTACGAAATATTGCATGTTAATTCTATTGACTGAGAAGGTGAAATAACTAAATATCTATTACTATAAGGTATGAAGAAAATATATCTGGGATATTAATTAACGGATTTGACGAATCTGACGTGTATAATAAAAAAAAGCTGATAATGAAAAATACATGACGCACCTGTGTTGTTTTAGCAGGGTGCAATCTCCTCCTTCTGCCATATCCAGATTGTAAACGTACAGATATCCATCTGCGCTGGCCACCAATAACCTCAGCACTTTTTGTATTCTGATTAAAACATTTGTCATTATTTGATCATGAAACGAAAACAAAGAACCACTATGGAAAACTATCCCTTTCTTTTCCTCAGAATATATTGACATTATAATGTCACTGCTGTTTACCTTTCGTGGATTATACAACGGAAATTTTCGATAACAAAATTGTTTACAATTACACAATAATATATTGTTGTATTGAAAAATGCAACAGCAGCTCCATCAAATCAGTTCGAAATAACGTAATTTTCGTATTATCTACGATAATACTCACGTAGTGATAGCACAAACGTTTCTCAAGCCCTGAAACGGCAGATGCACACTGGCGAAAGCACGTCCTTGATTGAAAACATCTGTTACTTGGGATGGCAAATAATTTGCCGAAGCTGATACTGCTTTTGTGAGATATCCCATCCAGCTTTGAGCTTCCTCTGGGGCTGGGCTGAATTCGTAATATGTAATATGTATTAAATAATATCTCTTAATTATTTGTGAGGGGAGATACTTCGACCACGGAACTATCAATGTTAACATTAAAGATCAATTGAAACTCACACTTCTTTAGGCTCTTCAAGTTTGAAGACGTGTACTGTTTCGGTGTTGCTTGAACAGCACAAAAATAGAGAGTCCATACTAAATGCGAGGCTGCTGATAGATACACATCTCTTCACGCCTCGTCTAAATTCGAATAACTTAGCACCGTCGTGCACCTGATTGAATAAATATAGTTTACCCATTTCACGAGGAACTTCAGCAAAGAGAAAGAATCTTACTTACATGAAAAACTCTAATGACAGTGCCCTTTTCAGAAGCCGTTGCTACTTTGTTTCCTGTCGGATTAAAGGCAAGGGCCGCCAATGGACTATCGTGCGCTGGTATCATCGTCTTGGCTTGCTGAATACAAGTTATTTTTATTTTTGCCGTTTCAAATCTGGCTAATCACAGGATTTACTATCTCATTTGGAACCGTTACTTACAAGATTGATGGCGTCAAATATCTGTACTTCTCCTATAGTGTTTGATCCAGGATAGGCGAGATAACAACTATCGCTGTTTGTAGAGAGTGTGCAGAGGCCTGCAAGGTTCGGAGGTGTATCGCGGATCGTGTGTAATACCTTCATATCTCTAATGTTGTGGATATAAAGCGATTCCTCAAGGCACACCACTAATCTCTATGAAAAAAAACAAAAAATCAATTATTTGATCATACCAATAGTTTTGTAGTTATAAGTGAAACGTTTTGCAACGTTGGGCAAAGAGAATTAGTAAAAAAAAAATGAAAATTCTTCAGTTTACAGTTTCCTTTATCATCCTCGAAGCTTTAGGGAACAATGAGATCGTTCTCTTCTCATATTCTGACGTTAATTGGTACGTAAATTTCTCATAGTTGAAAATGACTATAATTGAAGATAAAACAACAGTCTGAAATGTTACTGGTTAATTGTTCTCGATTTATTCCAATTTCATCCATTGTTCAATACTGTCTTTCTCTGATTGGGATAATACGCACTCAAATATTGCTAGAACTTACTAACCGCTCTATTCAATTTCACAGCCAGAATGGTATTGGAATAACTGTAGTTGCAGATTTCGGTGCCCTTACGAAAATGACATACTTTCAGCTTACGGGGGGAGGACAGGCTGACCACTGCCACAAGACTGCTACTGAACAGCCGTTCCACGATGCAAATATCCTCAGAATCTTTATACACATATAACATATATCGTTTCTATTCATTTTTGGGAATTATTACAACACGACTAATAGGTATGAGGAATTATCTACATCCCAACAGTTTGCAATAAATAATTAAATATATCTGTGAACAATGATGGTTTAGAAATAAAAACATAATTTTTAAATACATTACCATTTTCATAGATTTTTTCCAATAGGTCAACAGAGTTGAGGGAAAAGATTTTGTGCCCAGACTTTGTGCCAACTGCTAGGGATCTAAGAATCGAATGAAATAATTATTTTTCGAACAATCATCACCGATATTGTTGAAATGCTCTTAGATTTGAAACCTAAGATTATTGTCGAGTGAAAGTCAGGGACAAGTGTGATGGTAATATCAGTAATTGACTAAAGCAAACATTGGGGAGTGAAATTTGTCACGGATTATATCATTCACTTGGAAAGATGCGCATCTATTTAACATCGATTTCATTTGAATAAAACCAAAGATTTTCAGGTCTCATTGTAAGCTTAAGAAAACATATTAAATAATTCAATCGACAATAGTCATTTTTTATAAAAGGTTCTTCAGTCGATTAATCGAGCATATGTTTAAGGCCTTAAGCCTTGGGTGGAAATGAAGGATCATTACTATTCCAACGCAATGGTACTGGTCGATGTATACATTTCGTAAGAACACCTTGTGGCTGGTGCTGTTTTAGAATAATGAATTGTGATCATAAACATTTTCAACATCAATACTAATTGGGAAAAAAGAACCGATAAGGAAATGAACTCGTTGCAGTTGCATACCGAACAAAGACAAACCTAGATGGTGAGGGAAAAAAAAAAAAAAAAAAAAATTAGAAAGGACAAGCAGATAGCCTTTAGCTTGTATGCAACAATAAGACCTACTTTGTGTTTTTACATCAACTGTTGCATCATCGGGTATATTATCGTCTACATCTATGAAATTACTTCAATACGTCATGTAAACAATTATCAAATGATTTTCAATTTTTCCTTCACTCGCTATGATGAATGGGTGTTTAATTCAACAAAACAAATGAGGAGAACAAAGATTTGGCACTGACGTACGGACACACGCACCTCAAACAATAATAATAATGTACGTTTGCAGTGTAGGTATTGGAGAGAAAAAATCATAATAATAATAAATAAATAAATAAATAGATACATTATGTTTACAGATAAGTATGAGGCGATATTTATTGATAATGACTTTTTAACGCGTTTTCCATTTTAGATAGTTGTGTATGGGAGAATGACGCGCCCGATAAATCGAATGTGAAATTAGAGGTAGGTTGTTGTTCATAGATGCGTTGTTTACTTACGTGCAATCTTGATTGAAATTAACAAAGAAAACACCACTCTGAGGATCTGCGGTTTGATTTGCGAGGTTCATGAGTCCAGATATACCGTATTTAAGTCCCTGTGTCAACACATCCACGTTGCGCGTTAAATTTTGCATAAATCGAAGTACTGCTTTGAGAAATACCTTTCGATGGATTATACGACCTTGGAAGAACTCTCAAAACGCGTACCCTGCTCTGCTGTTATTCCATATCCATATTGAACTGAACAGCTGACATTCTTTGCTGACTATGAAACGATGGAATAGAAACATCAGACCGCGAACCGTCATTCCCTTTTATTACCCGCTCTTCTCACCAGGAGGAGAAGGAGAGCCCTCACACACCCGCCTGTAACACCAATGTGTTGAAAAAGGTGTGTATACGTCCACTTCCCGAGAGGAGAGAGAAGGATAGAGAGAAAGAGAGAGAGAGAGAAAGCGCCACCTTTACGTTCTTCCTCGCGGTGTGGAACTCGAAGGGTGCTCGAGGTCTCGAGGCGTTTGCCACGAGTGCGAGAGAGAACACAGAGATGAATGCAGTGATCGCATATCTTGTATTCCGGTGGGCGACCGCCCCATCCCTTCTCCATGACTGAATACAAGGTTTCTCCAGGTGTCTCCTCAGAGGATCTCGGAATCGTTTAATTTGATTTTATTTTTAATTTTATTTATCAACCGTGGCAAGTCAGCTGTCATACAACAATGAAACCGATGCAGAATCATTGTCTATGAAGCTAAATCTGTATAACGTGTAGGTGATGAATATTGCGAATATTTAACTTTCCCGCCACGAGAAGTATTTTGGTCCACAAGAACATAACGACGCGTTCTATTGGTCGCATCCGTGGTAATACAGAACTAAATTCGCTTGCAGATTACAGCATACCTATACTCACCCACATTATATACCATGAATTTCTCAATACAATGAGTGTATCATCAATTGCCTATCCTCAGGCGCACTGATCGTTCCACAGTCAGAGAAATTCCCGGTATACTATAGTATACAGAGAGATTAAAGCAATGGCTTCCACTCAGCCAAAGCCAAATCAGCACACTTCAGGTTTTTCGTCTGTTATCCACTTTTCTTTTTTTTTTTTTTTCGAATTGATGTCTCCCGAAAGCAAATCAATTCAACCAGAGAAAAAATGCAGATGGTCTGCCTGCAATAAACAGACGAGAAACCTGGAGTATTCCGAGTTGGCTTTGACTGAGTGGAAACAATTGCTTTAAGGGTAAGTTCCGATATTGGCTTGAAGCGCTGTCAGTAATCTTGTATCTCTGTCACACTTCTTGATTTTTCCCCAAGGTCTGTCTCTCTCCCTCTAGATTTTCAGCGCTTCAAGCGAATATCGGAACACTGCCTTAATCTCTCTGTATGTGGCAGATGATAATATTGACATTTGCATGCAATCATACATTCATTATTATCACTACTATTATCACCGTAATTATTATTAATCGCTGTTCCCTTCGACCTGAGTTCGCATTTCATAGTTCAATTATACATCCGTCTCCAGGTATTAGGAATGAAAATACTTCCCCTTACCAATGTATATGCACATAGGACGTTTCACCGAATTGCATCTTCGTTGTATGTATCATACACATGTCTACGTACAATATATGACACTGTTAACTTTACCACCTATATACTGTAATCTACCATATACTCAACATATACGTGGTCTCCGCTCATCATTTTTTCGTATTTACATTTACATCTACAATTACGTTATTGTTCATCGTTTTATCAACCGTTAAATCCGCCAGCGCTAGGTCTTCCGCGAGGGGGCGAAGCGGGAAACAGCAGCCAGAGTGGTGCGCATAGCCTCATAGCACAAGCATAGCAGCTCGCCACAGCTCGCGTAGTCGCGCGATCCAGACGATTCCTGATGCTTGTCGTAAATAACCACTGATAACTAAGCTTAATTCGGGTGTGTAGCGAGATTAATGGTAAAGATAACAACTAAAAATCACGTTGCAATTTACCACTTTAATACTTTCATAGGATTTGAAATAAAGCTTAACATTAATACGTTTGTGAGTCTGATCACTGTACATATAATTACATATACTCGTCTTGTGTGTTAGAAATATAGTTTATTTGACGGTACCTATCGAACGATAACGAAACCCGCATTTCATACAGGTGATAGGAGAGAGAGAAAGAAAGGAAAAAAAATAAAGGATCAAACACCGTCGTGTATCCTAGGCTCCTTCGCGGAAATAATCTCGTAAACATTATAAAGGAGTTTGATTTATAAACCGCCATTATCACAATTAGATATTAAAAACTCACTTTTGTAATAATGATTTTCTTCAAGTTAGTACAGTCACATACCAATTATGGAGATAGATTTAAGAATTTCGAAATATTTACTGATTGATTCACATATATTTTTTTCCCCCACACAGCTACGATACCACAGAAGAGGTCAGGTAGGATGTGGCGCAGTGAAGGAGCGTTAGGTATGTTATAACGAGGGTGTTCCGCCAGAGCTTTTCATCTCGATGTCCGTTTAATAAGAATGAATCTCAACATGGATGGATTTCGTCTTCATCACGTCGTCTCTGTTCCCTTAGCCAATCTTTTGCAGTCTGAATGGATCAAAGAGTAAGACACGTCTCATGACTTTATTAGGAGTGTAGAGAATTAGCTCAGTAATATCTATATATATATATGGAGCGATTCTGTGGAAAGTAACGCGCCTAGAAGGTAGGCGAACGGGAAACGCCTGCATTGAGCAGCTCAAACATCGACGATTGGGTTTTATTTCCCACGTAATAAATAAAACCCAATCGTCGATGTTTGATTTGCTCAATGGAGCCGTTCCTCGTTTGCCTACCTTCTAGGCGCGTCACTTTCCACAGAATCGCTCTGTGTATATACAGAGCGAATTCCTAATGTTTAGACAAATGTGATTCACCTGAATTCCTAGTGCGCATGCGCAAGCTCCAAGCGCAGGCAAATTTCCAGTTCGGCCAACCGTCGAAAACCTGAATTTATACACGACAGACCGCCGCGATGTGTATAACCCCCCAAATATTTTGACAGTTCGGCTCGGTAGGAAGTTGGCCGCACTGAAAATTTGCGTGATTCCCGTGCGCTCGGAGCTTGCTCGGAAATTCAGCTCAAGTTCACCTGTCTAAACGTTAGGAATTCGCTCTGTATATAGAACACGTTTATTGTAGTGAAAAAAATCTGAGGGATAAACAACTCAGCCTAACATTTTTTTATCCCTCAGACTTTTGGTAGCCCGAATAAGAACGAACGTCTATCACTTATATACATTTTTTTCTTTTCTTTTTTTCTCTTTTCCTTTAATTCACCAAGAGGACTCAAAGTTATTTTTTCCATATCAGTCCGTAAACCGTGCGCCTAAAAAAATTACATTGCTTGATGAGGTGCAGGATATCTCCAGAACTATTCTAAGGATCGTTCTTATTGCTTGATGAAAAGTCAATAACAATTTTCAAAGTATTTTGGGATCAAATACGAAATCCAAATTTTAAACTTATATCTTCACTATAGCGAAACATATGAAAAGGCTTTTCATCCAAGCAACAAAACACTGCCTGTACCTCAAATAGTTCATGAGATATTGAATTACGGGTTGCACGTACGTGGCAAACCTGGAAAAGTTGGACAGTTTTGTGAAAATCGTTGGATTTTCTTTTGGCTAAAATAAAATGGCTCATATTTCGCATTTTTCAATGCAACGCAGTTATTCCAATTTTCTGACAATATTGGTCATCATAAGGATGTAGTAATACAGACGATAAATAAGCCAACTATCTTCAGTCACGTGTGCTTTTGGTAATAACTGGAAACGTCCTATTTTCGGATTGGCATACCTGGAGACTCTGGGGATTTTTGATTTCAGAAATTATACCCACCCTATTGTGCACCGCATAGAATGATGCAAATTTTGTAAGTCTGAGGTGGGCGCATACCAAGTTGAATGTAAAATCACATTCAACCATTTTAGTGGCATAAAAAGAGATTATAAACTTCAACAATATGGAAGGGCTCTGACTCTTTTTTATTCGGGCTACTACAAATTGATGTTTATTGTTATGAAATTGCATCCACCTCTGTAATGTTGATTAGTGTTTCAATGCTCTATGGAAGAAGTTTTCTGAATTAAGTTGTAATTCGTTAAATCAGAGGTGTACAAGAATTTTTCTTTTTCTCATTGTTTATTCCTATTCGCTATATTATTAGAGACTTTCAGTTAATGGCACTACAGACCTTTCCACCTTCTATAATTTTTCAACCACAGCGTACAAATAAATCGCTAGTAAGGAATATAATCAGGTAATGCAACACCCTAAAACAGAGTGATGTTGAAGAATTGGTGGGTTGTAAGAAAATCTTTTAGTGACACAGGTCATCACAGTAGTTTACTAGTTTTTTGAAGTATGAAAAATGATTTTTGACCAAAATAGGAGCTGAGCCCTTGTGACATGGATCCTCCAACTTTGTTCTTAACATCAGCTCATATCCAGCAATTTTGTTTAGTATACTTTCATAAAGAAAATTAATGTGGATTTAATCAGAGCTATGGTTCATCTCTGTTTAAGTGGTGAAACGCCGCAAAAAATGTTCATTCATCATAGGAACATGGATATACCTTAACTTTGTACGAATATAATATTCTTATTTGGGATCAAAGTTCTCGTTTTTAAATTCACTGGGGAACTCGTGCAATAGGTAATATATATATCGCATGAATAATGCCATAAGGTCGTAAGCGGCATTATACGACCCTTTGGCATTGCAAAAGCCAAAAATGTGTATCTTTTTTTATTGGATTCATGCAGGAAACATGAAAGTAGGTTCAGAAACGTTGAAATATAATGATTGATCGATTGAAGGCAGAAGATCGTAAGTACTGGCCGATACAACGGTTTGGTTTCAAATTTTTGCAATTTCACATTTGCTGAAGACAAAAGTTTTCGTATCTGGCAAATGACTGAAAATGAAGCTATCAATGTTAAGAAGAAGTACTTCGACAGATACTACCTTTTAACCTTAAGGTGCTTGCTTACGCAATTCCACCAGACCTGAAAACATTGGGAAAAAAGGTGCTATTAAATGGAATATCTCTACCTGGGCACCGAAATCAATGGAACAAAATGGGTCGCGCAATTCGGTGTGCGCCTCCGAACACTTCGGCCCAAAACATGTTTTTTTTTACGCAAAAATAGAGAAGATATCCATGTAAAACGGTTTCGAAGACGTTTTGTTCCATTGATTTCCGTGCCCAGGCAGAGATATTCCGTTTAATAGCACCTTTTTCCCCAATGTTTTCAGGTCATGTGAAATTACGTAGGGAAGCACCTCAACGAACATCAGTTTTCAAAGAAATTTAATTCAGCAGATCGTCTCTGTGATCTACAGATACAACCTTTTGGCTTTCAGAAGTGTGCATTTTCAAAAAGATATTGATCCTAGGAGGTCGTATCTGCCAACATGTAAGACCTTTTGCTTCTAAGTTTTTTAAGTTTCGTTTAATTTTGTGCTTTCAACAGCAGGGCTCATAGTGCGTCACTTTTCTCACTTTCGGTCACTTTTTTTTACAAAGTCACTTTTTTCAACTATTTTATGATATAGTAGATGAATTTTTTTGAAATTACTCTTGTTGGTGCACCGCAAATCTACATACCGACAATCTACTACTCCTTTGCCGTATCGAGCGATCGGCGAGCGGTCTAATGTATATCCAAAGTTGAGTTTTGTATGTTGCTTTGTTTGATTAAAATTTTATGTAGGTTAAAATTTTTCATTTGGTTCCCCAATAAATATTGATTCATATAGTTGATGATTTTACCGAACCATGTGGTATCTCAAAAATATATTCATACATCTTCAGAAATGCATCAGCATTTAGTCACTTTTTAGTGACTGAATATAGTCACTTTTTAAATATTGAAAGTCACTTTGCGTATTTTTTTTTTGGCAGTTAGACGGCTATGAGCTCTGCAACAGTTTTGGAGCAAATGAGAACATAAAACAAAATTATAAGCCCTTTGACTTTAAAATCGGTTCTTTGGCATTAGTCACGCGATATGATTAGATGAATCAAGAATAAAAATTACTAAACAGTGGTCCATTTTGTATAGAAAATTTAATATAAAAAATAATTCATTTTATTCAAATTTGAATTATGAAGTTTTGGAAAATAAACTTTTCTTTGATTGTTTTTTTATACCGGAATAATGTATCTATACTGGAAGAGTCTGAGGTGTTTGCCTGTGTTAATGTTATCTTTATTTTTTCCCGAACTGGATTAACTAAATTGCAATCTCAAATGCTTCATGAGCAGAACATATTTCAACGTATCAATATTGCTTGTCCATTGAAACAGTGGGTATCAAGTTTGAATCAGAACATAGTCTGCTGATTGGTGTCTGGGATTTCAAAGAAAAACCATCCTGGTGTTTATCACATTTTGATATTGTGTTAGATTCGCTGTAGGCACTTTAATAGAGAGTTCCTTACTCAATAAACTAATCAGATTCAATGTCGCAGTTGAATTTGTATACGTAATACTTATGTAACGCGAGTATAAGAGAATACAGTAATGTATGTGCAACCTAATTAGAATAGAATAGAATTAGATTAGAAATAGTGTATGAAACGGATTTTTCGGACGCACGAGTTTATGGTGCATTTTATCTCAATGAATAGTGATCGATAGAAGTTGCAGACGTGGTGAGCATTTAAGTTATTTTCTACTGTAGATTATATCATGTGTAGCTGTAAACATATAAAATGTTCGATTTCTAATTATATTGGAATTGCCAGAAGTACTACTGTCGGTGCAAAAAGGTTTGGCCCCTTTGTTTGAGTGATCATAACTTCCACAGAAAAATTGATAGAGCAACGAATCAGGAAACATCGTCTGTTGGTTATTCACAAATTTCTGTGTAAGAATCGTGAAAACCGTATAATCTCCAAAAAATTAAAGAACGTAGTTTTTTCTCGGAGTCCATTGCTGTACGTCAACTTCAACTCGTCACTGTTTGTCTAAAATAAGTTTAAAAATCCGTAAAAATTCAGAAATATTCCCTGAACATTAACGAACATTATAGTGCTTGGTAATTTCAAAAATATTCATAACCTGGATACCAGGTGCAAAAAGGTCCAATGGTGCGATTTGGAGAATGGATTGGTACGGGCAAACCTGAGCTAGCTCAAAATTTTCATCAAAATATACACTTCTTGATTCCATAATCAGTTTTTGGTTCTCAATAGTGAACTTGCAGTTATCGACGTCAACAATTTTTCAAAATTGCACAGGGCCGCGGGTGTCCCAGCCGCGATATTCGTTGCTGTATTTACATTGTAATTATATCAGTGGCCGCATAAGCTGTCAGTAACAATTTAGTCTGTGATGGGTGCGGCAGGAGAGAAATGCAGCGACGAATATCGCGGCTGGGACACACGCGGCCCCGCGCAAATTTGCACATTGTTGACGTCGATTAGTGGAGTTTCACTATTGCGAACCAAAAACTGATTATGGAATCAAGAAGTGTATATATTGACGAAAATTTTGAGCTAGTTCAGGTTCGCCCGTACCAATCAGTTCCCCAAATCGCACCATTGGACCTTTTTGCATCTGGTGTCCAGGTTTTTGAATATTTTTGAAATTACCAAACACTATCATGTTCGTTAATGTTCAGGAAATATTTCTGAAATTTTACAGATTTTTTACACTCATTATACACAAACGGGGACCAGTTGAAGTTGACGTACAGCAATGGACTCTGAAAAAACTACGTTTTTTAACTTTTCGGAGATTATAACGGTTTTCAGGATTTTTACATAGAAATTTGTGAATAACCAACAGACGCAGAAAACTTGGCGCTTTACGATCCTTCCTGACTCGATGCTCTATCAATTTTCCTCTGCAAGTTATGATCACTCAAACAGGGGGGCCAAACCTTTTCGCACCGACAGTAGTCTGAAAATTTGATCTCACTGAGCAGAAGTCAGTATTTTTTCAAAATCTGATTTATTTATGACCTAAGTGAAGGGATCTCTATATGATAGTATTGTTATATTAATGCATTTTCCTGATTTTTTCATATACAAATAAATGCATGACCCATGGGATCATGGAAATACACACATTTGTTTATTCACTTATTGTATTAATTGTTGAGCATATATTAGTTCTAAAATGGATGCATGCGCTTGCGAATGAGCTACAGCTATTGATCTTAACATATTGTATTACATAACATGTGGAAAGGTTGCATGCTGTTTATAGATTTTTATAATCTGGAAGCCACATTATTATGTAATATTATCTAACACTTCGGTATTGATTGCTGCAAGAACTTTCTAATGCTCATTCAAGGAAAGTCGTCAATATGGATTACCTAAGGATGAATAAATAATTTTGAAAAAAAAAGTCAAAGGCTTCTCTCTTACATGTTTTTATTTTCTACAGTTTCATATTTACTGTTTATTTATAATTTATATCATATCTCATGTGCTAATTTTTACCAGCTTTTATTGTTTTGCTGCAACTTGTGAGGTCTATTTAAATACATTCGTTATTATTGTCACTATAGTTAATATCAATCTATTCAATGCAAACTTGAAATACAACTTGAGAAAAAATTCGAAAATTTGACACAAAGCAAGAACAAAATAATCTACTTAACTTTAAAATGACAAATTTGATTTAGGCATCTGTAAACTTCTTTATGTGAATTTTTTCTTGTTATGCAAATTGTATCTATATCTTGGATAATAAATTTCCTTGATGAAAAAGTAGCATATAACATGAGACTTAATTATCTTCAAATTAATCATTTATATCAAGCTTTGAAAATATTGAAAAACATCCAAGCTTGCAACTTTGAAATATCACGTATAATTTGGAGCGTAAAGTTCACAGTTTTACATAATCGTGTAAGGATCGCAGTGTACATACATTAGAAAGTAAGTATGAATAAGTTCATTGATATATTCGAAAATGCACAACTGATTAGTTAGATAGCACAACTGGATATTATAACTACTGTTAATTTTTCTTTGATATTATCCACATCACGACTTTTTTATCTCAACACTTGACTATTAGAAAATGTAATGTGTGCAAAATGTAGCATGTATTATTCTATTTGAAAACAATGCATCTGCGAATTCGAAATATTTATTTGAGGGGCTGTTCGTGTATTACTTGAAGCTATCTTTTACAAATTGCAATACCTCTCTTCCTCATTCCACACTAGGCGGGCCTACGTGCCTAATTTCCAAGTATCACCTAACATGTTTGAAGATTTTATACTGAAAAGTATTTATTTTTACAGTAAGCGAACCTTTTTTTTACCATAGATTTATGCCTACACATGTTAGATCACAAAGATATACTACAATAATATTACATACAAGTGAAGTTTTACAATCCTAATTTTTTTTAATAAATTGTAACGAATCATCACTGCTACATCGTGATTAATGTGATGTCGTATTGCTAGCTACTGAAATAATTGCCAATTTGCCCACCTGAACTGTACTTCGAGTGAGCAGACGTTAGTTATTCATCCTGTATAGTATTTTTAATTTGGCTCTAAGAGGAGATGTTTATTTTTGTGTAATTGAGGAACGGACACCAGTGCCGCCTAGTCACTAGAAGATCAGTGCCCAGCAATATCATAGCATTTCCAAAAGGAATTCAGATAATAAGATATGTGTAGTGTAACAACCCCCTCCGCTCGCTCGCTCGTTCCCCCGCCCCCCAACGATGTACAATAATGCTTGATAAGCCCTACCTCTTGAGCATGTAATACTCGAATGGCCCCTAATCAAGATCACACCTTAGTATTATATAACTGGGTAGCTTCATATTGAATTAGTTTGCTTGTGAAGTATAAATTTTCAAACTTCGGAATAATTTCAGACTATTTGAAAATAAATCTGTGTGCAACGTATCCCTAACTGAGTCAATAACATTCATTTGATCAATTTGATACAGAGTTAAATGGATGAACCCACGAGCTCCTACTAACGAGGCATATCAGCCAACTCCGGTAGAGCACATTGCAAATGTGATTACTCATGGCATGTGGGTGGTTCCTTCTCTCCTGGCTGGTGTTACGCTTGTACAACGCTCATCAACGCGGATGCAATTCATTTCTGCTCTGGTATACGGAACTGCCCTCCTACTAGTCTTTACAGTCTCCACCTTTTTTCACAGTGTACATTATTGCAATCACAACAGGTAAAGATAAGATCACAGAAATTTGCGAACACATTTCCTGATAATATCTCTCTGATGAACTCACAACTGATAAAGCTGTTGCTACTCTTTATGTTTTCATGCATCATATTATGTTCGTTACAGACAGCTCAAAGATGCATTACATCGCTGTGATCGGGCAATGATATACGTGTTTATAGCAGCCACTTACTTTCCATGGTTAACAGTGAAAGATTTTCCTGACGATGGACTAGTACTCGCAATGCGTTATCTGGTGTGGATCATGGCAATGCTTGGCATTCTATACCAACAAGTCTTTCATGAGCGTTATAAAATGCTGGAGACTATCTTCTATCTAGTCATGGGCATTGGTCCCAGCATTGCAATCATCAACATTGTGAGTATTGGGTTGCCACTCTTAAAGAAAATTTCACAATTTATAATAATTTATTATAATTTTATATTTCGTGGCCTTTTTACAGACTGAGATCACTAGTATAAGAGAGCTCAAGCTTGGAGGATTGATTTATGTAGTAGGCGTTATATTCTTCAAGTCAGATGGACGCATACCATGTGCACATGCAATATGGCACATGTTTGTAGCTGCTGCGGCTGCATTCCACTATTATGCGATTTTAAACTACCTTTATCCGAGTACAGACGCATTAGGATTGAATATACCACCTCATCCCAGCATTCTGGAACCTCATTTGGAGCTTTAAGCTCGATAATTTGTAAATAATAGAGAACAAAGAGTACTAAGAGATGGCGTATTTTGATAGTGATTAATGAATATTAGTCGAGCATCTCTTTAATTTTCCGAGGCTAAACACCTACAGAATATCGTAATGATAAATTTTATCTAGGAATATTCATAGGAAAGTGAGACATTCTCAAAGATTAGGGTATAATATAAAATATTACCTAATTGCCAAACTTGAGCTGATTCCATTTCTATCTATAGATCCGTTGTAAAAATTTTCTAGCTACAAGGTGGTGATATTTAGAGTTGTCATTTGTTTAGAAAATTTAAGTAATATGTAAAAAAAATGCGGTTGAAAATATGTAGCTGGATTGAAATTGAATGGTTAGACTAGCAGAAGGTTCACATTTTACTAATGAATTATCAAATAATTAATTATCTCTCGTTCTGACTCAATATCTACATCCGGGTGGATCATTAGCTCATCATGTCAAAGATGAGATCCATCGTATCCCATTTGACAATTGAGTGGAATATTGCTGAATATGATTAATTTCATTAATTTCTCATGACCTCACTGTACAAATCAATTTGTACAGTTGTATTACACAGATTGGTTGAAATTAAATTAAATTCTGGAATCAATACCTGATACATTATACTATATGATTATGATTCCAGCCTTAATTCGGCTTATTAAACAAACATGAAAAATATGGTTTCCATGATCCATCTTTTGTTATGGCATATGTATTACACGGAATATTTAGTGACAATTCCAACATGGAACAAGCGGCATTTATTTATGTGATTATAAGTTATCAATATCGATTCGTCTGGTAAATATTTTTATTAGTCTTCTTTCATGAGTCATTACAACAGCGTTGTTGTGGACTGTGTTTTGAGTTTATCAAACGTATCTTATCGAAATCTCTAGTTGAACGAACCTAGCTATAATATATCTAATACCATCGATGAACCTTACTGTAATACATATTGTAAAATAGGTCAAACTTCTTAATATAATCAATTTTAATAGTGGCAAATTCATACTGTCAAGTCCGGCGCCCGCTATACCGCGGCAGAGCGCGGCGGACGGCGGAAAACAGTGGTGCATCGTCTTTTTTCTGTAGTTTCTTGTAAAAGTGTGCACGATTCTCATTATAAAATACGATGAGTCACTGTTTTCCGCCGTCCACCGCAGTGTAGTGGGCGCCGGGCTTAATCTCTTTACCAATTGTATAGGCTCTGAGATTCTCTGATCTAACGATTGTAGTCTTTCGATTAGAAAAAGTCATAATCAAGTAAACAATGGTAGTTCAAAGAGTATAACACAAATAGAAGATTTGTTCGTGTTCCATAAATCGCGCTGCACTGGACTGCACTGGGAGTTCTCGATTGCTGAATACTAGTCTAAGCTTCAAGGTGATTCGTTCAGTGCAGTCCAGTGCAGCCCGATTTTTGTAAAACGAACGAATCTAATGATGTAAAAGTTAGCGTTAACACAATAATTATAAAATGATATTAATCTGATTATAAGTGCGATCTTCCACTCATAAATTGGGGTGGCAATGCTTTTTTCTTTCTTTGTGCACTGTAGGACTCCTATATAGTTAATCAAATTTAGGATGAAAGTTTAAATTATATTATATTATATTAGTTCAGCTAGCCTGCATGTACTTTCCAGCTTTTTAAGACTGGATTCAGGATGTGATTCCGCATCATATCTATCACGTTCATCGAAGGTTGTAAACAATTTTGATTGGTATATGTAATCGTACCAATCGGTAGTGAAATGAGTTAGGTAATTAGAGGGGTTTTTCTCGCGAGCCTCTGGTATAGGTACCAAAGTGTACCGGAATAATAGTGTGTGTCACTCAAAATATATTGGTCCCCCTTGGTACCTATACCAGAGGCTCGCGAAAAAATTCCCTCATTAACAATCAATGACATATCCATTCCTAAAATATTTGCAAATATAATACTACAATAGTTTGAACAATTATCACAACTGAGAGTATTAGTGTGCAGATACGAATTGCCGGATAAATTGTAAGAACTAAAAAGTGGATCGTAACTGCAGTTTTTCTTTGGTAATATGATGAACGAGATGCAAAATTTACTTATTTCGTGTCTTCAGATATAATACATAGTAACCAACATGGCGGGTAACATGTTGGTAAAGTATAAACAGAAGATAAAAATATGTTAGCATGAAAGTTTCGGTAACTTAAAAGAAAAAAAAAATGTGAGTCTGTGCGAGTACGTAAACGCAATGCATGATATAATTTATTTATTTTAGCAACAGTTTGTCCAACTTTATTTATGAATTGTATACATAAATTACAAAATATTTGTCCCTAGAATATTATAATCGACCCAACCATAATGATTTCTTAATTATTGTCACAACGTTTGAACTTAACGAAGGAATTGTGATTCGAATTAGTCTGCAAATAGTTTGCTAGGAATTTCACAACATTATTCATGCTTAGAAAGTAAATGCAAACAGTAAAACCTCCGGTACTGTCGCGTATTGGCCTACTTTTCCCGACCAATCGAAAGCAAGTATACAGGGCCGTAAATTAACCTGATAGCACCCGAGGTTTCGTAACATACACAGGCGATGCTAAGGCGTCAGGGTAGTCAGTAGATGCGGTACTGCTACAGGGACATGGTGGGGGTACCTAAGCGACAGTGCCGGAGGATTTACTTACCAGGAATGTGGTTTTACGAGACTTACATTCGAATATTGCATGCCCTAGTATTTATTTAAAAGTTCCGCACACATTTTCTGACTAGTAATAGGTTTGTTCGTCTTAGCTACACATTTTACACCTTTCACTAGAAATTTAGACCTATTGGGTGAGTGTAAAAAGTGGAAGAAAAGTGTAGAAAGTGTAAGCTAAGACGAACAAACCTAATGATTCGCATTAAGGGGAGGTATACTCGATTTGTTACCGGCCTGTCTTTTTCCGCGAATATCTCCGAAACGGAGTCATTAATCGAATTGTCCTTTCGGTAGCCTATGTTTGACGAGTAATGTGTTCGAACTGGTACGTTCTATCGGATGAAATCGGGATTTTTTTTTTTTTTTTTTGATCGAAAAGAGTGGGTGTACCATTTATTTCCACTTATATCACAGCCTACGCATCAAAAAATGCAAAATCGGCCTCTGTAGTCTGATTCTATAGAGAATTCCGAAGACAATCATCCTAAAACATCTTTGTTTTCGACAATGATGAAAGGGCAAAACGTCTCCACGATTTTGTGGTAATTTTCGCGATTGTCCACGGCTGGGATCGGGAATGGCCGCTTATGTGATGACGTTAGTTGCCGGAACGCCTGTGAGATGTCGCCAGGCGCACCAATTTAGCATCTTTTTAGACCACCGCTGTTACGTCGTTACGTCAGTATACCTGGTACCACGTGACTCGAGCTACAGTCCAATCATCTATGACTGAGAATCTAAATATGCGCGCGTAGCGACATCTCACGAGCGTTCCGGGAACTAACGTCAACACATTAGCGGCCACTGCCGATCCCAGCCGTGGACAATCGCAAAAATTACGACAAAATCGTGGAATACGTTTTGCCCCTTCATCGTTGTCGAAAACAAAGATGTTTTTGGATGGTTGTCCTCGGAATTCCCTATAGAATCGGGCTACGGACTCCGATTTTGCATTTTTGATGCGTAGGCTGTGATATAAGTCAAAATAAATGGTACGCCCACACTTTTCGATAAAAAAAAAAAAAAATCCTGATTTCATCCGATAAAACGTACTAGTTCGAACTCATTACTCGTCAAACATGGGCTGCCGAAAGGACAATCCGATTCATGGCTCCGTTTCGGAGATATTCGCGAAAAAAGACAGGCCAGTAACAAATCGAGTATACCTACCCCCCCCCCCCTTAATGGATACTACTTCTCACGTATAATACAAATGAAACAACAAATTTGTGCAAGTTACAGGGAAAATAAATAATCAAATAACTAGATACGTGTATTGCTATTGTTAATCCTCCATTTGGTCCAGGCGGTTTGCGTTCCTTCGAATCGCCAATTCAGAACTCAAATCCTCAGTCAGCAACTGTACGATGGCGATCGCAAAGGTTAATAAAAATAATACTGGAACGCACGCCGACCATTCTGTACCATTAGAAGCAGCGTATAGAGAGAGATAGCTCGCTAGTAGTAGCTTTGTCATTGTCTCACTGAGTTGCGACTACGCACATGAAGTATCGTACAGCATCTGCAATAAGTGTGTCAGTTATTGCATTCAGGTGATTCTTCGCTCACTTACGTATTCTTGAATTACAGTTTTGGACGGTACTGTACCAACAAAGACGGGGATACTACCAGCGCCGCTTCGGAGCTATCTCTCTATACGGGCCAAAGCCGTCAGCGCGCGTTCCAGTATTATTATATTTCAGTGGGTTAAACTTTTCGTGTCGGCTCACCTACGGAGATCGTGGACAGTGTACAGTCACTCACACGCACCCATCTCTAAACTGGATAACGGACGGGTATCTTTTCTACCTGTACGCCGTGAAACCAATTGGAGCCGCGGCAGGGGCTGGGGGGGTCGGACGAAGGGACGATCTTGGGTCAAATTCTCTGCGGGAAATTTGACGAGATGCACGGTTTAAGCTGGCTTGGGTTATTGATCAATTAAGTGATTACCCAGCTTGATATGTGTACTTTTTGCACAATTTTGTTAATTTCGGATTATTTCGACTGTAAATAATAAAAAAGGGAGCGTTTTTCCTCGAAGCGTGTGTTCGGGGTTAGGGAAATGAGCCATTCGATTGAAATTCAGGAATAGAAATAGGTTGCGAATAAAAATTTCAGCCATCGAGCTTATTTTATTTGATGCGATACATTGAATGAATCTCATCCGCAATTTGCAGCATAGTTAATTCATGTAAGTGCTGGAGCACGCTTCGACAATTAGAAAAATGTGTATATATGAATAAATTTAAAATAATTGAATCACAAGAAAACCTCATGAGTAATTGTGAAAGTATAAATTGAATGTAAAATTGTAAATGAAGTGTAAAATCATAAATAAATTATAAAGTTATAAATTGATTGCAAAACTGTCAATAGCATCTGTGTAACAAGGGGTGAAACAAGGTGAATGCAGGCCAGGGTGAAGTTGTCAGCCCGAAGCCTTCAGCTTCGGGCTGACCTCACCCGTGCCTGCATTCATGTTTCATCCCGTGACATACACCGGGTACCTTCGGTTACGAAGTCGATGCGGCAGCATTTGCAGTTTACTGTTCCGCAGTCGGCTGCGACGCAGCTTTCTATTCATTTACACATACCTATGCATCAGCTGCGCAGCCGTTTAATATTAGCTGCGACGATTGTGCTGCTGAATCTCTGCATTAACGAACGAGTTAAAGCAAGGGAAAAGAAGAAGATGCATGAACGGACGAGTTACATGGGGGTCATGCGGTATAAACTCAAACTCGGGTTCAAACTTGCGCGCATTTTTCGTGGGTAATCGAACAACGCAGTGGAACAAAGTCAATTAGAACTTTTCATCCTTTCAAATTGAGAAGAAAAAAAAAAATCAAACTTTTTGAACTTAAAAATTTGAACAATCAATCCAACGTTGTTATGCTCTGAATTAGAGTCTTGTCCCTGTTCAAAGTACTAAAGTAACTACTGAGGGGGGATGTTGATGGTGGTAAATGAAAGTTTATATTTGTGAACTAATAGCTTTATTTAGATGAATAATTTATGTTTCATCCAGGTATACAAGATGGTCTATATTGTATTTAGGTATAAAAGTAGGCTAAGTTATTTTAGGTGTTCACTGCAATGAGTACGGTTGAGAGGTGAGTCGGAGGAAGAAAAATCAGGTAGTCGCTAGGATAGTAAGATAAAATTAGCTGACTCGAGCGTCTCCTAGATGTAGGAGGGAGCACGCGGACGATTCGGTAGCAGGTAGATAAAAGAGTAGAGATGTAGAGGGAAAAGGGGGGAAGCGTGTGAAAAGTTAGAGGACTGCGGTAAGTGAGGGGCGAACGTGCGGGTGGCGATACCCGGACGTGACCCCCCCTCCACCGTTAGAGGAGCATATCGCTTGTATTCAAGCGGTATGCTTCCTTTTAACGTAGTTATTTAAATGTTATCTAAGGTTTTAGCTTGTATCATAGGTTTACAAATAGGCAAATGTTTAATGAGTTATACATGTTGGTAATATTATTATCCTAATGCTAAGGTCTGAATTATTCTGAAGGCTTATGTCTAAGTAAGTGTTCACAATTTCAAAAGAAGATGGGTAATATAGTATGACTTAAAATCTATCTTACATTATTCAAGTTTATACCTATAAGTATATAAGTGAATGGTCTAGTGAAGTTATAATATTATAATGAGCGTAGCGATAATCCTTATGTATTGATTCATAATATTTAATTGGTTCTAGTGCGATAGTGCGAAATAGTGGGAGTTTGTCGTTGTCTTGTGTAGGTGGTGGAGTTTTCGGGTTTCATTTTTATGTACGGTCGGGTTTATCGGTGGAAGTGGGGGTGTCATTTCCTTTTGAGGAGTGTTGTCTTCGTTCAGACGGGGGTGAATAATGTTTAATTGAACTGGTTTTTCGTACCTGGGCGGTTTTAAGCGCTTGTTGCCGCGTCTTGTCTTCTTTATAGGCAAAAGAAGATCGTTGATATTTTCCCGAATAATGAGAACTTGTATGCTGCGAACAAGGCTGCTATGGCCAACGGCGACGCAAGAGAGACTGGTTGTTAGGCGGTCAGTGCTTTGCTATGCGCGTTTGTGAGTACTTAATTCTTTTGCCTGTTTGATTATTCCTTCCAGTGCTAGGCTGTTAGATTTAATGTCATCGGCGTCTAGGAGTGTGGTTTTGTCTTGGTGGAATATGGGAATTGTGGATAACTTTACAGTATGGTTCTTATTCAGGTCCTGATATATCTCGGTTAGATTCAGAGTAAATTCTGGAACGTATGAGTGCATTTCCGTCGACGTCATGGTGTTAGAGGTACTGAGCGTTATGATTTCTGAGCGTCCTGAGCATCTACTCTTTAGTTTACGTATCCCGGATTTGGAAAGGGTGAGACGTGTTGTAGGCATATTGGGGCACAGGATATGAATAGTTTCTGGGTTTGGTAAGGAGTAGATCCGGGAATTTGGTGCTCTTAGTTTAGACCAATATGATCCGTCGAATGAGTTTATCCTGATGTTACATGTGTTTAATTGGTTAGGCATATTACCTAGAAATAATTATATTTCGCATGATTTATGATTGTTGTTGTGGTAGATGGGTTGAGTCTGTTTACAGATGTATGAGTTTTGCGAGAATTTGCATTCCGTGAAGTCTGTTTTCGAGAGGTGGAAATAGGAACTTCTGTCTATTGATACTGCGATGGAGTCATTATTGGGGGTTATGCAGGCGAAAGTATTTCATCTGTCAAAGGTTTGTTTTACCGGAATTGGAAGTAAATGGTATAAATTAAATGTGTCGTCGTCTAGTAAGTGGGATTGATAGGCTATAGATTATGTTTGGTTCGTTATAGATAATGTTGAGTTCCGATAGTCTGATTAACTCTTCGGCGTACTTGTCTCTTAAAGGGATCGGAAATTGTAGAAGCGGTTCTAAGGTTTGTGTGTGTTGTAAGATAAAAGTGACGGATACTACTTGGTTGTCTACTTCTATGATGTGCTTCTCGATATGTTGTCAATTTCTTTCTGTTACATGCCCAGCATTGATCGGATGATGTGCGTTTGATTCGCTAACAACGTGGCTACATGGTTCGTATCGTTAAATAGTCTATCGATTTGTGCGTTAATATAATCACCATCTGCTTCTGATACCGTTCCGTAGAGTTTCTTGTGAATGCTGCCAACGAAGTTGATCCAGCCTCGTTTGACGCGTGTATGGGTCAGTTCTGCTAATTTTTCATGCAGTCTATCCGTTTCCTGGTATCCTATCAAATCTTCTATTTGGTTTTGGTATTCTTTTATGGTTAATAGTCGGTTCTTTGATCTGTTTATTGTATCTTGTACGATACATTTCGTTCCTGTCGTGTTACAACTTTTATCAATTAGGTCGCAGTATCTTCCTAGTTCGTTGTCTATAGGTATGCTTATAAACTGTTTTATATATTCAAGAATTTTATCAGTTTCCATTCGTTGTTTGATGTACGTAAGTCTTCTAGTTGTTCGTAATACATCCCAGGATTTGTTGTACACGGTATCAACGTGTAAGGTTGGTTTCCATCGTTTTCGAGTGCCGTGCCGTATCTGTAATTATTTGTCTCGTTAGTCTCGTGTGTGTGCTAATTTTAATTTATTTAAGTGAACTATTTTCGTTCTGTTTGGCGTAATGTAAATTTCTGCGTTGATATTGTCGATTATTTGTTTAATAATGTAGGGACCTTTGTAACGGTCGTCGAATTTGGAGCGTATGTTTCGTTTAGAAGGAATACTTTTTGTCTGGCTTCAAAGGTTTGCGGATTAATTTGCCTGGCATGGTAAGTTTTTGACTTTAATTTAGGTTCATTGCTGCTTGTTTTGGTATGTCGTACATGTTCGTTATTAGGTCGAGAATGAAGGTGTTGTACGTATTCGTTGTTGCATTGGTTGATGTTGTGTCTGACGGTATGCGTGCTTCTTTTCCAAAAATTAGATTATGTCGGGTGAAGTTTGTGCCTTCGTGTTTAGCAGTGTTGTAGCAGAAGATTGCAAAGCGAATGTATTCGTCCCAGTCTTTGCCAATGTTCTTGTAGTGTTTGATATGTTCGGGGAGTACGAGGTGACTGCGTTCTAGCGATCCATTTGATTGTGGGCGATAGGCAGTTGTTCGGACTTGTTTGATCTTAAAGAGTTTGCTAATTTGTTTGATTGTAGTACTCATGAAGTTCTATCCTTGGTCCGTCAGTATTGTCTGTGGGGCTCCGTAGCGCGTAATGTATTCTTCAGCGAAAGCTATGCCTATTGTTTGGACAGTAGCATTAGGAAGTGGTATTGCGTCTAGGAATTTAGTTAAGTTGCATCGGATTGTTAGTAGATATTGGATGTTGGATTTCGTGATAAGAAGTGGCCCTACAATGTCAAGTGCTACTTTATCGAAAGCGTCCGCTGGTGTATCTTTGATTATCATCGGTAACTTGGTCTTGATTTTGACTATTTTTTATCTTTGGCAGCCGTCACAAGCTTTGATAAAGTTTTGTCTTTGAGTTTTGAGATTTGGCCGGATGTATTTTTCTCTTATTCGGTTGAAAGTCTTTGTTACCCCTTGGTGTCCTCCAATTAGCGATTCGTGGTATTCTTTGATTATTTCGTGGCGTAGCGTTTCGTCGGGCGTAATTTCTTTGGTGCAAAGTGTGATTTTAATGTTGGTATTCACGAAGATGTAGTTAAACAGTTTTTTGATCATGGACCACTGGAAGTTACCGAGCAGAAATCTTAGCACGGCGGCGGTTCTTATAAAATGGGCCAATGTGGAAACGATATCGGCACCCCGATGTGACGGCCTAATATCGAAAGCTTTTAGCGGCCCGACCCTGTCCCAATATCGGAAATTAATTTAATGGTTATACCCTGGCCCACTACCTCGGCCGAATATTGGTATCAGATCGGCACCAAATACAGCGGGTGTACCCCGGCATGAGCTATCCATCCAACGTTGGTTCTGAATGAATCCTCGGGACAGCGGTTGAACATCCGCGTCCGATATCTGTCCAATATCGGATCCAAAATGACCCCTGATACGACGGCCGTGGCTCGGCACTAGACATCCTCTAACGTTGGTTACGGATCAATCGCCATGCCCCCGGTCGAACATAGGCGTCCGATATCTGTTCAATAATGGATCCAGAATGACCTCTGATACGATGGCCGTGGCTCGGTACGGAACATCCACCCAACGTTGGTTACGGATCAATCGCCATATATACCGTGCAGAAATTGATGAACCGCGATCGTTCTTATTGAACGTACCAACGTCGAACTAATATTGGCATTCCAATGTAATGGCTTTGCAGTGTTGATTCAAGCTGACCCGAGTTCAGCACAATATCATGAACCGCGACAACGGCTACATGTTGTTGCACTAGATTAGGCCAGTGCTGGCTCCATATCGGCTGCCAATAGACCGTTTATACATCGGCGTAGTATGTTCACCCAATATTGGCCATCGCATCGCAACCATTGCAACGGTCAGTCGTCAACGTTGGATGTACATCCAACATTGGCCACTGGCTGGCAACCGTTGCAGCGGTCAGTCGTCGACGTCGGATGTACACCCGACATTGGCCATTGGCTGGCAACCGCTGCAGTGGTCAGTCGTCAACGTCGATATGCACCCAACATTGGCCATTGGCACGAGACATCCACCCAACGTTGGTTATGGATCAATCGCCATGCTTCCGGTCAAACATTGGCGTCCGATATCTGTTTAATATCGGATCCAGAAAGATCTCTGATACGACGAATGTGGCTCAGCACGAGACATTCACCTGACGGCAGCTCCGGATGTGTTACCGTAAGCTCGGGCAAACATCGGCATCTGATATTTGTTCTCTAATACCAGTACCTGTATGACAAGCGACTTTTTTTTCATCGTTTTGGAAAGAATGTTTTACAATCAAAAATTTCTATATCTAAAAATTAAATTCATGAAATATCATAGGTTTGCTCTAAATTACATTCATACAAAATATTTCCTCCAAATATGAAGAAATTTTTTGCAACGCAGCAGCCTGTACCCTATGACAACTACTTTTTCTCTGATGGACCGAATTTATGTTCGGCGGAGGGCACAAAATCTTGAAAAAACATGACATATGTATCAAAATAGCACTAATCAACTGTAGAAAAACTGAGTCACTAAAATGTTTTCTCAGAGCGTAGCAGTGATTTGCAAAAAATTATTTTCAAGGTGGGTAAACTCCCTTAAGGCAAACACTCGAGAGTTAGTATCCTCTGAAAAAATTCATCTTCTCTTCGGATACATTTTTTAAAATACATTTATGAAACCAATCAAGGTCTTAGCTTCAGAGCGACTGGAATAAGCGGGTTCTTATTACCGCTTATTTGATTTTCTACCATCAAATAGATGAGGGGTGCAGATGGCGTTTGGAATCAAAATTACGTCGAATGTAGCAAAATATTAACTTTGAACGATGTATGAAATCAACCAGTCAATAATGTGGGGTTCCGCACGCGAAAAGAAACACATCTTAAATCAATATCTGAATTTTGCTTGTATATGCTTCAGACCAGAGAATGAATTTTCAATTCATTGATATTAAAAGTTGATTCGTTATGCTAATCTGTGGTTTATAAGCACATTATCTCGGTCCAAGATTGGGCACAAGTCATCAGTCGATGCAACAGTCAAATCGGAGCTCAGTATCCCGGCCCAAGGTCGGGCTCAAGTTAGTAACCGATGCAAAAGTCATACCGCGGTTCATAATCTCGATCCGAGATCGAACTTGAGCTGGCAGCCGTTGCAGAAGTTATACCATGGTTGACAATCGCGGTCCGAAGTCGAACTGGAACCAGCAGTCTATGCAACGGTCATACTGTAGTTCACAATCTCGGTCCGAGATCGAACTTGAGCCAGCAGCCGTTGCAGAAGTTATACCGTGGTTGACAATCTCGGTCCGAGGTCGAACTTGAGCTAGCAGCCGTTGCAGGAGTCATACCATGGTTGACAATCTTGCTCTGAGGTCGAACTTGAACCAGCAGCCCATGCAACGGTCATACCACGTCCCGGAATCTCGGAACAAGATTGGGCTCAAAACACCATGGTATGTCACAACCAACAGAAAGTAGTATTGATACTCATGCGACGAATTGGCGTAGTGGCTAGAGCGAGCGATTCGTAATATGAGAGACCGCGTTCTTGGGTTCCAAATCCCCTTGTAGTTAGAAAAAAACCTCGAAGTTTTCCCATGGGAGGGTCGTGCGTAACGAATAATGTAGGCGATTAGTTGATAATCAGGTAGGGGGGGTACACATGGTATACAAACCACCGAATGCGTGACGAACATATTCGGATAATATACATTCCAGTAGGGAAACACAGCCTTGGTATATACGATACCGAGCGTACTGTAACTGATATTTTCAAATTTCTAATTTTTGTGATTCTGAATAGTAATATTATTACCATCTTCTATTACTACTGGCAGTGCTTGCACGGCGTACTATTCTATAAAATAAATACGGGGCATGGTTTACTGGCCCTATAACGCAAGACTATATAGGACCGTGGATGGATGCCAATATTTGCCCGAATCAGAAATGCACCATTTAACCAAGCACGTCAGGCAATATTGGGCCACCGTAACATAGAATCTTGGTCCAGTGCCGGCACCCAGCTTGGTCCGACTTCCTTTCGGTGTTATTGGCCCAATACGGAACAGCGTTACATTTCAATCACGGCCCAGTATGGTAAATGCAACGCGACCCAAGCTCGTCATGCAATATTGGGCCACTGTAACATCGAATCCTGGTCCGGTGCCGGCACCCAAGCTTGGTCCGACTTCCTTTCGGTGTTATTGGCCCAATATGGAACAGCGTTACATTTCAATCACGGTCCAGTATATAGTAAATACAACGCGGCCCAAGCTTGTTAGCCAATATTGAGCCACCATAACATAAAACCCTGGTCCGGCGTCGGCACTCAAGCTTGGTCCGATCCCCATGTAACATCATCGATAGGGAACAGCGTCACATTTCAATCACGGACCAATATCAAATAGCAATCGCGGGCTAAGATTTTTCGAGCGGCTGCAGCGTTGGACCAATATCGCGCTGTCATGAGATTTCTGCTCGTACCTAGTCCTACGTTGTTTTTTCTGAAGGTGAAGGAGTTTATATTCTTACATACTAAGATACGTCTCAAGTTGAGGAGTATTTTATGAAGGTCTTCCAGATTGTCTTTGCATGTGTGTTTGTTTTTTATTATAAGTGTGAGAATATATTTTTCTTTGAATTTTGTCAGAGCTATTTCTAGTTTCCGTGGTGTTCGAATTGTGAACGTTTTTCTGTTCAGCATGCCCTTGTCTATCAGCTGTTTTGCCAATGGGTCGTCTGACGGGTGGTCCGCTGGGCGCAGTGAACGTAGTTGTCGTTCATTAGGAACATTTCGTCTGTTGATTCCTTGACGTTAGTTACAAGTGTTATGTTATCTAGGTTATTTATAAAATGGTTGAAGTCATTAGGTGTACTGTTGGCATCGTTGTCTTGAATACCGGTATGTTGTGGGGTATCAGTGGGGGTCAGGATGGGAGAGTCATTGTTGCGTAGGTCTCGGGAATCTAAGGTGTCTATTAGTGAGTCGGTGTCGTCACTTTCTGTTAAACTTGAGATTTCGGAATCTGACGAGTAGTCTGTGTCCGTCGTATGGTCGGTAGTGTTATCTGCTTCTGTTGGTACAGTGGTTTCATGTTTTGTTGTCGAGTGTTTGGTTGCTGTTACTGGGTTTGGTCGCTCGTTCATTTTGAGGGTCGACCTTGATCCGTGAGATATTGGATTTTCGTATACACAAATGGTGATTTTAATGTCTGTGTCGTTAAATATGTAATGGATCATACGACTACCCATGTCCCAGCTAAGTTCGTCTAGGCCGCAACCTAATCTTGGCATTGATATAGTGATTTCACTCCTTCTCTGATGAGTGCTACTTTTAGTTTGGCTATAGTATCATGTACTACATGACTTCGTTCGTCGGTTTGTCGAAGTGGTATTCTTTAGTTACCAAATTATAGATTATACGTCGTGGGTATGTGACTGTAATAATGTCTGTCACTTCAGGCTTCATGGCTAGAAGTTGTTTAGGTTGTATCAGCCCTGCTTCACCATTTGATCCGCGACACCTAGTGAAGGTTTACAATCTGCTGAAATGCAGTGTGCTAGGTTGTCTTTTTGCTTTGATATGTCACCGTTTATCTCTGTAATGTGTTTTCTGTAAGCCGAAGGTAGAAACTCCAGATCTACGACGAATTGGCCGTATGGGGGTGTGTTTTCTGGGTTCTGGTTGATAGAAGTTCCGGCTGGTCTGTCGCGTGAGTCTTCTCGTTTTCCTATATCGGGCCTAGTGGGTGTTTCTATTGACTCTGAGTCCGTTGTCAGATTTGTGCTCGGGAGTTTTTTACAAACTGTTTTGCGTATGTAGGGTGCAGTTCTTGGCTCATTATTTTTTGACGTTCCGGGTTGAGCATTGGGTGGTTTGTTTTGCTCATTTGTGCTACGGTCCGAATGCATGTACGGAAGTTGTTTCTTATCGGAAATCGCGCCTGTGGTTTGTTTGCAAACTTGTTTGTGAAGTCTGCGATTTGAGCTAGACGAAGTCGTGATACTGCGCTTCCGACGGATATGTACCTGAATGTCTGAGTAATCCGTAGAGTCTGAGTGATTATCTATGTTCGGTTTGTATCGTGGTACCGGATTACCTGAAGATTGCGTATCGCGATAACGTTGGTAGTGTACATATGAGAGTTCTGGATCCAGCCTTCTTTACCGGCCATCAGGCAGTAGGTAAGTTACCGACCGCACCGATAAGTTATCGACGATCGGATGGTAACGATTACCGATCTTTGTTACCGATAGTCTGATGGTAACGATTTTGGATTGGCGATCTTATGTTACCGACAATCGAATGGTGGCGATTTTCCGCCATGCGATGGCGCCACTACCGATCCGTTTCTTGGATCATGGGAACGATGGCCGATCTTTGGGTTACCGATAGTCTGATGGTACTGATGTTGAATCATGGTAACGTGAATCATGGATTGGCAATGTTCCGTTACCGGCAATCGAATGGTTGCAATTTTTCACCGTGTGATGGCACCACTTCCGTTATCGGTAGTCCGATGGTAACGATTCTGAATCTAAGATTGTCGATCTTCTGTTACCGACAATCGGATGGCTGCAATTTTTTTTTTCGTCTCGCGGTGGCGCCACTACCGATTCGCCTTCGCATCATGGTAACGATTACCGATCTACCGACAATCGATCCATGATGGCCGCTCTGAAATATCTAATTCCTAGCTAAAGAGTGGCAGGGTATGTTACATGCAAGCAGTGACGCGGATCATCCGATAATATATGTTTTTATTTGGTATTTCTTAAGTCTAACCTATTCTAAAGTGACAATTTTCTTAAAACTAGCCTCAACTACATTTCTTAAGTCTAACATATTCTAAAGTAAAAAATTTTTTTCTTAAAACTAACTTAAGCTATATATTTACAAAAATTTCTTAAAAACTATCTTAAGCTATATTTCATAACTCTAACCTATTCTAAAGTAGAAAATTTTCTTAACACAAACTTAAACTAGGGGATATTGTCGTTCGAGCGGAATCATCATCGGTTGCGGTGGCGGTATGTCGGGGGATGATGACCTCGACGACGATGACGGCGAGCTCGGACTCGATCGTGAATACTCCGATGAGGCCGAACTGGGTGATGGTGATCGGCCTCGTTCCATATTTATTTGGATCGTCTCTGTATCCGAACCCGCCGCATCTTCCCGCACGGAAGACGAAATATCCAAGCATTGAATGGGTGATGCTGCGGCATTTTCAGTAGTGGCCGCACGCATCGCCCAATGATCATTAATTTGATACTGCCGCGTGATGTTTTCTATCATTTCGTAGTGCACGCTCGCGGTTTCATTGATGAAGTTCTCATCCACATGACTGTCGCGCAAAAAACGCAGCACCACCTGCGCGTTCTGAAGGAATCGCGCCCTCAACTCGGCCCTTCGCCGCAGTTGCGCTGCCCCCTGTGCAACTCTTCCGTGAGTCTGATTCATCTGGATTTAACACACATTCTTATGTTAGAATCCGTTAAAATTTGTGTATTCAATACCAACAACATACCTTATTTTTTTTTTTTTTTTCTTCTACGCGTTTTTAGTTTCGGAAATTCTTCTTCTTCTTCTTCTTCTTGATGCTTCACTCCGATTCTATGAACTTTCGCTATTCACCGATCTTTTCAAACTGTTTCGGATTCTATGAACTTTCGCTATTCACCGATCTTTTCAAACTGGAAACCGCCTTCTTCTCAAACTGACCTGGCTGGGAGAGTTGGGTTGCATCCTATTGGCTGCACACCACCCCCGAAATAAAATGAGGCCCAACCAACCAGAGAACAGCTCTCAAGACATCCTCCCACACCATAAAATCGGTTAGTCTCAAGACTGGAGCAATAAATCAATGTGATTTTCGCTGCTCTAAGATAAGATCTGTCAAAGATGAACACGGCAATAAGAAAATATGGGTTTTCCGCATTCGTTCACACGGTACTGCTTGCACAGCTGCATGCATACCGATCCCACGCAATAAATCAGCATGATTTTGGCCGCTCAAGAGCGCTAGGATTTTGTTAATCTGCAAGTGGTTGGTGCACAACCACCAATTCATATATATCATGCAGATAAAATCAGTCTAACATAAACATTGCAATAGGAAAATGGGTTTTCCACATTCGTTCACGCGATACCGTCTGCACACCTGCATGCATACCGATCTCGCGCAATAAATCAGCAGCTCAGTCAATCTTCGGCTTTGCCTGAGACCACACACGGAGCTGTTAATATGGAGCTAATATTGGATGTACAAGGGTTTGGGCGATTCAGTGATAAATTTGTAATAAAAGAGCTGGCTGCAATAAGCATTCACGCGCATGAGGAATATAGACAGGGTATTACACGCATCCTCTTCAAAGCACCATGCTCCTGGGTGACTCTCTCAAGCGGGTACAGAAATCTTAATTCGTGGTTGACACGGCATCATCATGGAATACCCTGGATTGCTGGAGAGACGCCGTATAGAGATGCGGAGAAAACTGTGAGAGAGGTTATGCATGATGCGCGTTGCATTTATGTGAAGGGATTGGAGAAGAAACGTTGGATTGAAAAAATCCTCAATGACGACTCAAAAGCGGTGATTGATTTGGATGAGCTGGGGTGTCCGAATTTTCGAATACTACGATTGGAATCGCATGTATTTCATTGGCATGGAGACTGTCATGGCGATGTACCGAGAGGCTACCATTGCGCCTTCGAGAACGTTCAACGGTTGAAAAACTGGTATTTGGAGGAGGGCCATAAAAAACCCTCCCCACATGTCTCGAGGGCGGGGGATGATGGCTTAAAAGTCCAGAGCTCGCAGGGAGCCGCATTCGTACGTCTAGAATTCTCACCATTAACGCATCTTCCACGTATATTCGAACCCGCAAACTCTCTCGAGCAAGGTAAGAATCCTATTACATGATAATCATATTCAATTATAATATATATAAAAACTAAGTCCGTAATATTCACCTCCCTGCAGATGGACTTCAGCAGCCTGAACAGCACTAGCCGTATGGACAATGATATGCAGATGAAAAAGATGTCGGAGCTGGAGATTGGACAAAAGTACGACATCACAAAACTGAGGCTTGTGAAAACGAAATTTGGTTGCAGAATCATCGCTACGATTGCCAACGAATATATCGTGTTCCTGCCTGCGAGAGTTGGAAAGGCTCTAGAGAATGATTCTACTCAGCTGGATCAGTTGAACAACGAGGCGGATCAAGAACGCTTGCAGATACTCTATCTTGGAGGCCCATACAATAAATTTGAATTCTGTAGCAAAATCTAAAGACACACGCACACACACACACACACATGTATATATATATATGTAATGGGAATAGGTTAGGGTTGAATAAATAACAATGAATTTGCAATTACATTTATTTATTTATTTATTGTTCCTTCAGTTATTTAGAATAAGCTTAATCCATAGTTCTCAAGCATGATGAATCCTCAAAATGTAGCTAATTTTTTGACGGTGCCACTGATTGGATTGTATTCAACAATGCGATCATGTATAATCATACAGTAGGCTGAAGTATTTGCCGGAAATGCGAGACTAGTTTCAAATTCTAAACGAATATCCACCGGACCACTCTTTAACGACTCATTTTGCTTGGAACAGTCTATCGTAATGAGCGGAGCTCTGTTCAAAAAATCATTTTTCGACAAAAGAGGCTCGGATTCTTTATCATAGTATGAAATTTGAAAGTTAGTGTACATATTGTAGAGAATAGCGTATTGATTGTGAGCAATATCAAGATTCAAATTTCCATAGGAATAGCATTGCGAGTTTAGAAAAAGTTTTACATCTCTAATCATACAATGATCGAATTGACTGGCATTCTTCTTCGGATCGTTTCGTCGTGCGGTTCGGAATCCTAGTATGACGTGTCTTGGCTTCTCTAGTTGTGTAGATGTCTTGACAACCCATACATGTCTCGTTGTTGCAGGCAGCATCGGGTACTCGTACATTTCCCACGAGCGGAAACTCATAGATACAGCCGGATCTTTGGCTATATAATTGAGCATTTTGATCTTTGCAGGATCCGACAGTCTGATGTATGGTAATAACCATTCAATTTTTTCGAGCGAAATTTTGATTCCCTCCACGGTGGTTTGATAAATGGCGCTCATATCATTGTTCGATCGGGTCAAAATCAGCTCATGCTTTGCATTGACGATTATTCGATTATAATCCTCGGCAAATCCGAGTAGAAAATTCAGTGGTATAACAACATCAAAGTACCCATCGGCGTTGGTTAGCTTATTATTATCCTCCAACCAGCCGGTGTTCTCCAAGAGATATCGTTGTCCTGGGGTGAGTGATAAGTACCCCTTCATAATACTCGTGATGCCGACATTCTTATTCTGGTCAATCTCATGACCATTCAGCTCGTAACGCATCTCGCTAAACATGTGACACACAGCCATATTGACCAATTCAGTGCTTTCACCAACTAGGCTGCCGTCTGATTTTGTAATCCGGCCATAGATGTGGAGCAAACTTTTGCTGGGTAATACACACGCATCTTGATTCTGCACAGCTATGCGGATCTCATCGTTATTTTTGAATGTAGACGCGGCATACGGTTGATGCGCATGTATTTCACAGTGGGCAATCGACTCGTCGAAGGTTACAGGTGTTTGGATTTTTATCATTCTCGTGCCGGGCATATGCAGATATAGCAACGAATTCTTATTTTTCACCACAACGAAATCGAAGTCCTAGGCTCTGGAGAAACTGAGCGTTCTGATGTGTTATCCGAATCGGAGCTGCATGATGACTGATGATGTTTGGGCATGTTATCGAGCTTTTATAACTACTACCAGATTTTCTTGCCCCCTCAAACACAATTCCCATATTATCTCAAAGATTTCACGTGTAATCGTATAGTTACAGTTTCACCACGAAAATTGATCAATTTCCCGTCCTGATCGACTATTCTCAACTGTATATCATGTATTGACCGTACGGTGATTGGATGGTAAATGACATTTGTCGGCACTTCCACGATCTTATATCCAGGTGGTACGGTTGGGAAAAATTGATGAATCGTATGTACTTGATGCTCGTTGATATATGCACCCGTGGTAATATTGCACTCAACCCGCAAAGCGTTGACTTTGAGTATGCGAACGGGTGACTTGGATTTGTGGGTAATACCACCTTGGAGAACATCGGGGGTGAAACCGAGCAAATGACCAATGGAATCTTTTGGGTGAAAGTCTATCTGTTGATTGCATCTGATTTCGCTGAGTAGCTCATTGTTATTAGCTTTTAGACTCAATTTTATATCATCAGGTAATGCTCTTTTCAAATAATTTGCGATATCTTCAATTTCATAGCTCCCAGTGGGTATGGTAATTATTGTGTCGGGCGATGCATAAAACTTATTACACCCCTCATCTATATTGGGTATTGCGTTGAATGTCAAGAGCTCTATCAGTCCGAGAACATACGTCTTTGTCGGTGATAGCTCGATAGGGGGAAAATATTGAGTCCTCAAGACCGACGATTCCCCGGAGAGTGTCAACGTGAACGAATCAGCCATGACTAATACCACATCAACAATACGCATACATTTTATAGTTGTCCATTGAGAAACTTGAGGCACAAGTGACCGCAAATTACTGTGTTATATTCTTGATATCTCTTATGATTATATTTTACGCTACCAACACCGAGATATTTCATGAGATCTCTAGGCGGTTGTAAATCACCAAAACTGTCGAAATACATCGCATCGTTGCCGTTTTTTGAGTATGCAACCCAATGCGTCCCTGGACCGTCTTTATCATCAAGATTTATGATTGCAGACTCACGCTTTCTAGGCCCTGAGCAGGGTAAATCATTTCGCATAAAAACACCACGAAAATGTGGAATTTTCATAGCTCTTGCATAGTGGAGCAAATCGACATCTGTGAGAGCTCGGCGTGGTAGCTTTGTTAGTTTTTTGCTGGCTTCAAATACAACCCCATACCCTTCTTATACGGTTTCAGGTATAAGCCCTTTCCCAAAGCAATCGCCTCCATTGTTGCGTTGTGTCGCTTGGATTCTTGTAACTGATGCTTGTTTGAATTAGCTTCATTGACAACCTTCGCTATGCCCGCAGCACCGCCCGCTAAAGCACCTGTAGCGCTAAGGGCCGCGAATATTGGAATAAGAAACGGTAATAAACCGCCAGTTTTTTTGGGGACGGGTAAAATACGAGGCACATGCACTTTTCCATTCGACATGGCCGAACGGGCACCAGCTAGAGCGGACTCAATAGCTTTGGAACCAGGCTTCATGGATTTCTTTGCCGCCTGTATAATAAATATCAATGTTCTTTTTTTGTTCTTGAGCGATGCCTGTGTCTTGACCCTCTTCATACCCATACCCAGTTTGGATTTTGCTTTCATGGTGTTGGTGACCGCCCAGGCGACAGCTTTTTCGGCTGCACTTGCGTCTTTAGCCAAAACCCGATTCCAAGCCCTCTCGGCAAGCACTTTATCAGCCTTATGACGTTCCGCGATATTATCGTGATTCTTGGAGTATGCGATATCGTGCTGTTTGCATGCAGCGTCCAGAGCATTGATGCCTCGATCACCACGAGCTAACCTCTTTGCCAATTTCGTGCCAGGTCCGCAGTACTGATAACCAGGAATATGTAATTCGACGGGGAGATTGTTGATGATTTTATTTAATAATCCACAACCGCGCCTTTGTCTACTTGTGTGTCCAACCATGGTCGACCATGAACTAACATGAATTCTATAAAAGCACGTATTTTATGCATGAATATATTAGTTTGCATTGCGACGTTTGCCAAGCATCATGAAATTTCTGGATCAAACAATTAAACTACCCATTGCCAATTTCGATAAATTGGTCGAGCGAAAAAAGAAGAAGGGGAAGCGACACGGGGCCCTACTACCAAATAGTGTAAGGGCTGTCTTTTGCGGGCCTTCGAATTGCGGTAAAACTAATGCTCTTCTCACACTACTCACCCACGCTGATGGCCTTCGATTTGAGAATGTGTACGTCTATTCAAAATCCCTTAATCAGCCCAAGTATGAGTTCTTGAAGAGGTTGTTGGAACCGGTCGAGGGGATGGGTTATTTTCCGTTTGATGAGCACAAGGAGGTTGTAGAGCCGAAAGATGCGCACCCCAACTCGATTATGATTTTCGATGACGTGGCCTGTGAGAAGCAGGATAATATCAGAGCCTATTTTTGCATGGGGCGGCACAGAGATGTCGATAGTTTTTATCTTTGTCAAACATATGCTCGAATACCGAAACATTTGGTGCGTGATAATGCAAACTTGCTGGTTCTTTTTCGTCAAGATGAGATGAATTCGAAACACATCTACGCTGATCACGTGAACACCGATATGACCTATCAACAATTCAAAGATTTGTGCTTAGCATGTTGGAATGACGGTAGATATAGTTTTGTAACCATCGACAAAGACAGCGAGATTAACGCTGGACGATATAGGAGAGGTTTCGACTGCTTTATAAGTCTGAATCATCAATAAACCGCATACAGTCACAGCACATCGATCAAACTGGCAGCATGGAGAGCTCCAAGATACGTAAGCAAAACGATGTGCTGCGAGAAATAGCAGGGGCTAGCGACATCATTCGACGTAAACACAAAATGATCAAAATGGGGAAAGACACAAGTGAGCAGGCTATTAGTGAAATCTTCAAACCTCTGGTCACACCACTGCACAAGTTGGTAGATTCATCGAAGCAGCAGCAGCGGCTACTAATGAAGCGAGAAGTGAAAACAGAGTCGGGGGGTTCGGTTAAGACAGAGAAAACGGAAGATTTTGTGAAAACAGAAGATTATGAGAATGCTTCTGATGATGATGAAGATAATGATGATGATGATGATGATGATGATGATAATGATGCATATAGAAGTACGGTTGAGGGGAGCCTGTCAGCTAACGTTGCTATTGGAGACAATGTTACAGCCATCGCCGCTGTCGGTGATACAGATGATGCCCATGATGATGACGATGATAACAACCAGGATGGTGCGTTTGCAGCCGCTTCTACAAGCACACCGGTGTCGAGAAAAGTGGTCGAGACGGCGCGCTATTTGAGCATGTTTACCTCATCCAAAGAGCGCAAGAACTTGGACACGAAATATGGTGTTCGAAAGCTAGTCGGTGGAATGAAGATCGGCGATTCGGATATCGTATTTGGCGAAAATCAGATATATGTGGGCGATAAGAGCTATGAGAACACGCCAGGATTGCTTGAATTGCTATTCAAAAAGTTTCCCGATCCCTCGATTGTAAATAAAAGTGACAAATTGAATTATATCAAAATCGTGAAAAAAACGAATGCACATCGGAAATATTACAAAGCCGAAAAAAGTCCCCATCATGATCGGAAAAAAAGTTCGAAGTATAGAGATTTCATTGGCCCATACATCGACCCGCCGGCGGAAAAACCCCGAGAAAGATCCGGTAGAGGTTTATTACCCACCCATAAAATTGCGCAGGGGCAAAGCATGGATTATGTTTATTGGGATGATTCTAATGAGCTCGTTGATCGTCTTCGACTACTCATGGCATCCCAAGCAGCCGGCAATACTAGCCATACCAATGAAATATCCTCCATTATTGAGGAGCTACGCGAGGCGGGAATCATTTATTAGCATGAGATTGATCATAGAATGTTCATTCGGTCATGGATCGTTGAACAATGAGCATAGACATATTTGGACGACAGCTGACGAGCAACGGCATTGAAAAAGGTGTGATTCGAGGCCTTCCGGGTGCTGGATTCAAATTCACCGTCGATAAGCAGTACGATCTAGACGGCAAACGATTATGTAATATAGCCGATCTACAGGAACCTAACGACGCCGTTTCTCTGAAAAGTTTCGAAGATATTACATGGCGAGCCTTGGGTGTCCTCGAGCATTCTATGGAAAAAACATTTGCAAACTCCACGCTACAAGCACTTCGCGAGTTTGAATCTCAACTTACCGCACGACTAGATCGAGAGCATACCAACAATTTCGATGGAAATCGACACATTCAGACTCTTATGACAGAAGAGATTGACGCGCTAACGGTGAAGAAGGAAATTCTGGAAATTCGGCTGGCTGCCGTAGGATCTGATCTTGAAGTGTTCAGTCATAACGGACTACTTCGAGGAATTCGCTTCGAATCGAGCTAGATCATTCAACAATGAGCATAGACATATTCGGCCGTCGGTTCGCTAGCAGAAAAATCAAAAGTGTGTGTAGTCGCGGACCTCCCGGTGTTGGGTTTAAAACCACCATCGATAACCAGTACGACATAGACAATAAACGATTGTGTAATATCGCGCATCCACAGGAACCAACCGATGCCGTTTCTCTGCAAAGTCTTGAGGATATTACACAGCAATCATATATTGCTCTTGAACGATCCATAAAAGAGACATTCGAGCAATCCATGCAGCAGGCTCTCGAAGCTCTTAAATCTAAACTTAATACCCGCATGGATCGGGAGCACAGCGAAAGTTTTGAAGAAGATCAACGTATTTGGATCCAGGCAAAAGAAAGGATTGAAGCGCTGAAGGGTGATTCTGAATCTCTGGATAAGCGGTTGGAGATAGTGGAGAATAACGTTGAAAAGCTCAGCCAACACTACATCCGGGGAATTCCCATTCCAACCAACTCGTTGAACGGCAAACAGAATAAATACACTAAACATTCGGAAGGATGAAGGCGGTAATAGCGAGTGAACTTCATAGACCCGCTCGACGTAATTATCCCCGACGCTATGTCGATATTCGTGGTTAGGATGAGACCTGGCAGGCTGATCTTGTCGATATGACCGCATATTCATCCGTCAACAAGGGCTCAAAATTTTTGCTCACAGTGATTGATATATTTTCAAAATTTGCGTGGGCCGTACCGATCAAGAGTAAAAATGCCAAAGACGTGACAGCGGCAATGAAATCTGTGCTAACTCTAGGCCGCATACCGAAACATCTACACGTTGATCAGGGCAAGGAATTTTACAACAAAGAATTTAAAACTCTTATGAAGCATAATGGGATCAACATATACTCGACATTCAGCAACTTGAAGGCATCGATATGCGAACGCTTCAATCGAACACTGAAGAATAAAATGTGGAAGCAATTTACTCTTCAAGGCTCTCATATATGGATTAACATTCTACCAGATTTGATCGCATCGTATAATACCACCAAACACCGTACGATTGAAATGAAGCCGAAAGATGTAACTATAGCTAATGAAAAACAGATATATCGACGTGTGTATAAGCCGCGTCAAATCAAAAGACGCGAACGAAAACGCAAATTTAAGGTTGGCGATAAAGTTCGCATTAGCAAATATAAAAATGTGTTCGAAAAGGGGTATACGCCGAATTGGACAACGGAAATATTGACAGTTGATGCCGTAAAAAATACCAACCCTCCAACATACAAACTCATCGACTACCTGAACCAACCCATCGAGGGCGGTTTTTACGAGGAGGAGCTCAGCAGGGTGCAATATCCCGAAGGCTATCTTGTAGAAAAGGTCTTGCGGAGGCGTGGTGATCAACTCTATGTAAAATGGTTGGGATTCGGCAGTTCACATAATAGTTGGATAAATAAATCGGATATGTAATATAATTTTATGAATAAATTTATTATCAACATATTTACATTTGATCCTCAACCCTCCTCAATCCTAATGCTAGTTTGCGTGATCATCGAGGGAAAGAAATATTTCCCACATTTTTCTCACATTTCCACACATCATCGCACATTTTCTCTCATTTTCTCACATTTTCTCACATTTTCTTACATTTTCTCACATTTTCTCACATTTTCCCATATTTTCTGACATTTTTTCACATTGACATGTAAAGTAGATGGGAAATTATTTTATTCTGTTTTAGAAAATGTGAGAAAACTCTCTTCAAATATTTTAAGACATTTACTAGTTTGCGGAATCTTGATAACCCCAGGGTAAAGTATCGGTTTGACCGGGTATCAATTTCCGCTTATCATCACACCAGCTTAGAGCTAACTTATTCTGTACAATAGTGCTAACCGCATGTCGACTACTTCTTATCATACACTGTTTCTCAACTAAATTTTGATGACCAATAAGACATCGCTTGTAATCATCAAACGTGATAGATTTTAATGTGGAACCCTTCACACCCTTTGCGCGTTTCTTATCGGTATCACCACGAGTTCTAAACGTGTAGAGTTTTGCACGCAGACCGATAAATTCAGTCATGATTTTCCCGTTATTTTCATCCTTCATCAGACCAAGGCGTTTTTTATTCATTAGTGGAATACCATGGACATTATCTGGTGGATAGTCCGATGTATCGAACATGGTAACGACATCGCGTCTAATGATTCCATAGATGTTTGGTACGGTAAATTTATGTATCAGACTATCTGTATCGGTATACATTAATTTTGCTTCACTACTTGAAAAATTATCTTCTACATAATCATAGTGGAAGTTGTATAAGAAGATTTTCGAAAGATCGAGAATCGCTGCGCCGATGTATATTGGCTTATTGAAATATACCTTGGTGCGATTTAGCTCAATAATCACCATATCTTCATCAAATATGGTGCAGCTATGAAATGTGGGTCTTGCAATGAGAGCACGCGCACCACCCCTACCCTCCCATTTTGTGATTAGTTTTACGGTCTTATGGTTACGCACATTCTCCATGGTCTTGCCAAATACAGCATTATTCATAAGCTTGTAGAAATTTTTTTCAAACTCATTTTTTGACTGCTTTCGCATATTTGTATTAAGGTCGATGTATGATTTTAACCATGGTGATTGTGCGAACCTTAAAATCCTATGCACTTTCACGAGCTTCAAACCGAATTTAATGCATTGTTTCAAATTACGATAGTGCAGAACATACTTTTCCTTGGGTAGAAGCGTTGTCGCGAGTTTTCTAATTTTACTGCCTGGTGGTATGAAATGCTCGGGACAGAGAGGTAAGTCCGCATGCTGTTTATGCAGCTCTACGGGGTAATCTAAATCTACCTCTAGAATATAACCGGTTGATGAATTATCCGCATGGGACAATACATCAATGGCATCATTTTCCCACTCGAACGCTCCACTCGGCAAATGCTCACTCATAGCTGCACCATAGAGATTGTTCACATCGAAATACATTAAATATGATTCCACCCTGCTGGAATCAAAATCTTCACCCATAAATCTATTATTCGCTCTGGCATAGCGATTTGAGCACTGTGCCACACCACCCCTTATACCTTTTTCGATGAATAATATCATTTCCGGATCGTCTAAAAGTTGAAGATTAATTTTCGTTTGCTTTAACATAGCATCAAAAGCAAGCCCCGGTGCGGTGTAATAATGCAGAGGATCCAAGTTATACGTTTTGAAGCAGCTATCACGGAAATTTTGAAATATATCGGCCAATAAAAGCACATCGGTTTTCAGGTATAAATCGGAATATTCACCCAGAGTTTTCAGCTCAAACTTGGCCCAAACATTTTTCGCATGTTCATAATCCTCATTGGAAATATGGGAATCGTTAAGTCTCGAATAAAAATATTTTTCAATGGGTAATTCCGGCTCATCGAGTTTTTCCCAAGAATCGATGTATTCGTAGGGGAATACACCTTTGCGAATCATCAAATCGAATTTTCCCTGATCACTGTAAAAATTTCGAGTTATTTTTTTATCCGCATCGCGCACGTATGATGCTAATTTGTCAATGCTGCTGGCCATAAATCGAATCGAATCTATGAATCTCAAGCTCATCATAGTCCCATCAACCCTCTTGGTGAATGATATATACTTTTCCTTATTAATGGGCAATAGTGTGATTTTACCCGAAAAATTTGAAGCTAAAGATTTAATTATGAAATGCGAATCATAGCCCGACAAATTATGAAACACCACCGGAATCGTGTGTTTCTCTCTGAAATTCAAGTTACACCGATTATGGGCGGCACCGCGATATTTACCCGTGAAATGGCAGTGATCATGACATCTTTTTTCTTTGGGTAAAAATCACTTCTCACAGATGTGACAATTTTTCGCGCGCATATGATGATCGCGTTGTGCCTGATTCAGAGATTCCATTGGAATCATATTTTTTATGCGTGACTCTACTTTAATGGATAATTCGCGAAGCTGTCCGATAAACCATTCAACACAATCGGGTCCGCGTTTATTCTCATATCTCGATAATGTTCCGTCATATGAGCAATGTACATAATAGGCGACACTGTGTGGGATATGCTCTTGAGATTCATTTGCGGTTGGTTTCAATATACACTCGAGATCGGCATAAACAACGAATGGCACAGTTCCCTTATTCTGAAAATTTGAAAATTCCAAATCTCTTTTCTCTGGAAATTCCATTCGGATTCTATTCATTCGCATGCAATCTTGCCTGTGACTTTCATACGCACCGTGCACGCTAAAGTGACACAGGCATCTATCGCACAAAAATTGTTCACCGTTATGGCTTGATAATTGTTTGCTAATCAAACGCGAAAGATTCTTAATCCAAGCAAAGTGAAATCGTGGTTTGAAATTATTTAAATCATCATCATCATCATCATCTTCTATTTCGCTCTTACTCTCTATCATGAGTAGGTGGATTGTGTTGCTCTTGGTTATATTCTTACTCAAATAAAGCGGGGTAATTACACTATTTTTGGACTTTTTCTCGCTCTGAAAATTTTCCGGTTCGATTCCATATACGTTAATGCTCAAATTGTTCAATTTTTCGAATTTCTGTACACTATGCAGGGTCGCTGGGAATTTAATACCTGTACAATTTAGCTCTGATATATACCGTCGATAGCTGTGTGGTCTGGTTGCGTTAACGTCTGCGGGGTGGAGAGCTGCGACAACGGACCACAGCAAACACCGATCATCATCATTCTGCACGTTGACCACCGCCTTTTTTTGCCGAATATCCTCAGGTAGCACTGTATATGTTGAGAGTCCACCGCGAAGAGGCTCGTATCGGTTTATGCCAACCACTGCATTTATGATCTCAATCATACTCCAACCAGAATCTCGTTGTTCGAAATCCTCCACCATGGTCAGCAGAGGATTTGTTACGTTATCGCTGAACCAGGTCTCCAGGTTCGTCGATGGAAGAATCGTAGCGTTGCGTGTATTGAAGTTCTTCACTTCCAAGCTGATCTGATCGTTTTTCACGTTCTCAAATTTACACGAAACCCCCACATTCACCTTAATACATCCCTGTTCACATAGCACATTTTTCAAGCGTTGCATCGTTACCACCTCAGCGTCAGCCAAAAATCTCGCCAAATCCTTATGTCGAAGATTTGTCACGGCTCCAGTGTGTATACGGCACTTGAAGGCACTTTCCATATCATCCCATCGAACGCGATTCTGAATATCATCGCCAATATTACCTCCAACAATAGTCGCACGGTGTCGTTCAAATTTCACCACCCACGATTGGAGGAGTGATACTATATGTTGCAGTCGCTGTTTTTCACTCACACTTGGGTTTGATTGCATCAAAATGTTGTTCAAGAATCGAACATTTTCAAGTGCGATATCACGCCAGCGAATAAAAATATCTTCACTCGCATTTCCTGGAGGGAGTGTACACAATAACTTGTATGCATCTTCCATCATCTCGACAAGATTCATATACCTGACGTTGTCAATTTTTTTCCAATCAGTTTACAGCTCCGCATTCAAACCCACACCTTGCAAATGTTCACACCCACCGTGAGCTTTGGGGTTTTATATGCAGACGCCCTTCACCCCACCACCATTCAAATACCATGAAAATTCAAGCGTTTCCAACCATAGTCCGGGTGGGGTTTTGTACCTGGGGTTTGCACCTTTTCGTGAAAAATATTATTCGAGTTTACCATTGGCCAACCCCTGCCAATATTGGGGTGTATTTCAGATTTCTAGTTGGGTATAAAGCGGGGTTTGCACCGAGTTTTAGACATTCCGCAAACAACTGAGAGAAGCAGTCAAACTAGTAAACCAAGTGTCAAGATGAATAATCAAATTGTAAACCCCGCCGATGTGTTTGATGCCGAGTTTTGGGATGAGCGTCTGCATAGCGACGATGAGGATGATAATGGCTATGAAACCTGGTATGCGAGTTCGAGTGACGACGAGGATCACATACCTCGGTATATAAAGGTGTATTACGATGATGGTGAGCCCATGTGGATAAGGGTGAGAAAACCACCGAAGTTGGACGAGGACGTGGGAAATGTTGAGAACTGGGACGGAGAGGAGGAAAAGAAGGAGGATGACGATGAGGAGAATCGAGGCGAGGCGGAGGAGGAGAAGAAAGATAACGTGGAGGAAAACAATGATGACGAGGATGGGGAGAAGGATGACGATGAGGAGCGGGTGGAGGAGGAGAAGAGGGAGAACACGGAGAATAATAAAAAGGATGGAGAGTAGGAGGAGAAGGTGGTGGTGGAATACCGAGGTGACACCTCGACTCATTATTCGGTAAGTTAATATCATTTTCATCACATAACGATTGGTTATTGCAACACCTGTATGTTTCAGATATGTGTGAACCTCGGTGCATGATCGCCACCTCTTTGTAAATATATAGCTTAAGTTAGTTTTTAAGAAATTTTTGTAAATATATAGCTTAAGTTAGTTTAAGAAAAAATTTTTTTACTTTAGAATATGTTAGACTTAAGAAATATAGTTGAGGCTAGTTTTAAGAAAATTGTCACTTTAGAATAGGTTAGACTTAAGAAATACCAAATAAAAACATATATTATCGGATGATCCGCGTCACTGCTTGCATATAACATACCCTGCCACTCTTTGAGCATTTCAGCTAGTGTAATTCGCATATATATGTAAGCTAGGAATTAGATATTTCAGAGCGGCCATCATGGATCGATTGTCGGTAGATCGGTAACCGTTACATGATGCGAAGGCGAATCGGTAGTGGCGCTACCGCGAGACGAAAAAAAAAATTGCAGCCATCCGATTGTCGGTAACAGAAGATCGACAATCTTAGATTCAGAATCGTTACCATCGGACTACCGATAACGGAAGTGGTGCCATCACACGGTGAAAAATTGCAATCGCGAAACGGAAAAAATTGCAGCCATCCGATTGTCGGTAACAGAAGATCGGCAATCTTTGATTCAGAATCGTTACTGTCGGACTACCGATAACGAAAGTGGCGCCATCGCCCAGTTGCAAATTGCAACCATTCGATTGCCGGTAACGGAACATTGCCAATCCATGATTCACGTTACCATGATTCAACATCAGTACCATCAGACTATCGGTAACCCAAAGATCGGCCATCGTTACCATGATCCAAGAAACGGATCGGTAGTGGCGCCATCGCATGGGGAAAATCGCAACCATTCGATTGTCGGTAACATAAGGTCGGCAATCCAAAATCGTTACCATCAGACTATCGGTAACAAAGATCGGTAATCGTTACCATCCGATCGTCGATAACTTATCGGCGCGGTCGGTAACTTATCTACTGCCTGATGGCCGGTAAAGAAGGCTGGATCCAGAACTCTCATATGTACACTACTAACGTTTATCCGGTTTTTTACGCCCGGGTAGGTTTCTGGATAGTTTGTTCGTTTATCGTCGTTTCTTCTGACGATGTTGAGTCGTGAGTGAATTTTGGTAGGTGGATTGCCTCTTTCTTTCGTGGGGGCGGGCTACTAGAGGACTCAGTAGTCCTTTGTCTCTTAGGGGGTTCAGATTTTTGATGGGTAACTTCAATATCTGAACTGTCCGAGAGAGTTGACGTTGCCATAGTTGGCGTTTGTTGCTCCTTAGTTCGTTTAGTTGGGGCAAGGTTCGTGGACTCGTCTGTGGTTTGTCGGGGACGCTTCGCGAATTGGAGTGCTAGTTTTTTATCTTTTTTATTTTCCTCCGAGGGGTCTGTATCGGTTCTAAGGCGTTTTGAATCAAGGGGTAGGATCTGGATTGTGTCGGGTGGTGGGTTTCTGAATAGCGCATCTGCGTTTGAATTCATCTTTCCTTTTTTGTAAATATCGTTGTAAGAATATTCGTCGAGTGTCAGGCGCCACCGAAGCAGTCGTGAGGTTGGATCTTTCACATTGTTTATCCAAACTAGTGGTCTGTGATCTGTGACGAGTGTAAAGTTTCGTCCGTAAAGGTATGGTCGGAAGTGTTTCACGGCGAAGATGATTGCTAAGAGTTCTTTGTCAATCGTCGAGTAGTTGACTTCCGCCTTTTCGAGGGATCTCGAGGCGTATGCGATGGGTAAGTCTTCGCCAATTTTTCCTTGGCCAAGAATCGCGCCCACAGCGCAGTTAGTGGTACTGGTCGTCAATATGAATGGTTTCTCAAAGTCCGGGTACTGTAAGATAGGTTCGTTACAAAGGCTATCGCGTAGGGTTCCGAACGCGGATTGGTGTTCGGACGTCCAAAGGAATCGGTTGTTTATCTTCAGTGAGTTGTTTATGGGCTTTGCGATTTTTTATAAGTTAGATATGGATCTGCGATAGTAGCCGATCAGTCCGAGGAATTGTTTGATTTGCTTAGGATTTCTAGGGACAGGGTAGTTTTTGACGGTTGTTATTTTGTTGGGATCCGGTTTTAATCCGTCTTTCGTAATAACGTGGCCTAGGTATGCTATCTCTTTACGTAGAAATTCGCATTTGGCGAGCTGAAGGGTTAGTCCGGCATTGGCTAATCGTTCCATAAGTTTGTTAAATTTAATTGCATGTTCTTCTAATGATCTCGCGTAGATGACTATATTGGCCAGGTAAACGAAGACTTCGTTGCCCATGGAGTCCGGAAAGTACCTGATCCAGTAGGCGTTGGAAGGTCGATGGTGCATTTTTTAGGCCAAGGCGCATTCTGTTGTATTCATAGTGGCCATGCGGCGTTCAGGAAGCCGTTTTCGGAGTGTGCTCAAGGGGCATCGATATCTGGTGGAAACCTGACGCTTAATCGAATTTAGAAAAGTATTTGGTAGACCCCAATTGGTCGAAAACGTCTGTTATATTGGGTCGCAGATAGGCGTCGCCGATAGTTTTTTCGTTAAGTTTTCGGAAGTCTATGACCATGCGCCATTTCTTATTGCCGGTAGTGTCCGCTTTCTTGGGTACTATCCAAACTGGAGAGTTATGTACGGTGAAGTAGAGTGCTTGATAATATCTTGATTGAGAAGTTTGTTAGCTTGTGTATTTATCTCTTTTTTGTGAATTCGAGGATATCTGTACTGTTTTGTGTGGATCGGAATGTCATCTGTGGTAGGATTGGTGTGGCTGACTACTGTCGGGGCAAAAAGGTTTGGTCCATCTATTTGAGTGATAATAACTTCCACAGAAAAATTGATACAGCATCGAGACAGGAAAGATCGTAAATCGCCAAGTTTTCTGCGTCTGATGGTTATTCACAAATTTCTGTGTAAAAATCGTGAAAACCGTTATGATCTCCGAAAACTTAAGCAACGTAGTTTTTTCGGAGTCCATTGCTGTACGTCAATTTCAACCGGTCACCGTTTGTCTAAAATGAGTGAAAAAAATCTGTGAAAATTCAGAAATATTCTCTGAACAGATTTTTGAAACTCAGTTCAGACAAACGGTGATGAGTTTAAGTTGACGTACGGCGATGGACTCCGAAGAACTACGTTTTTTTAACTTTTCAGAGATCATAACGGTTTTCACGATTTTGACACAGAAATTTGTGAATAACCATCAGACGCAGAAAACTTTGCGCTTTACAATTTCTCCAGACTCAATGCTCTATCAATTTTTCTGGAGAAGTTATGATCACTCAAACAGAGGGGCCAAACCATTTTGCGCCGACATGACAGTAGTTACGTAGGGTCGAGTGCATGAGCTGAGCGAGTGCAAAATTAACGGCCTCGAGGCCGATATAATCTCCGAGAGGCGACCGTGACCGACCTGTAAAATAAGCTTTCTTTCTTATACTTTTTTTGTTTCTTGCTTTCCTATTTTCTATTATGTGGGAGACCTGGCCGGTAATACGAAGCTTAACGACGAGGCACAGACGACGAACCGATGCCTGAACGACGCCTTTATCGCCAAACTACGCTACATACGCTCCTGGGGGTTAACAGATCCGCTGGAAACGATGCCTCAACATATGCGAGAACGCGGGGGAGTGCCAGGGGCACCCAGCCACGAGGGCGATCGATGGTGGATGTGAATCCCGCCACCCCCAAAGAGCCTGCGAACCGCATTCTTCTACACAGCAGCCTCCTCATTTAGCAGGATTTAATTTTCGCGCGAGGCAAGGATCCAGCGCCTCACATAGGCAATTAGACGGTCGATAGGCAAATCGATATTCGATCACCTGACGAGGGGGTTGACTATCGACGCCATGCCGTCTACGATCACTCTGCGTTAGGCTATAGTAGCGATAAGGCGTATTTTGTTGTTTTGCGTTGAATATTCGAGTATTCTTGTTTCGCCTCGTGAGCATTGTTTCTAGCTGTTATTTCCGAGTTTTGAGTTCTGGTGTGCGAGTGCTGAGTGCCTGAATACCACGAGTACAATCCCGCGAGGGAAGTCATGGATTTTGCCGGAGAATCCGGGAAATTTGTAAGTGGCTGGAAGACGGTAAGCGCCAACACACTGTACCCATCCAAAATTTGAATCTGCTACTGACCGTCGGCCATATTGCCTTGGTAGAAGCCCCAAGGCTTGTAGCTGATCTTTGAGACCAAATTAAGTGGATCTCTGAGCCAGTATATAGTAGTTAATGCCAATAAAGTCGGTATCGGTGTCTTGGAATCGGCACCGGGTTTCGTCGTTGGAGCGAGTTCGCTCTTTGTGGGGCTCCGGTGAGCCTTTGGGGGGCGAGGTGCCTTTGAGGTTCGGTAGCTGCGATTTGTCTGAGCAGATTCCTTGATCGCCAGTTATCGCCAGGTCAATCATGGCGGGTTGATAATTTACACTTTTCGGGTATATAAGTGATTGATGTCGTACTAGTTGTATCGTGCAATATAGCGGGACACTGTTTTTTTGTATTATGTGCATATATAGAGTGATCTATGTTGTATTTAGGTGTAAAAGTAGGCTAAGTTATTTTATGAGGCTGAAACTAGCGGCCAGAGCTGGCGGCCGCGCAGAGCACTAGGTTGAGAGTCACTGTAGCTCGTGCCGCGCCGTGCTGAGCGGTGGACGCCCGTAGGGTTTACGGAATAAAAGCTGACTACTGTCGCATAGACTCAAAGAAATGACTTACCTTCATATATCAGAGATTCCTAATCAATTGTTTCAAAATTCCCACCTTCCCTGAATTAGGTAATAAAGAAATTATTGAAAAATTACGACAAATGAACAAAATTGCGCCGGTACGACAAACTCAGCAATACGACGTGTCGTAACTTTTTTGCGCATGCGAATGTTGGATCCGCGATTTTTTCCCAGTTTTTCGGAAGGACCCTCAGTCCGAAACTATTCGACTTTTTTGGAGGCTGGCGTTTTTGAAGTTTTCAGGAATTAAATGGACCGATTAGAAGAGATATTTTAACTACTCAAGCCGGACAAGGGGTTACAACTTTTTTCGGCGCGCGAGTTTGGACATCGTGATTTTTTTTACGACCTTTGGAAAGAGTCTCGAACCCAAAACTATTCGATTTTTTTGGGGGATGGCGTTTTCGAAGTTTTCAGGAATTAAACAGACCGATTAGAAGAGATATTTTAAGGACTTAAGCCGGGCAAGGGGTTGTGACTTTCTCATTGTATACTGCATGATGATAATTCAGTGACAATCTAACCGTGAATTGGAATCAAATTTGAAAATGATTTGCTCCTCAATAACATTTTCCAGATTTCAGCAATGGGGTTTTGGATCCAAAATTTTTCTCATTTTTTGGGGCTGCATAGTGTAGAGTAAGCCAAAATAATGAGGACGTATTGCTTTTCTTCGTTGAAAATGATAATTGCTTATGTTATAGGCAATTGAATTCCGCTTATTTTGATATATGAGCTAATTCACAAATTCCCGGTGTGGTTTTGTACATCAAAATTTTCAACCATTTTTTTTCATCATTAATGGTTAACATCCGTGGAAATGAGTTAATAGCCACTGCAATATAATTTTTATATGAGAATTTCATGCCATTTTTAATATTTTGCGTTCTTAAAGTTATTTTGAGAATACCTGAGAAGTTAATGGTCTAACAGAAAAATTTCAACACAATTTTCGATGGGCGTCCACCGCTCAGCACGGTGCGGCACGAGCTGCAGTGACTCTCAACCTGATGCTCTGCGCGGCCGCCAACTCCGGCCGCTAGTTTCAGCCTCATATTCAAAACTGGTTCATTATAATATATTTATTGTCTATTTACCGCTAAGTATTTATTAAATTTTCATTCACATTTTATTTAGTCTTTTGAACAGGTTTGTACACTCGACACAGCCAAACTATAAATGGTCTACCATGTAAATTGTGTGAATACACCTATTTGATAGATAATATTGAATATGTTTCGTGAATTATTCAGACTCTCAACCTCATGTTTCCCTCATCCAGTGCAGAAGTGTTTTCTCGCTAATTGGATTTTAAATCGACGGCCACTGAAAAAGTAATTATGATCGTCTCTGTCGCGTTGACTGAGCTGTCATCCTATATAGGGAGGTTGTGTTGGTCGAACTCGTACCTAAATAGTTAATTTACCTAAAAACTAAGAGGGAGCAATTGAAAGTAAGGGTAGAGTAATTGAGAGCGGACAAGGAGCAATTGTTTCATGATTTTTTCAGCGTTCATCGTCAACTTAATCAATATCTCAGCGTAATTCGAAATGAGCTGTCATCCAATAGAGAGGTTATGTTGGTTGAACTCGCACTAATTATTCAATTTTCCCAAAAACTAAGAGGGAGCAATTAAAAGTATAAGGCTAAAGCAATTGAGGGCAGACAGGGAGCAATTGTTTCATGATTTTTTCAGCGTTCATCGTCAACTTAATCAATATCTCAGCGTAATTCGAAATGAGCTGTCATCCAATAGAGAGGTTATGTTGGTTGAACTCGCACTAATTATTCAATTTTCCCAAAAACTAAGAGGGAGCAATTAAAAGTAAGGGTAGAGCAATTCAGAGCAGACAAGGAGCAATTATTATATGATTTTTTCAGCATCCATCGGCAACTTAATCGATATCTCAGCGAAATTCGAAATGAGCTGTCATCCGATAGGGAGGTTATGTTGGTCGAACTCGCATTAATTATTTAATTTACCCAAAAACTAAGAGGGAGCAATTAAGAGTAAGGCTGGAGCAATTAAGAGCAGATGAGGATCAATTTTTTTTTTTTTTCTCGAAAACTGGACTGGAGCAATCAACGAAATTCGCGGAGCAATTAAGAGCAATTGAGGAGCAATTGTTTCGTATATGAGAATTTGTTAAATAATTAAGTTACCGGCTAACTTCACATAGGTATAAAATTGTGAATTTTTACGTCATTTAGCGCGACCCGGCGGCCATCCGGCCGGCCATTTGGATTTCGTCAACGTTTTGTAGCTCGATAACTTTATCGTCACATACCGACCGAGTGCGAATTCAGATTCATGCCAAAATCAATAGGAGTCGAGATTTCAATGGCTTGTACCCACGTTTCGAACTTCAAGTCGATCCGTGTCACCGTTCGTTCGGAAATGTGATGCCAAGCAAGCGTCTAGCGAAAACCTGATGACCGGAAGAAGGAGACGAAGAATTTTTTTCATCAACTTTCGTGACTGATATGTCGGAAACCAGTGTACCGATCTCGATCTAGTTTATACTGCGAAGTCGTGTCGGGAGGGAATATCTGCTTTGAAAATTTTATCGAATAATATCATTGATCCCTATTGGTATGTACTACTAATAAGGGATACAAAGATTCGAAACGCCGCCTAGCGTGAATACGTAGTACTTCTGACAGTAGGTTTTTTATTTTATTTTTTTTCATTATTCACAAATTTCTTGGTTCGAAACTTTTATTTCAGGGCCGAATTGTCAATATTAATCGGTTTGTTATGGATTATACCCGTGAAGTCGAGGTATAACCGGCATATCTAGCAGTAGGCGACCTACTGTCACGGGTTCCTACTGTCGCCGCTATGTGGCGAGGCTTAGGCCACGCCTTCGCTTTAAATACATCCCAATATACTACCTGATTATGAAAAAATTCGCTTTTCGACCAATCATGTGATAGTTCCAGAGAAAGCCAACGTCGCAATTGGCCGGTAAACGAATTTCGCATACGAAAATTTATCGTATGATCTCAAGAATCGATCCCCTCGCCATATTGCCTGATATTGTTAATATCTGGAGGCCAAGTCCACGCGGGAAGTTTAAACAGACATGGGCGGTTTAAATTTATTTCGGCATGAAAATCCGTAACGTCCGTATTTAGAATATTTATTATCAAGAGACTCGGTAGAGTCTCGCGCCAAGTACATTGAAAAAAATTTTTTTCAAGCGCGAGACTCAACGAGTCTATATACCCGCCGAGAGGCAACTACCCTAACCTATAACGCGAATTAGTATCCTCGTTTTCTTTCACCTCACATACTACAAGAATTGAAACTAATTTAATCTAGGATGTAGGCATGAAAAGCTTTCATTTGAGCCCTAGATCGATTAAATCGGTGTCCGGAGTGCTGAGATATAAGTAACTACCGTTTCTGAAACCTCGTTTCCTCGTTGAAATTTTCTCTTTCCTGTTCTTCAGCCCAAGATTCAGCCCACTAAAACCATTCCCATAAAATCACATTTCGTCGCTAAACGCAGGACGTATGTTCTATGCTTATACACAGAACATACGTCCTGGGAACATGACATAGAAGAAAAAATCTACACCAAAAATTGTATAAAGTGCCGTTAGTACGAGCTGTCACGACGTAGTTAGCGCTCGGATCGCAGACCGAAACCGTCTGCAACATTAGCAGACGCGTGTTGTCATTACATGTTTTTTAATTCAAATAAAGGAAATGAAGTACTACAAGCAATGATTATTACAAAATTTGAAGGTACAAAAACTAGTGAATACCCACCAAAAGCCCCTTAGGTGCGAAAACCTCATACCAAGTACGTAAATATGATAGTCACCAACAAATATGTTTCGATAGGTTAATCTTAAATCCTACGATCTCGAGCATTTGAGGTTATGCGAATCGACTGACGTGTAAAATTTATGGTGATAAATGAAATAACAATTGTGAATGGATAATTTTACGATTAGGTTTGGTTTACCTTGCATGACACAAGATTGTCAGATGACTATTAACTGACTATTACCTCTTGATTTTATTTACCTATACATTGTAGATTTGGCTTATTTTCATTTATGAATGCAATTATCAGAAGAAACGGATTTTTCAGGTTCAATTATTTAGCAAGTTACCGCCTGAGGAAGTCTGACAAGAGAAAATCAAGAGAAAATGTGGAAGTTTAAAAATATGAGGATAGCATGATTTGATATAAGGAACGGCATGGAGCCAGACTAATAAAGCGTTGGATTGCAACGAATTTCACTTGAAGCTCTATGTTAAGCTTATCTCCGAAGGCCCGTCTGCTCAGACTCAAATTTTGAGTCAACGTTATACGTAGGATTCCGACGAGTTTTATGATCTATATCCGTATCATCTAGTCAAAACGAGACTGTAAGTCGACGTGTTTCGGACTCCGATAGGCTTTATTCTATACCCCACGTCAACGTAGTGCCTTGACCTTCGGTGGAGATAATTTTTTAATCCATGATTTACAAACAGCTTAGATTCTCCGTTCAGAACGATCTCAAAGTCTGTATAAATATCTATGATTACATGTAAATTAATAGTACAAACTATGTATCGATAACCACGTTCTAATATGTCTTTCGGTCTCGGTCTCGGTCTCGGTGTATTCTCGGTCCTACTATCCATCATGCGGCGAATTATAGAGTCTACTGTACATAAATTCGTTCGATTTTGGTATGCGACCTGTGTTTGTATGTTCATCTCTCTTGAGCTTTTCTCAAATTCAGATTAGTGCTATCATGACAGATATTCAGAATGAAAATGCTTAGTCACTATTAAAGAAATGATCGATCGCCTCCCTCGTTTTCAGATGATAGAGATTCTCATCCATATTTATTTATTCATTTTAGACTCGGCGTAATTTCATTTCCAAATGTAATTATTGGAGAAAAACCTTTTTTATGGATTCAGATTAGTGCTATCAAGACAAATTGAATGCAAATACTTATTCGCTATGAAAGAAATGATCGATCGACTCCCTCTTTGTCAGATGATTCTCATCTATATTTATTTATTCGTTTCGGACTCGGCGTAAGTTTATTTATGAAAGTAATTATTGGAGAAAAACCTTTTTTATGGATTGTTCAATTTTGTAGCGGGTCGTCGTTTGAGAAGAGAGGTTGATGAGAGAAAACGCTGAAGTTGCAAGATATCGGGATGGCGTGATTTGATAAAAAAAACGGGTAGAGTCAAACGAATAGAGCAGAATGCAAGTGTTTGACTTCGAAAACTTCCATCTTATGCTCTACGCTAGTCTTGCATCAATAGGCCCAATTCTATATTTTTCGATACTTTCTGTTCAGACTCGAAGTTGAAGTTGACGTTATGAGTACGGGACGCGTACATGTTCTTTTTGCAGAGGACCTAGCTGCATCAAAAGAAAAAAAAAACTACCTAAGAATTGCAATACATATATCTAATATTGATATATATATTTAATCATGAGCAGCAACTATAACTCTGCACGCAAGGACCTCCGCCATTGCCGGTCCCGAACCCAGATGAGACAAGAAGAGGGCTGCGCGTAGGGTCACACGTTGCAGGCATATATATATAATTATACGGGATTCTAACGAAACAATTCGTAGACCTTAATAAAAGAACACATGTTACGTCTATCCACAGAAATTTAAGGCTCACAGAAAAGTATGAGCATACGTGTATATTTTAACATTATTTTCATTCGTTTGAAATTATACTACCACATTTAACATTGCTGCTGTTTGAGGGATTCGGTTGATGCAAAATGCATCACCGTACATACGTTGAGATGTTCATAGGAACAATTGGCAGAATGTTGACAACTGAGCAAGCCTCGCAGGTGAGGATATATATAGGAAAACCCATTCGAGCGAACGTAGCGAGCAAGCACAATTATTAGGTAGTCAAGCGAAATTGTACAAAAAGTGGTGATATCAACCCCAAAAAGCACCCCTGGTGCAAAAACCTATCGCCAAGTACATTAATGTGGTCACTACCCCCAAAAAACCCACCAACAAAAATTCCGCCTAAAAAAAAAAATGGTACTATCAAAATGTCTACTTACAAAAGGATTGAAATCAGATACAATTGCAAAGTACATCTCTTCTGTATAACAGAAGTTGACATCGGAAGAACAGAAAACTGAGCCAACAAAAAATCATCAAAAGTTTTGCTCGTTCGCTCGCTGCGCTCGCTCACTCGATTGGTTGATGATTATCAACATACAAAAGCACTGAAATCAGATACAACTGCCAAGTACCTGTAGAATAATAAAAGTTTGGAATTGAAAAATTTGTTCAAACTAAATAACGTTGTACTCGTTCGCTCGCTGCGCTCGCTCACTCGATTGGCTTATGATTATTGGTTGAAAAAATAATTCGGATGAAGAAATTGAAAATGACAACATTTATCAAAAAATATTCACAACGAAAAAATAATTTGAACAAAATTTTAAACAAAAAATTTGGAGTCCGTGGTACGTTGGTGGGCCAATGTTTGAATGGCTATCAGATGACATTGACATGGTTCGCAATTGATATTTCATAATTCTGTTTCTACAAAAGGCCCACCAAGTACCACTACCTCCAAATTTTTTGTTTAAAATTTTGTTCAAATGATTTTTTCGTTGTGAATATTTTTTGATAAATGTTGTCATTTTCAATTTCTTCATCCGAATTATTTTTTCAACCAATAATCATAAGCCAATCGAGTGAGCGAGCGCAGCGAGCGAACGAGTACAACGTTATTTAGTTTGAACAAATTTTTCAATTCTAAACTTTTATTATTCTGCAGGTACTTGGCAGTTGTATCTGATTTCAATGCTTTTGTATGTTGATAATCATCAACCAATCGAGTGAGCGAGCGCAGCGAGCGAACGAGCAAAACTTTTGATGATTTTTTGTTGGCTCAGTTTTCTGTTCTTCCGATGTCAACTTCTGTTATACAGAAGAGATGTACTTTGCAATTGTATCTGATTTCAATCCTTTTGTAAGTAGACATTTTGATAGTACCATTTTTTTTTTTTAGGCGGAATTTTTGTTGGTGGGTTTTTTGGGGGTAGTGACCACATTAATGTACTTGGCGAAAGGTTTTTGCACCAGGGGTGCTTTTTGGGGTTCGTAACTACAGCGGAATATTCGTCAACATTGAAAAATGGGGGTTTCTCATATTTTCGTATCGTGATATGTTTATTACTGACTTTCAATTCTCGTTTATTTTATTCTCTTTATTTTATCATACTAGGTTAAAAAGACTTTTGGAGAAACGGATCTTGTTTATTTCGTTTGAATGTTTAAATTTTATTCAGTTCCAGCCTATACGAGAAGTCGTACTCTTAGTAAAAATCGGTGACTGCGAATACAGGAGCGCACTCTAGTACCGAACTTAGAGACTAAATAAGCGTGCCAACTCTGCGCCGACACGATTGTACACCGTGTCTATCTGCGTCAATCTGTGTAAGGTTGATGGAAAGCACCCCTTGTGTCTCTGTGACACTTTGATTTTCCCAAAACTAGGCTACATTCCTTACACAGAAGATGAGCCGAAGGTTTGAAAAAAAAAAAAAAAAATTTCCCAAAACTCCGTCTCTCTTCCTCAAGACTTTCAGCGCTTCAAACGAATATCGGAACACGGCCATCTGCGTTCGCGTTTGATTATGGCAGGGCCTCTGCAGACGATTTTGATCGAGTCGGGTGCCAACTTGATGAACCTAGTTAATTGAAAACCTTGAAGCCATTCATGACCTTACGGGCTTACGGTAACCATGACAACAGCTATGATTCTCAATGTAGACACACCTGTGTTACTAATGCATCGCTGAGACTCGAAAAAAGCATGTAAACCGTGAGCATGGCCATGTCGGTTGATTGCTCAATCTACATTTAAGAAATAGAGAAACAATGTGCGATCCTTTCACAATTTTCTTATCTTTAATGTTTTATTCAGAAAAAAAATCCCTGGTGCGACATGACTGGTATTACTTGTTGGTTCTTTTGAAATATTTCCTTCAATAAAAAAAATTGTTTAGCACCCAGCCGGAAATCTCGTTTCGAAATTCTGCTGACATACGTAATCAATAATGAATAATAAAGTATAAAACGATGGAGAAAGTAACCAGTGATAATACGTCGATTTCTGAATCAACTGGAATATTAAATAAACTACCTCCTTGGCTTGTGGACATGGATGAGTATGTTGAATAACTATCCAAGCTTCTTATATGTGAAATCGTTGATATCACTTGATATAATTTTCATACATACTGATGATTGCACTGAAGTTACGTATACCTCATCTTCTTTGTTAAACTGTGTAAATATGTAAATTTTGCAATGTATTTTGAAAGAAATCCACTATTGTTACAAATAATTTTTACAAAAGCATATGTTCAGAATCAGTTTCTCAATCTGGAACTTGCACTTTTCTCAGTTACTTTTCAGCTATTCAACGCTAATAGTATAGACGCCAATAGTATAAGGTTCCAATTTATTTGCAGAAGTGTGAACAACCTCAAGGCTTCGGAGGAAAGGATCGATTTTCTTCCTAATAAAAATTTCCCATCCGATAAATTACAGGTCAAATCGACAATTCTTTCAGCGAGTTCTGATGTTACAGGGAGAGACAACAGGTATTATGTTATCCATGTTGATTAATTTTTTCATCATTCTTCGCTTTCTATTTTCACATAGTTCTGTTTGACCTTCAATAGCTTGATTCCAACAGACAAAGTTATGGGATGTGATTATATTGTACCTCGTATATATTGTGCTATACATTTCGAATTCATGTTGATGTTATTATATTTGCAACATATATGTCTATAAAATTCCATTATGTTTCTTTGTTATTTAGAACAGACGATGTGCCGTATGGGTTACCGCTTGTAGTTCAAGCTCCTGACAGTCTTGGGGGCTGCATCATTCTACAGTCGTCTGCTACTACCACCTCACTTCCAAATACGCCAAAAGTAGGATATGAATATCCTCGAGCCTTATCAGCGCTCTCAGTATTCAGCTTACCAGATTCGAATGAAAATGAATTTCTGACCTCAAACAAATATCATGAAGAAAAAGATAGTGCGATAATCGCAGAATCAAATAGTAGAGTAGCATATTGGGACCACCTCCACTTATCCCCAGAATCAAAATCAAGCGATTTACAATACCCATGGAGTTATACCGCACTGCAGGAAAAATCAATTGAGAGACCCGAGATCAATCATTCGTCTATTGATATCCAGACGAAGCAAAACAGAAGGCAGGCAGTTGGCCACCTATCTAAAAGTCGTGTACCACGCCACAGGGGTACAGGCACTAATTTGCAATCTATGGAAGTAGATACTAGTCCCAATTTACCGATTGGTTAGTATAGAAGAAGTCCAGTGAGTCCTTGAGTAGACGGAAAAATATAAAGATTTATCATTATGAGGAAGGATAATATTTTTCATTTAACAGGAATAATAAAACGGAAACAAGATTATTTAGCTGGTGTCGCGTTGAGAGAAGAGATTCAATCAAAAAGTGCAGACCTTGTATGGAATGAGGAGACAAATAATGCAACCAATGAATTACGTATTGAGACAACGAGCTTGGGACATTCATCTATTTCAATACAGAAAAACATCGGTGAACTTCAGATAACAGATAAAGTTGCACAATTGAATCTACAAGCTTCCGGAAGATCGGATCTTACGGAGATTATCAAAAAAAGTATACAAACCGACTTGAGTCAGGCAGAAAATAATCCAAACCCACTACTGCCACGTGGCAAGCGACCCTTGTATAATTACGAGCGATATTCACCCAAAGGTAGGTAGTCATGGCATAAAATGATTTAGTAATATGTAATGCACGTCTTTCCAATTATAGTTTGTAATAAATTCATATATAAGGAAAAGATGGCATTTTAATTTCAGGCATTAGGTATCATATTATTCCTTTTCAAATCGTGATGCAATGATAAGTTAATATTAGTTTCCATTACCATATAGGTACTACAGCGCTAACTTTGATTTCATTCATTTTATACTTATTGTATAATTTCAACTATCTGCCGATAGTTATTATCCTATGAATGGTCAATGATGTATACACAACCATTCAATAGTTTCACTTTTAAGCTGAAATATTTGTCTTCTTGTATGAAATAGATAATATTTCGTGCCACAAACGAACATCATACCATTTAAGTTTTCTAAAAGACTTTGAAAATTTTTATACCTAATCTATATTTCCATTGCATACAATTGTTGATACCAAACATGCTTTATAAATAAACGCACTTTTTGGTGTAACTATTGTCTGCCTCGGTATACAAAGAAAAACATCTGCAGCAGGTCAGTGCAAAAGCTATTTGAGCAGTTTCAACGTAGCAATATAGTACACATATGTTTTATTACAGATGATAATATTGGTCAGGATTTTATTATCCCGGAACTTCCACGTGGCAGCAGAATCATCATTGATATTCTAACAACCTGGGGTGATAAACATTACGTAGGACTTAATGGAATTGAGATATTTTCGGACACTGGTGAACCGTTGACTATAAGCAAGGTGAACTATCTAATATTTGCAACAATTACATTCTGCATCTTCACACGAAATTTCGTGTGAAATTTAAAATATGACTTACACATTTCTAGATATGGGCTGATCCTACAAATATAAATGTACTGCCAGAATACAATAAAGACCCTCGTGTTGTCGGCAATCTAATTAATGGTATAAATCAAACAACAGATGACTACAACTTATGGCTGGCTCCCTACACAAGCGGAAACCATCACTATATTTACATGACATTTGAGAGTGTAGTCAATATTGCAATGATCAGAATTTGGGTAAGATTTTGAAAAAAAGTAATAACACCGTTGATAATACGTTTATAAGAGGCCATTCAACAATTATGTCACACTATTTTCGACCATTCTTGACCCCCCCTCCCCCGTTATGACACTCCGTCACACAAACTTTGACCCCCCTCTTATAATTACGTCACAAATTCACCACCTCCCCTCACCCTCCATATGTGTTGGTTTTTGATTTCATTATAGCTGATGTAAATGTAGAGACAAATATATGTCATGACTATTCTATACTTAGATAATACAGGATGGACCGCGCATTGCCTATGCTTAAGGATTGGGAGGACTGCCGCCGAGTAATGGGAAAAGGACGAACAATACTCGAGCATTCGTAAGATAAGGAAACTGTGCTCCACTAGTGGAGTAAACGTTGCCAAGTCGTGTTGCTGCGTTCCCACGTTTATGTGCCCCATAGCCTCTGTGGCATAACTCTTTGATCATAATTAAGCCTACTCGATTTCAAGTCTTAGCACGGATGAGACATATTCATATGTCTATATACATCACTAATGCTATCTTTGTCGCTTTACTTGGGAGTACCCCCACCACCTCAATGCGCGGTCCATCCTGTTTGGTTCTCATAAGATATTCTGAAAACTACGAGCATTGCAAATAAGAAAAAGGGTGACGTAACTATGAGAGCCCGCATCTCCTCCCCCCGCATCACAGATCGTCGCACTCTAAAGACCCCCCCCCGCAGCGGCGTGACGTAATTGTTGAATGGTCCCTAACTGTGAGCATTTAATATGTATCCCCATTACGTTGGAAACATCGCTTATTTAATTGCGTTGAGAATCTGCTCGACGCCGCATATTAGTGCTGGAATTTAAACCCAAATTTGTCGAGTTTCCAAAATGTTTTGGGTTTTCGAATGTTTCGGGAATTATCCAGGATTCTCGAGGTATTCAAAAAACCCGTGAATGTCAAGATCTTCGAAAGTTCCGTGTTTATATAATCGTTGTCACAGTGCTATGAGGATACACGCGTGATAATTCGTCAATAAATTTGAATTTTACACGAATTGCAGTTTTATTGAATCAAATTGAAATCCAGTCGATAATTGAAATTATACACGTATGATGGCTGGTTTCACCAACGAAGAATAACTTTATTCATAGATTAAACTCTTAGGTCTAGTTCCACAATCGAAGGTTAAAATTTGAACTAGATCTAAACTGCTAAAGATTGCCTGTCATTGGCTAGATACGGTTTAAGGTCAAGTTGTGGAACTGGGCCTTATTCATTGAAAACAAAAGACTATTTTTCATTGTATTTGCGACTTTTATTCAACGAATAGAGTTATTCTATGAATCACACGTTATTCGACGTTGGTGAAACTGGCCATAAATGAAATAAACGTGATTATTTATATATTATTTGAGGAGGATCTCAATCAATCTAGTCGAGTCAGTTGTCTTATGTCTTTGGCCTGACGTTTCGGCAGTAATGTGCTGCCCTCATGAGAGTCTTATGAAAATTGGTGAAAAATACATTGGTGTCTGTATTCCAAACATTGGTGATATGTGAAAAAAACATTGGTGTCTGTGCTTTAACCATTATCGCACAAGATGAACAGTATGTCATCCTGTGATCGTAAGACGTTTCAACGTTTAAACCATGGATACCAAGGTATTTTCACATAACACCAATTTTCACAAGCCTCTGATGAGGGTGGCACATTATTGCCAAATAGACATGAGGCAACTGACTTGACTAGATTCATTGAGATCCTCCTCAAATGATTACTAAGTCCGAGTGTTAACTTCATGATGAATAATAGTGAATATAGGGTAGACGTACCTTTTTTGGTCACCTCAGTACCATCTGTGGTCATCACTTGCTCCATTTGTGCAGGCCATACCCATTACCATGTAAATCAAGGCCTGGTCGCAAACGGTACAGTGGCCACAAATTGTACATCCACCCTATATGTTTTACTGAATATCTTCGTGTCTCTTACGATTAGACTGTTTGTTGAATAATATAAATTTCGAGATTCCCGAATATTTCGGGTATCCAAAGATTTTGGAATGACTAAAAAACTCGGCCCGATATACAGACATGTGTCGAAACCGAATTTGCACTGCAATATGGCCTATAATAATAATAATGATTCCACTGATGGTGATGAAGCATCTGTGATGGCACTTGATGTCATATCTGAACACATGTTTTGAATATTTACTCTGAGTATAAAATGGAAAATTAATAATAACGCAGTGACTCAATTCCTTTTTAGAATTACAACAAATCCAGAATTCATTCTTACAGAGGAGTTAAAGATGTTAGAATATCACTTGACGATGTTGTTATATTCCACGGTGAAATCGCAAGAGCATCAGGAAGCGTATTTGGGAATATCAATTCGTTCGGAGATGTAAGTTTCTCTATGTTGAATTCATACTCAAAATATTTCATGTTTAATATTCTTCGGTGGTATGTTAACAATAATATATTCCATGACTGATGGAAAAGGGTCGTAAGCGACGAAAAGGGTCATTTGAATGACACAAGGACGTATTTGGGGCATTCTCTCCCAAAGCGACCTCGCCAAAAGCCTCACTATTTTTAATTTTATCTTCCAACTAGTTTGTTAGCCGTCACAAAAAAGCCCGCCACATCAAGATTTAGATTTCTTGAAAAATTGGTCTGGTCGTTATCATTTAAGAGCATGTCCAGTCCTACCTTTACCGACCGAAAAAAAAAAAAAAAATTTGCAAAAACTCAAAAACGATGGTCAAAAATGATATATAATGGATTTATTCGATGATTAGGGACGAATAGGTTCGATACAGTACGCGAGATTAGTCGAAATCGCGAAAAATGAATTTTTTATTTTCGTCAAGTGTGACCGTGTCACTTATACTGGTTAATATCAGAGTCTACGCGTCAAAAACGCAAAAAGCAGCAACGTACCCCTATTCTACATGCAATGCCGAACATTTTTGTCTGAAAATTGGGTTGTTTCACGCAACAATGGGGCGAAGGGATCGAAAGTAGAGCGGTAGTAAAAGTGTGAATAGTGTAAAATTGTCGATTTCCGACAGCTGAGACACGGGACGGTCCTCGGCTAACAAAGCCCGACAGATGGCTCTACGCGTAAATCATCGTCCGGATAAAGATATATCGTAGTCGCTGTCGACAATTTTACACTATTTACACTTTCACTACCGCTCTACTTTCGATCCCTTCGCCCCATTGTTGCGGGAAACAATACAATTTTCAGACAAAAATGTTCGGCATTGCATGTAGAGTAGGAGAACATTGCTGCTTTTTGCATTTTTGACGCGTAGACTCTGATATTAACCAAAATAAGTGACACGGTCACACTTGACGAACATAAAAAATTCATTTTTCTCGATTTCGACTAATCTCGCGTACTGTATCGAACCTATTCGTCCCTAATCATTGATTAAATCCATTATATATTATTTTTGACCATCGTTTCCGAGTTTTTGCCAATTTTTTTTTTTTTTTCTTTCGGTCGGTAAAGGTAGAACTAGGACATGCTCTTAAGGTGAAGTGAAACGTGTCAAGGCCACGGCCGGGTGCTTTTCACCGTGGTAAGACAAAAATACCGAACGTTCGGTACCTCTGCCTACCGCTAGATGGCGCAGTGCGCATCTTCCGACGCTTGCTACGCCAGTATATACGTATACTAATGCTCGCAATTATTTCGAACTTCGAAATCGAACCTTCCATAACCTCTAATATGAAATGAACTCCTATGTTAGGCCAGCTTCTAAAAGTCTGAGGTTATGTCGTCCTCTTGTATTATTCGGATTCTTGTCCAACAAATCGAACTTTCCATAACCGCAAATCTGAAATGAACTCCTATGTTAGGCTAACTGTCAAAAGTGTGAGGTTATGTCGTCTGCTTATTTTATGTGGATTTTTGTCCAACAAATCGAACTTTCCATGACCTCGAATCTGAAATGAACTCCTATGTTGGGCTAACTGTCAAAAGTGTGAGGTTATGTCGTCTGCTTGTATACGCCATTTGAATGTATTCTTATTATTTCGATTTTCGACCAACTAATCGATTCCTCCATAACCTCGAATCTAAAATGAACTCCTACGCTAGGCTAGCTGTCCAAAGTGTGAGGTTATGTATTATGTGAGGCTTGTGTTATTTGGATTCTTGTCCAATAAATCGATCTTTCCATAAACTCAAATCTGAAATAGAGTGACAAGCAGTCAGTCGAGTGAGGTTAGGTCAGGAGGAGCAACAAAAACATCTTACGTAAAGCGACAGAAGAAACCTTCACTAGCGCCGCCGCTCGGTTCACAAGTATACTGGTCGCGATGTCGGTACAGGCTCTCACCTCAACTGAATGTCGGTTTTTTAGTTATGAGTAACGGAGAATCGTCAATTCTCAGCCATTGTTCACCAGAACAGTGAATAATCTCGCGATTTATGTGGTCGGTACGTCAATCTGTGAAAATTTTTGTCAAATTTTGAAAAAGTGAAATAATCAGCCACTTTTTGCCACAATTATGTGTAATCCCTCAAAGTTTCATTGCGATTGATTCAGTAGTTTCGGAGAATTCACGATTCCCGTTTTCGAGGTTCTGACAAGGTGAAGAACCTCGAAAACGGGAATCGTGAATTCTCCGATTGACGTACCGACCACATAAATCGCGAGATTATTCACTGTTCCCGCAGATAATCGCATTTTACCGACAATCAGCCACTCGGCAATGAAAAACCACAGACTTCAAACCTATTCCCGTGTTATTTCATAGAGAAATGGCTGAGAATTGACGATTCTCCGTCACTCATAACTAGAAAACCGACATTTCGTTGAGGTGAGAGCCTGTACCATAGAGATATTAACATAGAGGAGGTGAGGCAGCCGAATCAGCGTAGTGCGAATAGAAAGAGACAGAAAACCGATACTGAATAGCTTCCTTGTCTTTTAACGCATGCGCACTGAGTCAATAGCTGAGCGCACCTAACCATAGAGATATTGTTAGGTGCGCTCAGCTATAGACTCAGTGCGCATGCGTTAAAAGACAAGGAAGCTATTCAGTATCGGTTTTCTGTTTCTTTTTATTCGAACTACGCTTCCACTTACACGCGGCCGTATGTCTCACCTCCTCTATAGTAATATCTCTATGGCCTGTACAGACATTGCGACCAGTATATTTGTGAACTGAGCGGCGGCGCTAGTGAAGGTTTCTTTCGTCACTTTACGTAAGATGTTTCTGCTGCTCCCGCTTGACAAAAAACACAAATATTCAATATCGGATCGCAAAAGGCTATCCTCACCCGACTAACAGCTGACCTGAAATACCCAACGAAGGATAGGTGGAATCGTGTTCGGAATTTACGTTACGAGATAACATTATTGCTCGTTCATTTATATTACTCGAATTTCCGATAGCTCCTGATTGGGAAAAAGAAAGTTCGAATAATCATTGACAGCTAACCTGAAAGACGAACGTAGTATGCCCGGAATCGTATTTGGGATTGACGTTACGAGACAATTGCTCTTCTATTTATTCTACTCCTATCTTTCATCATGTTTTGAAAATAAATAGCGTATGTAAACAATCGATATCGGATCTCAGGGGTGCGATTCTGTAACTTTTGCGCTAACTTATCGCATGTGCTAACTTCTTTCCCGATTGTACGCCAATGTGCTTCCCTGCTAGCACCCGTTCACCCCCGGTAGCGCCTATATGCTCGGTTTTCGGGTGTCAACAAGCTGACGTCGCCATGCAACTGCGCGAGAATCAACAATTGAACCCAAGGAAAACCCGGCTCTATGATGAAGCTCTCGCGATCGAGTGCTATTTTAACGAATTTTTATCACCTGCCGTAACGACACTGTCACAGGCCTCGCTAATTGTACCGATCGCGTGTCATCTAAACGAATTTTCAGCGCCTGCCGTTAACGAGACTCTATAATATATTCCTTATTTTTTATCGAATATGTATACTATGAAAATGTTATAATTTCTTATTAAATCAATGTTTCAACTACTTTTCCGATAACTTTCGACCCGGCAATGTGGATGAGAATCGAAATTACAAATAACGAATGTCGAGCTTACGTGTATCCTGTAACTCCCCACATAGATAACGTACTCTTCAAATTAATGTTCGTGTAAGGTATGAGCATACGTATGAGGCATTCTACGCTCAATCTTCTATGGTGGTAGATATACTACCGCCAAAACAATCTCATGATTTTGATGAAGTGGTTTTTTGAACAATTTTTGCGTTATACATATTTTTTATTCGAATACCCTTTCGGTACGCGCGTCGCGCAACTAGACACGTATTGAATTTTGCTCTTTGAATAATTTGGTGCACCGCTTTCGAAGATATATATTGCTGACAAGTAATGACCAAACCTTTTGGGGTAAGTGTCGATTTTTTATGACCTACAAATGATTTAACGGGCATTTAGCAAATAAACGTAGATTCTACGTAGAGGGGAAACCGGCCTAAAACGAGACCCCGGTGTGAAATAAGAAATCGACTAAATAAATGCCTTTAGATGTTGAAAAACTGCTTCTATATTCAAAAAAATAGTGTCTCATTCGGCCCCGTAGCTGCAGTTCTTACGTGGCTCTTTTTGCCTCGATCTCCCTGACATTCAACATGTATAATCCTACTCAAATAATAACGGACTAAAACATAATCGGTATAAGGCTCAGTCCATGTCAACTCGACCAGCGATTGACCCTGCTCGCATTTTTCTTTTGGTTCAACGTTAACTCACGTATAATAGTTGCAATTGAAAAACTCCGAGTTTTCCATTTTTTTTTATAATTTTACAGCAAATACCTACTCGAAAAGTTATGATGGTCCATAACTTAAAAAATTTCTGCCCCTTTGTAAAATCTTAAAAAATTCTAAGAGATTCTGTGTGAAATTTTGAATTTTTTTATGCAAGTCCCATGATGGGAGGATTTCGCCTTCTAGGCTTCTCGTACACTAGAAATTTCTGTGATTCAATCAAACTGTGTGGACATCTTTGATTTGCTTTTCGATCATCGTTTATCGTTAAAAGATTATGTTCTATTCGGTGAACAAAAAATGTTCCAAAATGAAATTTTCACTGATTCAAGAAAAGTGACATATCTGCAAAGATTATAACTTGATGTATCGTGGATTTCATTTTGTACTTTAAATAAAAACGGGTAGAAGTAAGAAATGAATCCCAAATATTAATAAATAGGGCATTTTTTATTACTATTTGGAGCCGATTTGACGGGCTTAAGCAGGAAAACTGTCGAATACCCGATATAGGGACAAATTTAATATACGTACTAATAACGATAAAAAAAGTTTAATATTCAAATAAAAATATAACAGTAAGTGAGGGTGAAATGCAAAAATTATAAAAAATTCTGTGTGAAATTTATAATTTTTTAATTTTTTAATTTTCAATTATGTGTAATTCTGTATAATTCTAATTTTGTGTTTTACCAATCTACCGTGACAATCACGTGAAACCGAATGGATCCATGCTACCGAAAAGCGAATATTTCGTATTTTTAGCAGGTTAACCACTCGTTGCACTGAAAACCCCTAGGGTGATTTTGGCGTGCGGTCGATGAAACTCGGCAGCCATTGTTGGACATTGTTGTTGGAAACCGGCTGACTGTCAATACATCGCGGAAGGTAGACATGTGGGGTTATGTTCGCTTATTTTAAGCAAATGATAAATGAAGTGAATAAAACCTACGTGAATAAGTTATTGATATTTAGCAAAAATCGATCAATCAGTTTTAAATAATATCATAGTACAATCAACGAATTAACTTAAGCTATAACTGCAAATTAATTAGAATCAAAGAGTTCATCGAGAACAACCAATTCCTTGATTGTATTAAGATATCATTCAAAACTAATTGATAGATTTTTGATAAATATTCATAGCTTACTCACGTAGTTTTTATTCACCTTATTAATCATTTGCTTAAAATAAACGAACATAACCCCACATGTCTACCTTCCGCGATGTATTGACAGTCAGCCGGCTTCTATCAACAATGGCTGCCGAGTTGCATCGACTGCGCGCCAAAATCACCCTAGGGATTGTTCAGCGCAACGAATGGTTAGCCCGCTAAAATGACGTCATATTCGCCAATATTCGCTGTCCGGTAGCATGGATCCATTCGGTTTCACGTGATTGTCACGGTATAAGAAATGTGAAAATGATAGTTTAATAAATATATTATATATTAGATATTCCATACCAACTCGACCAATGATTTTCCATCACCATTTTTTATTTGATTCGTAATTTTTCATACGGTTACCCCAACTCTAATACCCACTCATGAATTTTTAAAAAAAATTTCGTGAACCGTTATCTCTTCAAGAATTTCAAAAACTTCGAACAGCGGTGCACCGAATTATTCGGAGAGCAAAACACTCGGCATAAAGAATGACAATACGTGTCTAGTTGCGCGACGCGCGTACCGAAAGGGTATTCGAATAAAAAATATGTATAACGCAAAAATTGTTCAAAAAACCACTTCATCAAAATCATGAGATTGTTTTGGCGGTAGTATATCTACCACCATAGAAGATTGAGCGTAGAATGCCCCATACGTATGCTCATAACTTACACGAACATTAATTTAAAAAGTACGTTATCTATGCGGGGAGTTACAGAATACACGTAAGCTCGAGATTCGTTATTTGTAATTTCGATTCTCATCTACATTGCCGGGTCGAAAGTTATCGGAAAAGTAGTTGAAACATTGATTTAATAATAAATTATAACATCTTCATAGTATACATATTCGATAAAAAATAATGAATATATTATAGAGTCTCGTTAACGACAGGCGCTGAAAATTCGTTTAGATAACACGCGATCGGTACTGTTGTAATCGGGATCCTGAGATCTTTCTTACAACTACAATTTATTGAAGGTTCGTTGTCGAATTAAGAGTTAGAACTCAGTCGTACAAAAGTGATAAGGTTTTATTATTATATGAAGAGTTTTACAAAGCTTCACTACGTCTAGCAGAGATCTGGCATAGCCTGCCCTAATATCTCGGTTTTGATGTTCTGACTCTGAGTGTTACAGTGATTGCTTATTTATCACGTTAAGGAGGTCGCGCTGCGCCTGCAGTTGTTGTTAGTTGCGTTAAGGCTTCGTACTTGCACATTCCATAGTATTACCAAAGTGTGGCTCAAACATCTGGATTGCAACACCTTGATACTCGGGTTGCAACATCCCTCCCCCCTTAGGAAGAAAAGCCCTTAGGATTTTCTCCTGAAATCAGTTAAATCTGCTGGCTTGCGTCGTCGTGCGTACGCTCGTCTATTATGCTATGTCTAGGTTAGTGATTTACATAATGTATCCCGTCTATAATGTTTTAATATAATCGTTTCTTAATCTAAGTTAGTATAACCTATTTCTATATCATTTTTTCCATCAGTTAAATTGTTCCAAATTTCATACTCAAGTCATATTATTCAATAAACGGTTTCAATCGATTTACATGTACTCTGAGATTCTTCCTATTAACCTTTATGGTGTAGTTAACGTTTGAGTTTACCTCTAGAATAGTATAAGGACCAATCCATTGAGATAAGAGCTTCTTCGATCGTCCTCTGCGTACAGTCTCGTCGTACAGTAGTACCTTGTCTCCAACCTTGAACCCTCTTTCTTTGGTTCGTCGGTCGTACTCAATTTTTGACCTCTCCTTGGCTTGTCGCAGATTTTCTTTGGCTATGAGATTGCTGGCCCGCAATCTCTCTCGTAATTCTTGCGCGTAGTCGTCATAGGTGTACGTTGGTTCTGGATCCTTCTTCAGCGATGTTGGTAGTTCGGCTGGCTGCCCATACACCAGTTCGAATGGCGTAAATTGTGTTGCAGTGTGGGGTGTCGTGTTGTATGCAAACATAGCATATGGTAACCATTCGTCCCAATTGCTTTGTTCTTCGTTTATGTAGTGTCTCAGATATTCAGCCAACGTCCTATGTGATCGTTCTAAGGCTTCATTGGATTCAGGATGATAAGCCGTCGTCTGGATTTTGTCGATCTTTAACAGTTTACAAGTATCTTTGAAAACGTTACTCAGAAAGTTCGTACCTTGATCGGTGAGTATTCTCTGTGGTATTCCGTGTTCGCATATGATCCTGGTCGCAAATCCCTTGGCTACGGTGTTAGCTTCTTGGTTCGGAATGGGTATTGCTTTGCTGTATTTAGTAAGACAATCTTGAAATGTTAAAATATATTTGTTTCCTTGTTCTGTTTCTGTCAGTGGTCCTACGATGTCTAATGCACATTTCTCAAACGGTTGATTTGGAGTGTCGGTAATGACCATTGGTACCTTCGTCTTCCTACTGAGTTTGTTCTTCTGGCAATTCTCGCATCTCGAGATGTGTTCTTCTACGTCTTTCCGTAATCCTGGCCAATCGTGCTTCAATCGAATTCGTTCAATTGTTCGGTTTACTCCTTGATGTGCTCCTAATGGCGTGTCGTGGTATTCATAGATGATCCTGTTCCGATCTTCCTCCGAATATTCCTGTTGCGGGTTGTTCGATTCATCCTCTTCCTTCTGCTGACTTCTGGTCACTGCGTACATGCGACTCAAGGCATCTGCGTTGGTATTTGCCTTGCCCGCCTTGTACTCGATCACATAGTCGTACTCTTCCAGCTTCAAACGCCATCTCATGAGTCGTGATCCTGGATCCTTGACTCCGAATAACCATGTGAGTGGTTTGTGATCTGTAACAATCTTAAATCTGGTACCATACACATACGGTCTGAAATGATTTACTGCCCAGACTATTGCCAACAATTCTTTTTCTGTGGTGCTGTAATTGCCTTCTGCCGAATTTAGAGTTCTACTTGCGTACGCTATTGGCAAGTCCCTTCCTATTATTCCTTGCGACAGGACTGCTCCGATGGCTTTGTCGGATGCGTCTGTCGTCACGATGAACGGTTGCTCAAAATTTGGATACTGTAGAATCGGCGCTGTCGTCAACGTCTTCTTCAAACTTTCAAAAGCCTCTTGCTCCCTTGAAGTCCATTGAAATTTTACCTCTTTCTTCAGCAGGTGTGTTAGTGGTTTTGCTAAACTCGAGAAATTTTGTATGAATCGTCTGTAGTATCCGGCCAAACCCAGAAATCCTTGAACTTCCTTTACAGTCTTTGGAATTGGAAATTCTTCTACTGCTCGGATCTTCTCTGGATCTGCCTTTATCCCGTCTCTAGTGATGACGTGTCCCAAGAAGTTGACCTCTTTTCTCAGAAATTCACATTTGTCTGGCTGTAGCTTCAATGAATTCTGTCGTAAGCGTTCCAGCACTTCTTCCAGTCGTTTGTTATGTTCCTGCAAACTAGGAGCATGTATGACAATGTCGTCGAGATAGACATAACATCTAAGGCCTTGTATCCCCGAAAGAACTGTATTCATTAATCGTTGAAACGTAGCGGGTGCATTCTTTAATCCGAAAGGCATGCGGTTATATTCGTAGTGACCGTGTGGAGTGGAAAATGCCGTCTTGCACTTATCCTCCTCTTCCATCGGAATCTGGTGAAATCCTGACGCTAAATCTAATGTGGAGAAATACTTCGCCTTACCCAACTGGTCTAATATTTCGGTGATATTCGGCAGTGGAAAGGAGTCTCCTACAGTCACGTCATTCACCTTACGGAAGTCTACTACGACTCTCATCTTCGTTTTTCCTGATGCGTCCGCTTTCTTTGGTACCACCAGCAGTGGCGCGTTCCATCGGCTTTTGCTTTGTCTGACTATCCCGTCGGCAAGCATTTTATCTACCTGCTCGTTTATTTCCTGCTTATGTTTTTCCGGAAGTCTATATGGTCTTACATTTATAGGTGCGATATCCGGATTTGTAGTAATCCTGAGACTAACTGCGTTCGTGTAATCCAGATAGTCTCCTTCTAAGTGAAATATGTCGTAAAATCTTTCACAAATATCTAACAAACTCTCTTTTTCTTCTCGATTCAGATGACCAGTACGTAGGTTGTCCCATTCGGGTTGTTGCATTCGGTTCGCGTTACTCGGTGTCATTGTCCGGCATGCATAAACTTGCGTAATATCTGTGTGCTCTTGGCCTAGTGCTACGATTCGTACACACGGCTGTTCCAGTTCTACTTCGAAATCGTTTGTATTAAGAATGCTGACTTTGCACTCACCGTCGACTGTGTTGGTGATGCAACTCCCCATGTATACTCCAGGCTGTAACTCGATTCCTTCGACGATGCCTTCCGCGTCGTCGCGTGTCTGTGCACGGATTATCTTCTCGCTTCTTCGTTCAAGCGATATGTGAGCTCCTGTGGCTCCTAAATTCCATGTCGTTCCGTACAATCTTGCGTACTTCCCAGATCTAAGCTCGACGTCATGCTTCTCGAGGAAGTCGCCTCCTAAGAGACCGTCTGCTTCTAGTGGAAAATCGTCTTTAACTGCGTAAAAAGGGTGCGATATGTGCCTATCACCAACCCTTATATTCAACCTGACCTTACACAAGGTCGCAACCGGTGTTCCGCCTATCCCTCTGAGCATGATCACACCGTCTTCAGCCATAACTTCGCCGTCAATTTTTCCAACTCTTACTAGGCTTACCTCAGCTCCTGAATCTAATAGCATAGTTCCGTATCTTGTCTTGAATTCATCTGCCTCGATCATTGCGTGATTCTTCTGTCTTGATCCATTTATTAGGCAATTTACTGGTACGACGCGATACGGTTGCCTGTCCGCCGCGCCTGCTCCTCGTTTCCCGAAGTCTCTTCGTCTCGCCTGCTGGCGTCTCTAGAAGGACCTGGTTGGGCCCGTTCCTCTCTTCTAGGGGGTCCCCGATTCCTCTCGTAACCTCGCCTGTTTTCTTCAGCTAATCTCGTTCTGCAGTCTCGTATAAAGTGCCCTGGTTTCTTACAAAAATGACAAATTACCTGAATTTTTCTTACGTAGTTACTTGGTGTCGGCAATCGTTGAGGATTACTGGATCCTGTCTTCGCTGAGCGACAGTCTCGTGCTAGGTGTCCTGGCTTCCGACAATTGTAGCAATTATTTCCTCTGTTACCTTCTCTGCTGTTGCGCGGTTGATTGTGTTCCCGATCCGATCGATGGGTGGGGCCTAAATCTCGTTCTTCTTCTATCGCGAGTGTTATGGCTTCCCTGAGATCTTCACATCGTCGGCTCTTGACCAATAACCTCAGCTTGTCATTCAAGCCTCTGACGAAGATATTGACAGCTTGTTTTCTGACCTGACGTTCCAGCGTCGATTTCGAATCCTCTTCTGCGGCTTCCCTCATCGTCACTTCGATTACTTGTGCAGTTAGTTTCTCGACTCGTGCTCCATATGACTTCGCGTCCTCGTTCGGACGTTGTCTACAGCTACTGAATTCTACTTGTAACGAAGCTAATGTCCGTGTATCGATGCTCATCGACTTCAGCTCTTCCTCCAGTGCATTCCAGGTGTCAATTGATTTGTATTCTAAAGCTCGTGCCGGCGCACCTTTGATCCGCGTGCTCAAGACAGCCTTTAGCAGGTTTTGCGTATCCGCAGGCCGTATTGTCTCACGTGCATATTTACAAGAGCGTATAAAATCACAAACCTTTCCTCGGTCACTGCTATCGAAGATCTCGATGTCCTTCAGAACTTGTCTTACAGTGAGGGTGTCTTCGGCCATGTCAGTTGGAAGTTGGTTCGCTACTGTGTTCTGAATCTGTGGTGGTGTTACTTGCTCTTGAGCCTTACTTTTAACGAATTTGCGCAATGCCGCACGAAGTTCGTCGACTGTATATTCTTCGGTTACGTGTATATGAAAGTGCTCACAGGTTTCGAGAAGATGATCTCTTCGTAATTCTTGAATCCACGCGGTTTTACCTTCTGCAATGCGTTTTTCCACCGTGTACCAGTTCAACGGCATTTGCTGTTTTCCCGAAGCTTCCTGCGCTGCTGCAACCAGTGATGAATGCAAGGCGTGCCTCTGGCTGGGAGGTAGTACGCCAAATAACGGTGAATTATCCCCAAAGCTTACTTCTCCTTGTAACTTGGGTTTAGTCGGAGAGTCTACGGATGCTGATCGTTCTATCTCTTTTTTTGACATGTGACGTCACAGTAATTTCTTCAACGATGCCAGCTTCCGGTGCTACGCTCACTATTCTTCTGATTTACTGGCTCGATACTTGATTCACTTGTACGATTCGACGATCCTCGCCGCTGCCACCAGTTGTTGTAATCGGGATCCTGAGATCTTTCTTACAACTACAATTTATTGAAGGTTCGTTGTCGAATTAAGAGTTAGAACTCAGTCGTACAAAAGTGATAAGGTTTTATTATTATATGAAGAGTTTTACAAAGCTTCACTACGTCTAGCAGAGATCTGGCATAGCCTGCCCTAATATCTCGGTTTTGATGTTCTGACTCTGAGTGTTACAGTGATTGCTTATTTATCACGTTAAGGAGGTCGCGCTGCGCCTGCAGTTGTTGTTAGTTGCGTTAAGGCTTCGTACTTGCACATTCCATAGTATTACCAAAGTGTGGCTCAAACATCTGGATTGCAACACCTTGATACTCGGGTTGCAACAGTACAGTTAGCGAGGCCTGTGACAGTGTCGTTACGGCAGGTTAGATAAAAATTCGTTAAAATAGCACTCGATCGCGAGAGCTTCATCATAGAGCCGGGTTTTCCTTGGGTTCAATTGTTGATTCTCGCGCAGTTGCATGGCGACCTCAGCTTGTTGACACCCGAAAACCGAGCATATCGGCGCTACCAGGGGTGAACGGGTGCTAGCGGGGAAGCACATTGGCGTACAATCGGGAAAAAAGTTAGCACATGCGATAACTTAGCGCAAAAGTTACAGAATCGCACCCCAGACGTCATAACCTAACTCGTCCGACAGCTAACCTGAGACTCGAATGGTCACAATGTTCTTCAAATTTCAATCTGTCATCCGATACGACTCCTAGGTACGCTGAGCGTGTTTGATTCTGACCGATATGAAGTTGGCACCACAGTCTTCTGTCTCCTTCTATCCTTTATGGTTACATACTGTGACTTTTCGTGGACGGTGAACGCTAAGGGTACCAACCTGAAACCTAAAACTCGCTAGGCTCGTAAGATTGCGTTCAACCATACCCTGTTCAAGCTGACCTTATTCGGTACGAACTCGAGAATAGCGCGCGTAAAATTTGAATGTTGGAAGCATTTCGTTAGACGGAATGGAACGGAAGGACAAGTACAACGAATTCTGCTCGTGCAGGAATTATTCTGCGAATATTAACCAATCAATGTGATTTCGATATCAGGCGCTTTATCCAAGAAAATTAGTGAATCATGTGAATAAATGGAGTTGCGGGAAAATTTGATCAGGTAAGGAAGTTAATTTAGTCAATTGATCAACAAAATTTATTAACTAATGTCAGGTTTTATTATGTTTAGATGTTTTTGTTGAATCGTTGAAACGAGAAAATGATTACTAATTACATTATAAAATATTACGTCACATCAGTAATTCGCATTACATGCTGCTGTAATTGAACAACGAATACTAAATAATCAATAAACTCTTCGGATTGGAGAAATGGATTACTGAAATAATTGTTCAATAGTGATAAATCAAAGAGGATCGATTCCTCGACGATTGTGTTAGCCATTACCAACATCAGGGCTGCGTCTGGAACAAAAAGTGAGAATCGATAAACACTATGGCATTAGAGGTCGAAATCAACTTTGAATCAAGGCGTTCGACGAACCTCATTGTTGACTCAGCCTCGGGGTGTATCGTTGATTGGTTAATATTCGCGGAATAATTCCTGCATGAGCAGAATTCGTTGTACTTGTCCTTCCGTTCCATTCCGTCTAACGAAATGCTTCCAACATTCAAATTTTACGCGCGCTATTCTCGAGTTCGTACCGAATAAGGTTAGCTTAAACAGAGTATGGTTGAACGCAATCTTACGAGTCTAGCAAGTTTTAGGTTGGTACCCCTGGCGTTCAATGTCCACGAAAAGATACGGTAGAGAAGAAAAGAGACAGAAGACTGTGGGGCCAACTTCATACCGGTCAGAATCAAACACGCTTCGTGTACTTCATTAAGTGTATTCTTTTGACTCTGTGATCACTGATCAAAGTGATCGTGATCACGTGAGAGTTGTTCTTTTGATCGTATCACTTCCCCCACCACGAGCACGAAGTAATCATGATCACTTCCGAAGTGATCGCATATTTTATGGGATCACTCGGTATGTGATCTGAATTTTGACCGCGAAACCGTTCAAATTTCAAATGTCGCTTCGAAATCAGGTTATGTCGTCGTAATATAAAATCGACCGCTGCATTATTCTAAGGTTATGTTCTGCTTTGTTCCGTGTATTCCCCTTAAGCGCTACTATCGCAAACGTAGGTTGTTCTTTTCAACTAATCATGATCACATGTGATCACTTATCACAGTGATCACTGATCCACTCATCCACTGATCACACAGTCAAAAGAATACACCTATTGTCGTCACGCTTTCAAGTTCTTTTCCCGCTTTTGTTTTTATTCGAATTTCGAGCCCTAGTTCCTTCCTAATACTCTAGTTTTGGAGTTGAGGTTATGAAGAAATGGATCTGTTGAACAAAAATCAGAATCATAGATTTGTTCGTCTTAGCTACACATACTACACTTTTACTAGATTTTACACTTTTCACTAGAAATTTACACCTCCTATGAGGCAAGTGTAAAAAGTGTAAGCTAAGACGAACAAACCTAATAAAAATCTTTGACTATAGGTTTGTTCGTCTTAGCTACACCTTTTACACTTTTACCAGATTTTACACTTTGCACTAGAAATTTACACCCATCGGGCGAGTGTAAAAAGTGTAAGAAAAGTGTAGAAAGTGTAAGTTAAGACGAACAAACCTCACTATGGACTGCTAACCGCTAACTTCAGGCGTGTACCCAAGATGTGACGCGACGTCACGAGGTAACGGCTACGAAATAGAGTCCTATGTCCTATGTTAGGCTAGCGTCAGTCGAGTGAGGTTATGTAGTCTGCTAGTTGTATCTGTTATTCGAATTTATTTTTATCTTTGACTATCTACTACGGGGACTGTATGTTAGGGGACCGATCTCTGTAAAGGTGGAAGCACACAAAAGTCATTGAGCCATAAGCAGAATGCAGAAGCCATAGCGCATGCGCAGTTGCAAAAGTCCAGCGAACAGTACGCATGCGCATGCTCTCTGCATTCTGCTTATGGCGTCTGGATTTTCAACCCACACAAAAATCCATAAGCATAAGAGCGTTAAGAGCATAATGTACCGTCCGCGTCTCACATTACAAGTGGAAGAATGAATCGCATTTGACATTTCTGATGACAAAATAATCAATTATACTAGTAATACATGTTGATATTGGTATTTGACATACTATAATTTATATGATTACTAAAGCGAATTACCGATTTACATTGATATTGCTTGTTTCGCTCTCTGGAAAGTGCTTTACCAGATTTTTTAGGTTAGCTGATTTTGCTGCCTACTAGCGACTAGCCACACGCAGCTAGGAAACAATCAAAATCATTTGAGATGTAGGATAGAATTTCGTGATGTAAAATTATTACCTATTATAATTCTACTGTCAATAATACAATCGTAATAAAAGAAAGTAATATTATATATTATGATAGTAAATAAAAACCACTAGCCTCTAAGCACCAAAAACCCTGTTATTCAAATCAGAAAATTCGTCGACACACCTTAGAATCGAGATAAGAACCTGGGGTGTTGAAAACATTTTTCTCATTTATTTAGAGATATTTCAGCCTAAGGGAGCATTGAAATTCCATAATGATGATTTAAAGGAATACTCTAAATTGTATCGTTGAATTTTATCAAATAAAATCAGTTTTTAACGTACGAGAGCTATGTTTATTCACCTGATAATAATTTTACATCTTGAAATTCTATTCTACAACTCAAATAATTTTAATCGTTCCCTAACTACGTGTGACAAGTCGCTAGTAAGCAGCAAAATCAGCTTACCTAAAAAAATCTGGCAGACCGCTTCTTAGAGAGCAAAACAAGCAATATCAATGTGGATCGGTAATTCGCTTCAGTAATCATATAAACTATAGTATGTCTAATACCAATATCAACATGTATTACTAGTATAATTGATTATTTTGTCATCAGAAATGTCAAATGCGATTCATTCTTCCACTTGTAATGTGAGACGCGGACGGTACATTATGCTCTTATGCTTATGGATGATTTTTGTGTGGGTTGAAAATCCAGACGCCATAAGCAGAATGCAGAGAGCATGCGCATGCGTACTGTTCGCTGGACTTTTGCAACAGCGCATGCGCTATGGCTTCTGCATTCTGCTTATGGCTCAAGGACTTTTGTGTGCTTCCACCTTAATACAGAAGTAGTTCAAGTTCTGTCGGTTTGTATACATATATATATACGATAGCCTAAAGTTCGACGTGCCTCTAGCGGCAGCCAAGAGTAGTAGTCTTCACGTGCATAATGTATCGCAAGTACCGGTTTTAAAAATTAAAAATTCAAGGCTAATTATTTATCGATTAGAAAAAGATTGAATAAATCTATAAAAAATAAATAATAATAATAATGATAATAATAATAATAATAATAATAATCTATTAATCTATATAACCTATTTTATTTAATTATTAATTTTATCTAATAGCGGTTCCCATGACGACCTGAGCCTTTGCTTAGCAGCATAGGACTCTATTTCAGATTTGAGATTATGGAAAGCTCGATTTTCTGGATAAGAATCCGAATAATACAAGCAGACGACATAACCTCACACTTTTGACAACTAGCCTAACATAGGAGTTCATTTCAGATTTGAGATTATGGAGAGATCGATTTATTGGACAAAAATCCAAATAATACAAGTTGATCGAATCGTTCTTAACCAGTGAGATTGTCGATAGAATCCAAACGGATTCAGATTATTGATTTATGGAAAATCTATATCTAGTCATAGGAACTACATAGAGAAATGCTTTTTCTCAGTCTCTCTAATGGAGAGTGACTCGACTGATTGTGGAAGGAATCCTAATGGATTGAACACATTATAGTGAATTAGTTTTCACGCATATCCATCACTCTGCACCAGGACGAGGAAGAACTACGGTTGTTCGTCATACCGATAAGAATTCTGACCAGGAATTTTCTCTGAATTTATCACGTCTAACTCTACGTTAGAATTATCATGGTTGATTTTCAATTTTTATCAATTGCTCTGCACTAAAGCGAGAATAAGCCACTTTTGTTGCTTTATGCTGCGACGTTTGTCCAACACAGTGTTAGTACACATGATGTACATGAATAATTCTCGATTTGATCGGGATATCATTTAGTGCAATCATTTGCATGCCTTGCAGTGTTTATAAACACTGCTGCGAAATACTCGCGAGCATTAGTGTACGAGCAAGCGTCGGAAGATGCGCGCTGCACCATCTAGCAGTAGGCAGAGGTACCGAACGTTCGGTATTTCTGTGTCAGTGTTCGGCTGTTGTAACACGTACAGGGTGCGTGGGCACTCACACACGGCGCGGACCAATCACAAGTCAGCTGCAGCTGCGTGCGAATGCTTCCGAAAGATTCGTGTATGGATGGCGCACGCCTCTCCGATACGAATTTTGCGATGTTGCCGTCGCCACATGTCACACCGCACACGTGCAGTGCATCGTCACAAAAATACATACATAAAGTGCGCGATAATTATCAAGGAAGTAAGTACATAACAAATGAAAAGGCCAAAAAAGAAAAAAGCAAAATACCATTAAAATAAAAGTTGTTAACTAGACTCTTTTTTCAAAGTATTCTAGCCTCTACAATTAATAATATTATAAATTCATATTTTATTTTATATTCAAATTATATTACATTTATTCTATTTTTATAGATAATCTTTGAATTATTTGGAGCCGATTTGGGGAGCGTCTGCTGAAGAATTCGTTCGTGCCCTAAATAAGGACTACCCTTTTGGTATACTGAACAACCTCCAAAAGTTCAAGCCTACAAGTTTGTGCAGTGTCAGACCACAAACAACATCCCCAGCACAGTACTCTGTCATCGTTTTCATTATTTTTCTACTTGAACAAGTCTTCAATACCTTGTTTTGCTACTGATAAGTTATAGAAGTGTTCAATACCTAATTGCTCGCTACATATGGAAATCTTTCAATACCTACAGATTTTCATTTATGAATACATTATATGAAACATTATTATTAAAACCTGGTTTTATTACCTGTCATCTGCGTGTACGCTACATTTTATTTCTGTATGATATAAGTTAATTAACCGTCACTCTCATCTAACATAGGTATAAGCATATACCTAATGATAATTAAAACTAATAAGTCATTATGAATGAATTTAAGACTGAAGAAACAGATGTGATGTAATGTAAAGTTGTTTATTTAAAGTTCATAATAAATCATACTCGTTTCATTAAAAATCGAAGTGATAATTCTACAACACCTCTGAAGCTGAAGTTTTAACTTCGTGCTTGGTGTTGTCCAATTTTACTTTAGATATTGTTGATGGCGTCATTCCTGATCCACACAACGTTGTCCTATGTCAAGGGAAATGAATCCTCTGATGGTCGCATTGTAATTGATTGGTCTGACAAGGAGAGTATCATGCCTTCAGGTCACGGATTCTGCTTAAATTTGGAGGGGTGTTTCCTTGGCCAAAAAAATAAAACCCTTGATTTTACATTCCGTCGAATAGGCCCTCGTTCAATCAGCGAGCATCAGTTAAGAATAATATCCAACGGTGGATGAATATTCAACGCTGGTGATAATACTTTGTACTCCTCCATCGGAGTCTTCTTTGCTAGAATCTTGTATGACACGTCAGAAATGTTGGTTAAAATGCTGATAAACATATACCACACAGGTACAGCAAGCTCAAAGTACACTATTTATGGGTACTCGCTAGTGAAATTAATGAAATTGTATGAAAATGATGAAAAAAGTAGTTCGGAGCAGTCTAAATGAAGCCTGGATTGAATCTTATTGTTGAATCATGATAGTTATACTAGTTTGATGCAGTGTAACCAGTTTTTAAGCCTCAGATGAGCCTGCAAATGTTCCTCTGCCACAGTAAAATAGCCTTTGGTACTCATGTTGTTAGCTTTGAAAGAATACCCACGCTGACCACATATCTTCAAACTGGCAGTGCTCATTCAAAATTCGCCGACAAAATTACCTGATGAGGAAGTGAAATTTGATGAATGGCTTTCAACTTCAGAAATTGTTATCTTTTTTTTTTGTTACATGATTAGATTCAATCTTTTGCTTTTCATTATTCAAAGAACATGTATTCAGAAAGAAATCAGAGAATAAATCTTCCAATTTTACTTCCTCAATACTTCTCTAACCTCATTTTGAACAAGTTCTGTGAATTTAAAGGTCTCTAGTCCGTGTAGGGATTCTTTCGAAGCCAACGACTGCATGAGTACCGAGGGCTATTTTACTGTGGCGGAGGACCATTTGCAGGCTCGTTGAAGGCTTAAAAGCTAGTTGAACCACCTAAAACTAGTATAACGATAATGATTCGACAGTAGGATTCGATCCAGGCTCCATGTGGACTACTCCAAACTACCTTTTTACAATTTTCATGCTATTTTATTTATTTGAATCGTGAGTACCCACAAATAGTATAGTTTGAGCTCGCTTTACCTGTGTAATATATGTTTATCAGCATGTTAACTTACATTTCTGCCGTGTCATACAAGATTCTAGCAAAGAAAACTCAATCCCATGTAGAAGTACAAAGTATTATAACCCCCATCAAATATTCATCTACCGTTAGATATCACTATAACAGCGCTACTAACTACAACCAGTGGTATATAACTATAATAGTCGGTTGCTAGACTTTTGTTATAAAAAAAGGAAAGTATAGGGTTTGTTATGAAAAAAAGCATTTGAAAAAACAAAAAAGCAAAACTATTATTTCAATATAGACACATGTATTACGTCCCAGTTTGTGTTCATCAGGTGCATCGTAACAGATTTCAGTTATATAAATACAAATCGCGTGATAATTAAGAAGCAAGTAAGTACATAACAAAATACCATTCAAATAATCGTTATATCGAAAATAAATATATCATTATTATTATTTATATTATAATTATAATATAAATAAAGATAGGTAGTAAGCGTGGGTTAAACGTCCATTATACTCACACTAAGTGAAGTAAAATAAATTAATTAATAAAAATAAACAGGTAAAAAGATAAAACGATTATTGAATAAACAAGAATGAATGAGCAGATGAATAAAAATGAATGAATACATAATAGTATAATCTATTCAATATGAATTAATACTACAGCGACTGTCATGGACCCAAACAAAGAGGATATTGAGAATCTAGCGGATGATCTGGAACAAGTCAGTCCGTCACAAAGATTTAATAATCAAATTAACTAATAAATTATGAAAAATAATTTGTATTATTATAAATAATGAAAATTAAATTAAATAATAATTATAATAATAGATATATATACAGGGTGTCCCAGTAACCTCGGACCACCGGGCACTGGCGGAATCCTTGCGAAAAAATAAGACAAAAATTATTCATTCCAAAAATTTTCTAAAGCCACCGTATTCGAGTTAGAGCCGATTCAAGTCCGCCAATCACGAGGCCCCTATACTATTCGCGCGGGAAGGCGTCGCGGCACAGCTCGTGCGGTGAGAAGCGGGACGCGGGGTAAGAGCCCGCGATCGCGTTCACGATGATAAAAATACGATCGGGCTGAACAGCTCATTGTCAAGCGAGTACGGCTGCGATCCGCCCGATCGTATTTTTATCATCGTGAACGCGATCGCGGGCTCTTACCCCGCGTCCCGCTTCTCGCCGCACGAGCTGTGCCGCGACGCCTCCCCGCGCGAATAGTTTTTTATTGACTGGGGCCTCGTGATTGGCGGACTTGAATCGGCTCTAACTCGAATACGGTGGCTTTAGAAAATTTTTAGGATGAATAATTTTTGTCTTTTTTTTCGCAAGGATTCCGCCAGTGCCCGGTGGTCCGAGGTTACTGGGACACCCTGTATATATATATACATACGTAATAATAATATAATAATAATGATAATATATTATATATACTGTGAAGATTCGTGGATGCGGAACACTTTTTGATGCTTGACAATGAATTCACAATGAATTGAACACAGATGCATTCAACAAATGTTCCGCATCCACGAATCTTCACTGTATATTATTATAATAATTATACCATTGTAACGCAGTTTTTTATTCAGGAGACGAAAACCTTTTGCTCCGTCACTTTCCCGTGATAATCACGATACTGAACTTATTAAATGTTGGGCGCCAGACTCTACTGCGTCGTTTCCTTACCAAATTACGATACCATACAACAAATTACGATAAACCAAAAACTTACGGAAATGCGACGAGCGACAACTTGACTTGCTCAGATACAAAAGCCTTAGATAGAGGGGCAGGGTACACCAGATAAAATAATATTAGTTCTTCGAGATTGCGAGGTTACATCAATCAATTATTTATTACGCAATTGAATAAATTAGACAGAATCGATACAGAATTGGCGATACTTTTAACTAGTTTGTTACTAGCGATTACCTAACTGTTCAGGACAGAATTTACTCGTTTATGATACGATTGAATCGAAGGCATGTGTCAGAGTTGACTCGATATAAAACGATTTGACTAGACTCCAGACTTGGTATCACAGAGCGATACTTCGTACCCAAATGCAAATTTATTCCATAACACAGCCTAAGATCAATGCATTACTCCAAGATATTAAACAATGAAATCAGTAACAAACGATATAGGTTCCCTACTAATTAATTAGCCACGCTGGCCATACAATTAACGATATTTAGAGATCTATTGTTAGATAGAGACCACACGGTCATTCGAAAAACGCGGATTACAGGTTCGACGATAACAAATTAGTTTGGAACAATAGATCGATATTTAACCAAACTCTGAACGATACAATATCGATAGTTACGATACTCAATTATCCAAACGTTACTTAATTTACAGACGGAAATAAATTATACCAAATGGACCATACTTTACTAAATTATAACAAACTTAACTGTAACGCGAGGCCTAAGCCTTCGCGGCTATCTTTGCTCAGGGTACTCCAGGAAAAGGATTTTCTACAGTATTTCATGCATAAGATAATTTTACCATACTAAATAAGCAACAGCCATACGAGAAACGATAGGCGATAGATTATAGGCAAAACAATAAAAGGTCTACGTAACTCAGCCAGACTCGAGGTTGTTCGATAAATTATCCATAAGCCAAAGACCAAAAACGAGCTTCTTAGCTCAAAAACCAAATTAACAAACCAGACTTCTATCCGAACGATCTCGTGTATTTACAGAAAGAATCAAGACCTTACCTTAAGGTGCTTGCCTACCCAATCCCACCAGACCTGAAAACATTGGGGAAAAAGGTGCTATTGAATGGAATATTTCGGCCTAGGCACCGAAATCAATGAAACAAAATACGTCGCGCAATTCTGTGTGCGACTCCGAACACGTAGGCCCCAAAAAATGTTTTTTTTTACGCAAAAATAGAGAAGATATCCATGTCAAACGTCTTAAAACCGTTTCAAAACCGTTTTACATGGATAGCTTCTCTATTTTTGCGTAAAAAAAGCATTTTTTGGGCCCTACGTGTTCGGAGTCGCACATAGAATTGCGCGACGTATTTTGTTTAGGGTAGGCAAGCACCTTAAGTTGCCGCAGAAGATAACACAACACTATTTTAATTATACTCGATACGATAATGATATTGTGCCATAGGCGGTACTCGATGCGATACACGATGATAGCTGAGGATGCGTAGCATAGGCTGGAGCGAAGAATAGGCCGAACAGCTAGGGTGTCCTGCTTATATAGTCTTTGTTTTCTTCCACCAGCTCATCCTTCAGATTAGCGTAGACCACGTGACATATCGGAGCTCTAATTGGTCGCCAAACGACAGGTTTTTGACGAACGTATAATAGTAGAGATCTCCTCTACCCCTGCCGCTGCTAATACCTCTCCTATTACCGCCTTCCTTTAGAACCCCCTGACGCTGGACTGACGTTGAAGTCTCGCTCGCCAGAACTATGCGGTATTTCTCCTGGGGCTTTACAGGATTCGTCAACCCACCAGAAGAGTAGGCCATAGTCTCGTGCTGAGCACACAAGGGCTTCGCTCACGACAAGATTCCGCAGGTTGGAACGCTGATCCGGGGGTTTTCTTGACCAACTACGGCCGCGATAACAGATTCAGAGAAAGTAGTTCGATAGATGCTCTGGCTGATGACAAATTGGGTGGGAGGCTGTGAGGATGCACCTGCACATGACCCTGTACGCCATCCTCACATCGGCACAGTGCAGTTTCTTGCAGGCGGTAACTTCTTCGGATGACGGAAAGATCGCTTGTGCTTCTCGCACATCCCTGTACGCCGCCAGTCCGATAGTTGAAGATGGTAGATCTTCCGCTTGAGAGGGGGCGCTGACCCTGGGGTTTTCTGGACCAACCATGGTTTGCGCGCCGACAGTGTCGTGCTTGACGATATTGGAAGTTTTTTTACGTTCGGCAGAGCCATATTTTCCATCGGTGGTTCCCACGACGACAGACATCTCGTGGTTTCCATATTCGAGATTACATACTTACAAAAATAAGGTAGCGTTAGTTATACCCAATTATTTTCCCTAAGTTTTCCTTTTTTCTGGAGACCCTGTCTACGCCACGCATCGTCGCATTCTCGATAGAATCGCCGGGGAATTGCAAACTACCACGTCACAATTCTTATAAATATTCTACTACGCAGCTTTGATTGCAAATCTTGTCCCTACTATACATAGTATTCTTCTTCTTAGGTTTTATTTGTCTCATGTGTGCCTTTCGGCGTTACATTGTTTACATGTTTCGGTCTCCTAATATTTCCACATAATATAAAAACTAAAATAAAATAATAATCCATATAAAATAAAAATAATCGAATTACAACTAAAGTAGAATGACTACCTCTCAACTGAAAAGAACTAAAAATACACATCTCAACCTACCAACTATAAATCAAAACATTCGAATATGAGGTTCGTGAAAATCTCCATGCGGTGCCTCTTCTCCCCCACTTCTTTTCTTCTCCTCCCCTGCCGCCTCTCCTTCCCCTCTTCTCCCCCTATTCTGCTTAAGTCTTTTTCCCTTCGCCTCTCCCGTTTCCCTCTTCTGCCGCCATTTCCTCATTGATTTCGTGTTGTCCTCTCTACCACTTCCTTCCAGTTCTCTCATCCTTTCAGTCCTTCTATTACTATGTTCCTTTCTTTCTCCCCTCCCTTTTGCTTTTCCCCCTTCTTCCTCCGGTCCCCCCTTTTTCTATCCCATTCTTCCTTTGCCTTTCCATGCCCGCTTGACAAGGCAGGGGGTTCGACCCCTCGGCCCCTACCTTGCCTTTTTCCTTCTCGCATTCTCTTTTAGTATTCTTCTTTTTCATCATTTAATTGTTCCATGATATTGCTCCTTTTCATTTCTCCAAGTATTTTCAGGTGATGTTTTGTGTAATTGTGGCCACCTTCTATATCTACAGCATCTTCATTTACGGGATGGAAGTTATATTGGTCACTGTGTTCGATGCAATAGTTATGCAGCACGCAACAGCTTATAATAAATTTGCATATTTTATCGACTTGGTGCATGTGTACTCCAAGTAATTGTCTGAAACGACCTTTCAAAATTCCAAAACTATTTTCAATCAGGACTCTTGTCGCACAGAACCTTTAGTTGTACAACTTTTGTTGCTGGGTTAAATTCCCATAATCTCTGAATGGTAGAAGCAGCCATTCTCTGATCGGATAAGCAGAGTCTCCAAGCAGGTGATACTGTCCACTGCATATTCTTGGCGGTTCCTCGCTGATGTCCGAGAGTTTGAAAACTCGTGCGTCATGAATTTTGCCCGGAGTACCAACCGACACATCAGTGAATTTTTTCTTGACATCACATAGTTTCTATCTTGCCTACTCGATACCGGGGGTGATGGCAGTCTCATTAGAGAACGCGCAGCTAGCAGGTGCAACTTAATGCGGTCGCCATCCATGATCGAACTTTCGGGGCTTGGCAGGCACGCGATAATATCAACCGAAACCACCGAATCGCTCGTGTCGCTCGAAGATGTAAATTTTGTTTGCACGCTACATGTGGTCGACGACAATGACACACCAACCGATGTACTCATCGGAGGAGTCATCATTGACCAAGGTCTTTACTTAGTGTACGATAAACATAGGGACTCAGGATTGACTGTGCCATGTCAGCAGTAAATGCTATCACTGACGGGCAGCCCACTATATGCGCATTCAACAAAGAAGACATCAAGTCAGGACTGGCCGAAGCGGAGCATGCCAATTTACTCACGCTCCTTTCGAAATACGAACAAAATATCACGACCGGGAACAAAGTCCCCGCGGTGAACAATGCCAAACTCTCTATAAAGCTCAAGCATGATGCCACGATTTATCACAGACCCTATAAGATGGCCAACTCCGAACGAGAAAAGGTGCGCGGTATCGTGAACGACTTACTTATGAACAATATAATTCAGGAAAGCAGCTCCCCTACGCCAGTCCAGTTATTTTGGTCCGCAAGAAAAACGGTGAAGACCGCCTATGCGTGGATTTTCGCAAATTAAACGAGACAATCAAAGATAGATACCCACTACCGCGGATCGTTGATCAACTCAACCGTTTAGGTAAGGATAAATACTTCACAAGCCTTGACATGGCATCGGGCCTCCATCAGATACCCAACGCTGAAGGTTGACGCGACAAAACATCTTTTCTGACCCCCGATGGCCAGTATGAGTACCTTCGTATGCCCTTTGGGCTGGCCAACGCACCTGCCGTATTTCAGTGTGCTGTAAAAACGCACTCGGGAATTCACGATATACCATAGCACTTGTTCACCTCGATGACGTGCTCATACACTTGGCTAGCATTGAAGAAGGGATGAAAAATCTAGACCTCGAGTTACAAGCACTAACAGGTGCTGGATTCTCCCTGAACTATAAAAAATGTAAATTCTTTTAGACAAGCATAGAATACCTCGGTCTCGAGGTAACCCCTTCCGGAATACGCCCTGGTGACAGTAAGCTTCAAGCTTCGAAATTAAGTCCGGTGCCAGGCAACGCATGACAAGCGCGACAATTCGTTGGATGGGCTAGTTACTTACGTAAGTTTATACCAGGTTTTGCGACGCTTCTTTCTCCAATAACCTCTCTGACACGTAAAGATGTTTTCATGGCAATGGACGAATGAGTGTGAGGACGCTGGTCTAAAAATTATTGAGCTACTCACAAATAAAATGGTAATTCGTATATTCGACCACAAGAGACCGTCCGAGTCACACACCGACGCCAGCAGTATCGGTGTAGGCGCTATCCCCCTACAATGAAACGACTCTGAACGGAACGTGATAGCTTACTACAGCGAGCGCAACTCTGTTGAAGAGAGCAGGAGGCACTCGTACAAACTAGAAACACTAGCTGTAGTGTCGGCTGTTAAACATTTCAGGCCGTACCTACTCAGAATCAAATTCAAAATAATAACCCACTACAACGCGGTAAAATCTACGATGATAAAAAGGGACATTAGTCCAAAAATTCCTAAGTAGTGGATATACCTCCAAGATTTTGATTTTGACGTAGAGCAGACTCACGTAGACTTTTTGAGCAGAAACCCTGTCAGGATAATGCGTAAACAGTGCATACCTTGGTTAGTAGCCGAACAAACTAAAGAGACCGAAGTACACGACATAATCAGCGACTCAAATGCGGATCCTAGGTCCGAATTGCACCGACTTTATAAAATTCGGAACGGAATGTTGTACAGACGCTAAATCGCTAAAGACGGTAAGGAGGAGCTCGTCTGGTACGTCCCTTCAACGGACAGGTTACGCATTTGTAGGGTATATCACGATGATTTATCTCACGTGTCGGCTGAAAAGAGATATGACGCAGTGGCAAAAACATATTGATTTCTGCGCATGAGAGAATCATTTATTACATACGCGAGGCATTGCCTCAACTGCAGACTAGAAAAAGGTAACACAGGTGTACAGCCGATGACGCTTACAAAACGGGAACGAGCCACCGTACCCTTCCATACGATATACCTTGATTTTCTCGGTCCACTAACTACGATCGCCAATATAAAACACGTTTTGGTACTAGTAGACCAATTCACCAGGTTTTGTATCCTAAAGCCAACATCTGCCGCGAACGCTGCCAACTTTATAGAAATGCTCGAGTTACAATCCGCAATGTTCGGATGCGCAAGGATGATTTATGTTTATCGGGGCAGAGCTTCCGAATCCACCATGGTATCTGCCTATTGTAAAACAACTGGCACACAAGTGCACTATACCACAACAGGGAATCATCGAGGCATTGGCACGGTCGAAAGACTAATTCGCAGCGGGCACGAGAAGATCGTCACCATATAGAGTGATTGGACCAAGGAACTCCAAAAATACAACATTCACTAAATATCACGCGATCATCTGCAACTGGATACGCACCGCTTGAGCTATTGACTGGTAGAGTTGACATGCCGCGCACCGATGCATTGGCAGAGGTTGTGGGGACAACTTCCTGCGACTCGATTGACGAAAAACGAAGATTGGCGGTCGAGAAAAGTAAAAAGTATGCTGACGAGTATATCAGAAAGTACAACTTCAAGTATAGACCTGCCATTGAGTTTAAAGTACAGGACGTTGTGTGCGTCCCTATCTCTGCGAACGAACAATACTGGAGGCAAGCTGCGACAAGCTTACGACGGCCCACTAGAGATCACTGGTGTATTGGATAATCACAGAATGAGCTGCGTAACTTGCAAACCAGCCGCACGCTTATCCGTGCTTCCGATCAGCTGCAGATGTGGCCAACACAAGACGAGCAACTGGCCCACGTGGGTAAGACATCCTATGTACTTGTATGAACCCACCTTGTGGTAGCGTATAGGTAGCATAAGCCCACAATGTGGCAGCACGCTAGCATAAGCCCATGATGTGGCAGCACACTAGCATAAGCCTACGATGTGGCAGCCCGAACATACAAAAAAAAAGGATTTTTTTTCTCTCCAATATCGTACTGGCAGCACCAGACCAGCTGCCAGGCGAATTTGTTTCAGATACGGATTCACGAAGGACATAGAAGACACGCTTGAGGACGATCGTAGTATTAGGATTGGCCGCGTCAAGCACAGCACCCCCACCTCTTCTCGGAAACCCCGAACGGAAGGGGATTAGGATTAAGTACCAAATTGGTCGGGATGAGACGCAGTCTGGATCCCGGCCTTAAGAAAAGAACCCATTTGTTAACTATAGGTTCCGTGGATTTGAGGTTTGGATGGAGAACACTTGGGTTTAGTTATTAGAGTAATTGTTTCAGTGCTCTATTGTATTTTGTTGAAGGCTATCCTCGTGCCTCTGCTTTTTACATGCTCGGCCATCTGCGGTTCTTACAACACTGCTTTATTCACAAGGAAAGATTCCGCTGCCAACTTAAGACTAGTTGTATTTTTTTTTCGCCATCTTAAAACTAGTGACTATCTCTGTTGCCAACTTGAATATATATATATGCTCTGGTACATCGGTTTTACCGAATAACTGGAGGATAAAAAATATATATGCTCACACCATTTTTTTTAGTTACAGAGTTTAGTAGCTGAGTCTCCTAAAATAAATTAATTTGCTTTCGAATTTAAAAACACTTTACTTTCATCTCTTTTGAGTCCATCCTACCAATATACCGGGCGATTATGTGAAAATTACAGGTTCCAAGCGCGCAGGTGCTGATTTATTCGAATATCATTGGCCGGCAGAATCGCGCCAGCAACTCTACCAACTTTTCAGTAACATCCCTAGTTCTGTCGTCTGCTAGATTCACACAAACATAACCTATTCCTGCCACGGTCTGACGCCATTTATATTTGACAACAATCGGAAACAAATAGCAGACGGACTCTAGGGATATTCGTGGCACGTCTGAAATTGGCGTCCCTCGTAATATTCGAATAAATCAGCGCCTGCGCGCTTGGAGCCTGTAATTTCCACATAATCGCACGGTATAGAATTTACGAAAAATACATAATGATGATAAATATTGATAGAATTTATTAATTGCAGCGAGGATAGAATAAATAACCAAATAGAGTAATGGAAGTTGTTATATAAGAGATTTTATTTAGATATTATTACTTTTAATTCAGTTTTGTGCCTGTATGACGTTTTTCTTTTTTCATTGAGCTTCTTTGCTGTGGAATAGTATATTACGTACCTAGGGAGGGAAAGTAGGCTATGCCAAACTGCGTGTGAGATTGACACCCGAGCCGAAGGCGAGGCAAATACGCAGTTTGGGATGGCCTTTTTCACTCCCGTGTGACGTATACTATTTTTCACCACCCCCTGGCATCGAAAAGTACGACTTCCTGCTCACGCGAGGGGCCGAAAGTCGTACTTTCGATGCAGGTATGGTGAAAAGATATATTTTTTTTTTTATTTTGCATATTTTTTTAAATAAAATTTTCATATGCTGTATATACCGTGACAATCACGTGAAACCGAATGGATCCATGCTACCGGACAGCGAATATTGGCGAATATGACGTCATTTTAGCGGGCTAACCATTCGTTCCGCTCAACAATCCCTAGGGTGATTTTGGCGCGCGGTCGATGCAACTCGGCAGCCATTGTTCATAGAAGTCGGCTGACTGTCAATACATCGCGGAAGGTAGACATGTGGGGTTATGTTCGTTTATTTTAAGCAAATGATTAATAAGGTGAATAACAACTACGTGAATAAGTTATTGATATTTAGCAAAAATCGATCAATCAGTTTTAAATAATATCATAGTACAATCAACGAATTAACTTAAGCTATAACTGCAAATTAATTAGAATCAAAGAGTTCATCGAGAACAACCAATTCCTTGATTGTATTAAGATATCATTCAAAACTAATTGATAGATTTTTGATAAATATTCATAGCTTATTCACGTAGTTTTTATTCACCTTATTAATCATTTGCTTAAAATAAACGAACATAACCCCACATGTCTACCTTCCGCGATGTATTGACAGTCAGCCGGCTTCTATCAACAATGGCTGCCGAGTTGCATCGACCGCGCGCCAAAATCACCCTAGGGATTGTTCAGCGCAACGAATGGTTAGCCCGCTAAAATGACGTCATATTCGCCAATATTCGCTGTCCGGTAGCATGGATCCATTCGGTTTCACGTGATTATCACGGTATATGTCGGATCTTTGAAATAAAAGATAATAATCCGGGTCATGAAGCGATTTATTTCCTTTCGTGTGTTACATATACAGACGGATCAAAACAATAACAATTCTAAACGAAAACAAACTTGATGGCTGAATCAAATACAAAAAATAATAAATGGATGGCGAATCAAGCGAAGTGCGAGCGTACCTTCGGTCGCGATAGGAATTATCAAAAGGCCTAGAGCAGCCCTCTGCTCTAGCTTATATGGACTCGTCCCCCTCCCTCTAGCCTGCAACTCGCTCGTATCATATTAGATACATCGCCAGTGTTGATCTGCTGGCTGAGTTCAGATTCCTTTTCGATGCGACACGGCCAATCTGACATGAACACGTCCCGGGTAATAATCGTCTTTATGCCTGGGTCTGTTGGTTGATTAAACTGAAAAATAACCAACAAATTTGAACGGAACAAGCATTATTTCCGTTCGGTCATCTTGACGTATACAACTAGATAATGCCAAATTTTGAACCTTTTCCATGGGCACACATGTCCCCTTTGCCTGAGACATCCTCTGATTCTCATCTGGCAGTTCACCTAGGTCATTTCTAGAACCTATCCGGTGCTCCTGCCTGAGTTATCACATGATACTCATCCGGCAGTAGAAAGTCCATTGGATCAAAACACCAAGTCTTTCCCACAAGTGACGTCTCACATGTGCAAGGTTCATCTATCAGTCAATTTTTGGTTTTGGTCACACTCTGGGTGATCAAGTCAGCTAGCACCTTTACCATCCATTGACTTCAAGAATTGCCTTGAAAAGGTTCAAACTAGAAATATCAATTCTCTTCGAGTCTCTTTATTCAGACTTCGGTTTACCATGGAGACCACTGCTCTCTTCAAACTGTCACTAGTTTGGATGCACGCCATTTCTTAAAAAATAAAATTCTCTTCCCTAATCAATAAAAGTTTTTCTTTTACCTGAATCTTAGATTATTTTTTTTTTTTACAATTCTGTCAGTTATTGTAAAGCTTCTTTGCTACAACTCATCTCGCCTAACCCTCCACCTGCGACATCGTCATCCTGACCGTTGTCCGGACTGGGAGCGACCATGAGTCTGTCGTGTGCTACCTTGAAGCTTCTTTTGCTCTTTGGCGCTACCTGTTTTATCGCATATCGATCATTATCTAGGACCTTAACTACTTCATACGGGCCCTCAAACTTAGCGTCCATACTAGAGGAAAAAAAAAAAAACTTAGCGTCCAATTTCCTTTTTATTCTGTCGTTATTTCTAACCAATACAAAACTGCCAACTTTAAACGGGACGACTTTTTTATGTTTGTTATCAAATTTCTCTTTTTCCTTTTTGGCCTGAAGTTCTGTCTTTCTTTGAACTAGTGCTCGCGTCTTGTTTATGTCAACAGTTTTTCTTTCCACTGAATCATGTTTAATTTTCTCGATTTCTACTGAGTCAATTTTGGTGCCGAATGAAATTTCTGCGGGACTCTTCCCTAATACCGTATGAACCGTCGAGTTTAATGCTAGCTGTGTTCTGCCCAACTTCTTTTGCCGTATTTTATTCTCTGCTTTAGCAATTGATAGTAAATTCCTCAATGTTAACCTAACCCTTTCTACTTGACCATTTGCTCTCGGTGTTCCAGATGATATGACATGCAGCACGATATTATTTTCTTCGCACTAGGTTTTGAATGCTGCATTCGTAAAACCAGATCCTTGATCGCAAATGATCCTCTTTGGGCTTCCAAACGTAACTAAGTGTTTTTCGATCTGTCCAATTGCTGTCTTTGCGTTCAGTTGTGTGATCAGACCCAGCGTTACAAATTTCGTGAAACCGTCGATGATTACAAAGACGTATTCCTTTCTTTCGGATGCTCCAGATAGTTTTCCCGAGATATCAACGTGGACTGTATGCCATGGAATAGAAATTTTTTCAATCGGGTGTAGTTGAGCTTGATTCTTTCTCGACACTGACTTACACGTCTGACACAGGATACAACTGGCAACGAATTTCTTTACCCTTTTTAACATACCCGGAAACCAATATAGTTCATAGATTTTTTCGCGTGTCTTCTTCCAACCGAGGTGGCAGATAGTAGTGTGTACGTGATGGATTACGGACCATGTCATGCATCGTGGCACTACGGGTGTAGTATCAAGGTTTCTGTGTTTTGTAACGTTGCATTTCGTAATGCCGTCACAAGGTCGGGAAATGCGGGACGTCTAGTGGGTAAAACTCTGGGAAATTGGCAAACAGTTAGGGAAAACTTTAGGCTAAACTAATACTTTCATTTCGTAACAATTTACGTAAAACACGACGAGGCGAAGCCAGTACCGCACGAGGTGCGTTCTTCGATTCGCCAAGAAAGCGTCGAAGAAGGCACATCCTACCGGTACCGAGGGTCACCTTAGCTCTCCAGCGGATGGACGGCGTACAGGGATGTGCGTGAAGCACCTGGAAGTCCTCCCGTCATCCGACGAAACTACCGCTACCGAGGCTGGATGTCTGAGGGTGGTGTACAAGGTCGCGTGAGAAACGCATTCACAGCCTACCATCTTCAGATTATCGGACCAGCACTGGACCACCTACCGTCTCGACCACTGTTACCGCGGCCGGGTTGGCCATGAAAACCCCCGGTGCAGACGTTCCGTCAGAGGAGCTCCTTCCGTGATCGAGGCTCTCGTTGCTCAGCACGGCAACTCTGGTGGAGGTCCTGGCGAATTGACCTCAGCTGTAAGGTCGTCACCCTCCACCAGAATCATTGGACGAGCGAGATATTCAATATATCCAGCGTCGAGGAGTTACCGAAAACGGCAGTGAGGAGAGAGGTACCGAAAACGGCGGCAGAGCCAAGGGAGATCCCTCCGACACCCCGCGCTACCACCAAACGGCTAAACTACCGTCGAGAAACCAAAACCAATTAGGATGCGTAGATGTCACCTGACCTATATCGCCAATAAGGATCATCTAAATTTTGGAGACCGAGGTTAGCTGGTCAAGCTAAGTACAGCACTCGATCTACTCTACGCTCGACTACAATAGTGACTAGACGTCTATAGTAATTTCTCCCATACCGTTCTTGAATTGTGTCTCGAAGTATACATGAAATTGTGTTGAGTGCTATTGCAGCCAACAAATGTAAGGTAAGGCCAATATTGTTTATTGTTAAGACACAAGGAAGTTTCTTTTGTTTAATAGTATCTTGTTGAGATATTGTTAGATCAAGCGGTCTCGTATCTCGTAATATCTTTCTCGAAACAACCTCGTGGCTGGCCATTTTGGTAGTAAAATTTTCTCGCATGTGTGAGGTTTATTTCTCTAATTAATAACGCCTATCGTTATCAAAATTTGGTTCTCTATTTCTAATTCTATTCCTTCATTCTGTATTCTATCTTGTATATTGTTGCATGTGTTAAAACATCCTGTTTGCCAAACCTTCCTGGAGTAAAACCCGAGCGTAGATGGCCGCGAAGACCGCGTGCGCGTCTACGTTAATTTAGTATGGTATATCTTAGTATAGCATCTCTCAGGCTTATTGTTGTTTTACGCCGTAATTGCGTATCTTTTGGCTTTCTTTAAAAACTATTCAATTCGTCCTACCGGATCAGTTGTGTCGTCGAGCACGGAATCTTTTCTTTTTCCGAGTATTGAGTATCGCTTTGTGATACGAGTAGAGTATAATGAATTAACATTACATCGAAGCAGCCTGACACACATTTGTTCCCGTAAAATACTATTACAACCTATCGCTTGAGCCGTACCGCTATTAGGAATTTCTCATACGTTTGCAGTCTGTAAAATTATTTAATCTGTTACTTGCTGGAAAAACTATCTTACTCAATTGTATTTCCTATTGTTCTTTTGTCTCGGACGAACCTTTCGTTCCGATAATGTAATTAATTTTTATCGCACAATATAAGGCCGTAAGGCTCATTGAAAGTTACTTTGCATTATAACTGGTGTACTCTGCCCCTCTACCTTAAAGCATCGCAGCTGAGCTGGCTAAGTTGTCGTCCGTCGATTTTCTATTTATTTAAAGTATCGTAAAGATTTTGTTAAAGAAAAAAAAACTGATACTAAGACGTATCTGGCGCCCAACCTAGAGTTTTACCGTACCGTATCGAAAATCGCCGAAGAGTGACGTAACTAGGGGATTTCCTCCCCCTAATCAAAAGTTACATTACAGTTTCTATTAATTTTTCGCATTAAAATTCTGTCTTTCAACTTGTAAGTCTTTGTAGCTTCTGAGCCTCCAGTGACTTCGTGGCAAATGCGTCGTATACTATCGTCTTGCTGTTGTGCGACGATTAACCAGTCGTCTTTGAGGTCGATAACCTAATATCTTTACTTTTACCTTCATTTCTAACTTTATTTTCATTTTTATCTTTAGCAGTTTCTGCCAATGAATGATGCGTCACTTTCATTACTTTTTTCTTTTCAATAGGATTTCTAGATAGGAAATCGGCACGCTTCATTCGTTCTCCGGCACAATATTCAATATCGAAATTAAACGATTGTAGGAAAGCCCATCAACATTAGACTCGCGGGGTGAGGTCCTTTTTTTGACTAACAGATTTTAATGAGTTACAATCCGTTACCACCAAGAATTTTCTGCCGACCAGGTATTGACGAAAATGCTTTATAGAATTTACAACTGCCAGAGTTTCCAGTTCGTAGGAATGGTATCGAGACTCTGCATCGTTTGTATGTTTGCTATATTAAGCTACGGGGTGCCTGTCTTTCTTTATTCTTTGCAATAATTCGGTACCGTAGCCTAAAGAGCCAGCATCGGTGTGCAACTCGATAGGAAGTTCGAGATCGAAAATGCGAATTGAAGGCTCAGAAGACAAATGTCTAATCAGCGTGTCTCTAGATTTGGTATGCTCGTCAGTCCAGTGTATTTTTTTTGTTTTGCCTGCTGTTAATTTGTATAGGGGAGACGCTATCTCAGAGAATCTTGGAATGAATCGTCTAAAATATGATGCGAGTCCAAGCAACTGTCAAACCTGGGTCTGTGTTTCCGGAACGGGGGGCCAGAGTCAAGGCCTCGATCTTACGAACATTTGGCCTTAGCTCACCATTCGAAACGGTATAACCCAGGTAATTGATCTGCCGCTGTAGGAATCTACACTTTCGCAGGTTAAACGAAAACCCTTGTTGAGCTAGTGTTTTCATTACAATTTCTAATCTATTCATGGCCTCATCTTCCGTTTTACCGGGAATCAAAACATCATCAAGGTAAACCATAGCGAAACAGTGTCTCGAATCTTCCAGGGCGTTGTTAATATCTCTCTGATACACCGCAGGTGCGTTCGTTAGTCCAAGCGGCATTGTTAAAGATCGCAGTGCCCATCGGGAGTAGTAAAAGCGAGTTTTTCGATCGATTCTTCCTCTACCGGAATTTGATGAAACCCAAATACCATATCAAGTGATGAGAAATACAAAGCCCCACACAAGCGATCTAACTGATCCTGTATCAGTGGTATGTGGTACCTATCCGCGACTGTATTAGAATTTAATTCTCGAAAATCCACACAAAGTCTATCAGATCCATCTTTCTTTTTTACCAGGATAACTGGGCTTGAAGAGGGGGACTTACTTTCTCTCACAATCCCCGTATCAAGCATCTCGTCAATCAGTTCTCTTACTGTTTCCCTTTCACATGTGCCTAATTCATAAGGCCTTCTTTGCACGATTTTATTCGGGTTCTCTAATCGGATCACACATTTTCCGGTCTTGACTCGTATCTTAGAAGCATACACGCTTATGCGGTCTTTCAGAAAGTTTAACAGTTTCATTACAGACTTTTTCTTAGCTTCAGAATATCTTGGCTGCAGAAGCCTACAAATTTATCTATTTTTGTAAATCGTACGGTAGTTCCATCCATATTGACAGAAACTCCGTTAGCCAATAATTCTTCTCCCAAACTCAAATCATCGGAAATCCAGTCATCCGGGACAACAAAAAGTTCTAGTTCGATTTTCAGGCCGTCTACTTTGGCCGCAACACAAATTTGCTCATTGCGATCCACATACCCGTTTCCCAACCCATTTAACCGTGTAGAGACGACTCGTCTCGTTCCGGGTAGTTGTTCAGCGATGCTATGCTTAACTAGGAAACACTCGGACCCAGAATAAAGTAAAAATGAAATTACCTTACCGTTTGATAGCTTCAACTTGTTTTGTGTAGTCTTACACAGCTTGACATCTTTTTTTGTCTCTTTGGGGCAGTTCGGGGCGATATGCCCCTCCTCGTTGTAGGCGTAGCAGACTACTGTCTTCTTTCGGCCATGGCGTTGATCACGTTCCTGGTGACGAGCTTTCTCGTCCCTAGAATTTGATTTCTGGAGGTACCGGCAGTTGGATTTATAATGTCCCCTTTTACCGCAGTTGTGGCACTTGATGTTGGGACGACCCGGTCGACTCATTGAGTTCTCACGGGATGATGAGGCACCAGTATGATGACTGGAGTCGTCACCCTTGCCGTAAAATCTTCCAGACTCGACAGTTCGTCGGTCCAAAAACGACATCGCCTCTTGTAGCGTTGTCGGAGATTCTCTCACGGAAATGTTTCGTACGAAACGATTTTTGAATGTGTACGACAACCCAGTAAAATGAGCAGCCACTTCGTCCACATTCTTACGATCGCTCAACCAAGTTCTAATGCGGCGTTCTCTCTTCATGAAATTCTCCATTGTGAATTTGGAATCTTCTTCCCAAGCGGAGTAGAGTTCTTGAGCAGTGTTTCTATTCTGCGCGTAAGCACTTATGAACTCAGCTCGGATTTCTAGCCAATTTTTACCTCCCAGATTTATGCTCATAAACCACGGCCCGACCTCTCCTTGAAAAGCCTCCGCCAAAAGTTGTACAATTTCCCAATCGTCCATTTTATAGCTGGTTATCCACGTGTCCACCATATTCGCCCAGCCTACAGCATCCGAGAATTTTCGGTCGAACTTCACGAGTTCCATTGGAGCACGTTCGCCAGATTTCAAGAGATCCAATAGTCTGTCATTTTCTTCTTGTTAGCGTGTTGTTTCATCCTTCGAGCTTTGCCCCCTTTTTTTTTTGCTCGAGTATTTCGGATTCGGAACTACAACTTTCATCGTTACTTTGTTCGCGCCTACTGCGCTTTACACCTGTTTTTTTTCTGGGTGCCTCTTCCGCACTTTCGCTCGACGGATTCGCCTGGTCCGCTATCTTTTTGGTTGAGTTTCACCCGTATTTATTCCTATTTTATTATTGAATTCAGTAGTTTATGCTAAGCCCCAAAAGAAGGAAAATTCAACTGATCCACTATCCCATTTTTGATGTCGGATCTTTGAAATGAAAGATAATAATCCAGGTCATGAAGCGATTTATTTCCTTTCGTGTGTTACATATACAGATGGATCAAAATAATAACAATTCTAAATGAAAACAAACTTTATGGCTGAATCAAATACAAAAATAATAAATGGGTGGCGAATCAAGCCAAGTGCGAGCGTACCTTCCGTTGCGATAAGAATTATCAAAAAGCCTAGAGCTCTAACAGCCCTCTGCTCTAGCTTATATGGACTCGCCCCCCTCCCTCTAGCTCGCAACTCGCTCGTATCATATTAGATATATCGCCAGTGTTGATCTGCTGGCTAAGTTCAGGGTTGCGATTCTGTACTTCTCTGCTAACTCCGCTAACTCCGCTAACTCAGCAGAGACCGTTGGTTGGCTGAGGAACGTCCAATCGTAGATCGTTTTGGATCGGTGGTCGTACGGTCGCGCCGTGGGGTTTGCCCGGCCGCTAGTCGTAACAAACGCGAGGCCCTAGTTACACTTGATTTACATGCATGTCACAAGTGTACCATACGGATAAACCGAGGAGATGAAAAGAAAGAAAGAGAACGAATAAATGAATCAAAATATCGGACTGCACTTATTCATTGATTTATTCGTTCTCTTTCTTTCTTTTCATCTCCTAGGTTTATCTTTGTGGTACATATGCATGTATATCAAGTGTAAGTGGGCCTCACGTTTATTGCGACTAACGGCCGGGCCAAGCCCACGGCGCCACCGTACGACTGTACTGACCGATCCGAAACGATCTGCGATTGGACGCTGCTCAGCCAACCAACGGACTCCGCTGAGTTAGCGGAGTTAGCGGAGAAGTACAGAATCGCAACCCAGATTCCTTTTCGATGCGACATATATTTAGATTATTACTAAGATATTAAGAAAACCTTGTTTGAAGTAACAAGAAAGTGCGGTGAAGAGCTAAAAATTACTTGTTCCAAAGTTGGCTTGGGGTACCAGGAGACCCCAGTTACCCCGTCTCGGGTTAATTTGATAAAAATTTCAAAATGATTGACTTTCATTATTTCTTTGAATAACGGAATATCTTTTATAATTTAACTTTAGTAGCGTACATCCACATTAAAACACATACATGATTCTTATTTTATTTTCTTATAAGAATTAAAGGGACTCTGTCTTAGTTGAACAATTTTTACTAATAAATTTCAATGTACAGAACTAACAAAAAATGAATAATAATAATTGTTTAATATAATTAATCAACGGTAACGAGAATAAGATAAATAACCGAATAAATTAATAAGAATAGGTATGATAAATAAGATGAATGTACACATCAACAACAAAAATCAAAACTTTGATAGTGCTTATCCAAAAAAAAATTACATAGATGAATTTAACGAAATACTCTCATCTAATTAATTAAGTATTTATTCCAGCTTTTTTCAACCAGCGCTGATCGGCCTCCGCTGTCTCAGCAGCCCTCGTAGCCACGGCTACCTCCGTTACCAATTCCTTCTCCACGACAGGCGTTTGCAGCCTCGGTTGCCTCCACTGCGGAGGCAGCTACTGCCAGGGGTTTATCGAGACCGTTATCTCTAAAATTATGTTATCATGTTAAAACTAATTCGAAATCTCAGGAGACTGGATTCATTCAGCGACTTCCAAATATTGTTCACCTTTCCACGACATATATTTGTCGCCGTCATGCCGTAAGGACCAGGTGAAACCTTATGGTCCAGCCGCCCAGGCGTCGAATAATTCGTATTTTTATGGGGATAGTCACTCGTTGCGCCGAAAATCCCTATGCTGCCGAGTTCCATCGACCGCGCGCCAAAATCACCCTAAGGATTTTCCAGCGGAACGAGTGCCTATCCCCAAAAAAATACGAATGATTCGACGCCTGGGCGGCTGGACCATATGGTTTCACCTGGTCCTCAAGGTATAATAGTTATGAATTAAGTTCTGTTTCTATGTTGATAAGTAATTCAATTTAGCGTATCTATTTTTCTTATCTTATTTTGCATTATTCGGCATAAACACTTACATCTGTTTTAGTTGGCTCCATTTGACTGAATAGACTTTTTACAGTTTTTCGATCCTAGCCACGGCATTGATTTCTTCTTTTCTCTGAAAATCGATGTATGGATATATTATGCAATGCTTCATATTTGTCAAATTATACTTTATTCAGTGCCTGCCTTTATTATGAATCGAGCTCTGCTATGTTTTCTTATGAATTTGCACCTACCCGTTCGAACGACGTGGGGGAATTCCATGCGGAAGAACTTATGATCACTAATTCGCTGCTCTCTCTCGGAGCCCCTCATCCGTGGCTGATATTACTGCTTTTGTTGCAAATCACATGAGCACAAAATGGGGGGATGGCTCCGGCTCAATCTCACCAAATCTCATCAAACGGTAGGTGGGGTCAATGAAACGTCAACTTTTCATTTCGGAGAATAAACGTTAGTATGACAGATAAGATTTGATATAATAGATATTTTTCGAAACGCGGTATGAGAAGTTCGACTTCTCATGCACAGAGAGCGTTAGAGAAACACCCGATTCACGCACTGTTACTGAGCGTGCGTAGAGCAATTTGCTTCTATCACGCTGTGCGTAAAGCATTAAGCTTTGAGCACAGTGATTGGAAGAAAATCTTAACTATTTGCACAAGATTACAGATCAACGACCTACAGACTCAAAGTCATGAGTTGTTTACTAACAATTACGTTTAACGGTGCTGGGACGGCTGGGCCAATGTATCAAACAGCAGACGCTGTGTGTAGTAGACCTCTTGCTGGTCTACCGTACACATCGTTATATACACCAGCGACTAGTGTGTTCTTTCCGTGCTCACAATGGATTCGGATAATTCAAGTAATTCGAATTTTGAAGATTCTGTACCCGCCGATGTACTTGAAGCAGCCAAAATTGTTTCTACAAATTTACTGCCAGAACAATCAGAAAGGCTCTAGACTATATGATATAATAACTTCAAACAGTGGCGTACAATTAAAAATAAGACCAGTTTTGCCGAAGATGTTCTGCTTGTTTACTTCGACGAGCTCTCCAAGAATTTGGCGCTGTCAACACTATGGTCCCGCTACTCAATGTTAAAAACAACAATAAATACATATGATAACATTGACATTGGCACCTACAAAAGATTATTAGCTGTTTGAAGAAAAAAAATGTAGGACACCTAAAAAAAAAATCTGAGATTTTTACAGCAGACCAGGTGTCTAAATTTTGCAATGACGCGCCAGACAACAAGTTTTTGGTAACTAAGGTTGCTCTTATTTCTGGCATCACTGGTGCGTGCAGAAGAGAGAAGCTAACTAAACTTACGATAACAGACGTTGAAGACCATCGAACTATGCTGCTAATCAAAGTTGAACAAACTAAAACGTATATCTAATGATCTTTCACGGTTTCCTCGGAGTTTTACGGGATTTGCAAAAAATATATGCGCCCGCGACCCATTAATACAAAAACAAATAGATTCTTTTTAAACTACCAGAACAGCCTTGCACACGACAACCGATTGGCATCAACAAATTCGGTGCTATGCCGAAGAAGATCGCCGGATTTTTGGAATTGCCCGATTCTGAATCATACACTGGACACGCGTTTCGTAGAACTTCCGCCAACCCCCTTGTTGATGCTGATGCTGATATCACGACGCTCAAACGTCATGGCGGGTGGAAGTCAAACACGGTAGCCGAAGGATATATTGAAGATTCTTCAAATAATAAGAAAAAAATAGGCCAACAAATAACGAGCAGCATTTAAATTCTTCCATCAACTTTCGCCGGGGAAATCGGATTTGAAACACAGACTTTGAAACGCTCATCTCGTTCTAGTGATGTACATGATCGTTCATCCAGATCGACTACCAACGCAGAAACGATATCAGAAGAACCTACATCGAAACGCGTAAAACATCATCATGTGGTGAATGTTGATCCATCTTCACCACGCTCTACTGCACACATTGAGGCGACAACACGAACACAGCAAGATGTCGTACGACCCAATGGTGAAAATTTTGATTCATCAACGTCAGTGCTAAATTCTAATAATGCTAATTTAAATAGGAATATTTCGTTCCAATTCACCAATTGTTCCGTGGTAATGTGGTCGTGTGATTGTCGCACTCGCTTCGCTCGGGCGACAAAATTCACACTCGTCGAAAATCACCTGCTTTACGCACTTGTCACACAATCTACTATTTCGATGCAGTATGCGTAAAATTGCATTTTACGCACACTGTGTCGAAAAATATCGTATAAAACTCGTGCGTAAGATTTTTTACGCACTTGTTGCATAATATACTATAGTGGTATGTAGCAAAATACATGATCGTATCAATAGTATATTATGTGGCATGCCCGTAAACCAAGTAATTTTCGGCGAGGATAATGATTTCAGTACGAGCTGAAGGCGAGCCGGAAGCGAGTTCTGATATCATTATTCGAGTCAAAAACGGTTGCCAGGTGCGCCCCATATCATATTTTTTCGACATAGGCATGAAAAGTCACTTTGACGCCTGTTGAGGTTCGCACTTGATACGACGAAGAGTGAGGTTATGGCGCGATTTGTCGCGCACTTCGAACGGCGCATCAAAACTGCCGTATAAAATCTTTATACGGCAGCTTTGGATTGCGCACTTCGAAGTGCGCATCCAGACTGCCGTAAAAAGACTTATCGAAAACAGACGTAAAAAAATTACTTTTCAATGCCTATGCCGAAGAAATAATTTTTTTTTTTTAATTATATGGTTGATGTCATATGGGGGGGAGGCGCGGGGTACCACCACATCTCGCCAAATCTCACTAAGGGGGATGGGGGGGTCCAAATTTGAAAAAAAAAAAACACCTTACGTGATTAATGGACGCCCCTTTACCGGGTGTTGACGGCCTTTCGCTGTGAAATGATGAACATGCGTTGCCTGTGACTTTCCCTCTTCTGTGCCTGCTGCTTAATCTGCCGCCAGATACGGCCATTTACATTTTTTTTTCATTGCGTGTTATGCAGCTATATTAATGTGGCCAATGTTGTTTATCGATGACAGCTTTTTCTGAATCTTCCATATATATATTTTTTTTTTCGTACGATGCAGCCTGATAGTGTTTTGTTCATTTCCTGTTGCGTTTATTATTCAGTCGATACATTTTTCATACCAACTCCACGCATACTCGGTAGAGGGCAAAAGAGACTAACATCTATATAAACCAAAAGTAGTCTTCACTTTCCATTATCCTTCTTGGGCAAGTATCTCTTCGTATACAATATTGTATATCTCTTTTTTCAACACGTGCATGTAATGGGCCCTTTTTCTTGCATGTAAAACGAATGGAAAATCGCGCATTTCTAGCGTGGACTTCATTACCTCCCTAAGGAGGTAATGGATCTATTGCTACCTTCCAAGGGACGGTTTCGAATGTTTCCAAAAATTTCCATAAGTTGTTATAAATTTCCAAAAAATTCCATAAACTTCCAAAAATTTCTCAAAATTTCCAAAATTTCCAACACTCCCGAAATTTCTGTCGTACATGCACGAAGGGGCTTATACATGCACTCGTTGAAAAAATTACGGTGTACAACAAGGGGGGGAGGGTAATTTCAAGCTCGGGTGATAACGCTGCACTCGTCTTTTTCTCGGGCGCCTTCGGCGCCCTCGACTCCGACTCGTGCAACATCATCTGACCCTCGCTAGAAATGACCCATTTCCCCCCCTTGTTGTACAATGTACTATTATCGCTTTTTGTTTGAATTTTTATTCCATTTCTCGACCTACACCTTGACAGTGCAACAAAAAGTTGCCCATGCCCAAAAAGTGGTCTATCTATGTAAAGACCAACGAAATCAAAACTTTGTTCTTGTGCTTTGTTTATAGTCATAGCAAACGCTGACCGTACCGGGAACTGTCTTCTGTAGAGTACAAATGGCATGTCCATGTTATTTCGTGTGTCTAATTTTATGCGCGTAACTCCACAATTTGTCCCCTTTTGTCTCCAGCTAGTACTTTAGCAATAAGTATCCGTGAATGAAGCGCACGGACTACCAACCTTGTTTCGTTACATATGCCATCGGATATTGATAAATTTCTTAATGACATTACAATAGCGCCAACTTTCAATTGTAACTTGTGTGGTGGTAACCCTGAAAGTGTTGATCTGTTGAAATATTCTATTGGGTATCGTAGAGTGGCCTCTTCGTCAAGCGTTGTATCAGCCGTGTCTATGCCCAGCAGTGTTGCGTAAGCAATGCTACGCGACTCGAGTAGATCCTTACTCTTCATTTTTTCGTCCGGTGAATGATATTGAATTTCGCCATTACCTATGTTGAGAAGTCATTTTGAAAATAAAAGTGCATCTTCTGTTGCTCACATGTTTTTATACAATCTAAGTTTAATAAATATACTCCATAGAACTGAGTATTTAATTGTCTATTCTACTATTTGTCTTTTTCCTCCCCGTTTTACAATCGGCAAAACTTGCCCAAAGTCACCGCCAAGTATTATTGTTTTTGCACCAAACGGTACTGCACATTGCATAATATCTTGCAATGTTTCGTCGATTAATTCGAGAGCACGCTTCGGGATTATTGAATATTCATCCCAAATAAATACATCAATTGCAGCGAATTTTTTCTTGAGTAAAGGATTTGTAAAAATTGTTCCCGTTTCTGGTAAAGTTAGTGGCAAATTGAATGTTTTGTGAGCAGTTGTTCCTCCAGGAAGAGGAATAGCTGCTATACCTGTCCATGCTACGTAGGCTACTGTTTTTCCAATTGATTTAAGAACATAATATAACGCGGTGTAAACAAATGTCTTATGCCCAGTTTCACCAACGATGAATAACTCGCTATTCATTGAATAAAGTTATTCGCTAGTTAAAATCTGACTTTTTTGTTTCACCAACATCAAATAGCGCTTATTCGTCGATTAAATCGTCAATTAAGTTAACTCGCCGATTTCCGCCAGTTAACTCACTATTCGTCGATTAATATACGATTAACCATATCTGTCAACACATATCTGTAATAAAAAAAATGTAAAAAAATTTCAATTCGTGTATTTAAGTAATCGTTCAAAGTGATATTTGAAGTTATTTAAAGTGTTATAGTAGTAGTTTATATATAGTTTTATCGTTTCAAAAATTCAAAAATGGATAATAGGTGAGTAATAAGCCAAAAGCCAATAAATAACCAATAAGAGCATCTTTATATAGACGACCCCGGATAATTCGACAACGCAACCACCCATTGATCGAATACGATGACGTAGATTTTAAAATCCGATTCCGGTTATCGAAAGAGATTTTCAATCTTATTGAGCATAATTTAGAACCGCATAGCGCCCGGAACTCGCCAGTAACAGCAATGAACCAGCTGCTTATAGCTCTACGCTTTTATGCAACCGGCTCGTTTCAGATAGGCACTGGGGATTATTTCAATGTTTCCAAGTCGACCGTATGCCGTATAATTGCCAGGGTGACGCATCATATTGCATTATTGCGACCAAATTTTATACAAATGTCGCAGGATCGTGAAGAACTGAATGCGGCACAGACTAAATTTTATACTTTGAGTGGATTCCCAGGTGTACTGGGTGCAATCGATTGTACACATATACGTATACAATCACCGGGGGGTGATCATGGGGAACTGTACCGAAACCGTAAAGGATGGTTTTCAATCAACATGCAAGCAGTTTGCGATGCCCAACTAAGATTTATGGATATTGTAGCGCGTTGGCCAGGATCCATTCACGATTCGACATTTTCAACGACTCGTTGTTGCGGATACGCCTGGAAAATAATGAATATCCCAACAGCTACTTGTTGGGAGACAGTGGATATGCTTGCAGGAAGTATCTTTTGACCCCATTGCTGAACCCAGAAACTGCTGCAGAAAACGCCTACAATTCTGCGCAGATACGTACCCGTAATGTTATTGAGAGGGCATTCGGAGTACTGAAACGACGGTTTCCTTGTCTTGCTATGGGTATGCAAGTCAATATTGAGAGAACATTGTCAATAATAGTTGCAACTGCAATTCTACATAACATCGCAATCGATATTGGAGATGATGAGCCCCCAATAGATCCAGCGATTATACTACCAGATGTGCTTGTAGATCCGGTGAACTTGGTCCAAGATGGTAGAAATGATGATAAGGCAGTACGGACAGCCTTGATTAACACTGTATTTAATAGGTTCGTAAAATTTCACTTTGATTTTGAGCAATTTCAATTGTATACATGCAGACATAAATATGATTTGAGTGTTTTTTTTTTCATTCATATTATAACATATTGTAGAATTATATGTTTGTGAATCTGTTGTTCTAGGCGCTAGTGACACTTGAGAATGGGACAGGAATGGAAAGGGGTGTAAATGAAACAGTAAATTCAACATCGATCATTTTTGTGCTATGAAATGAATGTTTTTATTAGTTAAGATATACGATCTGGTACGAAATAAAAAAAAAAATAATAATAATATGACAGATAAAATTATTATTGCAGTAATTTTCGTTTTTGTTCTAGCTCAAGTAGCTTGATTTCCAATTCTGCTTGCTCTTTTTTTTATAATTTCTAAAATTGCCATCTGCTGCTCGTGTTTGATTTTCTTCATCAGGAAAATTTCATGTGCATGGTCATTATCTTTGGTCGAAGACTTTTTTGCTGCTTGCTTTCCCTTTACTCGTTGAATGAAACTCGATTTCCAACTCTTGGTTTTTGGGACTACATGCTTTTCCGAAGATATCTTATCTACGGATTTCATGCTGACCGTAGGCGGATTCGGAAATGCATCTACATTCACAGGATTGTTACGGATCTGGAAACCGGGAATTGTCAGGGAAAATATCAGGAAATTTGGTTACAATTTTTGGAATTCGAGAGTATGTATTGACACATTCTTGAATGATAGCTTAACTACAATGTCAATTTTTCGTTTTTAAATGTTGTCCGTTGGATTGAAGAATATTACATGAAACTTCGCGGATGATTCAATATTTCACTCGATAGTGAAGGTGGGATATTTCGAATTATTATGCTATACAACTATGATCTGTACATCACACCAAAAACATCATTTCTCGCTGCAGAATGAGAATGTGTACCTTCACAAATTCGTATTTACGAATAATTTTTTTTTTTTTTTTAACGGACAAATCCCGAAAAATCAAGGAACATCAAAGACGAAAATTTGTAACAGCCATGAGTCTTACTCTGACCGCAGCAAGATCTTCCTCATAAGCGGACAATTCAACTGCAGAGTTCGTCATTGATTCATCCATCTCCAGAATGATAGTATCTGAAAATGTTATAGCATTTTCATAATACTCGTAAAAGAATAAAGTTGTACATTCAAAATATTTCTTTCAAAGCTAATAATGCAAAATATTGAGTAGAACAATGTCTATCATGACTTTCATGAATAGTAAATGATTTTCAACATGTATATCAAATACTGAAATACTTTAGCATTGTGTACCTACCTTCTGAATTATTGCCCATATCGAAATCGGCATTGCAATCGTACACATTTCTGCGTGACTCCATTTGTGGCCCTAGCATCGCTATTAGCTTGGAATCAGATTCGGTCAACTGTGACACAGGCGGCGGTCCACCGCCGGTTTTGTATACTTCAACCTTAGAGAAAATATTACCTTCACGATGAATAATACTTGGAGAAAATATATTATCATACATACAGATTCAAGTCTGTTCAATATACATTGATAATTATCATGAGAAATAAATAATGAATTGATGGACTGATTGTAGATTTGAAGTAATTATGTACTTACCTTGTCATCTGCCTTGTGCTTTTTCGCTTTCTTCTTCAAATTTTCGAAGAGTAATTTTAATTGCGGCCCCGTTCGTATTCCCGTTACGGATGTTGGGTTATAGCTTGCTGCGATTTCCTTCCAGGCTTTGCTTTTTTCTGCTGCCCACACCGCGTCAGTACATTTATTTTCGATTATCGCCTTGTATTTATTGGCTATGACTATCAAATTTTCTTTCTCTAGCTCTGAATAATTTTTGCACCGTGACCTTTTCGCCTTTTTCGAAAGATCGTGATTTGAAGAAATTTCACTCATTTTTTAAATTAGCTTGAATACAATTCGAGTATCCCGCGCAAACAGAATTCGCAGGTTAGGGTAACAAAACCTGTCGGCAAAACAAAAGATCGCAGCTCAACCTACAAAATTCGGACAAAATTTCGGTCAGTCGGTAACCCGTATGTGTACAGTCACTCACAAAACCGTACATATAAATTTTACTCGATGAATACTTAACTAGATCCTTTACTTCGTTGGTGAAACGCAATTTTATCTAATCGAAGAATAAAACTTAATCGATAAATAACTATTCAAAGATTTATTCGCCGTTGGTGAAACTGAGCATTACCAGTTCCTCCCGGACCGTCTATGAAGAAACATCTGCTATTTTCATAATTTTCTGTAGTGATTACACTCATTATTTTGTTGAAAACTATTTGCTGATCTTCATTAAATTTCTCAGTAAACTCGTTACCTTTAATTGCAAATGTTTCAGTATTTTCTATGTTTTCTTCGTCATAGTCTTCGTCTATCCTATTTTTCCAAATACTGGACCACTGTGTGTTTCAGTTATCAAACGCTGTAATCGGATATTAAATATCCGACAAGTTATAGTTGGAATATCCATAGCAGTTGTCCCCGGAGGAAAGTCTTGCAACACTTTTTTTTATCTCTTTCCACTTCGGATTGCAAGTCTTTGTAATGAATAGATCTCGACGACCGATTTTTCTTGTTATTGCCATCGAATCCTGATAATGCTGTTGCATGTTGCGCATACTACCGGAAAATGTTGAGGGTAGAATCATCAAATTACCAACACGAGTCATATTAGATGTATTTGCAATGCTATTTTCTATGTGATCTGTTATACTCCCGTAGCATTCCACACGTGATTGCTTTCATGTTGTAGCTCCATCCTAAGTCGCCTCTTGGAAATAACAATGGAAATGTCACCTCGGCCTATCACATTTCGTTAAAGACTAAATACTGAATGTGTCACCATACTCAGAACATGTGCATTCTAACAAACCGTTCATGAAACTATCCATATTCCTTTCTTCACATTCATTCTAAGATTTCCAATAATGGTAATAAGCTGAAAATCAACTCTTAATTATTGTCGGTTATGCTTTGGTAAAACCGAGTACTAAAATATCGGGTCTACTCACATAAGCTCGGGTGCTAGAGTACCGAGTACCCGACTTTACCCGAGTTGAACCGGGTACCCAAAAACCCGGGTACTCGCCCGGGTTTTGCCCACGGGTACCCGAACCGACCCGAACCGACAAGATAGAGTAGCCGCACACCCGGCACGCCTCTAGGCGGTAGGTCGTCAGTTTAAAGAAAAAAACGAACTGCCTTACCATCATGAAAATCACTTTCCTCAGAATCGCTCTGTATATATGCACCCTTTTGCCTTTAAGAAATGCAAAAGGGCGTAAGAGTGTCGCTGTTGACCTCTTCTCATTAGTCACGTGATATCTAATGACAAAGTTGTAGTTACTGTGATTTGTCTAAAGATGAATATTCATCACGTCAATTACTCGTTCCTGTTGTTGCGTCCGGGGCTTGTACCGCCGAACGTACTTTCTTGCCTCCCCTTACAATCTTTCCATTCCCACGTAATATGACTATCTCCAACCTCACCGTCTGCTCTTATCTGCTCCCGCTCCTCACCTGACTCCTGGACTACCAACACCCTGGGAATCACGCCAGAACTGCATCTGCACTTTTGCCTCCCCACCTTGCTTAGAACCAACCTTTCCTCATTACTCTATTCGAATTGTCAACTTACTCTTCAGTCAACCTTCAATCTCTTCACATCTTCTCTCCTTCTTCTATCCCTACATCCTCCTTTATATCCAACTTCTACTTCCAAGTCAACTCTCCAACACTTCTTCCTCGATCCTCCTATCATACAGATCACCATGCATTCTTCCATCATATTCATCTCTTCCTACTACACAACCTCACTCTTTAATCAATAAATAATTATCAATTGAATTTATTCCAATCACTTATTAACCTTTCCACACTCTCCTCTCCAGTTACTTTGAGTATAAAATAGGGTTGAACCCACAAGAACAGCGTCCCGGACGTTACACTGTTCCAAATTTATGAAATAGGATTTCATCAAATTTGTCGAAAAATTCATTCACAGATTCAGGACCGGTTTAACGTGTAAGGGGTCTGGGGCTAGACACATTTTTTGGGACCCTGGGGGTGGGGCAGAAAACTGCCGCGCTACATTAGCTATCACCGCGAACGAAAAAAAACTAAAACTAATCCCTAGAGAAAAACACCTAGCTTTTAACGTCGTCGTCAAATAAAGATTCGCGCCAGTGAATCTAGAGAAGTAATTGTTTTCTGTAGATGCAAACTGAAAAAAAATTTTTAAGTAAAGAAAACCGGAATTTCATTCAGTGATCCGTTCTAAAAGAGCCTTCAAATTTTTTGAAAAGTGCGAATGACACTTTTGGGGGCCCTTGAGCGTGCGGGGCCCGTGGATATGGCACCGATAGCGCCCCCCCCCCCCCCCCCCCCGCCCTAAATCCAGGCCTGCACAGATTGCAGATGATGTCATTGCGAGTACTTGTCAGTATACTACCGACCAATTTCTTCGTGAAACATTTATGATTGCATTAATGATAAATAATTTGTATTGCTGATTAATTATGATGCGCAAAGTTTATTTTGCAGATATCACAGTAAAATGAATTCACGTGTAATTTTTAGACAATCCTATTTACAACTGATGAATGCATCTTGGAACTTATATCCAAGCACGACGCAATGTATTCTTTTGCTGCAGATGATACCGAATCACCCAGAAAGGAAGCAGAACGACCGATAACAACTGATACCGGTGTTAGTATGAGTTCCGTTGTCATCACATGATTCCATAAGTAGATGAGCATTTTCAGTAAATGATCTGGGACACAAACTTTGATTTGAAAGTTTTTCTCTACATCGTTTACTGAAGATAAATTGATGGAAGTACCTAAGTATGACAGTCACCTGTAAATGAATGGATTTTTCTTAATCCTCTGACCTAACTTTTGCAATAGGTGACAAAATCACTTATACACGAATCATACAACTATACTTGAGTTCAGCTAATAGGGCAGACTTTCAATTTCTTTGTCACCGCATAGCATAATTTATGACCTTAAAGATATTATATGATAAACAGAAAGGACGTCCATTAACTTGTGCAAGTTCTGCTCAATCAAACTCATCCAACTACAGCGGTAACACATTTTCATACGTTTGTAAAGAAATTGAATTGATACTACTCTCAAATTGGGGACATCCCGGTCTGATTGGTAAGTTGCAAGATTATTTTCAACAACTTTGTTTATCATTTTATAGGGCTTCAGCAGTTTCTACAGTTATCATTAACAGTTTGTAAATACAAACTGTAACAAAAAAACAATAATACTATTGTTGAGGATTTTAAGCTTAGGTAATTTTGATTAATTCATAGGACTGAGTGGTATAGAATTGACAGCCGACCAGAATACCATAATCCCATTAACACAGGCCTCGCTCTGTTGTAATCTTGGCAACGAAAAGCTGAATCGATTAACAGATAGAAATAATTTCACTACAGAAGCAAATCATATGTGGGCAGCATATTTTCTACCAGGTGATACCGCCATTGTAACAATTACTCTGCAAACTGAGATATTTCTGACTGGGATAAAAATTTGGAATTATAATGGCTCCTTGGACCTGTCATACTGTGGGGTGAGTTACTTCAATACTACGTTATCAAATTATATATTTTGATCCTGATTAGACTAATGTTTATGAAAGTCGGGATAAAATGTATGTTTCTTAAATTAAAACTGGAACTAGAATAAATTTGATAATCAAAGTTGCAGCCTTCATTAATTTTCTCAATAAATATACACGACTTTTATGATCAAATAACGGTTTGCCGTATGAGCATATGGATGGTCGATCATTCAGTACAAAGGTATGCAAGGGATTGTCTATTGTGTTCAGGTCAAGCAAATACTTGTTAAATTGGATGGCAAGTCAGTGTGCGAACACCGCGATGGTATTACGCTAAGAAGAGCTCCGGGTTGTTGCCACTACGACTTTGTCCAAGAAATTAATTTTGACAACCAATCTTTGAAATCAGAATCATGGGAGCAACGGCCTGTGCTTTTCAATGCATTATCGAAAGGTAAAAAATCAGATGATCACTTTGTAGGGTGAATTCTTAACGTCTGTCCACGAAGAGTCCTGTTGAGGTGGTCGAGTCGAAATCAGCATTTATTTCCAATTAGCCAGCCAATCAAGGACTCGATAGCCATTAAAACAATTGCCGATTCCACCTCAACCCAACTCTTAGCGGGTGAATGTTAAGAATTCACTCTGCATGTAACTTGAAACCCGTTTCAGATCACCCTGTTCAAAAATCGTAACAGACACGGATATAAAAGCATACATATAGTGCCAAAAACCGTATTAAACGGGATATACACAGGGAGAATTCTTAACATTAGAACCCTCAGAGCAGCGTTGAGGTGGCCACCAGTCAAAGTTGTCAATTATTATATTGGTTTCGGGCTTTCTTATTCGCTGGAATTGGGAAGCAATTGCCGGCGCTGGACTCTTGGCCACCTCAACACTACTCCAAGTGTTCAGACGTTACGAATACATCCTGTATATCCCGAGAGTATTCGCGGAAAGGCTTCATAGGACGCCTGCATACAGCCAACTCAAACATCAAGCGATCAGGTTTTGTTTCCACCTAGCCAATGGGCACGCCTAATAAAACCCAATCGCTTGACTGTTGAGTGGTCTGTATGCAGATGTTTGCACTTCCTATGAAGCGTTTCCACGAATACTCCCCTTATTATACCGTGCATTTTCGTGGAGGCGCGACATGCCTAGATGATAGCCAAACGTACGCCCTATTATATGCAATCGTCCACAAATGAGTTGTGTTGAGGTGGCCGAGTGTTGGATTGGCAATTGTTTCAGTGGTTATCACGTTCTTGATTGACTGTCTAGTAATAAATAATTGCCGTTTAATAAAAACATCGAGGCTCGACATCTGACGGCTTGCCGCTTCTTGTTGATGCTTGAGTCTTGACGGTAAGCCGTCAGATGTCGAGCCCCGATGTTTTTATTAAACGGCAATTGTTTATTACCAGACAGCCAATCAAGGACTTGGTAACCACTGAAACAATTGCCGATCCGAGTTTTGGCTACCTCAACGCGACTAATTTCTGGACGGTTGCATATAATAGGGCGTACGTTCGGCTATCTTCGGATCTAGGCATGTCGCGCTTCCACGAAAATGCACGTTATACTGCCTATATCTGTAGCAGTGTGGTTTTTGGCAGTGATCTACATATCTACACGGAAAGAAAAATCTAGGGTTTGATGCAAAAGGATTCATGGGATTGACACGCGGAGTATTTGTTGTGCGAACACCGCAGGCGTCTCTCGCTTAATTTCCTAGGACCTCATGGGTTTAATGCGCGACATACCCTCTTGCCCTAAATGCAACAGCCCCCATGCGGAGATCTCAAGAATCAGTTGGATTCATAGTAATGCCGCCTCGCGCTGAAACTGTGATCTTATCCGAGGGATATTTCCGAGAGCCCACGGACTTCCGTGAAGCTCCTTGCGATTGCCTTTCAGGCTACGCCCCCGGCACTTCGGCGACATTACACACGCTTATATTAAAGGCAATCGCAAGGAGCTTACGGAAAAATCCCGTAGGCTCTCTTGGAAATATTCTTCGGCTGACTTTACGATTACTGTGCATGGCAGCGCTTGCTTTTAGCCCAAATGACTCTAGGAATGTATCCATATGTGCCGAGCTTATTTTCCGTAGCGTCGTTCCTTGGAATCAACGGAAGCAGTTATGAAAATATTCCAAGAGAAATGCTTGCTATTGAAGTGTGGCCAATGTTCACGCGTTAATCGCTAGTTTTCTCTCTCCGTGTAGTATCTAGTACTAAAATTTAAAAAGTAATCAATTATAGAGTTACTTCTGCGTTTGGATAAGTATTAGGCTGATTTTGGCCTATTATAATTTCATTGGTTATTCATTGACCAAATTTGTCAAGTTTGTATCAGCGACAATATGGATTACGAGGCTGCAATGATGCCACAAGGATTTGTATATCAAGTGGTAATTTTTTCTACTTGGGGCGATCCTTACTATGTGGGTCTGACTGGAATCCAGATGTATGATTCCAATGGTTACCCGATTCAATTATCAAAAGCTAGTAAGTTTTTACCGATATTCATTATTCATATGATCGTCTACTTACAAACTACCATGTATGTACACTTGACGAGATTGATCATGACCGGTATGAAGTTGGTCCCACAGTCTTTTGTGTTTTTCTGTTTTTCCTTCGCCATAGGTAAAGAAGAAGATAAAAGACTATGGTGCCAACTCCATACTGGTCATGATTAAATACTCCTAGCGTACTTGTTTAATACATAAGTTGCTAATTTTTAAATGACTACTTGTTAGATATTGCTGCTTATCCAGAAAGTGTGAATATAATTGAAGGAGTGGACAATGACGTGCGAACTCCTGACAAATTAGTGGACGGAGTGAATGATACAACAGATGGTCATCATATGTGGCTCGCTCCTATTTTACCAAATCAGGTAAATCCTGTTGTAATAGTTCAACAAAAACTTCAAAGTATGTATTACGTGCTGTTGTCCAACTCAACTGTTGATTAGGAAATGTCTTGTGTACCATTATATTACAAAACAGCTACGAATTAATACCATTTCCAATTCCAGACTAACAGGGTCTACATTATTTTTGACGCTTCTATTATGGTATCGATGATTAAGCTGTGGAACTACAAGAAAACTGTGCAACGCGGAGTTAAAGAGTTTGGTGTGAGTACAACAATCATCTCTATGAGAATGTTGTGGATTCTGATTTCGAACTCAAACTCAAACTCAAACTCTTTCTTTATCTATATACCGTGAGGTTACGCGAAAAGAGCTGGTTCCAAGCACGCAGGCGTTGATTTATTCAAATATCGTTGGCCGGCAGGATCGGGCTGGCAACTCCACCAACTTTTCAGTAATACCCTAGTTCTGTCATCTGCTAAATTCACAACAAACATAACCTATTAACCTGCGACGGTCTGGCGCCATTTGTATTTGACAACAATCGGAAACAAATAGCAGACGGACTGTAGGGCTATTTGTGACAAGTCTGAAATTAGCGGCCCTCGAAATATTCGAATAAATTAGCGTCTGCGCCACTGAAATATAGTAATACTGGAACGCGCGCTGACGGCTTTGGTCTGTATAGAGAAGGATAGCTCCGGAGCGGCGCTGGTAGTATCCCCATCTTTGTTGGTACAGTCCCGTCCAAAATTTTGACCTAAGAATACGTAAGTGAGCGAAGAATCACCTGAATGCAGTAACTGACACACTTATTGCAGATGCTGTACGATACTTCATGTGCGCAGTCGCAACTCAGGAAGACAATGTCAAAGATACTAATAGCGAGCTATCTCTCTCTATACACTACTTCTAATGGTACAGAATAGTCGGCGCGCCTTCCAGCATTATTATATTTGAGTGGTCCGCGCGCTTGAAATCAGCTCTTTCCACGTAACCTCAAGGTATACCGCGACTTTCTCTGAATGCGGAACGCCAGGGATACCAACCCAAAACTCGTTATGAGCAGTTTAGTAAGGTTGCCGTCCCATATAGGGTCGGAACGGAAAAACGGAACGGAATCAAGTGACCTTTTCCATGTATTGCGTGTATTGTAACTTACCGCGTATGTTTCACCAGCGGAAGGCCGGGGAAATTACTCTAGTCCGGGTGAATTCTTTGTCACGGGTGTGATTTTTGGAGCCCCTCGTAGGAAAAAATGCGTAATACCTTGAACCCTAATACAGACTTGGGATTGCTTTACTGCACAGACTCGGATAGACACTTTTGGTCTAACAGAGCTGGTATTAGCTTAGCGCACCGAAGCTGCCTCCCTAACTACAGACTTGTGATTGCTCATCTTCACAGACTCGGATAGATACTAGATCTACCAGAGCTGGTATCAGAATAGCTCACCGAAGCTGCCTCCTATCTACAGCTGGCCAGCTGGTATCGGCCGAACACATTACAGTATATACATATACACCGACACATACAACGTTCCCTTTCGTGATTCCGGATTCCGGCGAACCGGTCCTACATGGGACGGCACCCTGAAACCGAATGGTCCATGCGCCCGGACGCCGAATATTTCGTATTTTTAGGGGGATAGCCACTCGTTGCACCGAAAACCCCTAGGGTGATTTTTGCGTGCGGTCGATGAAACTCGGCAGCCATTGTTGTTGCAAACCGGCTGACTTTCAATACATCGCGGAAGGTAGACATGTGTGGTTATGTTCGTTTATTTTAAGCAAATGATAAATAAAGTAAATAAAACCTACGTAAATAAGCTATTGGTATTTATCAAAAATCGATCAATCAGTTTTAAATGATATCATAATACAATCAACGAGTTAACCTAAGTTATAACTAGGAATTAATCCGAGTCAAAATGTCCATCGAGATCAACCAATTTGAACGAGATTATTAATTGTATTCTAGGGTTGAGGCTTCAATAAATTGAACTAGGTAAGTGAGAGAAACTTTATCGAAGCCTTTTAAAAGTTTATTCAATGCATAACAAGGATAAGTATCATGTTGTAATGAATTAGTCCTCGTTACAGTCAGCAGCGCAGTTTAAACCGCTAGGTCTTGGAGTCTTCGAGAAATGCACAAAGCCTAGACTGGGCATCATGCCTGCGCCTGTAATTTCAGGTGAAAAATATCATACATTCATTGCACGATATCGTGGTTATTCATACTTATCAAATATTCATGTTTTTCAATAACTTAATTCCATTAAACAGTACTTATTTTTATTACAGAAATATTGGCAGATGTTTGTGACCAATGAATGTTGGAATGCATGTGTAATAATTCTTACCTTCAAATTACAGGCGCAGGCATTATGCCCAGTCTAGGATTTGTACATTTCTCGAAGACTCCAAGACCTGCCGGTTTAAACTGCGCTGCTGACTGCAACGAGGACTAATTCATTACAACATGATACTTATCCTTGTTACGCATTGAATAAACTTTTAAAAGGCTTCAATAAAGTTTTTCTCACTTACTCTTTCTCACTAGTTCAATTTATTGAAGCCTCAACCCTAGAATACAATTAATAATCTCCTTCAAATTGGTTGATCTCGATGGACATTTTGACTTTGATTAATTCCTAGTTATAGCTTGGGTTAACTCGTTGATTGTATTAAGATATCATTCGAAACTAATTGATAGATTTTTGATGAATATTCATAGCTTATTCACGTAGATTTTATTCACTTTATTTATCATTTTCTTCAAATAAACGAACATAACCCCACATGTCTACCTTCCGCGATGTACTAGCTTTGTTCGTCTTATCTACACTTTCTACACTTTACTAGATTTTACACTTTTCACTAGAAATCAACACCTTCTATTGGGCGAGTGTAACGAGTGTAAGAAAAGTGTAGAAAGTGTAGCTAAGACGAGCAAAGCTATCGACAGTCAGCCCGCTTCTATCAACAATGGCTGCCGAGTTGCATCGACCGCGCGCCAAAATCAACCTAGGGATTTTTCAGCGCAACGAGTGGTTATGCCCCTAAAAATACGAAATATTCATCGTCCGGGCGCATGGACCATTCGGTTTCACCTGATTGTCACGGTATACCTGGAGGGAGCATGTCGTATCTTTTCCCATAAGTGGCGAATGATCTAGAAACAGACTTAGTAAGAAAATAACCTCTCTTTGTCGCGCAGGATCTGATTGTTCGTCACATCTTAGTCACGTGACTAGCTACACCCGTAAGTAATGAGTCGAAGAGAGAGGTTATTTTCCTACTGTTTCCCCCTCTGGCTGCATACTTTTCGACCAACATGCTCCCTCCAGGTATACCGTGACATGTCGTGGATGCGGCACAGCAGGGGTACCAACCCGAAAAAAGTGCTATTTCATGGGCAACAAGCTGCAGTAGCATTTTAGTAACTTACTAGATGTTTCTAGTAGAATCACTAGAAATCCAGTGATTTCAAAAGATCTAGTTCTAAATCTAGTGATCTAAATCTAATGATTTCGAGAAATCCAATGATTTATAGTGAGTTCACTAGAAACATCTAGTAAGTTACTGAAATGCCGCTGCAGCTTATTGCCCATGAAAAAGCACCCTTTTTGGGTTGGTACCCCTGCTGTGCCGCATCCACGAAATGTCACGGTATATGCTCTAAGAACTCATTAGATGTTTCTAGTGAAGTCACTACAACTTACTAGATTTTTAGTGATTTTACTATAAAAATCAAGTAAGTTACAAAACTGCTGCTAACGAGTTTCAGGTACGTATCCCTGGCGTTCCGCATCCAGAGAAAGTCACGGTATATTAGGGTGGTCGTGAAGTTGGGATAAAAAATAGATTTTCCGGGCCGCCCCCCAAATCGACTCTAAATAAATCAAAACCAATCCTGTAATTCTTTTAGATTTTTATTTTGACGCTTGACCCTTGACCACAGTGGATGAACTTTTCTCTTTAGAATGCATGGTGATTAGTGATCTTACCAGTTATGATTTTTTTGTAGGACTATTTACGGGCCCGAAAATTTGAAATTCTCAGAAATCAGTTCAGAAGAATGCTGTTGTGTGGAAAAAAATTTCTTCCCCCCCCCCCCCCCCGCCATCAAAATTTTGTATGGCTTATTCTGTGCTAATATGATTTTTGTTTTCTCATTTTTATCGAATGTTGTTCGAACATCGGCAAACACATATTTTTAATGTTTTTGAACGATATTCAATGAAATTGGAAAAAAATAAAAATCATCACATCGGCATGGGATAACCCAAACAAAATTTTGAGGCTGGGGGGGAGGGAGGGTGGCAATATTTTTCCACACACCAGCAATCTCGTAGATTAATCTGTGAGAATTTCAAATTTTCAGGCCCATAATTAGTCGCACAGTAAAATAATCACTGGAAAGTCCGCGAATCCCCGTGCAGAGTGGCTGACGTATGCGATCTAGGGCTTTTGCCGTTATGTACGATCTTAAACAAGGCTCGTGCTTTCTTTTCAGACCCCATACATTGGTGTGAATACTAGTTGAAACCTGTGTGTTGTCTCTTATTTTCAAGGATGTTTGTTTTATATTGTTGTCTCTTATTTTTGAGGATGTGCCTTTGTTTTATATTGTTTGGGGTCTTGTATTATGTCTCATTTTCTATGTAATTACTGTATGCCCTGCCTTGGGTTCCCCTGTTGGGCTATGATTCTGAATAAACAAATAAATAAATTTTAAATGGAAAAATTCATCCTCAGTGGTCAAGGGTCAAGCGTTCAAGTGAAAATCTGGAAAAATGACAGGGTTAGTTTTAATTTATTTGGAGTAGATTTGGGGCGCGGCACGGATTTTTTTTTTTTCAACTACCACCCTAATATACGGGGTGATTCTTCCTCGCGGGAAAAATGCAATTCAGATGCAGATTCCTTATCGAAAGCTAATAATAAAGTCCCTCATCAAAAACTTTAAGGACCGGTCGTTCGTGAGTTAGAGAAGGTTTAGTCCATGCAATCAGAAGGTCGTAACGTGACGTGCTCAGTCTCGTAGCAATCTTGTGAAATTGCAAATTGACTTCGGCTTGTTGATTTTCGTCCTCCAGGACTCTTGCCCCGTAGTAGACGTTGTCCAGGTGTTCAAACTGGTGACTCTCGATCCCCAGGTCGTCCGCTTCGTAGTTTTCACTCTCTTTGTCGTCAGACAGGTGATTTCCATCTTCCAAGACTTTCGCTCCGTATTTGACGTTGTCCAGGTGGTCAACTGGTCATTTATGTTCCCCAGGTCTTTTGCTTCGTAGTTGCCATTCTAGTTGTCGTCAGGCTAGTGATTTCCGTACTTCCAGGATTTTCACACGGATTTGACGTTGTCCAGGTGGTCACGCTGGTGACTTACGTTCCCCGGGTTCTTCTTATTTCGTAGCAAGAGACCTGGGGAACGTAAGTCACCAGTTTGACTACCTGAACAATGGTAACTGCGGGGCGGAAGTCCTCGAGGATGGAACTCACTAGCCTAACGACAACGAGATTGAAAACTACAAAGTAAAAGATCTGGGGAATGTAAGTCACCAGTTTGACCACCTGGACACCGTCAGAGACGGGGCAAATGACGCGGGGCACGAGAATGACCGACCGGAGAGCGTGAAGACTAAAAATTACGAACGAGGCAGTGGTGACCAAGAATGACATAAAGAAATCGAAAGTTCAGTCAAAGTTCACACGATGTCATACGGGCACCATCAATTTTACAGGCTTGCTACGAGACTGGTACGTCATGATACGGCCGTCTGATTCGGTGGACTAAACGTTCTCGAACTCAGGAACGACCAATTCCTTGAAGTTTTTGACAAGGAAGTTCATTCTCAGATTTCGATAAGGAATCTGCATGTGATTTCTTTCTTCCGCGAGGTAAGAATCACCTTGTATATGGGGCTTTCCACGCCAACCCGACCTACCATCGAAATTAACATTTTTGATTTGGCCTCAATTTTGTTATCTTTCTGTACTCTGTGAAAAAGAGCTCCATGATTTATTTCGAATTTTTTTTCATCAAGCCGTTCACGAGATATGAATTTTTCAAGATTTTAGACTTTTTTTTTGTAATGCTTATAACGTCTCTAAAAATGCATCGAATTGAATGTTTTTTTTTCTTCAAATTGTGTGTTCTGCAATAAATTTGTCAAAAATTTAATGCAAAAAAAAAAATTACTTATTAGATTATTTTCAATTCCTAGATCAAAATCTGATTTTGAAAACTGTTTGTATTCTTCAATTGTTTTTTTTGAATTAAAAAAAAAAAAAACTACTTGCTATTTCACAAATTTCAAACCTGTCCCATCATGGGAAAACGATTCTTGTTGTTCTTTCAGAATTTTTCAAAATTATCAATTTTTTTTCATTATGAAGCTTTATACCGTGAGAATCACGTGAATCCGAATGGATCCATGCTACCGAAAAGCGAATATTGGCGAATATGACGTCATTTTAGCGGGCTAACCACTCGTTGCGCTGAACAATCCCTAGGGTGATTTTGGCGCGCGGTCGATGCAACTCGGCAGCCATTGTTGATAGAAGCCGGCTGACTGTCAATACATCGCGGAAGGTAGACATGTGGGGTTATGTTCGTTTATTTTAAGCAAATGATTAATAAGGCGAATAAAAACTACGTGAATAAGCTATGAATATTTATCAAAAATCTATCAATTAGTTTTTAATGATATCTTAATACAATCAAGGAATTGGTTGTTCTCGATGAACTCTTTGATTCTAATTAATTTGCAGTTATAGCTTAAGTTAATTCGTTGATTGTACTATGATATTATTTGAAACTGATTGATCGATTTTTGATAAATATCAATAAATTATTCACGTAGGTTTTATTCACTTCATCTATCATTTGCTTAAAATAAGCGAACATAACCCCACATGTCTACCTTCCGCGATGTATTGACAGTCAGCCGGTTTCCAACAACAATGTCCAACAATGGCTGCCGAGTTTCATCGACCGCACGCCAAAACCACCCTAGGGGTTTTCAGTGCAACGAGTGGTTAGCCTGATAAAAATACGAAATATTCGCTGTCCGGTAACATGGATCCATTCGGTTTCACGTGATTGTCCCGGTATATGATCTTTAATGTCTTATGAAATAAAATATTGATAAAAAATTACAAATGGAGGTAATCGGAAGTCGTGAAAATAATGAAACTATATTTGGGCCAAAATTTGTATTCCTAAAGCTGCCGAAGAGCAGCGCTGTTCGCAGCGCTACCGTGTGTTAAGTTTTCGAACTAATACCCGCCAGTACCCCGCTAAAATATACGGCGCAAATCAGAGGGCCCTGATATTCTCACAATTTGTTGTCAATTAAGAATATTTCTCCAATCTAAATTTTCGCGTATCTATAAACAATCTCGCAACTAATATTTCTCAATATTGAAAGTATATATCCATATCTCAACTTCGAATTTGTCTATAAACTGGGTACATCAAAATTGATGGTAGACGTGACACATTAAACGTTACTTCGGTAATTCTACTTGCAATTATCATTATAAGTTCTCTGCAGAGAATTCTGAATTTTCAACTAAACGTCTGATCGTTTCAATAATCACAATTGAAGACATTTAAACAATGCGAGTGTTTGGAAAAATAGTGGCATATCATTTTTAGTTTATTCATCGGGACTGTATAACGGCAGCTGATCTGCAACGCCACGACTAATATGAGATTTCGATTGATCAGCATAGTCGAAACGAATAGAAGATTACACTACAGTACACGTGAAATAATAATAGCTCAAATTTTCATGAATTTTGACATGTCTAAACTTTGAGGCCCGTCCCTGGTCGCCCTCTTTTTGGCCGAAATGTGTTACATTTCGATTATTATCTGAGCCTAGGCGTCAGAAACGCAAAAAAAGCCAACGGTGCGAAAATTCAAATTCAATTCTGAACACATACGTCCAAAAACATGTTCGTTTTGTGCGAAAATAGACTCTACAGATTGTTTTTACGTAATTCGTCGGGGAAATCGGATTCGAAAATGTTCGGACAAAGTATAATTAATCGCTTAGATCAGCTAGACGGCCAGTGTCTATCGATCGCACACAATCCATCGTGCAGTGTCTGCCTACATTCAATCGAACCCTTAACGTATTATTGCGCACCGACTATTCAATGTATATGTACAGTCGGACCCCGGGCACTGACGGAGCGCGAGACAATTCGTTTCAGGCACTGACGGAAAGACCTAACCTTGTTACCGACCAATGAATTTGAAGCCTCAGGGCCGTAGTTATGACCGCTTCTATCAAGGTGCCCCGCACCTATACTTTGTTGCAGTACATAGATGCTTGCTGACTTCCATTAATTATTATGTTTATATTATATGCTTTTGGCCGATACACGGCATCCCGTATGAGAGAAGCTATTGCGTACTCGCCTTAAGTTTCCCCCTTTTGCCCCGCCGTTCGCCCTGTAGTTCGCTGAGTGGCCACCTAGGAGTGCGGGGGCGCCCGCGTCTTACTTCATAGCATTGAGTACTTTCGCCGAGTAAACATCGCCAAAAGTTTTCGGTCAAATTCAACCTAAGAACCTTTTCATAGTAATTCTAGTCGCATACGGTACACTGTCCTCAGTCACAGGTTACCACGTGTAACCAAAGAGCCGGAGAAATGTTCGATGTCGAAGAAAACGCCGACAAGAACAAATCCTCGGACCAAGGGGACGCCACCAATGGCGACCGACATTACGACGCAGATTCGAGCGGGGAAGACTCACGCCCTTTCTCACAGAAAAGACACAGATATGATAATGAGCGCCTGGAAGATCTTCAGCACCAGATTAATGCTCTGGCACAATACATTGTGACTCAATCACCAAACACAACTGCACCCCCCCCCCCCCCCCCCTCCTAACCCCTCCGCCTTCTTCTCAGGATTTCCTAATGAAACCCGTAGAAGAGCAAAAAACCCTAAACTTAGGAGAAATTAAAACCGAGGTGGACGAGAAAAAGATATCTCATCCAGCGAAAAAAGACCGCTTGGAAGTGCTCGACAAACTCCAGCGTTTTGGATCAGCCGACTGGAGAGAGATCAAGTACGCTAACGTTCTGAGAAATTTTATAGCTTCTTCAGGCTTCACAGAGCTGAAGGTAAATTCTGAGCTTGCCTTTATCAATAAAAAGAAGGACCCTAGTCTACCAATAGAGCGCACCCTTGCCGGTTTATCAAATGCTGTACTGGAGCAGAGGGAATTGCTTCAAGTGAATCTCCAGAGCATCGTCAATTGGGCTTATTCAAACCCTACGGAACTCAAGCCGAACTCCTTGTTCGACAAACTATCTTCGAGCTTTGGCCCGAACTCACACCTGTGTAAAAATTCTGAACAAATTTTACAGATTATCTGCGGGAAACGAGCAGAATGCATTGAGAGTAGAAGAGAAGTACTCTTGACAGACCTTCAGGATAAGAATTTACAGAGTGAACTACGTAACATCCCACCCAGGTCTAACCACCTTTTTAGCAGGGGAGACTTAGCCCAGGTCATTTCTGCCTGAGGCCGCCCCCGAGACTTCGTCAACTTAACTACACAGTTCACCAGGAAACCCCTACAAAGAAGAGACAATTATCAGTCCAGACCACCAAATCAGCCTTACCAACATGTAAACAGACCTCCTTTCCACAAGAACAGCCAAGACTCACGTCGTACCAGTTACAAACCGAAGCCTACAGGCAAGAAGGAGTCCCCCAAACCGAGGACACAGGACTCCTTTCGTAAGAAATTCGAAAAATGACTCCCCCCCCCCCCCCCCCCCTCCGAGAGTTCTCGGGGGGACAACTAGCCGGCTTCCAGGAAAGATGGAGGGCGATGGGAGCACCACCATACATCCTCAAGATCATCTCAGGTACCCGAGTCCCCCTGAAACAAAAACCCTCTTTAATCTCCAATTGGAGACTTTCAAGATTCATGACTCAAAATTCACCCTCGACAACAGAGCAAATACAATTTCTAAAAGACCAAGGAGTTTTGGAGATCCCCGCTCTCCCGGGTCCCAGCTTCACCTGAAGAATGTTTTTAGTCAACAAAAACAGCAAGGGAACACGACCTATCTTCGACCTGAGGGGTCTCAACAGTTACGTGAAGGTGAAAAAGTTTCATCTGATCTCACACTTCAAGGTCCCAGAATTTTTGCAGGACGGAGATTGGATGACAAAGGTCGATCTATCCCAAGCATATTTCCATATACCTATGGGCGAGTCGCACCGCCAACTCCTCCGCCTGGTCTACAATGGAGAACTACTACAGATGACGAGTCTGCCCTTCGGCCTCTTATCTTCCCCCTACACCTTCGCGACAATAACGAATTAGATCGCAGAGATCATTCGGTCGCGAGGAGTGAGGGTGGTTATCTACCTCGACGACTTTCTCCTGGCTTCTCAATACAGAACCAGGTTAAGATCCCATACCTTGGAGACCCTAGAACTGCTACACTCGCTAGGTTGGCAGATAAACCACCAAAAATGTATAGTCGAACCGCTTCAGGAAATAGAGTTCCTAGGGCTGACCTGGAACACTCACAGGAACCTGATACGTCTGCCAGAGTCCAAAGGCGACAAGATTTCGAAACTGATAGAGGAAATAAGATCCAGAGGATCCTGCGTACTCCATCAACTCCAGCGCCTACTGGGTCACCTGAACTTCGCCACCCCTGCGATCCCCCGCGGGCGTCTTCGCTGCCGCCACCTTCAACGATTTACAACCGACTTCAGACAACACAGACCGAGGCAAAGACTGAATACCTCCCCACAAGTGAACGGCGAGTTAGGTTGGTGGCACGAAGCCACAGCACTGACAACTTGCTTACACAAGAAGCCAGTTACTCATTTCCTCACAACGGACGCAGCGGATACGGGTTGGGGAGCCCAATTGAACAACAATCAGACCTCGGGCTTTTGGTCCAAAGCCCAAGCTCGATGGCACTCAAACAAAAAAGAGATGTTCGCCGTCTACGCGGCGATAAAATACTTCTCCCACCACCTCAAGAACGCCCACATCCTCCTTCAGACCGAAAATCGAACATTGGTCGCCTATATCAACAAGGAGGGTGGCACAAGATCCTTAGATCTCCTCGACTTAACCTACCAGATCCTGCAAATTGTGGACACTCTGACAATCACCCTATCCGCAGCCTACCTCCCGGGCAGATACAATGGCATAGCAGACCGACTCTCAAGGAGCAGGGCTCTGCCCGAGTGGCGCCCACTCCCAACAGCAAGAGACGAAATTTTCCAAAAGTGGGGTGTCCCATAAATCGATCTTTTCGCATCATCAAGGTCTGCAATCGTAGGTCGTTACGTCTCACTGGACTGCAACGATCAGTTTGCCGACTACATCGACGCATTCAGTCGATCCTAGAACTTCAAACTAGCATGGGTGTTCCCACCCCCAGCCTGATCCCCAGAGTTCTCGCCCATCTGAACCGTTGCACAGGCCAGTTCCTCTTGGTAGCCCCCAAGTGGGACCAGACCTTCTGGATAACGAACCTGGCCAACAGATCTCTAGAACCTCCCCTAACCATCCGAAACCTCGACCAAGTATTAGTGGATCTATCCACTGGGAGAGCGCCCCACCAAGTGGAACGTCTCTCGCTGCAGGTTTAGAAGATGGAGTGTGGAGTGTGGAGGGACATTGCGACAGATTGGGCCCCAGAAGAGAAAGACTTACTAGAAGAGAGCTGGCGCCAGTCAACCCTGGGAACCTATAGAGCCCCCTTCGTAGATGGCTGAACTGGTGCAAAGACCACAGGATCGACTCCAAAGCTCCTCAGGGCCACGAGCTGGCTAGATTCCTAGCTAACCTATGCGCCGCAGAGAAGCTAGCCTACAACACTATCCTCTTACATAAGTCCGCAATCTCGACCTTCTGCTCAGGCAATACACCTACCCAGTTGTCCTCAAATTCCCTCTTTGGACAAATTCTGACAGCTACGGCCGCCGTAAGACCACGGGAGACAAGATCGCCCATCTGGGACGCACAAATCCTCGACTGGCTAGCAAACCCCACAGCTAAGATTCCCTTATTCGAACTCTCTAGACGCACTGCAGCTCTACTACTCCTCCTCTCGGGTAGGCGTGTACACGACCTGATCTTACTAAGTATATCAAAGGACTCGCTCGATAATCTAGGAGACGAAATCATATTGTGGCCAGCCTTTGGATCCAAGACGGACTGTGCCTCATTTAGACAGTCAGGTTGGAAGCTCTCAAGGCACCCAGACATTTGGCTGTGTCCCATCACATTGATCAGAGCCATGCTAAAATTGTCTGAAGAAAGGAGAAAGGAGAAAAGGACGGAATCGCTGTTCATTACAATCACGGGCCCCCCTAAGGCAGCCTCCAAAACAATAATCGCTGGCTGAGTTCGCTCGACCCTCAGAGAGGCTGGCATCGATGCGTCTCCGGGCAGCGTACGTTCAGCAGTCTCTTCTCGCGGTTGGCTAGGCAACATTCCACTCCAAGATATCTTGAACCGAGGTAACTGGAAGTGCGCAGAAACCTTCCGAAAGCATTATTGCAAGGAAGTGAGCGGCAGCAGCAAAGGCCCATCTAGTTTACTCTTGACAAACTTGTCGCCAGTGTGATACCTATTATTTCTATTATTCTAATTAGTAAGGAAACATTTGCCAAATTCTAAAGCCAAAGAAAGACGTCTTCTTTCATCTTACGACTATAAACGTTCAGCTTTTGAAACTAAAAAAAAAAATAAATAAATAAACTGTAACCCTCTATGCCAGCATCCAATCAATCAATCAATTCTTGAACCCGCTGTCTCTACCTCCATTCACATAGCATTGAGCGGTCACCAGTAGATACCAAACACATCTCTCATACGGGATGCCGTGTATCGGCCAAAAGCATATAATGCTGGTGTTTTGAATTACAACAAAACACGTATTATATGCGAGAACTGATACACGGCATCCCAATAAGTATCTTACTGGATGAGAGCCTCTATGAAGTAAGACGCGGGCGCCTCCGCACTCCTAGGTGACCACTCAGCGAACCACAGGGCGAACGGCGGGGCAAAACGGGGAAACTTAAGGCGAGTACGCAATAGCTTCTCTCATACGGGATGCCGTGTATCGGCTCTCGCATATAATACGTGTTTTGTTGTAATTCAAAACACCAGCATTACACCGACTTTGCACGGAAATAAACCTTTTTTCACTTTTTGAACCTTCCAAAACCCGGGTCCGGCTCATACGCAGATGCCGCTCATACGAAATCACAAATGCGAAAAATCGAACAAAAAATGTTGGAACAGGGAGGAATGACTTAGGATAGAATTGAGGAAAGCGATTATAATCAGTGAGAATGCCTCATCTACACGGTCACACATTCGAACATCAATAACATAAACAGTTGAATGACTGATTCATAATAGCTATTCATGTATCAAGTCCGAAAAGTGTCACTTTTCGGTATGGGTTATTTCTAATATGAGCCAATCAAGTGTGCTGTGACACAGCACACTCAGAGGCGAATTTTGAAAATTACCCATACCGGATTTGACACTTCTCGGACTTGGCGCATACAATATTTTATGCGATCCGTTGTTTGAAGGTTCACTTTTTGAAAAATCGCACGCTTAAAGTGCTATATACTTATAGTTTAGTTTCTAAACTTACTGGTATTAACGTGTTTTTCTGTATCAAAGCATTTTGATTCAGACATTTGACATTTTGATTCAGACATTTGACATTTTCAGACATTCTGTTTTGTAATGTGTGAACGTAGTCAAAACTAACCTGACTATGTTTATTTTAATGAAACATATTCATACTGTCCGATAATATTTCATTATAGGCTCCTCTCCTATAATATTTCACTATATTTTAGTGACCTGAAATTGGTCACTTTGCGGCCTAAATCCAATGCTCAGAAAGTGAACTTTCAAACAACGGGTCGCATAAAATAAAATTATTGTCGAGGTCCCAGATCGTAGTCGGCACTGGCGACAGAATGGGGATTCGGCAGTGCCTGAAGCACAGCTGACGTCAGTGCCAAGAGTTGTGTGCCTGAAACGTCAGTGCCCGGGATACGACTGTATATCGAGGCCTAAGGATCAGAAGGGCGTAATCCACAAAAAACTGCGGATGCTGCCAGAAGGGCTCACGTGTTAAATTTTCAGATATACGCCTTTATGGCAGCAAATTCAACAAAGTCGAAAAGATGTCGGTTACGCCCTTCTGGTCCTTAGCCCTCGATATGTATTCCTGCAGCCTGAATTAGAGTCCATATGTAACCTCTGGTGCAAAAACATTTCGCCAAGTACGATAATGCGGTCACTACTCCCAAAAAAGTCTACCAACAAAAAATCCTCCTCAACAAAAGTGATACGTATGCTCATAACTTACACGAACATTAATTCAAAAAGTACGTTATCTATGTGGGGAGTTACAGGATACACGTAAGCTCGATATTCGTTATTTGTAATTTCGATTCTCATCTACATTGCCGGGTCGAAAGTTATCGGAAAAGTAGTTGAAACATTGATTTAATAAGAAATTATAACATTTTCATAGTATACATATTCGATAAAAAATAAGGAATATATTATAGAGTCTCGTTAACGGCAGGCGCTGAGAATTCGTTCAGATAACACGCGATCGGTACAGTTAGCGAGGCCTGTGACAGTGTCGTTACGGCAGGTGATAAAAATTCGTTAAAATATCACTCGATCGCGAGAGCTTCATCATAGAGCCGGGTTTTCCTTGGGTTCAATTGTTGATTCTCGCGCAGTTGCATGGCGACCTCAGCTTGTTGACACCCGAAAGCCGAGCATACCGAGAATATTCGGTGAGAGTAAACGACCCCCTCCCTACGGCAAAACCAACACTGGCGCGTACCGCGTGCGTGAGGCTCGTTCGGGAGGGGATAGGCGGCCAGTGGTGCGTCCGCCGAATCTTCCGCGCTAGGCCCAATCCGTATAGCCCATTCGCGCTAGTTCGATGAATACTTAACCTGAAAAGCAATCATCACACGAACACGGCAAAGAATGAACGCGAATAAAATGAATTCGCCTGATGTGAACATTTATTTTCAAAATTTATCAACGAATTTGGAATCAAATATCAATTAATTGGATTTAAGTATTCATTATCAGTGTTTATGAGCGTTATTAGAGACACAGTGGAACAGGTAAGTGGAGGGTAAATCATTGAACAGAACATGGTCGAAAATTGATTTTTCAGAACTCAATTTTATTTAATTTATAAATCAATAAATAAATAAACCAATGTTTGACGATGTTGTCTTCAATAATTTATTCTCCACTTACCCGATCCATTTTGTCTCAAATATCACTCATAAACACTAATAATGAATAATCATATCGAATTGATAGATATTTAGTTGTAATTCGTTGATAAATTTTGAAAATAAATGTTCACAGCAGTCGAATTCATTCTATTCGCGTTCATTCTTTGCCGTGTTCGGCGTGATGATTGCTTTTCAAGTTAAGTATTCATCGAATTAGCGCGGATGGGCTATACGGATTGGGCCTAGCGCGGAAGATTCGGTGGACGCACCGCTGGCCGCCTATCCCCTCCCGAACAAGCCTCACGCACGCGGTGCGCCCTGTGTTGGTTTTGCCGTAGGGAGGGGGTCGTTTACTCTCACCGAATATTCTCGGTATAGGCGCTACCGGGGGTGAACGGGTGCTAGCGGGGAAGCACATTGGCGTACAATCGAGAAAAAAGTCAGCACATGCGATAAGTTAGCGCAAAAGTTACAGAATCGCACCCCAGGGGAGCTTTTTGGGGTTGATATCACCACTTTTTGTACAATTTTGCTTGACTACCTAATAATTGTGCTCGGTCGCTACGCTTGTTCGTTTGGGTATTCCTATATCCTCGCTTGCTTGTCAACGTTCTGCCAATTCTGTCTGTGAGTAGCTCAATGCACGTATGGTATACATTTCATACCATCTAAATTCCTTGATAAGCAGTAATGTTAAATGTGGTATTATAATATGAATAGTTTTAGTAAAATTCTGCTTGACTACCTAATAATTGTGACTTGAACCTTCTTTATGAGTTTGCGTTTCGTCCGGATGTGCTACTGTGCTCGGCAGGACTCGTCAGTAGGGCTGAGCCAAGCACACCATGCCCTAGACGCGCATGTTGTTTAGTGGACATTGGAAGTTACTAGATGCTCGTATATGTATCGAAGCAGTGTCCAGTTCAAGCACTAGCGAGAGCGAACTTCTGCTAATGCGCCGCGTAGTGAGCACAGATCGGAGATGTTATGACGCCACAACAGCGTCGACAAGAGCGCCACCTGGCAACTGATGTCAAGTACTTAGTATATCTTTGCTGTCTAGTGGTGGCCACTCTTCTCTAATTGTCATCCGAATAGGTTTAGTGGATATTTGACACTGAAATATGATAATACTGGAACGCGCGCTGACGGCTTTAGTCTGTATAGAGAGGGATAGCTCCGAAGCGGCGCTGGTAGTATTCCCGTCTTTGTTGGTACAGTCCCGTCCAAAACTTTCATTTAACAATACGTAAGTGAGCGAAGAATCACCTGAATGCAGTAACTGACACACTTATTGCAGATGCTGTACGATACTTCATGTGCGCAGTCGCAACTCAGTGAGACAATGACAAAGCTACTACTAGCGAGCTATCCCTCTCTATACGCTGCTTCTAATGGTACAGAATGGTCGGCGTGCGTTCTAGTATTATTATATTTCAGTGATATTTGGTGTGAAGGAGAAAAAGACGATTGTCTACATGCCCTTACGGACGATAAGACAAATAAAGGAAGGAAAGAGAGAGAGAGAAGAAGAAAAATTTTTCAGACGAAACAGGTACTTAGAAACTTAAGTAAATCATATCTCAGCTTTCCGTAACACTGATTCAATTGGAGTTGCACTCAAATGAAAGCTCTTTGTGTCTACATTCTGGGATAATTATGTCAATTCCCGGGATATCGCGGAGCGAAAGAAATTAGGAAAATACTGTTTTCCCACCACGCGGGTTGGCTCCCGTTCGGGTATATAGACTCGTCGAGTCTCGCGCGGCGTATACCTTATATGATTTTCTTTCTTTTTATTATACTTGGCGCGAGACTCTATCGAGTCTCTTGATATCAGTATGTCTCAGATCTCCCTGTGGGAAACATTGTGAATCGTTCGACCTCGTGGTCAAATATCTGTATTTCTCATCGCGAGACTCAATAATAATAATAATAATAATAAAAAGATAAAACACGAGTTTCAAGTAAAGACAAAGAAATCCCGTGTAAGCTTTTTCTGACCATTCATTCCGTAGGTCACTCATTCAAGGCCTCTCTCTCACTAATTCGTTTACCCACATCTAACGAACCTCTCTACCCTCTCTCGTCACATTTTGGTCCTTCGAGCCGGATCAGTCGCGAAGTGATTTGAACAATCTCTGAATCGTCGCGAATCTCGGGGAACAAATGAGTGGGTGAGTGACACGGTAGTGTTGTGAAAAGCTTATCTACGGTGTTACACAAAACGCTAAAAATGAAATCTCTCGATGGAATATAACTGAAAACGGTGTCGTGTGCGTGCAAGTAAGTGTTTCGTGCGCATCTGTCTATCTCACAGTTTCAATACTCAAGTCAGATGCTCGTAGAATCGTTTGTTGATATATCTCGCTATCATGTCTCCCAGCGAGCTAATCGATCGTCAAACCGATCTTTCATGGCGCATCGCGCGCACAATGGAAAATCTTCACCAGCTCGGGGGGGCAAAAATCACCTACGGCCAGGTGAAATCGCGACTCAACGCTCTGGAGTCAAACTGGACAAAGTTCAATCAAATCACGACCAGATGGTAAAACAAAAATCCGCGGCCGATGAAGAGCAGCTTCCATTGATCGGGCAACGATCGTAATTTTCAAAAGACTTCTTCGGGCAGTGCGAAGAAAAATACCTAGACTCGCGGGGAAACATGCTCGATCTTCTGGAGTCACTCAAACCGACAAACGCACGTCAAGTGGATGCATCTCTAGCCTCAGTGGCAAAGGCGACGTTACGACGGCTACCTCTTATCGCGTTGCCATCGTTCTCTGGTAATTTTTCTGAATGGCAACCTTTTTACGATCTCTTCAATTCAATCGTTCGCGAAAGCGAACAGCTCTCGGATGTGGGAAAACTCCATTATTTAAAAACCAGCTTGACCGGTGAGCCCTCTTAACAAATCAGAAATATCGCTGTCACCGGTCACAATTTCTCTCGTGTTCGGAACACTCTCGTATCGCGTTACGAAAACAAACGACTACTTGCGAGCTCTCATTTCGGAAAACTCTTCGCGATTTCGCGAATCGGTAAGAAATCATCGGCAGAAATTAAACGTCTGCACAGCGATACCTGCGAAGCCATCGGTGCTCTGAAAGCCCTCGGTCGCCCTGTCAAACAGTGGGTTAACATCATCGTGCGCATGACAATAAGCAAACTCGACTCTTGATCTCTTGAAGAGTGGAAAAAGCGCGTCAGCGGAACTCGTGACCCTCCAGCCTTCACAGAGCTCGAGTCATTCCTTCTAGGTCGCATCCACACCCTCGAGGCTGTGGAACAAGCCCAAGGTCAGAGTGCATCCAACAAGACGCAGGCCTCACCAGGGAAGCTTAGTGGTTCCACCACAAAATCTCACGTGGTGCAATCAAAAGAATCATCGTATTGTAAGGGAAATCATTACATCGCCGCGTGCAAATCGTTCCGAGGAAACCGCTCGAACAAAGAAAGGACTTCGTCGCATCTCACAGTCTTTGCTTCAACTGTCTCGGTCCACATTCAGTAAAAGACTGCCGATGAGACAAGAGATTTTGTACTTGCGAAGGTCGACATCACACTCGACTTCATCGCAAACCCTTCGCATCTGCATCATCATCTGGCAACAATGCTCCGCCAGGACAGGCTACTGCAGGCCAATCATCTCAGCTTACATCAAGCACCTCAGCATAGATCAGCAGCCATGCAGCTCAACTGAAGAACGCGCAGTGTTCACCAGACCTCCTTGCGATAGCACAAGTTCTCGTTTCGAACCCCGAAATAGGAGAGTATATCACATATTCGAGCCTTATTGGATCAAGGCTCCGAAAGATCGTTCATCTCGGAGTCGCTCACGCAGCGATTGCAATCAACTCGGCGCCACGCTTCAATCTCAGTCATCGGAGTTGGAGCTCAACAATCCGGAGTGAGTTGCGGTGTTGTGACACTCCAGATAAAAACTCGTGTGAACACCGAGTTCTCGTTTCTCGTGGAAGCCTTTATACTCCCTCGCGTGACATCGTTCCTGCAATCGTTCCGAGTTCTCGTGGAAGACTGGCCTCATCCACAAGGTCTCACCCTCGCAGACCCAAGCTTCGCGGAACCTGATCAAATTGACGTCATTCTCGGCGCCGATGTTTATGGCCAAGTGCTCATCCAAGGAATACGTAAGGGAGGACCTGGCACACCAATCGTCCAAGAAACCCAATTCGCATGGGTATTATCGGATCCTGTTTCGTCAGAAGCAGTGAACATCTCTCATACCACAGTTCAAGGGCTACAATGCTCTCTGGACACCAAATTGATCGATCTCGTTCGGCGCTCCTGGGTGCAAGAAGAAGTGTACTCCAGTCGCACTCACAATTGACAAAGAAAACTGTGAGAAGCATTTTTGCGAAACAGTTTTTCGCGATGCGACCGGTCGCTACATCGTTCTGTTGCCAATCAAAAACAGTTAGGTCGATCTCGGTAATTCGCATATCCCCGCGCATCAAATGCTCCTACGAATGGAGAAACGGTTCGTGAGTGATTCGAAGCTCAAGGAAGCTTACTCGAACTTCCTTCGCGAATACCGTGACCTCTGGCATATGTGTCGCGCTCCAAGTGGATCAAACAGTGACTCTCGCGTGTTTCATCTACCACATCATGGTGTCGCGCGCGAGTGCAGTTTGAGTACAGAGTTCGTTACGTGTCGTGTTCTACGCATCTCAGAGAACGGAGTTAGGACTCTTTCTAAATGACAATTTCTACGTCGGGCCAAACGTGCAGACAGACCTCGCCGACGTTCTCTTGCGGTGGCGACAATATCCTGTCGCTTTCTCTTCAGAGATCGCCAAAATGTACCGACAGATTCTGGTTCACCAAGACGACTGGGCTCTTCAGCGGATCCTTTGGAGAGAAAACTCACAGCTCCCAATCGAGGTTTATCAACTTTGTACGGTAACGTATTGTCTTGCCAGCGTTCTATATCTCGCGATACGTGTCCTTCATCAGCTCGTTCAAGACGAAGGGCAACGTTATCCCCTCGCAAATCGGCTCATTATCGACAACACGTATGTCGACAACGTACTCTCGGGGACAAAAAACCCACTGCAAGCTCGCGAAAAAATCGTAGAACCCAATCAGCTGCTCAGGGCGGGCGGCTTCGAACTCAAAAAGCGGACGCCGAGCCACCCCGAAACTGTTATGGATTTTACCAGGTGATAGGGAAACCGCAAAACAGCAGAATCTCGATCAAAGTCCATTCTTTCGTGCACTCGGTCTCATGTGGAGACCCGAGATCGACTCGTTCGCATTCGCACCTCAACTTGTCAAGGATGAGCACATTCTTACGAAACGAAAGATCCTTTCGGAAACTGCGCAGCTGTTCGATCCTCTTGGTTGGCTCTCGTCAATCACGATCCAAGCCAAGATTTTCATACAACTGCTGTGGTCAATTGACCTGGGCTGGGATCAGCCACTCCCCGACTCACTCGCGTCGAGCTGGAACACCTTCCGACAAGATCTACAAGACGTCTCCCTGGTCACAATCCCTCGGTGGCTCGGGCTCAGCTCAGAGTCTCCAGCGGTAGAGATTCATGGATTCGCGAATGCTTCTCAAGAGGCTATCGCAGCGCTAATATATTTGCGAACATAAATCGACACTCACGAAGTGCGCGTCTTGCTAATATGTTCGAAAAAAAAAGTCGCGTCTAGAACTGTCTGCCGCGCTCTCTCTCGTGAGACTCGTGCGCCACGTGGAAAGCACTCTCAATCTCGCGAAAGCTCCGGTTCATCTGTGGTCAGATTCGACAGTCGCGCTCGCGTGGATAGAAAGTCACCGCTCTCGCTGGAAAGACTATGTCCGCAATCGTGTCACCGAAATACAATATTTTGCGCGTGCTCGGTGGCATCACGTATCGGATTCGGAAAATCCAGCGGATCTCGCGTCTCACGGCGCCTCTCCAGAGCAAGTTCGCGCCTCACAACTCTGGACTCGCGGTCCACCGTGGCTTGCCAAGCCTTCAGTCAGCTGGCCATCTTCATCTCCCACGTTGAAGGGAGATGAACCTCTCGAAGAAAGAAAGCAGGTAGCAACCCATCACCTCGCGGCTCTGATCCGCCACCAATACGGGATCTCATCGATCGTTACTCATCATTAACGGAACTGGTAAGAATCACCGCTCTTTGCAAACGTGCTGCGGACACACTCTTATCAAAATCGGTCGCGAAATTTCCCAAAAAAAAAATGCCTCACGCGGCCCGATCATGACGTCCGAACTAGAGGACGCTCGCAGCTTCTGGGTTGCGACAAGTCATAATGCTTACTTCGGAGCCGAAATTAGATTGCTCAAACAAGGTTCGCGTCTCACTCGGCGCTATTCACTCTTTCGGCTCGCTCCATTTGTGGACCGAAACGGACTACTAAGAGTCGGAGGACGATTGCAGGAATCATCCCTAGTTTATGACAAGAAGCACCTTCTCATTCTTTCATGGAAATCGTCATTAACCACGTTGGTGATTGATCATTATCATCGAGCTACTCTCTACGAAGGGACTACAGCTCACTCTCGCCACCATCCGATAACACTACTGGATCATCGGTGGAAGGGGACCGGTCCGCTCGTACATCCATAGCTGCGTTTCGTGTGCGCGTCAACGCGCTACTCTTAGCGTCCAGCAGGTGGGCCAGCTCTCTCAGTCTCGCGTGTCGCCAGCAAGACCCTTCTTGCACTCTGGCGTCAACTACGCAGGGCCATTCACAATTCGCGCCTCTCGCGGGGGAAATCCAAGAACTTACAAAGGCTATATCGCTCTTTTGGATGCTTCTCCACGTCAGCAGTTCACCTCGAACTAGTCTCGGACTGCACAACGAAAGCCTTTATCGCGGCATATAAGCGCTTTACCTTGCGACCCGGAATCTGTGCGACTATCGCAAGCGATTACGGAAAGAACCTCGTTGGCGCTGAGGCTGAACTTCGTCACTCACTCGCGGCATCATCGAAAGAATCCGCGCGACTCGCTAACATCCTCGAGCCACACGGAACACAGTGGCGCTTCAACCCTTCGTCAGCACCTCACTTCGGTGGTAAGTGGGAAGCCAGGGTAGAATCAGTAAAGTTCCACCTCAAGAGGATCATTGGCGAAGCCAAACTAACGTTCGAGCAGTTCGAAACCTTCCTCGCGCAAGTAGAAGCTACCCTCAACTCGCGGCTACTGTGTGCACTCTCGGATGATCCGACAGAGTCGGGTGCCTTAACTCCAAGGCATTTTCTCACCGACATAACCCTGAATACCGTGCCAGAACCCTCGCTCGCGAACGTACCCCTCTAACGTCTCTTGCATTGGCAACTCTCACGCCAAACGCTCGAGCATTTTTGGAAACGTTGGAGCACGGAATACTTCCAGACTTCCAGACGCTCCAAAATCTGCCGAAGTGGCAATCAATCAACGGAAACATCGACATCGGAGCCATCGTTCTCACTCGCGAGGGTCATCGACGTCCACCCAGGATCAGACGGAGTAGTTCGCGTTGTGACAGTGAAAACGATATCGTCGCTGTTGAAACGGCCGATGGTAAAATTGTGCGTGCTACCGGTTAACTCTCATAATGAGCCCCTCACGGCGGGCGGCGTATCATGATTTCGTAATAGCCAAATGATAGCGAGGCGGGCGGTATGTTCGGGCAAAGTATAATCGATTGCTTAGATCAGCTGGACGGCCAGTGCCTATCGATCGCACATACACCATCGTGCAGTGTCTACCTGCGTTGCATCGAACTCTTATTGTATTATTGCGCACCGAGCGTAAGAACTATTCAATGTATTGTAACGCGGTTTTTTATTCAGGAGAGGAAAACCTTTTGCTCCGTCACAATTCGGCGCTTTCCCGTGATAATTACGATACTGAACTTACTAAATGTTGGGCGCCAGACGCTACTGCGTCGTTTCCTTACTAAATTACGATACCATACCAGAAATTAAGATAAACCAAAAACTTACGGAAATGCGACGAGCGACAACTCGACTTGCGCAGATACAAAAGTCTTAGATAGAGGGGCAGGGTACACCAGATAGACGATATTAGTTCGTTGAAAATAATGAGGTCACATCAATCAATTATTCATTACGAAATTGAATAAATTAGACAGAATCGATACAGAATTGACTGGATTTTACTCAGTTTGTTACTATAAGTCTCCTAACTGTTCAGGACAAAAGTTACTCTTTTACGATACAATTTAATCAAAGGCGTGGGTCAGGGTTGACTCGATATAAAACGATTTGTCTGGACTCCAGACTTGGTATCACAGAGCGATACTTCGTACCCGAATGCAAATTCATTCCATAACACAGCCTAAGATCAACGCATTACTCCAAGATGTCAAACAGTCAAAATCGTAGCAAACGACACAGGTAACAAACGATACAGGTTCCCTGATATTTAATTAGCCACGTTTGGCCATACGATTAACGATATTTCGAGATCTACTGTTAAATAGAGACCACACGGTCATGCGAAAAACGTGAATCACAGGTTCGACGATAACAAATTAATTTAGAGCGATAAATTGATATTTAACCAAATTCTGACGACACGATATCGATAATTACGATACTAAATTATCCAAAACGTTACTGAATTTTACAGAACCTTACTGATTTTACAAACGAAAATAATTTATACCAGATTGACCATACCTTACTAAATTATGACAAAATTACGACGGCGTCCGGCGACGAGTCGTTTCAGACGGGTGAGCGTTAACTGACGCTCTATACCTGCGGTCCCTTTTTTATATCCAGATCCCTTCATTAGTGCATCAACTTTTTCCTCGGCTTTTTGCTGCAAATTACTACCCGATTCCTTCACCCGTGTCTTGAACGCCTGTTTGCACGGCTTATGATTCCGCATGTCCGATAATAGGTTGGCACCGTTGCGTAAAACCTCTTTTCCAACGGCCTGAGCCCCTCTGGTTAGCAGCGGTAATACTTTACGAAACAAACCTCCGAGAAAACCACCGATACCGTGTCCTCGCTGATGCGCCGCGCCGCGGTAGAAATTTTCCATACCGCCGCCGCCGAGCTGCGCCTCGTAATGATCGATATAATGAGCCATCTGAATTTGTGCCTAATTTTTATTTTTCTCTCTGTTTTCGTTCGTCGTCATCTTATTCTACTTCTTCTTCTTCCTCTTCTGCCTCGAAGAGGCAGATCGTCTTATTGCTGAATACGTCGGAAGTGCAGTATGGTCGTCAACGTCCCGTACTCGAATGCCATAGGTTCACCGGTATGCGTTCTGATATTGATTTCAATCGTGCGGAAACTTGTAAGCATCTGAGGCAGATAGTGCGGCGGTGAAAGAACTCTCATTTCGAACTCCCCGTAAACGGAACGCTCTTCTCCGCATGCTTGGACAACTCGCAACTGGGGGGCGTAAACGTCGCCGACTATCCGAGGTTCCACGAGGTCGCAGTATACGAACATCAGGCAGGAGGGTATCTTTGGCTGGATGCTGTATCTCCACTTGAGGTTTACCCCTCGACACGACGTGCACCCTTGGACGTATCTCCGTCATCACCGTTGGATATTCATCCCGCGCCGCGTTGTTTGCCGCAATGGTAAGCGGATAATGAATCTCGGCAAGTCCAACCTCCCAGACACCGGTCAACTCGATTGACCGCGGTAATTGAGTTATGTAGCAGCAGGTACGATTTTCCGAAAAAAATCGCATCGAACTATTGCTCGGTAGAGTAATATAAAACTGATCGCCCGTCATGACGTCCGATCGTTTCGGGAAGTGTGAATCGTATGGCAAACGCACCTCTACTGAATCCTCGCTCCTTGACTCGCGCGATTTTGTCAAACCTGTCAATTTTATGCCGCGTGTTCTCCCTCCACCCGCTGAAGTTCAGGCTCGTAGAATGCACCGTCGATCTCCTCACCAGTGAGATCCTCGAACACGTAGACGAGCGGCGAGCGCGCTAGTACGCGACGAATCTTGGAAAGTTCTTCGCTCCAGTTTGCCACGTAGCCTTTCTCGAACGTACCCTTTGTTCTGCTGATCCGTACATAGTCGTTTTTGCGAAATCTCGGCTTACCCGCAGAACGGGGTGGGTAGCGTCTCTGCATGTGGGCGCGCGCATCCGCTGCGTTGCGAAGTGTCACCTCCGACGGAGCCATTCCAATGCTCGAGTGAACAGTTCCGTTGTAAGCTTGTACAACCTGAGGTAGGACATCAACGTAGCGGCGCGTCTTCTTGTGCGTGAAGTAACGCCACAGTCGTTCCTTGAGCGTGCGATTGAACCGCTCGACGATAGCTGCTTTTATGTCAGGGTTGCGGGTGGTTCGGTACCTTATTTCGTTGTCGGCGAGTATCTTCTGAAAGGCGCTCCCGACACACTCCTTACCCTTGTCAGTCTGCAGCAAAACGGGTCTACGTGGCGTTGTGCTCAACACGTGTAGGAATCCCTCGGCCACGGCTGCAGCAGTCTTGCGTTTTAGTGGGACCACCCACGCGTGCTTGCTCAAGACGTCGATGACAACCAATAGATATCGGTAACAGTTGTTGTGTTTTTTCACAGAGCTCAGATCAGCCAGATCGGTCTTCCACACGTCGTCGATGTTGGAAACGTTGTATCTTGCGCGTGGAAATCTTCTACGCACAGGCCTGTGCAGTGTATAGGCCTCTTGGGCAGCCAGCCATTTTCTAACCGATTCACGACTCGTATCTCCGCGTGCGGCCCGTTCGAGTCTTCGAGCCCCTGCGTACCCCGCGGGATGAGAGGCGTCGTAATACGTTTTCTCCAGTATTTCCATTATTTTTTCAGTCGGAGAATCCTCCACCGGAGTTTTCCGGCGGCGATTTTTGCACGTTTCTCAGCGCTGGAACGATCGCGTGAAAGTCTTATATCCCCCCCGACGATCGAACGATACAGGTGTTTCCCCTTCGTAGTCGTTAACCTCGTTCTCACCGGTACCCCCGTCGTGGTCCGCTAATCGTCTTCTCCGTCTCAGGCGCGGAAGTCCACTGGGAGTGTGGTCGAGCTCGTTCCTCGTCGAAGATGACGATGCGAGCCTCGAGTTCGAGATATCCGCGATACTTTCATTGTCGAAGGCGCGTATATCTTTCCAAAAATTATCGTTTTCCACGTATTCCCGCGGGACGTTAAGCGAGTGAAGAAATCGTGCAAACGGTGCTCGCCCCACCGGGTCGAAGGTTTTTCTGTTGCGCATAGTGTGCTCTACTAGGTCGACGATATTCGTACCTGGTACAGGTACCCCGTCGAGCGAGATTCCCCCATCGTTGTTCCAGGTCAACCGTGTCGAAGCGCCGCTCAGCATGTCCATCAGGAGTTTGACCTTTGCGTTGAACTTGGCAGGTACGGCCGCAATTATTTTCCCCGCCTGTGTCGCTTCTCCTCTTTCTTCTTCTTTGCTTGTTCCGGCGGCCTTGACGTCGGTTTTAAGCCGTTCTTTGTTAGCGATTTTTCCGTCCGCATTGTCGGCCTTCTCGTAAACGTCCACTCGCAGTGGTTCTCGCGACTCGTTTGCAAAGAACAGATAACGCTGCAGAGCCTGCTGATAAAGTTTTCACTTTTCCGCGTCATCCTTTGTCAGATGTTTCAAGATATTGTTCATTTCCCCATCGAGGCCGGATACGGGATCAGTGGGAACAGTAGAATCAGTTTTAATCGTTGGCGATACGGCCGTACCCACGCCGTCGCCGACACGCCGTTGAAATCTCTCGATCGTTTCCATCGGAATTAAAACCATCTTTTTAGCTCGCTCCATCTCCATCTATCGTGTCGAGAATAGGCTAGAGGCAAGAGTTTGGAGTATCGGTCCGAGCAGTAGAGTTAAAAAACCGTTTCCCCGCTGAACAAGTATTCGTTTTTTGGTCTTCCAGCTGTCGCGATTACCGGCCAATCGACGGAGGGTTTGCTTGTGATGGACGAGACGTGCCTTCTGCGCGCGGGACAACGCCACGTTACCCTCCAAAGTGTTCAGTGCACACTCGCAAATATTCTTTATCAATGAGTTGTCCACCATACGCAGCAATGCTTTTCTCTGCGTAAGGTTCAATTTGTGCAGCGCGTGTGGAGCGATGGTATTCGTCTTGCAAAAGTTGGGGTGTCCGCCGTGACGGACAGCAGTGCGGGATCCTCGCGGCATAACAGCTGAACGACTGGTAGTCTATGGGCGTTGCCGCTCTTTATATCCTTCCGAGGAACGTAGACGTACTGTTTCTCCTCCGAGGGAAATATGCTGGTTCGGAAACGACAATTCTCTGGCGTCGATTGCTTCAGATCGAGCAGTAAATAACCGTGCGGGACAGCGGTGGCGTCGTGATAGGCCTCTTGAAGGAATCGCGGATCCTCCGGATAGACTTGTCGCGTGAGTTGTTGAATCTGTCCGCGATCCCAGGGGTTTTTGAAGAAAACTATATAGTTCGTGTTGAGAGACATATCTCGTTGTCCGTGTCCCTGATGAAAGAGATTCTGGGTAATGTAAAAGACGCTGATATTCTTGTGATGACAGGCTTTGGTGAATAGGTCGACGACTACGTTGTTGGACGCCTCACGCATAAGATCGTCAATCACCAACAACTTGGGCGACTTGTCACCGTCGTAATCGCTGTGCTGCGGCAGACCCTCGCGGTACTTTATCCCGTTGCCCGACTCGTAAAGCGGTTGCCACTCGTCAAAGTACTAGATGACGCGACTGAATTTAGTCTCGCACATCTTCTCGCTGTGACGCAGGTAATTTTTCACAGAGTTCGACTTGCCACAGCCCGATGGTCCGGCTACGATAGCTGAGAACGGATGCTTCCAACGCGTGTCTATTATCGTAGTTGCTGCGTTGCGATTAATTTCTTGTACATGTTCTGCAAAAAGTCGGAGATATAAAATATAAATCTGCGATGGGAATCGAAACACTAAACTACCCTCTTGATGAGCTCATCCCGGCGGCGGCGGCGCGGGGCCCGCCGCGTGCTGGCTACCAGCTGATACCAGCACGCGCGCGCGTGACGTCCGTTGGACGAGCCGAGTACCGCGCGCGGGGGTGCGTGCGAGTCAAGCTCGTTCGTACGCACGCGCGCGCTGTGTAATGAGCTGATAGTCAGCGCGCCACGCGGGGCCAGTAAGCTGATTTTAAAAATTTTTCTCGTATACATGCTGAACTAGATATTTGAAATTTATTCATCAGAAATTATTCCCTGTTCGTTTTACCTGTTCAACAGCCTTGACGCCGCGTTCAAGCGGCTATTTTCCTGTCGATGTCCCTTGGTTTGTCCCCTGGTGTCTTTTCGGCTTATATACCAATCGTTCGCGGTGGGGCGTCCGTCCGACGGGCTGTCTGCCAGGTATCTGTCTGTCCAGCTGGCTGGCTGTCCGTACACCGTTTCGTCGAGCGAAGTAGTAAGAGAGAGAGAGAGCGTGAAAGTGGGCCAGAGGGTCGCACCGCCCTGTTTATGGCCTACGGCTCGAGTTCTACACCCTACGCGCGGTAGCCCTAGGGTAGCGTATCGAAGTTACCTGCCAAACAACGTCTTTTGAGGAATACTGGCCTGCAGATTTTCTTTTCAGTACGCGTCACCACTTCGCGCGTTGCAGTTGTGCGAATCGCACTGTACTTCACTTCGATTGGATTCGCCCCCTCAACTACCATCCGGCGAATGGATTCGAAATTCAATCGGCTACCGACCGTGTAATTTAACGTAATTCCTTTTACCTTGCACACTTCGACCTCTTCACCGTCCGCACGACGTACGATGAACGCGTAAAATTTCGGACCACCCGAGACGAAGGCTCGGATGTAACTTCCGTCACCGTAAGTAGTCAGTTCGTCCGTCAAGTCTCCCAAAAAGTTACCAGTCGGCGGCTCGTACTCTTTGCGGGTAATGTCGCGTATGTAAATGACAGAATCGGTGTCGTAATAGAGAAAGCGGCGGTCGAGCCTTTATAGGTAGGAGTAAAGCTTCAACCGTGCCTTAGCCGTGGTATAGGCGGCTATTACCGCGTTGGCCAGCGGCGAAGGGACCGACGCTGTGACGCGCGTATGCCCACCTAACGTCCAACACGTTCTCGTTGACCGTCAGCAGATGCTGCAACTCGATCTCGGGATCGGTCATCAACTCGAGCAGTTGCTGGCGAGTTTTGACGATGCTTGTTTTCGTCAGATTCTCACGTTGACCAAACTTGCCCCAAAATGAGTTCAGACACAGTTTTGAAACAGATCGCAGCCTAGGATTTTTCTCAATTTTCGCGTCATCCAGGCGTATACCTTCGACTCCTTCGTACTTGACGAGGTAGCGTGCCCGCGCGACGCATTCCGCAGGCCATCCGCTCGCCTCCTGCTCCATTTTCAGAAATGTGTCGATGTAGCCCGCGAATAGGCCGCCTTGTCGAGTGACGGGGTCGAAGGAAGTAACGTCGTAGTGCCAGATCTCTCGCACGCTCAAGATTTCGTATCCCATTTCTACGGCCTTTTGCAACTCGAGCGATACCCAGGTACCCTCAAACTGTCTGTCCTTGCTATTTTCGTGAGGGCACTCGTTTTGTTCGAAATTCAGGCAACAGGAATAGCACAACGCAAACATAAGCTTGTCGTGCATACGCAGAGGTAGCACGGGGTGATACAGATTTCGCGGCGGTAAGACTTGATCTTGATCAAACCCTCGACACGCGAGATGTTCTTGCCGGTCGGACTCGTCAGCAACTTACACTCGTCGCCTACGTCAACGGTCGGATGACCAACCGGGAACCGCCCGTTCTTGTAAACCCACGGGTACAGGGAACAGACGTCCACGTAACGAATCTGCTCCATCGCGTCGACTGAAATCTGTCGGTAACGCAATGTATTACCGGTACGTCCACCGGAGAACGCAACTCGCGGATTCAAAGCATCACTACCGTCCGTACTCGCGGTCAAGGGGTGAAGCGCTAAATATTGCCGCTTATCCTCATTTTCGGCGAACTCCCAGCCAAACGCGCATTCCCGAATTTCCGTTACACTGTAGCCCAGCTGCTTCATCCGCGAGGTCTTGGCAAGTGTTTCCTTGGCGCGCGCGTCAAGTGTGACACCGTTCACGAGTCGTCGATCACGATTGATACGGAAGCGGCGACGACACCCGTGAAAGAAACATCCGTGAAATCCTAGCACGTGTCTCGTCCCGTCACGGTCGACATAGTAACCGTCCACGCGCCGTCCTGTTTCAGGTATACGATATTCTCGAGAGCGTCCGGCGTGCAATAGGGTGACTTCTAGCTCGCACTCCATCCAAACGAGCCACTTTACAGCCTTTTGAGACTGTCGGTCGGCTAGTCTGTAACCCCCAGGGGGGTAAGATGCCTATGCGATCCGGTGGTAAAAATTTTTTGCGGAACACAGCCGAGCAAGCCGACGCTATTGTGGTGCTTTCGGTGAAAGGGCATACACCACCGCGCTCTCTAAATATCGCCCGGAACGCGATGCAAGCGCGACGAAGAATATCTACATCCGACTGACAGTACGCCACTAGCTCCAGGTCGAAATTAATCGTGTAATTTTTTGCCACGGCGTCGTCGTACTAGTCATAGAATGTCGCTCGCGCTGCACTACTCATACTGTCCGGCGCGTAGAATCGCGCTGCGGGGAGCGGTCCCACGTAACCGATATTTTCAGGCGTATTGAAGAAATGTGGGAATACTCCTTTCACAGCACTATCGGGCAGTCTGAAAGCTTTCGGGAGAGCGGATAGGGGCATCGGCAAGTACGACAGAGAGTCCAAGAAGCGCGTACGACCCGTCTCAAGCATAATAATTTTACTACCGTTCAATATCACCGTCGGAGGCTCGACACCCCGCTCGACTATCCACCGCAGAATAAACTGACAATCGAAGCCTTTGGAATTGTGGGCGATGCAAATAACGTGACTGAATCCCTGCACCGGGCGTGTTGCAAACTCGACCAGTTCTCTCACGGGATCCGTCCTGAAAACGAACTCACGCACAAGTCCGCAGAAGCTGCAGCCTTGTTTGATGTCGGTTTCGCCGATGCAACGAGTACACACCTGCTGCGCCACGCAAAGGTTAGGCACGTGAACGTTCGTCGCGCTGTCTCCGCGGATCGTCTGACTCTGCTGTGTCTCGAAGTCGTAAAATATAAAGATGTAATCGCTCGAACGATCCTGCGTTTTCAAGGGTGCCATAAAACAAAAATGGTTATGCGGTCGGGTACGATTACACGTCTGACAGAAACGGGTTTCGCACGAGTGTGAACCGGTCCCCGGATTGACGACTCGAGAGCAATTCACGCATGAGCGGAGCGCGAGGCAAACAGTCCGACGCGCGCTAAACGAACCCGCTTGGCGATGCCTATCGAGGCAGACGTTACCCCGAAACACGCGCCTACAATCGGCGCATTCCAAGTTAGTTGCCCCGATGCCGCACTGCGGTATACCCAGGCACTGCGGACACCGATACGAGCACCGATGATCGTTGCCTTGAATGAATTTTTTGTTGCATCCCTCGCAAAAAAATCGGCTCGCCGAAGCCCCAGTCAGGTTTGTTATGGTATCGAAATGCCGCTCGTCAGGGTTATATAAAATATTCAGCCTATGGGTAACGCTCGGGTGCCTGTCTGTAACACGGGTCGTGCCGTTGTAAAAGACCGCGTCCCCGGTACCTAATTTTCCCAGCTCGTAAAACACTATCGCTAGCCTCTTTGGAGCCAAGAAATCTTGGAAACTGGTAATTTCTAGCATCCCGCAACCCGTTTCGGGAATTACGACTCCGGCCCGTTCTGCGAGTTGCCGCGCTTCTACCTGCTGCATACGCGAACCAGGGTAACGTATCGCCTCGTACCGTTCGTGCAGCCTCCCGCTACGGCTCAAACCCCTCTCAGCGTGTGCTTCCGCCACGACCAACGCTCGCGGTAAACAAAACCCGTCGGTGTTCATGATTCGAACAATCGACTTTTTCCCCACCCCGGCGTGGGTCATCGGCAAGGCTCTGCCACGGCCGGATGGTACCTTGGCTATATGAACCGTCACAGCAAAGACGTTGTCGATTTCAAACTTGGCTGCGCTCTGTGTAACGCTGGAAACCAGCTTCCACAGATCGCTGTAGCGAGAATCGCGGACCGGCCGAAAAGATAACCATGCGGATCCCTCGTTGAAACTTTCCGCGTGAGAAATAAACCCTATGTAATCATCCTCATGACAGGTCGCGGTGACGTATGTGTGCAAGTCTTTGAACGCTCCCTCCAACCACTCTAAAGGATTCGCGCTGGCCTCGGGAATATTTATTCTAACGTTCAGTTCGCGCCCGTTAATGTCAAACCGTCTGATATGTCTCAAGGTTTCTCCGAGAATACTTAAGCGTTTTCCAGGTTCAAGCGGCTCTGGTTCAACCTCGTCTCTCGTTACACTCCCGCGCTCGTTCTCATCGCCTACTTCGCAGCCAGTCGCCCCGTCGAGGTTGTCTGTGTTTTTTCCTCGTTCGTCAGGCGTCGCGTCGTCGTCGTCGTCGTCGTCGTCGTTGCTGTCTTGGTCATAATCGGTATCGTCGGAATCAATGGATATCGCCCCAGCGCTCGGTAATCCCGAGGTACTGGCTCCTTGGTTCACGCGTGTCAGGCGTTGACGTCCGCCGATTCGTAGACCAGAGGCACACCACCCCTCGTATTCGCGTTCCTTGGCTTTCAGCGGTAGCCCTGATGTGTGGTAGCCAACAGAAAATAAGATTTTTTCATTTATTTATTCATTTATTTAGCACCGGACAGCCAGCCCTATAGTGCAATAATAAGAATACAGATACTTGTACAGCGAACAGTATAAAACATAGGACAAAACGTTAAAAATAACAATCAATACTAGGTTATTTATGATAGCGGAATAAACTGCCAAACACACGCCCGCCCCGATTATGGAAAGCGTTAGATCTCCGCGTCCAAGGTTTCGCACAACGAAAATATTCCACTGTCAAAGGACGAGCCTGGGCTAAATAACTGAGAAAAAACCTCAGGATCTGCCGTGGAAATGCTCGCGTTTTCCTCAACGTCATCCTCATCCACGTCCTCGTCCTTGTCTTCAAACTCGTCCTCATCTCCGCCGTCATCATCTACCTCTTTCTCCGCCTCATGTTCATCCTCATCAGCGGTTACTTTTTCCATGACCACGTGAAGAGCTGCATTGTTCTGGTTGTAGATGTGGAAAGGAAATGTACGCAATGATATATATGTGACACGGCGCGCTAACAAGAAGGCATAGTGAACCAAGATAATACGCCGAACAATACCTGAATCGGTGGTCATCTCCGCCCGATTCGGTCTTTATAGCTTTACGGTCGACGCCTGGGACAGGGGGTCGTACAGACTAGCGATAACCGAAGCTGTTCGCATATGAAAAATGACTGTAATCATCTACATCGGAAAAACGACGCGTGTACTCGGCGGCGGGCGTATATCGGTCAAATAATTGGAATTCTTGTTCTTTGTTGTAACTCGTCGTCGGGGCAATCGTGGGATGTTGACGCGACTGGTTCCTTTATCTCTACTGAAAGAATCCGAGAATTGCTCGAGGCTCCGGCCCGAGAGAGCACGTGGCTTTCTATGACGGTTTCAACAGCCATCGGCTCTGCAGATACCTCAGAGCCTCGGTGTTCGATTGGCGACGGCTGTTCCCCAAGCGTAACCGCATCTTCGCAGCGATCCAGGAGCTCACACAACATCCGTTCCGTCTCCTCGGAGCCCTCTAGCATGTTCGCCAGTTCTGACACGTGTAGGAAATTGAATTTACTCAGAAATAATTCACTTTTCGCCGTATTACTACAATCAGACCGTTTGAAATAAAATCTTGACTTACCACAGTATTCGTTGTATTCCGCGATCAACGGCACCACCACGGAAAAATGCGCAGTCCCCCGTCTTGACACCGTCTCGGCCGCGATTTGAAGAGACTCCCTCGATTTCTTAAAAAACCCGGCCGCGTGCATTGAACCGATGGATCTCTCGCTACATGCGCCGGTGAAACGTCGCAGCTGACGCAACAAAGCGTCGGCTGACATGCGAGCAAGCGAACGTCTCCAACGAATATCGCATTCCCGGTCGATTGTCGTATTCTTCTGTCCAGCGTAAAACACGGCCTTCAGCACTGCAGCATGGTACACACTCAAAATACCGGACATAGCGTCAGGCGATTTCAAAAGTTGAGTAAAAATCGAGCAAGTAGGACGAGTCTCGTGAGAGAAAGATATAGCAAGAATGAGCAAGCGATATAGGCTCGATCGATGACTTAGATAGAATGACAAAAATTGGGGAAAACTTGCCTTAATACCCCATGTAGTACCCCTCACCCAGCGAACGAATGCACCTCTCACGCTAAACACGAGGTTATTCTCACGCTAGGGGTGGCGTAAGATTTTTAACGATTTTCACGCGAGAATCCTCATGCATTCCATCAGGTCAGCTGTAAAGCGCCTTTTCGCGAACCACTTGCCCTACTGGGTGTAATCCGCATACCGTATATTTATGGCCGTTTCTGACTCGACCTTTTAGCGGCGGTCTAGGGGGGTGTCTCGGAATTTCGGGGCCCAACAGCAGGTAATTAACGCCGTGCTGGTGAGCGTTAAAGAATGTGTCATCCCTGATACCGCTCGGCAAGGGGAGCGAAGACCAGTCGTCAGCCAACCTGGTCACGGCTGATCAGCTGTCTATTCGAACCATATCTCGCAATGGTAGGGGTAACCGTAAAAATCATTCAATGGCAATCTATACGTATAATAAAGCACGGTAACCACAAAACCAGGTCAGTTCTTCGTCAACAGCGAGAGAAACAACATCGCACAATGGCTACACCTAAAACTAGTTTACCGGCGAGCAATCCGCGCAAAATTTTCAAAACTCACTCTCAGTCGTTGAAACAGACAGAAAAACACCTACTACTGTCGACTACATATGGATTAAACCACTCGTTCACCAAGAAAATCAATATCGGTCTTGGATTGCGAGGGGACAGCGAGTACGAACTGTTGATTCGGTTGGTGAATAATTCTTCAGGAGGTATTTGCCTGAATCTGGAATCGTGGATCGCGCTGACCGAAGCAACGGACATCATCTCGGACTACTTTGCTCTCGATATATACGCCGATGCCCAATGGTATTTCGATACCCTCGACCTTGGTGAATGCAAACTAGCATTCACGACCGCTCACGGGGCAAGAGCAATTCGATTCGACGTACCAGCAGCCGACGCAGATATCTCATCAAATGCTATTGACGATGACACACGTGCCTACGAGAACTATCAACCATCCGCTTAGCAGCAAAAACTCTATCAACCTTCAATCGTGATGCAGAAGACTACCTTCGATGGGCTGAAATCGCCAGTCCCCTGCGTACAAGAACGAATACGAATGCTGAAAAAATTGAAAGATGATGTCAATACATGTAAGAAACTATTCGCTGAGTTCATCGCGGAAAAAGTCAAGACTTTGCTGCCTGCTTAGCCTTCCTTGCAAAGCATTCCGCAAATAGCTCTCAGGGAGTACGACGCTGCCGTCGAACACATCAAACCTCTGTTAGATCTCGAATTCCGTGAGAACTACCTTGACATCGTCCTGCTAGAGATAAGCAAACTATTCCCCTATTACGTGACCGTTCAGGTGAAACAACTCATCGACGCGCAGTCGAAGTAAGTGCTTCCGTTATTGGAACCGTCTGTCTCCGACGAGTTACACAACAGCCGCCAAGATCTCACGGGTCGCACCATGGCGACTGCTTGTGAGAAGAAAAAATTCCCATGCCTAAAACCGGGCCGAAACAATACAAGGACCTGATAGGGATGATAAATCGTACTTGGGGAATCACCCACACTCTAGTATCAAATGAACACACCATTCTCAGTCGTGGGAATAAGCATATATATGCGCGTGTGCTTCGCATAAAATCCCACCCATGTATTGAATAAACACAAATTGCGTGCGTGTGTGTGTGTGTACTCATGGTGTTAAGATACCACTTAGGCCAATCTATAACCTAAGATTTGCATGAAATTGTATGTACTCATAGGGTTAAGAAAACAAGTTGTCTCACACCCGTTCGTGTATACTTGAGATTTGAATAAAAATAGCATTTATGTGAACATTGCCGTGTCATTGCATCTTGTAATCTTGTACCCGATCCTCCCATCCTTATAGTCGTAAGAAGGGGATAGCGTATTTAAAATTTTAGCGAGACACGACCCCTCATGAAAATACAGCCCGGGGGCAGAGGGGGCGGAAATAACGAGGGGACGGGGGGACAGAGACACCCCCTCGTCAACGGTCAACCTCGAGGGGGAGTCCAGACGACCTTGAGGGGGAAGTATGGCGCCAGGGGGAGGGGAAGGGGGGAAAGGGGGGTTTGTTGTGACGCCCCAAAGCTGGCATATTCTACTGTTATCCAAAAAGCCAATTATCCAAACAACAATTTTGTTCATCTGAATGTTGCGTTATTCGAACGATTACGCCATATGAATTGTTGCATGACGTTGTACTAGTATTATTAATTATGCCTACGATTCGAGTATACTATTATTGGTGCCTATCCCGATTTTTTTGTCTGATCTTCCGTGCTAATCATTGAGGGGCTAGTACTCTATACTGTTAAAACGAGAAAAATGTAACTTTTTTCAAATGTTTATAAAAGAAAGTGAAAGAGATATTGACTTCATTCTTAGCATGGTTCTTTATCATGCACTAAATTTTCAAATTTTATCGTATATATGGGGCATTCCACCTCAACTCCACGTGTCTCCAGACCTTGACGATTCCGATATCGCCAATTTTTTTTTTTTTTGTGCATGTTGCACCATAAGATACAACTACTTTCACCAAGGCTGTCGGGGATTGGTCTCATCGTTTCGATGAGGCAGAATAGTGAAATTTCGTTGTTTTCGCTGACACGAAGATTTCAAATGTATGAAACTTGAAATCATCAGTCCTATCGAAAAAATCATTATTACCAAATTTCTTATTTTTTGAACGTTCTATTTGAAAAGATTTTTTTTTTAAAATTCTTTAATCTTTGTGTCAGTTTTTATTTGCGAATAAAAATTCAAATGCTGTTTTTCGAATAATAGAGCACCTTTGATTGCATTAAAATTGCTACACGATATTTCACGAAAAATTACGCGAATTTCAAGATCTTGTTTGACATGGCACGATTTTTGGTTCAAAAGTTACAATCATTTGAAAATCTGTAAAAGCCTATAACGGAACGAAGCCGCTTGAAAATGGAACGATGGTTATAGGTGAAAATGAGACTTGGTGAGAGGTGTGGGTTGGATAGAAAGAGCGTAATAGATGACGAAGAGATGAGAGTGAATGAAGGTGTTAGGAAAGCAGTAGATAGTTGGAGAGTTTACTTGGAAGTGAGTTATTGTAATCGTAATTCGTTAGTTGTGAGGGCTTGAGGTAAAGGTGGGGATTAGAGGATTGCTGACCGATGTACGTGTGAGTGCCGTGTGTAGCAGGTTAGCTTGAGAAAGGTAGCGAGATAGGAAGACAGGATGTAAGGAGATATGATAGCAGGGTTGGCGAGAGGAACGTGGAGTAGGACGTCACACCGTGATTAATTTTTTTGAATAAATTTTCCAAAATACCATGGCTAACGACGAACATTTTTCGGTTGTAAAAAAAGTGGAGCTTTTTTTTTCTTTATTTATTCTGTTTTTTTTTTTTTGTCACCAGAAACAATCTTTCTTCCAAAACTTCGATTGACGGTTTATTTCACATGAGAAACAGCGGAAGAAAACGAAAATTTTATTTAATCAAATAATGCATTTTATTCAAGAATATTACGTGCATGATAACGTTTATATAGGCTGTTCCCGAACTGAATGCAGAAAATGAAGAGGGTAATAAAGCGGATCAAGCCGAGTAAATTGATCTATAGAACATGTTGTCTGCGGAGTACCGGTTGCGAGATACGGCCGCTTAAAAAATTGCGCTATGCGACGGCATGTAGGCAAAAAAATCGATCAAGGCGCTGTTTCGAGTTTTCGAAAATTCACAATGTCTGGGCTTTAGCGCCAACCTCTTTTTTCAGGTTTTCAATCATAATTTTACGTTGATATTCCAGGAAAAAAAAATATTTTAAAAAATCTGGAAAAATTTCAAGTATCGTTATCGTTAAAAATATTTACGTAAGTAGCAATGCACGGTGTATTGATCTCCGCTTCGATTCTTTCAAACTTTTTTTTTCACAAAAAGCTCAAACAAAATCAGGTCGAAGCGAAGTCCAGACATGAATTCTGTTTCAAAAGTTTTCATTGCTGACACAGAATTTTTGAGAATTTTTTCAGATTTTCCGATCACGGCCATCAAGGTGTTGATAAAAAAAAAAACTTTGAAAATTCATGACGCACTCAAATTTATTTTGAAAAATCTAAAAAAAATTCCGATTGCTATTTAGAGTCAGAAGAATGATACAAAGAATCGAGGACCAAATCTGAGAGGTCGAAGGTCAGGACCAGGTTGATTTGGCATAGAATGCCCCATATATATACATATGTGTTGATTATTTGGGTTTGGAATAAGTTTTACACTAAGGATTGTTGTGATAATCCATATATTGAGCCATTGGTTTTACAAGTTTATTACAATTGCCGCATGACATAGTTGAGTAGGAAGTAAGATCTGACTACCGCAGGTACATATTGTTAGCGACGCGCGCAGCCAGACTTATATCACTCTTACGCGCTGATCACGTCATCTATTTTATTCTATAATAAATTGATTCTATGCATCCTTTACTTTCTAACAATATGTTCAATAAAACGTAAACATTTTTGGCCATAGATACTGGTGGACGATTTATTAGTATACAATGGTGTTCTGAATACCAATATTCCTTATGGTACAGTACTGTTTGCCAGCAATAAAGACGGTGTTCCTGAAAGTCATAATTTGATTCAGTGAGTGCTTCTAAGGATTAATCTTATATAATTCACCAGTCAGAGCACTATAGCACCTATCTGTATCGGCATAGCTATGGAGCAATATCTGAGTGTTGAAACTTTGTTTTTATGTCTTAGGAGCGCGCAATTTGGTCATGACATCCAGCTTTTGAACTTGGAAAGAAGAGCTACATCAGGTGCAGATTGCTACCCAGATCCACTGTTAAGACCACATACATCTCTCATGCAGGCCAGTCTTCGTAGTAACACAACACCCAATATGTGATCTAAGTATGGTTTGGCGTCATCTCGACCCAAGTAACAATTTTAGAGGTAATGTAACAAGCATGTAACGGCCATGCTGAAATGATCAGCTACATATCTGGTACTTTGACGTCTCAGTGACATCCCTGTGATGTCCAACTACCAGATATGTAGCTGATCTTTGAATGTGCAAACATTCCAGCATGCCGTTACATCCTTATTACATCACCTGTCAAATTGTTACCTGGGGGTTTTTTTTATAATGAATCCAAAATCACTAAAAGTACATTTCGACGTGTTAAGTAAATAAGTGCAATACGATATAGGTATGTATGAAAGTGTTAAGACAAAATTACATGTAATTATATCAAAGTAGGTAATTAATTAATTATCAATTAAACTTTTACCCGTCTCCATAAAGTCCCTATGAACAAATAAAACAACAGGGCTATAACAGGTGGCTATCAATGTATGAGACATTAAAAAAGACGTTGTGTTGTCTTTTCATTTTCTGTCCGACACATTGTTCGTATCGTCTATTATTTTTTCATCGCACATTTGAACTAAAACTTTCGATATACATAAGTATCAAGATCAACATCAAGTTCTCTAGTCATTTACTGCCATTAGTGTGAATTTAATGTGTTATGTCATGCTATAGACTGAGATTAGCATAATTTAATGTACGGTGTTGGGACACAATTTTTTCAGTTCACTTCAGAAATAATTTAAATGTATCTACACAACAGAAAAACTTTGCATTGTATATCAAGGTATCCGAATAGATAGAAATAAAGACTGGTGTACTTTGTCCTAAATATGGTTTTGTTTGTCTTAAGAAAAATAGAATATATCGCAGCTAGTACTGGGCGGGTACTATAATATTTTGAAACAGATCAAGACGGGTTCCCTAATATTGCGGGAATGCCAAGATTTTCGAAAATTTTGTGTTTTAATGACAGTTGTCAACGTATGACGACATACACGTGACAATTTCTCAACTGATGAGAATTTTCGATGAACTCCAGTCTCACTAAGTCAAATCATTATTAAATCAATCATCATCCCGGGCCGACTGAACTCTGCGGACGACCGTCATAATCATGGCCATCATACGGGGGTGTAGCGGGGCAAGTGACCGATGGAATCTTTTGGGTGAAAGTCTATCTGTTGATTGCATCTGATTTCGCTGAGTAAAAGTCAACGCGCACTACGCGGAAGCGAAGCGCGGCGAGCGGAAGAAAACAGTGGCGCATCGTTCATTTTCTGTAGTTCCTTATAAAAGTGTGCATGATTTTCATTATAAAATACGATGCACCACTGTTTTCTTCCATTCACCGCGCTTCGCTTCCGCGTAATGCACGTTGGCCTCAACTCATTGTTATTGGCTTTTAGACTAAATTTTATATCATCAGGCAGTGCTCTTCTCAAATACTTCGCGATATCTTAAATTTCATAGCTCCCAGTGGGTATTGTAATCATTGTCTCTGGTTTTATATAAAACTAATTACACCCCTCATTTATATTGGGTATTGCGCTAATGTCAAGAGCTCTATAAGTCCGAGAACATACGTCTTCGTCAGTGATAGCTCGATAGGAGGAAAATATTGAGTCCTCAACACCGACGATTCTCCGTAAGTAGATAGGCAAGGAGGGTTCTGGGACAATCTAGGTCAAATAATTTGTCCCAGAACCCCCCCTGTGTTCTGATTGGTCGAAGCCCCCTTCCACTTGCTGTAAGGACATTCCCCTAACGGTAATCTATGATTTCGCAATTCTAACGGGAGCCGATGATTTCGCAATTTTAATGGGTTCTTTCGCAATTCTAACGACTCGCAAGTACCGCCCCGTGTCTGAATTTATGCGATCTAATTTCGGAATTTATGCGAGCTGATTTCTGAAATGCAAGCTCGATCGATGCTGGCTTCGTGTCTGAATCGACGCGTCATCCCCGTTCAAGACCTACTTTACCCACCCGTGAGCGCGCGCTCTTACCGACCGTCGATCCCGATGACGTGTATCTGAAACAATGCTTGTTTTGCAATATCCTGGCGTAAAAAAAACTCCACAGACTGGGAGTTTTAGAACTAGGAGGGTAAAAAATCACATAAAAATGATGGTGTCAAAAATAATTTTTTTATTTTGAAAATATATGAATTTATCAAGCAGTAATATATAATTAGGTAGAATTTATGAACAATTATGGTAAAAATACTATTATTTTCGTCACAAACTTTCATAGAAGCTGGTCAATCCCCTACCGTTCCTATCCCAGATTGGATCGTCCCAGTGGTCGATGGGGTGCGGTTCCCCCACCGCCCCTCTGCCAACCACCTGATCCCGAAAAAATCGAGATCCTCATCGAAGTTGTCAGGGTAGATTCGCGTCTGCATTTCCTCCCAGTCTTGGAGGAAACGGAGATGCTCTTCCCGCCTTAGCCTCACCTCATTCGCCGCGTTTAACAGCTCTTCGTACAGCACATCCTATAACAAATAGATTCAAACACTTTAATTGAGATATGTTCACCGGTTCTGTTATGAGAGTAGTATAAGTATACAGGAGCTAGACCACTTCCGGTCACCTGCACCTTTTTCCATGACAGCGCCTTTACTTTCTCCTTTTTCTTGGAAAGTTCTAACCCGCGCCTTTACGATCTACACCTCTATTTTTATAATTACCCTGTATCATCGCTTGTTATCGAAGGATACTACCATTTTATTAGCCCCTGATATCGGTACCCTACAACACTGTTGCGGAGATACGTTTCCGAATTTTTACATTGACTTCCTTGCGGAGATACGTTTACGAATTTTTACATCGACTTCCTGTATCGCTAGATCGATCGACAGACCCCATTATCACCCTACACCTCTATTTTTATAATTACCCTGTATCATCGCTAGTTATCGAAGGATACTACCATTTAATTACCCCCTGATATCCGTACCCTACAACACTGTTGCGGAGATACGTTTACGAATTTTTACATCGACTTCCTGTATCGCTAGATCGATCGACAGACCCCCATTATTACCCTACAACACTGTTGCGGAGATGCGTTTACGGATTTTTACAGTGACTTCAAGTATCGCTAGATTAACGTAACGAGAGGCGAGCTTTAATAATTACCCATGCTCCACTAGATAACCTGATTTTTTCGAAATCCCTGATTGCGCAGCAACAGATCCTTATAATTACCCTAACCCTACAACACTGTTGCGGAGATACGTGTACGGATTTTTACAGTGACCTCCTGTATCGCTAGAATCATTACCAACGCCTTACAGATTTTTATAACCACTTCAGTCCCTCAGATTTTTTATAACCACTTCCATCTCTCTGCCGTAATATAAATACGACAACTTCCAATGTTTAGCGACATTCGCTAAATATTGGAGTCGTGAACGATTTGACGTGTCTTGAAAACGAGGATTCGCATTGTTAAAAAATGGCTTCAGCATTGGATTTATCAATTTTGATGGAGGAAAAATTGATTGATATGTTCCGATTGATAAAATCTTCAAACAGTGCTGAAAAGATTGCAAGATGGAGCAGACATTGTGATGTCACCATACGCTTATTGACTAAAGCGTTAAAAAAATCAGCTATACCATGTGGAACTAAACACAGTTTGGAGTCAAGAATCGGTAGATTGAAGAGTCTCAGAGTTTTAGTCCAGCAACAGATCAAGACCGGTCAAGGAATTGGAAATGTTGCACTGCGAAGCAGTCGAGTATGCTGGCAGGACTTTGAATCAGCATTCAAAGGAATAATTCGGACTGGATTAGTGATCAACATACAGCATATTGATCCAAAACAATTCTTAGAAGATGCTAAACATCTAGTCATCATTCGCATCAAAAATGCGCTAAAGAAACACAATTGCGTGAAAGTGAATACAGCCCTGAACGGTGAATTTGAGTTGAAGGGTGAAAGTGATGCAAAATGTTTTAATACTGCAAATGAGCAGCTACTATTAACAACAAATTTACAGGATTGGTATGCACACTACGTTGTCACGCCTATAATGACTCAGATGGAAGAATTCCAGGAGAGGGATAGCGGATGGGTTTTGACTAGACTCATCAACTTAGAGGTCAATGTGAATCGATGTCAACCACCTCGTCAACCACTAAACGGGGCTAGTTTTGTAGAATTACCCGCCAACATTAAAGCGCGAAAAGCTGTAATTAATATACGCTCGCGAGACGGCGCATGTTTTGCTTGGGCGGTTATTTCAGCTTTATATCCTGCAACACACCATTCGGATCGATCAAGTTCTTATCCCCACTTTTCAACGATATCGAATTTGACGAGCATTTCATTTCTCATGACACTCAAGCAAATACCAAAGTTTGAGAAAATGAATACTATGTCTATCAATGTTTTTATCCTCGGCAAGAAACGTAAAGAGAAGGGTATTGAAATCGAGCCATTATATCTAACTAATGATAAAAAGATGAAACACATCAATTTGTTGATGGTGCAAAACAGTGATGGTGAAAAACACTTCTGTTAGATTAAAAATCTTTCAAAATTACTTTCAAACCAGTTAGCAAAAACAAGGAGAAGAAAATTCATATGTGATAGGTGTTTACATGTGTTTTATAATGAAATACGTTTGAGTAACCACACTATTGACTGCAGTGAAGTAAACGATTGTGCAGTAGAGCTTACCACTGAAGAAACTAAGTGGCTCCAGTTCAAAAATTTCAACCGGAAAGAGTTCGTTCCATTCATAGTGTACGCTGACTTTGAATGTTTATTGAGTGAATTAGGAACTGATGAATCGCAGAATAAAAAATCTCATGCATACCAAAAGCATGAAGCGTACAGTGTTGGGTATTATCTTCATTGTTCATATGATCAGTCCCGATCGCGATATGCATCATATCGGGGCCCCCATCCAGCGCGATGGTTTGTCCTGGAACTGAAAATATTGGCGGACAACCTGCAAACAACGTACGGCAATCCCATAAAAATGAATAAGTTAACTCAGTATGAAAAAGCAGATTTTGAAAATGCACTAAGCTGTCACATATGCGCGGGCGTGCATTTACCGATACACAACCACGTGTTCACGATCATTGTCATTTTACCGGCCGTTTTAGAGGTGCCGCGCACGTAGGATGTAATTTGAATTATCAAGACGATAGAGTCATTCCAATCGTATTCCACAATATGACTGGTTACGATGCACATTTCGTGATAACCGAATTAATGACGGCATTTGAAGGGAAAGTATCAGTGTTAGCCTTAAATAAAGAAAAGTATATCTCATTTACAAAGACAGTTTATGGGAGTAGTACTTTTAAGCTGAGGTTCATCGATTCATTTAAATTCATGAATTCCAGTTTGGATAAACTCAGATCATATTTGGGGGTCGATGAGTTAAAAATAATGAGGCATACATTCAGTGACATTAATTCCGCAAAGTGTCAACTCCTGACGCGAAAAGGAGTGTTTCCCTATGATTACCTGAGTTCATTGGATAGGTTGAATGATACTGTGCTTCCTCCGATAGGGGGATTCTACAATCAATTGATGGATCAGAGCATCCTAGAGGAGGATTATTCACATGCCGTAAATGTTTGGAAAATGTTTAACATACAAACACTGGGTGAATATAGCGATTTATATTTGAAGACGGATGTTTTACTGTTGGCAGATGTATTTGAAAATTTTAGAGAAAGTTGCATGAGGACGTATAATTTAGATCCTGCCTATTATTATACACTCCCGGGGTTGACGTGGGATGCAATGCTCAAATATACCAGAATTCGCCTAGAGTTGTTGACTGATGTAGATATGTTATTGTTTGTAGAACGAGGTATAAGAGGTGGTTTGAGTCAGTGTTCCAATAGATATAGTCAAGCTAATAATAGCTACATGGACAGTTACGATGTGAATGCTCCTAAGAAATATCTGATGTATTTTGATGTGAATAATTTATACGGTTGGGCGATGTCTCAATTTTTACCTTCTGGAAAATGTGAATGGCTTGAAGATGTATCAAACTTTGATGTGACATTCATTTCTAATGACGCCTCCATAGGATATATTCTGGAAGTTGATTTAGAATATCCTGAGGAATTGCATGATCATCATAAAGATATACCCTTTTGCCCCACTCATACTAAGGCTCCAAATACGAAGGATGTGAAACTGCTAGCAACTTTGCACACTAAACATCGGTACATTATCCATTATAGAAATCTCAAGCAGTGCCTTGGTCATGGGTTGAAATTATGTAAAATATATCGAATTTTACAATTTGAACAGTCAGCATGGTTGGGTTCATATATTGATTTGAATACTAGTATGCGCACACGAGCAAGGAATAATTTCGAGAAGAACTTGTTCAAATTGATGAATAATGCTGTGTTCGGGAAAACAATGGAAAATGTGCGTAATCATGTTGATATGAAATTAATCAGTAAATGGCATGGGCGATACGGTGCAAAATCTTCGATTGCAAAACCAAATTTCCATCGGAGAACAATATTTTCGGAAAACTTTGTTGCTATAGAATTGCGCAAGTTGGAGGTGAAGTGCTTTAAACCAATTTACGTTGGAATGTGTGTATTAGATTTATCTAAAACATGCATACACGCCTTCCATTATGAATATATGAAACCTCAATTCCAAGCTGAATGTAAACTACTCTACCCAGACACTGATAGTTTGGTATATGAAATAGATTGTAATGACATTTATGAAATAATGAAACGTGATATTGAAAAATTTGACACAAGTGACTATGATTCAAATAATTTGTATAAGATCCCCCTCAAAAATAAAAAAATTCCCGGATTAATGAAAGATGAAAATAATGGTGATGTGATGACTGAGTTCGTAGGTTTAAGATCTAAAATGTATTCAATCAAAATTAATAAAAAAACAGAAGTCAAAAAAGCAAAGGGTGTAAAAAATTGCGTTGTGCAAAGAGGAATAACATTTGCCGATTATCTTGAATGCTTAAACACAAACTGTGAATTAGACAAACAGCAGCAGACTATACGTTCAAAGTTGCATACAGTGTATTCAATATGTGAGACGAAGGTAGCTTTGAGCTCAAATGATACAAAACGCTATGTCATTCCTAATTCTACTGATACATTACCATGGGGTCATTATAATATACCAATAGCACATCAGGTCTGAAATATTTGCGAAAAGAGAGGGGTTAGGTAGTTTCATTTAATTTGACATATTTTTGTATTTATTCATGTATCAATACACTCGATTACAATAAAAATTATAAAACATTTTCCTTATTTATCCAAGAATTGTGTGATAAATCAAATCCCAACCACCTAACGTATACTTTATTTCCTTTTCTACGTAATATTTTTTCCACTAGATGTACGTCTGGATATTTAGCTATTTTTAATTCATGTTCATAAAACCCTCCCAAGATTGGTTGTCTGCGAGAATCTTCCAGTAAGTATGTTGCTGGATTTGTGACTTGCACTTTAATGATTTTGAATACTTCCGTAGACCAATTGGGTGTAAAACCGCGAGAAAATATAGTCTTGTATTTGCTGATCCGCACAGGATCACCGATTTTAAATTTTCTTGGACCCACTACCTTAATGTTGCTGTACACAGTTGTCAAAAGTTTTTTTTGCGATCAATGGTGTAACTTTTTGCGGTGACATTCCAATAGTTCTGTGTACGCGATCGTTATAATCGGCAACCAATCGTTGAAGAATATTAATCCATTTATATGATCCATTAACAGTAAAGGTCATCCACATTGAATTTTTCAGACTTCTATTCCAACGTTCAACGACAGATGCCTTCATAACGCTGTACGTTGAATAATGATTGATTCCATATTTTGATAAAAGAGTCTTGAAAGATTTATTGTAAAATTCTTTGCCGTTGTCGGTTTGAAGATTTTCAGGTTTGCGAGGTCCCGATATGATTGTACTAAATGCTTCACACACATCTTCAGCGTGTTTACTCTTGAGCGGAACAGCCCATGCATATTTGGATAGAACATCAATTATTGTTAATATATATTTAAATCCCTTATTAATTCCTGCATATGGCTGCATATCAACAAGATCCGCCTGCCACAAATCATCATAACCGCGAGTAATCACCCTTCTGCGTGGGTAATTACGTCGGGCTGGTGCATGCAATTCTTTTACCAAACGCAGCTTTTCTTTACTCATTTTGAATGGTGATCCCTCACACGATCGACAAGTATTCGGAGTTCACTCGTCACTTGATTATGTAGAAAGTCGACGTACTCTTTGTTCACCCCGTCGAACGGTTGAGTAGGCGTCCGCACGTTATGTAGTACCCTGTTTTCAAAATCAAAGTCATCCATAAGACCCACTCGTTTCACGGTAGGTCTTGTATCAATATAGTGCCTCGTTTGAGCGCTCACTCTATCGACGTATGATTTTGTTGCCGCGTCAGAACTGTGGATGGGGTCATGAACAATAGTTAGTCTTTTACCAGTAAAGTTATAATGTCCATCCACCGTAAGGTTTTTCCGATCGACGTATACTTTGTTTGCTGCATCGAGTTGGTTTACTGGATTTTCAACGTTTCTCAAACATTTTTTTCTGAAATTCCAACTTCCATCGGCTTCAGGTTGTAACACATTTGTGTGAAGTGCGTCAATATATCTCTTGGTAACAGCATCATCGTCAGCTAGAGGAGTACCAATACGGATTATCCGATGATCTTGCGCATCAAACTGTTTAGATGTTAGCTCGTCGTAGTGTGTAAGCTGGAGCGTATAGCATCAACGTATTGTTTATTTACGGCATCGTTCTCAGCCAGCGGTGCGTGAACTTGTTTTAATCGTCGGTTTTGTAAATTGAAATGCCCACCATTTTTAGAGGTTAAAAAATCTTGATCAACGTATTGTAACTTACTGCGTATGTTTCACCAGCGGAAGGCCGGTGAAATTACGCTAGTCCGGGTGAATTCTTTGTCACGGGTGTGATTTTTGGAGCCCCTCGTAGGAAAAAATGCGTAATACCTTGAACCCTAATACAGACTTGGGATTGCCTTACTGCACAGACTCGGATAGACACTTTTGGTCTAACAGAGCTGGTATTAGTTGAGCGCACCGAAGCTGCCTCCCTAACTACAGACTTGGGATTGCTTATCTTCACAGACTCGGATAGATACTAGATCTATCAGAGCTGGTATCAGAATAGCTCACCGAAGCTGCCTCCTATCTACAGACTTGGGATTGCCTAACTTCACAGACTCGGATAGATACTAGATCTACCAGAGCTGGTATCAGTAGAGCGCACCGAAGCTGCCTTGTCACAGACTTGGGATAGCTTATCCTCACAGACTCGGATAGATACTAGATCTACCAGAGCTGGTATCGGAATAGCGCACCGAAGCTGCCTTCTATCTAGCTAGCTCATCACGATTTTATTTAGCAAGTGAATTTATTCTGGAAGAAATTATTTTAATCAAGCAAGGAACCACAATATGAAATGAAACGCAAGGATAAAGTTTCTTATTGGTTTTATGTTATTTTGTAATTGCCTTGGCAATTTCTCCATTTATAAAAAAAAATAACTATTTACAATAACTAAATTATAATTTCTGTTTTTTGTTTGTTTGATAATTGTTTCTCTTTTGTTTGATAATTGTTTCTCTTTTGTTTGATAATTGTTTCTCTTTTGTTTGATAATAATTTGAATTATAAGTGCTGCTTTAGCTAAATATATTTCGTTTAGATTTGAGTTATAAATGCTACTTTAGCTAATTATATTTCGTTCTTGATTTGGGATTATAAATGCTGCTTCAGCTAGTTATATTTCGTATTGATTTTGAGTTTTGAGTTGAAAATTAGGTGTGAGTCGATCGCCTGCTTTAGTACGAATCGCTCTATGAAGAGTTTGGTTATTTAGATTTAGTGTGAGTCGATCGCCTGCTTTAGTACGAATCGCTGCTCGTCGGTCTGGCGAGCCGCCTTATATAGTGCTTGTGACGTCACGCGACGGTCGGATGATCGGCGTGTGACGATCTGCGCGGTCGTACGGTCGTATGTCGCGTGTTCAGCCAGCTGGTGTCGGCCGAACACGTTACAGTATGCCTTTGTCACAACATCAGTTGACTCGACTGGAAGGGCTGCATTCATTAATCTTTTACCGTGAAAGTTGATGTCACCAGTTATTCTGAAAATATTGCCACCGCCGTTATTGCTCGATGTGTGCAATATAGGGAGACGTTTAGAATCGAGATGTCTTCCAAATTTATCAACTGACATTTCTACACTGATGAACAATGAAATAAGTTTGCCTATTTATTCAATGAAGCCTGCCTCACGAATTTCCTCTATGATGGACATTATTTCATTGTCATGACCCGTGTGACCAGCAGTCTTGGAGGCAATCAAAAGTCTCAATCTTTCCACAAGTTCGTTCGGGTTATCCCAGTACACGTAATCTGTGGGATTATTTGTGACAACCATTTCACCTGGAATCAAACCTCTACCCGAAGAGTTGCTGCGTGTTGAAGTATCGAATAATTTCGCAATTATGGACTTCCATTTGTAACCTTTATTTCCATTTAATTGACCACTCGCAGTGAACCCCCGCTTGTAGGCATGAGTTACACGTAATATACTTTTGTATTTGGCCAGATCAGTTTTCGTATACATTTCCGGATCGGGAATTCTTTTGAAAATAAGTTCCAATAATCCCTGCGTACTCTTATATCTTACATTTTCAATCATAATATTATCATTTCTATCGACTTCAATGGGTGAATCACCCATCATCCATGTTCCATTGACGAAACGAATTCCATACCCTGTATCGAATATATTGGCTGTATCAAAAATCAATCCTTTGAAATATATTTTAGTCAATGTACCGAAATTATCTTCAATGTATTTTTTAGCATTAGCCCGACCCGCAGGAGATTGCAAAATTTCGCGCATAGTGGCTTCATCAGAATGGGACTGGGCTATGGTTTCCGAGTTTAGGAAAACGGTATCATTATTAGTCGCCGGCGAACCGATTTCCATTGAAGCGGGTGCACTCTGCAGTCGTTTCTTTCGATCATCTTTTGCGAGCAGGGTGCTCGACGGTTTGAAACGAATATTTCGATCCTGGTCCACATCATCCTCATCGTCTAGCTCAAGTTTTCGCTTCATCTGTATCATTGGTTTTCGTTCCGGTGGATCATCAATGTTACTGCGCTCAGCTAACATCTTCAGCGGTGCTACGATTGGTGCTAGGTTCCTTTCTATAGCATCCTCAACCTCCGATTGACCAACTTTCAATGCCCTGTATTTTGCACGAATCGTCTTGCTCGATCGCGCGATTGCTTTTTTAATTTTTTCATCACCAACTTTTGCAGAATTATCATTGCCCACCTTTTTGCCTGCAGCAAACGCTTTAGCCTCATTCATTAAATTAGACATCATTATACTTCGAACGCGGGATCTAACTGAAAGGCTTTTCATCACCAGCTGACGTATTCATTGAACCCCCTCCGATACCGACCAGATTTCAGTGAGCTGTCTTTGACAATAACAAGAAAGCCATATTTTTTTTGCCAACAGATGCTACAAAGTTCCTGAAATGTCTCATACATCATGTCATTGTTGACGTGATCATCATACACATGACGTAGATTCATATTGTCTTGCTTAAATAGGATCAGAACGTTTGTATTGTCGCGAATCAGGTGTTTGGGGACTCGTGCATACGTTTGACATAAGTAAAAACAATCGACTTGTGCATGTCTGCCGATGGAAAAATATTCTCGGACTACATCCTGCTTGTCACAGGCGACATCATCAAATACAAACACTGAGTTGGGTAATGACTCATTCGGAGGGATTACATCACAATTGTTCGAAAATGGAAAATATCCAACTTCTTCAATATTTGATAGCAGTTTTTCCAGATATTGATACTTCGGCTGTTCCAACGATTTCGAATAGATGTAGACGTTTTCAAAGCGAACTCCATTACAACTCTCCAGCAAACTCACAACAACATTTGTTTTTCCACAATTAGATGGACCGCAAATAATGGATCTAATTGTATTAGGTAACAAAGGACCATGCCGCTTCGGAATATCTACCTTCGTTTTACTGTCAAGATTGACCACCTGAATGGAGTATGGCTACTTGATGAAATGCATATTTGCTGTGCTTGAAGTTATGAGGAAGCGATGAGTATTTATAGACTAGCAATTGACTTTTTTCCTTAGTTTTAAGAAGTGCATTGACATTGATTCATCATCAGGTTCAATTTATCGCCAGGAACCTATCGACATATATTCCTTGAATTCTATTGTTGAAATATGATGTTCACCACTGACAAGAAACTGTGTAAATGTCAAAATGCCAACTTCACCTGGGCAAGGTGTATTGAATAGGGTCATTAATTCATTGCCATTTGAACTACATATACCAGGCTATCAGTACTGCGGTCCGGGCACGCATCTAGCTAAACGTTTAGCTCGAGGTGATCCCGGTATTAACCCGTTGGACAAGTTTTGTCGTGAGCACGATATTACCTATTCACAAAGTAGAGACCTTGAAACACGTCATCACGCTGACCGAAAACTTGTAGAACAGGCATCACATCGTGTCACAGCTCAAGACGCAGCTTTGTTCGAACGAGTAGCTGCATGGGCAGTAGCACGTGCTATGACGCTAAAATTGAAAATGGGGGCGGGTTTAAAGAGGAGTGTCATGGGTAGGCTTCACGTGAAGAAGGGATTGAAAATCAAAAAAAATCCTCCACATTCTCGAAAAAGTAGAGGGACAGGTGGTAAGCCAAGAATGCTGCCCCTGGCTAAACGAGGTGGATTTTTACCCTTTTTGGTTCCATTATTGGCGGGATTATCAGCAGTAGGAAGTTTGGTAGGGGGAGCTGCTGGTATTGCTAAATCTGTAAATGAGGCGTCAAATGCGCGTAAACTTCTTTCTGAAACTGAACGACACAATCGTGCTATGGAGCCGCGCGGCCGGGGGTTGTATTTGAATCCATACAAGAAAGGTGGGAGTATGAGAAAATCTCGAGGAAAAAAAGAAAAAATCAAAAATGAGATAATTTTACCCGCTGGACCCACAACCAACATTGAGCTACTTATGTACGTGAAACGCATGCGCATCCCATATTTTAAAGGCGTGCTTATGCGATCTGAACTACTCGAAAATCAAAATTCTATTCAACAGAATGAGTGCGGAATTATTAACTTGGATAATATAAATGGACCTGGTACGCATTGGGTTGCATACGTCAAATGAGGTCATCGCGTCAAGTATTATGATAGTTATGGGAATCTGCCGCCACCTAGGGAATTGATTCAATATTTGGGGAACAACGTGCGAATAGATTACAATTACAAACAATATCAAACCTATAATTCCGCAATATGTGGGCAATTATGTATAATTTTTTTACATGATAATACATAAGATGTATTAATATTTGAAGTTCAGTATGCATGTGACTGCGCTATGTCTCTGACGCTTACGCTCTCGGGCTCAACATCAGTTCTTAGTGCAAATTATTTCCCCCCAATTGTTTTAGGTGGGAATGGTCAATATGTATTAGGATTAGTGGATTTTGAAACATTTAACTCTGTACCCAACGTCGACGTCACAAATAATACATTTTACTATGGTGATAGCAAAAGAATTATCATTCCCGAAGGATCATATGAAATTGATGATTTGAATGGATACATGGTTAAAAGAATAATTGAAAACGAAGTGGGTGGGGGTTCTGCGGAATTACCACCCCCCATTATACTGCAGCCGAACAACAATACGCTAAAATGTGAAATAAAGTGCAAGTATGACATTGACTTTAACGGGCAAAATAACCTCGGGTCATTGTTAGGATTTACGAAACGAAAGCTCAAAGCTAACGTATGGCATGAATCAGATTTACCAGTCAATATTCTCAAAGTTAATATCATACGAGTTGAGTGTAACATTACTGTTGGAGCCTACAGTAATGCTCAACCGGTGCACACTATTCATGAATTTTCAGCAAATGTGCCACCAGGCTATAAAATCTCCGAGTCACCTTACCACGTCATTTACTTGCCTGTGAGCCCGCGTGTAATAGACAACATAACAGTTCGAGTTGTAGACCAGGACGGTAATCTAGTTAACTTTTGAGGAGAAGAGATAACAATTCGCTTACACGTGAAAGAGCAGAACAATTGATTTTCATCATGCTGCTTTATGAAGATGTCCACAAATATCCCACTAACACGGTCAACTCTCTCAGTGTTAAAAGTTTGGTCAAACGAACAACACCGTACGCTGTACATCAATCGCTGACTCCTGATAACGTCAACTTTCTAAAATCATTGGGATTCATTGTGAAAACTAGATATGGCGAGTCTGCTGAATATTAATGCTCGACCAGTATTTGACAACAGTATAACTCGAGTTGAAGTTCATGCCCATGCCCCCTACGCCAGTACGTCTTATCAAAACAACGATGAGATACGCATTCCAATTCAACAACAGGATTTGTATACATTGCCATGCAACAGTTTTTTATACATTGAGGGAACACTATTGAATTCAGTGCCAGATGCAAGCGGTGCCTATCAACCTGTTAAAACTGCAAAACTTGTCAATAACGCGATGGCCTTCCTTTTTGATGAAATCCGATATGAATTGAACGGTGTTGAAATTGATCGATGTAAAAATGTTGGAATTAGCACTACAATCAAAAACTATTTATCATTGAGTACCAATTCGAATAAAGCACTAGAAATTGCCGGTTGGTCGATGACTAGTAATTTGGTTGAACTCGATAAAGGATATCTCAATTACTGCATACCCCTACGCATTCTGCTGGGCTTTTGCGAAGACTATAAGAGAATCATTGCCAACACGCGTCATGAGCTGGTCCTAATTCGTTCAAGAACGGATTCAAATGCGATATTTCAAACTGATGGTACAAGCGTAAATCTCAAGCTCAATAAGTTACAGTGGCGTATGCCTCATGTGAGTGTTGAGGATTTGCAAAAATTGGAGCTGTTACATCTTCTTGAAAGTGGTGCATCGATTCAAATGAGTTTTCGGTCATGGGATTTATATGAGTATCCAGTGCTTCAGGAAACTACACATCATACCTGGTCCGTGAAGACTGCAGTGCAACTTGAGAAACCTCGCTACGTGATTCTCGCGTTGCAGACTGGACGAAGAAATAAGCTGACCCATGACCCCAGTGTATTCGATCATTGTGAATTAACAAACGTGCGTTTGTACCTCAATTCCGAGTCGTACCCGTATGATAATTTAGATTTAGATTTTAACCGAAAAAGATACGCTTTGCTCTATGATATGTATGTCAAATTTAAAGCATCATATTACGGTGAGAGTGGGAGTCCCCAGCCAGTGCTCGATTTGGATACATTTGAATCGCATGCCCCAATTGCTGTAATAGATGGTTCACGTCAGAATGAATCACTGAAGAGTGCCTCGGTGGATATACGTCTTGAGTTTCAGTGTAATGTTAATGCGCCTGCAAATACTACTGCATACTGTCTCATTTTCCATGATAAAATTATTGAATATAGTCCGCTGACAAACGTGGTTCGAAAAATGATTTGAAACAAAAAAACTGGAACGGTAAAAACTGGAATTGTATGAAGTAGGGGGAAATTCTAGGCTATAAGTATGCAGCATGAGCTTGATTAAATCCAGTAAAGTATACACAGTCATGAATATACGACCGTATTTACAAAATGACTCATCGTTTCTTGTAATGAACCAATATGTCAAAAAAATATTAAAACGACTATTCAATATTGATGCTGCATACTTAGCTGATGAAATATGTTCGAGTAAGCAGCAACCAAGATGTGCATGTCACTTGGGAATCTGTGCTATTGAAAATGTATTTTCTATGCGTAATAGATGTTTGGTAGGATAATAAACAATGTTAATTGTTATACACAATTTATCTCACATTCTTTATTTTCAATAAAAAATATTCAATCAACTACAAAACTCGTCATTTTTTCACCTCATCCCCAGATCCCAATCGAACATAGGTATTATACAATTATCATAGTCAATCTCGCGTAGGACTGCTAGAAACTCCTCCTGGGTCTGGAACATTTCGTCCTCGTCCTCGTCATCGTGGCCCCCGTTGTCGCTTTTGGTACCAGCTGGAATACAACGAACTGCCGGCAGCGGTTGAATCGAGCTTTTTTCCATCTGAAATAGAATAACTTTCATGATTTACTTGAATATTGAAAACTGAGTGGGTGATGGGATTAGGGGTTACATCAGTCTGATCTCCAAAAATAATTAAAATCCTATTTCAGGGAAAAACAATGATAGAAGAATAAATTTTTGAGTGATACATACGTCTCTGTCATTATCATCGCTGCTGCTGCTGCTACTGCTGCTGATACCACTGCCTTCCATTGTGAGATATCCACGTAAACTAACTGAATGGATTATTCCGCGACTGGGGTTAATCATCACCCCCTTTATAGAAACTATACTCAGTTTTTACCGGTAAACCAGTTTGATACGAAGTCTGGAACGAGTTATGATTTTTCCCATGGAAACCCATTTGTTCGTGAGGAGACTTAAAATATGATTGCGTGAGATAAATATACACATGCTCCTAGTACCAGCGCGTTGCAGTTATGCTTCTTTCAAGTTAATAGATAACACTGATGCGCTGCTCCAGCGCAGCTTGCGCTCGGATAATGTGTAGTTTGCTGAATCAGCATTGACGTATGTGGACATTTTTTCACCTAAATGGATTGGATAATATTGTTCATGTGATACGATCACGCGATCGAACAAAGTCTAATAGTCTGCCGAATCAGCATTGTTTATTTTACTAAATGAGAATTTCCAATGATCAATCATCTGATGCATGGCACGTGTAAAATATTTTTGCAACAGCTTTTGTTCAATTTTTCCCGATCGAACGCTAAGCATTATTTTTACATGCAATACCAATGCACTGCTCGAGCGCAGCTTACGATCCAACGATGTGTAGTTTTGCTGAGTTGGCATGGACGTACAAGAAGCAGTTTAATATTCATGATCTGTAGCATCACGTGTTGTTTTTCGCTACAGATGGTGATCGAATGAACTAAGCGGGGGAGTTTTTTTGTTGAATCAGCATTGACGTAGGTACATTTTTTTCACCTAATTATTTGAATATTTAACTGCCGGTTGCAGCCAGAACAATAGTTCTTGCACTGATTCAGTCCACGTCGCGTTAAGTGAAACAAACTAACACTAATTCCAAAAATGAATTTCCACGCTAATTACCTTGCAACCATCGCGGTATTAACCATGTGTGCGATAGAGGCCAACCCATTATCAACATCTGATTTATCGAACCGGCTGTTACATCACATACAAGTCGATCAGCAAAATTCACGAGGTGTGAATACCACCATACAGTATTCCGGATACCAGCATACGGTATTCCGGATACCACGATCTGGAGCCCGAAATGCCGATCCGAACTGCTCGGCATAATCCTGATACCCATACCACATACAATAATGTGATGCATATTTATCAAGATACGTCAATACAACGTGATTTGGCCATGACCACTACTACCGCGCCAACCACCCGTAAGCTCATCACAATTTTTTGCAAATTTTTTACCCAATTTATTATATTGGGATAATAATTTTGGCTTCATGTATTTTGGCAGTGCCTATTACCCCGGATTATTCCATTTTTCGAGAAGCCAACATAGAATATGATTCCCAAAGTGAAAGTAACTGTTACACCTTCAAGTTGAAAGCCTCATATACATACTCTAAGATCATTCACGTAAGATAAAAAACATCATAGATCCATTTTTCTTCGAAAGAATGTGCATTTTTTTTATTTATTCTGTTACAGATTCTCGGAATTAATACCAGGGGGCAGTGGGAAATAAAACATTTTTAGTAAATATATAATCATGAGGGTTTTTTTGTTTTTTTCTTATATTTATCTTATCAATAATATCTTAAATGAATCTATCTAATATACATGATTATATAATAGTATATAGTAATGGGTAGTTTTGAGTATTGTTATCAATTATGTATAATCACGGTTAATTGAAATATATGCAACATCATTGTATTCCTAGTTTTTTTCCGTAATCTGATATCCTAAACAATAGTGCATATTCATTATTCACTTGAAACTGATTTGATCACTGTTTGTAAACCTGCTCCAATTAATTCACAATCAATGATCGAATCTTCGTCAAAATCTTCTGAAGTCATCAGTAGCTCCCTGCACTGTTGTTCGTTGAGCGCCTCCTCCTCTATCGCGACGCAAAGTTTGCCAGCAAACGTTGTGATCCGTTTTTTTATCGCCTCCTGTTCTAACATGAATCCAGTTGTGATTATTCGAATCGCGGGAATCTGCTTCAGGAGTTGGTCCCACGTAACTTGAAGGATCGTAATGTTTGGTGTAAACGGTGAAGAAAAAATCAGCGCATTTTTATCATAGAACTTACAACATTCAACTGATAAATCGTGATCAAAGATCACACTGTATTGCTTCGCGGAGTCAGGTAGGTTTCCAAACTCGAACCATTTACTTATGAGTTCCCGGTTGGATATAAACCTCTGCCACGTACGATGGTTGAAAACTATCTTTTTATTCTTCAAGTTGTCGACAATGGATATCACAATTTCACATGTTAAATGACTTGTTATTAAAAGCCCTATCTCTAAACTCTTAGAGCAACTTTTGTTAAGTTGAAACTGTCGTTTCAAAATACAGATTGATTCCGGTACAACGTTTGGTTCCTGGAACGTACGTTGTTTCTTTGAGATAGATGATTCCGATCTCTGCAGAGGTTGAGTCCGCTTACAGGTGGGATTGCAAGAGGTTACCGTCTGCGTTCTTTCAAACATCTCAGGTGCTCCGCAGAGTACCCAATGTCCGTTATCGTCACACTTCAGTGTGGTGCTCTGAAGCATGCGTTAGAAAGCCGTTTGATGAAGATGCCATCGAAGCTGTGAAATGTAGTATTATCGACTGGTGATTGGAACTGGTAGAATCGATGCTGATGGTCGAGGTCTTATATATTCACCTCGTGGGTACATGTGGTGGGGGGGAATAGATGTAGTTCGATTTTTGAACTGATATATAATTGCAAGAATTATAACTATAGATATATTAATATCACAAAAGTAGTCGATGCTCAGAGATGGATAGGTAAATTATATTAGGTGGTGGGGGGGTTAGATGTAAAAAATTATAACCCGATTTCAGGGGGGTGGGGTATAAAAGACTCAGATTAGGATTCAGATCACTAGTCTCCAACCTTCACTCAAGTATTCAGAAACACTCGGAGGTGGTTTTGTTGAATTATTGCACAGCATAAATTTTTTGATGAGCAACGTCATGGACTTATCTAAAATCAACAAGTTGGGTCGATGCAATGAATACCTTCCAACGAAAAAATTTGCGGATCTTGAGGTACATAAACACTATCCAATCACCAGCTTGCGGCAAGTACAAACAAGATTTGGTCAAAGAATTACCGTTGACATAGACAACACATTTTCCGCGTTTTTACCCGCACGTATGACGAAGACGTTGGTGGAGGATGATGACATCTTCCAGAAAATGATACTGGCTGCCGATGAGAACCGTCTCCACATGCATCACTTTGGAGGGCTTTACAATCGAATTGAATTCAACTATATGTAATCAATATGATTCGCTTCACGTTATACCATGACTTCAATGTATCGATTGTCAAAATAAATGATCAGTATAACATGTAATATACTATAATTTCATATGACTCCACTCCCTTCAAAATATGTATCAAATGTAGTCTGTAGGATAGTTTGATTCAGTTCAGGCGATCTGATGCCTCATCCACTGTTGGAACTGCCAGTAGTACAGGTCTGTTTGTAAAAAACGGCACCGGTCAGGAATTTCTGTGAACGGTCCGTGTTTCCTGCACTCCATAAGAGAATTATCAAATTTAAAAATGGACGATCGAGGGAATCGAACCCCGAGTCTTACATGCACAACTCTCGACATCGGGAGAAGCCTACATGATAACCAAAGATTTAAGCATGTAGACCACCTAGCTCGTCCTCTCGTTAAATTAATCTAGCGATACATGAAGTCACTGTAAAAATCCGTAAACGTATCTCCGCAACAGTGTTGTAGGGTAATAATGGGGTCTGTCGATCGATCTGGCGATACAGGAAGTCACTGTAAAAATCCGTACACGTATCTCCGCAACAGTGTTGTAGGGTTAGGGTAATTATAAGGATCTGTTGCTGCGCAATCAGGGATTTCGAAAAAATCAGGTTATCTAGTGGAGCATGGGTAATTATTAAAGCTCGTCCTCTCGTTACGTTAATCTAGCGATACTTGAAGTCAATGTAAAAATTCGTAAACGTATCTCCGCAACAGTGTTGTAGGGTACGGATATCAGGGGCTAATAAAATGGTAGTATCCTTCGATAACAAGCGATGATACAGGGTAATTATAAAAATAGAGGTGTAGATCGTAAAGGCGCGGGTTAGAACTTTCCAAGAAAAAGGAGAAAGTAAAGGCGCTGTCATGGAAAAAGGTGCAGGTGACCGGAAGTGGTCTAGCTCCTGTATACTTATACTACTTATGAGAATTACATACAATCGAATAAAAAACTATAACGATGAACCAGATTGAAAATAGTAATCTATAATAAATTGAACACAAAACAAAAAAAGTACTCACTCTTACACTTCGGAGACGAGCCTCCAGAAACTCGTTGAGCCAAAACTCCATTTTTTCGTCTTTTTTTTTTTTTTCGAGCGCTAAAATCAGAAACCAATAAATGAAAAATCATAGTAATTCACAGAACCACTCTCACTAAAAAAACATCGAAAGATTGACAATACGCACTTTGAGAAAATTTTTAAGCTGAGTTTACTCCTCGGGATCCAGGGTACGAATGAGACCAATATGCAGCCCTTCGATAGTGTGCACCCCCCCCCCCCCCCCCCCAAGAAGTCATACACAACAAATAAATATATATACTTACTTTCGAAGTATTTAGCACATCTACTTTTTTTGAAGTATCCATCACATATACACTCGAGTAGAACGTTCTCAATAGCTTATAGTTAGATAATCTAGAAGAAAATAAGCGTATTCAAAGCTGCATATATAACACTCGAATATTCTAAACAATACGAGTGCGCGTTATCTTGAGCGAGCCACAGTGATTTTTATGAGCAGCTCAACGTTAAATTCTATCGAGATGTACGAATATCACCGAAACATATTCTGTATTACTAACGGTATTGAAATCTACATGAAACTGAATCACCCTTCTTTAATTACCACGTAAAGAACGAATGTAGAGCGGAAAAGAAACTTTCAGAATAAGTCCTTCGAATAGTAAACTTCCCAGGAATAGGAGAGTACGCATACATATTTGATTTCGCCTCCTATAAAACGGCGTATTCATAGCAATTTTCAGTCATTCGAATTTTAGTCGTGCAAGAAAGTATAAACTCTTGAGAAGCTTCGTCTGTCTTGAATTTTTATCTGCAAAATGACTTCCGAAAATATAAACAATGTTTGCCGCATGGATGACTTCTTACCTACGAAGAAAATATCAGAGCTGGAGGTTGGGAAAGATTATAAAGTTTCATCGTTCAAATCTGTTACCACCAAATAGGGGCCTAAAACCACGGTGGAGATCGAGGATAGTTTTATGATGTTTCTACCAAGCAGAATATCGAAGGCATTCGACGATGACAAGGATCAGTGACAAGTACATGAAACTGCTGCTGCGGAAAATCGTCTACGCTTACGGTACCTCGGTGGGCAATATAACCAGTGTGAATTTCTTTATTTGTAAAAATTATTGTTACATATTTTTTACTATACCGATTTCCTGAAAGTCGAGGTGTTTAAACAATGGGCTAATATTAAATTTAAAACAAAATTTCATTGTGCATATCAAAAAAGTTATTCTCCCTCAACTTTTCATTTATTCACCTTGAAGTGAGGTCTAGACTCAGAAATGGATGCTCAATCGTGTTTGAAGTTAATTAACATTGTAGAAAGTGCTTATAAACTGTTGGACGGTGCGTCACCTCATCAAATCGAGCGATGGAAAAATTTGTGTAATCGTAATATCAGACTCTTGAATAAAATCTTTGCGAACAGTTACTCTTTCTGTTGGAGAAAGACACAGAATCGTCACAACAGTTTCCATACTTCAATCGTTGGGTGAGAAATTCAAAGACAAACAACGAAGTGGTCAAGGTATCGGAACGTCGGGGAGAAGGATAAAAGACAGAGTTCAGTGGGAGGACTTGGAATCTGTATTTAAAGGTCGAATACGTACTGGTGTTATAATAAATCTACGTCACAAAGATCTGAGATCTTTTTTGCAGGATTCGAAAACCTTAGCTGTCATACGATTAAAGAATTCGCTACAGCAAGGAGGTAATCTGAAAGTGAACGGTATCCTGGCTTGCAAGTTTTCTATCTTGAAAAACTCTGAAATCGTCGAAGAGATGAAATTTTTCAACACAAAAAATGAAGTTATTCTTCGGACAACGGATATTGAGAGATGGTTCGATGAGAATTTGATCGATCGTCTCCTGGTGAAAGCCGAGGATTTTCAAGAGCAGGACTCGGGTTGGACATTAATCGAAACTGTTAATCTAATGATTAATATTAATCGCTACGAGCCGCTACGTGGAGGATTATCTACCTACGTACATCTACCTCTGGATATACAGAAGAAAAAGGCTGTGGTGAACGTCCAGAACAGCGATGAATCCTGCTTACTGTGGGCCGTCGTTGCAGCGCTTCATACTGCAGATACTAAATTAAATGTTGCTCGAACAAGTTCTTACCCCCCATCCCAGCACAATGTTCAACTGTGAGGGTATCAAGTTTCCTATAGCTTTGAAAGATATTTTTAAATTTGAACGAATCAATTGTCTAGCAATTTACGTTTACGGTGTGAAAACCGAATCGAGAAGACCTAGTGAAATAGTACCCCTCTATTTGAGTAAAAATAAGACAGATAAACCTACTATCCACATTATTGCTATAGATAGTCGTATAGAAATCAATGGTCAGCTCGTTTTTCACTTTGCTTGGATCAAAAATCTATTCAGATTGTTAAGCTCACAACTGTCGAAGCATAAGACCGCGAAATTTCTGTGTGATAGATGCTTATGTCATTTCCAAGTTCAAGCCTTATACGAAAGACATAAACAAGACTGTGAAAATATAAACAAGTGTAAGATGATATTACCGAAAGAAGAAGATAAGATTTTAAGTTTTAGAAACTATAAATACCGGGACAATCACGTGAAACCGAATGGATCCATGTTACCGGACAGCGAATATTTCGTATTTTTAGCAGGTTAACCACTCGTTGCACTGAAAACCCCTAGGGTGATTTTGGCGTGCGGTCGATGGAACTCGGCAGCCATTGTTGGACATCGTTGTTGGAAACCGGCTGACTGTCAATACATCGCGGAAGGTAGACATGTGGGGTTATGTTCGCTTATTTTAAGCAAATGATAAATGAAGTGAATAAAACCTACGTGAATAAGTTATTGATATTTATCAAAAATCGATCAATCAGTTTTAAATAATATCATAGTACAATCAACGAATTACCTTAAGCTATAACTGCAAATTAATTAGAATCAAAGAGTTCATCGAGAACAACCAATTCCTTGATTGTATTAAGATATCATTCAAAACTAATTGATAGATTTTTGATAAATATTCATAGCTCATTCACGTAGTTTTTCTTCGCCTTATTAATCATTTGCCTAAAATAAACGAACATAACCCCACATGTCTACCTTCCGCGATGTATTGACAGTCAGCCGGCTTCTATCAACAATGGCTGCCGAGTTGCATCGACCGCGCGCCAAAATCACCCTAGGGATTGTTCAGCGCAACGAGTGGTTAGCCCGCTAAAATGACGTCATATTCGCCAATATTCGCTTTTCGGTAGCATGGATCCATTCGGATTCACGTGATTCTCACGGTATAAGCAGTTTGTACCGTTCGTCGTGTACGCTGATATAGAGTGTATCCTCGAGCCGACGGAGAATGAAAGCTTGTACGAAAAGCATATTCCACATAGTACAGCGTACTATTTGCACTGTGCCTTCGACGATTCTCTCTAAAAATTTGAAATTAAACGTAATCCCGATTGTATCCAATGGTTCGTCAGCGAATTACAAAAATTAGCAGAATTAACAAATTTTTACCTGAAAAGAAACGTACCGATACAACTCACTACTGTCGGCGCAAAAAGGTTTGGCCCCTCTGTTTGAGTGATCATAACTTCCACAGAAAAATTGATACAGCATCGAGACAGGAAAGATCGTAAAGCGCCAAGTTTTCTGCGTCTGATGGTTATTCACAAATTTCTGTGTAAAAATCTTGAAAACCGTTATGATCTCCGAAAACTTAAAAAGCGTAGTTTTTTCGGAGTCCATTGCTGTACGTCAACTTCAACTCGTCACCGTTTGTCTAAAATGAGTGAAATAAATCTGTAAAAATTCATAAATATTCCCTGAACATTACCGAACATGATAGTGCTTGGTAATTTCAAAAATATCTAAAAACCTGGACGCCAGGTGTAAAAAGGTCCGATGGTGCGATTTGCGGAACGGATTGGTACCGGCGAACCTGAGCTAGCTCAAAATTTTCGTCAAGGTATACATCTTTCGATTCCGTAATCAGGTTTTAGTTCGCAAGAGTCAACTTCCAGTAATTGACTTCAACAATTTTTCAAATTTGCGCCGGGCGCGTGTGTCCCAGCCCCGATATTCGTTGCTGCATTTCCTTCTTGCCGCGCCCGTCACAGACTCAATTGTTAATGCAATCAACAATGTAAATGCAACGGCGAATATCGCAGCTTGGACACACGCGGCCCCACGCGAATTTGACAAACTGTTGACGTCGATTACTGGGAGTTGACCTTTGCAAACCAGAAACTGATTACGGAATCAAAAAGTGTACATCTTGACGGAAATTTTGAGCTAGCTCAGGTTCGCCGGTGCCAATCCGGTCCACAAATCGCACCATTGGACCTTTTTACACCTGGCGTCCAGATTTTTGAATATTCTTGAAATTACCAAACGCTATCATGCCCGTCAATGTTCAGGGAATATTTCTGAATTTTTACAGATTTTTGAAACTTAGTTCGGACAAACGGTGACGAGTTTAAGTTGACGTACGGCGATGGACTCCGAAAAACTACGTTTTTTTAACTTTTCGGAGATTATAACGGTTGCCACGATTTTGACACAGAAATTTGTGAATAACCATCAGACGCAGAAAACTTGGCGCTTTACAATTTTTCCAGACTCGATGCTCTATCAATTTTTCCGTAGAAGTTATGATCACTCAAACAGAGGGGCCAAACCTTTTTGCGCCGACAGTAGTGAGGAAATACAAGATATGGATAATACTAAAATATGCCATATTTGTGAGAAACCATTCACTCCAACGGATAAAAAACATAGCGATCATTGTCATTTCACAAGCAAGTACCGCGGTGTGGCGCATCCGGGCTGTAATTTGAATTATAAATCTTCGCATATTATTCCAGTAGTTTTTCACAATCTGTCCGGCTATGATTCACACTTCTTAATCAAAGCTTCAGCTACACAGTTCGACGATGAATTGAGTCTCCTTCCTGTCCACAAAGAATGGTATATTTCCTTTACAAAAAAGATTCAAGATACAAATGTAAGCCTACGATTTATTGATTCGTGTCGGTTTATGGCAAGTAGTTTAGATAAACTGGCATCATATCTAAATAATAATGATAAAACAATTGTTCGAAGGTTGTGTAATAGCGCAGAGGAATTCGAGTAGCTTACGAGGAATGGGGTATTTCCCTACGAATATGTAGATAGTTGGGTAAAGCTTGATGAGAAAAAATTACCACCGATTGAAAAATTCTATTCAAAATTGAACGATACCAACGTCTCGGAAGTGAATTATCAACATGCAATAAAAGTCTGGGACACGTTTAATATTGATACGCTGGGCGAATACTCTGATTTATATTTTAAAACGGATGTTCTACTCCTAGCGGATATTTTTGAAAATTTTCGTCGTAACTGTCATTCTACGTATAGCCTGGATCCTTTGCACTATTACACCGCTCCTGGACTCGCCTTCGACGCGATGCTCAAGTCCACGCGTGTTGAGCTAGAACGCTCCTCACCGATGTGGAGATGCTCTTGTTTATCCAAAAGGGGATTCGGGGTGGTGTAGCTCAGTGTTCAAACCAGCACGCTGAAAGTAACAATAGATATATGGGTGAGAACTTCGATGCCAGTAAAGAGTAATCCTACCTCGTGTACTTCGATGTAAACAATCTGTACGGTGCAGCGATGAATCAGCGCCTACCTCGTGGATCTTTCCAGTGGGAATACGAGTCGATTAATGTTTGTAATATTCCCGATGATTCACATGTAGGATACATTCTTGAGGTGGACTTGGAGTATCCTTTGGAGCTTCACGAAACACACAAAGACCTACCTATTCGCCCCAAACACTATACACCCTCGCACAGTAAAAATTCCAAATTAATGACTACTCTTTTTCCGAAAAAGAAATACGTTGTTCACTACCAGAATTTAAAACAATATTCAAGCCTGGGAATGAAATTAACGAAAATTCATAGAATCTTAAAATTTGAACAATCTCCATGGTTGAAACCGTACATAGATCTGAACACTGATTTCAGAAAAAAGTCTAATAACGAGTTTGAGAAGAATTTCTTTAAATTGATGAATAACGCGGTATTTGGTAAGACTATGGAGAACGTCAGAAAGCAAAAAGATGTTAGATTAGTGACACAGTGGGAGGGGAAGTACGGAGCGAAAGCACTCATCGCAAAACCGAATTTTCATAGCTGTACCGTATTTGATAATGACATAGTAATTATCGAGCTCAGTAGGGTTAAAATACACTTCAATAAACCTATTTACGCTGGATTTTCCATCCTCGATCTGTCTAAGATTTTTATCTATGATTTTCACTACAACTACGTTAAACGTACCTTTGCTGATCGATCAAAGTTATTGTACACGGATACAGATAGTCTTCTGTATCACTTCACTGTTCCCAACATATACGAATGCATCAAACGTGATTCACATAAATTCGACACATCCGATTACCCGCTCGATAATATCTATGGAATCCCCTTAGCGAATAAGAAAGTGGTAGGTTTAATGAAGGATGAATGTAACGGGAAGATTATGAAAGAATTTGTAGGATTACGAGCAAAATTATATGCTTTTAAAATTTCTGAGGAAGACGAAGAGCAAAAGCGAGCAAAAGGTATCAAAGCAGCGACGTTGAGAACAATCATGTTCGATGATTACAAAAAGTGTCTCATGCAACATCAGAATTTAGTTGAACCTCAATACCTCATTAGGAGTGAGAAACATTAGGTTCATACCGTATTACAAAAGAAAATAGCACTCAGTTGGTGCGATGATAAAAGGGTTATTCTTCCCAACACTACCGATACCGTGCCATGGGGTTACTGTAAATGAATAAAAACTCAAACATGTATTACATATTCATGTATATCTTTATTGAATAAAAAATTACATATCCGCTTTATTTATCCAGCTGTTGTGTGAATTATCAGAACCTAACCACTTTACAAACAGTTTACTTCCACGCTTTCGCAACACTTTCTCCACCAGGTAAACATCAGGGTGTTTGACTTCGGAGAGTTCCTGTTCGTAGAAGCCACCTTCAATCGGTTGATCCTGATAGTCGACGAGTTTGTATGTGACAGGATCAGTATTCTCTATCTTACTTATCGTAAATATTTCAGTTGTCCAGTTGGATGTGTAACCTTTGTCAAACGTATGTTTATTCCTACTAACCCGAACTTTATCACCGAGCTTGAACTTCTTTTTCCGTGTTTGATTAACTTGAAATTTCTCGTATACGTTGCGCAGGATAGTCTTTTCGGTTTGAGCTGTAACCTCACTCGGTTTCATTCCAATTGTACGTTGCTTGGTGTTGTTGTAAGTCAGCATCAAATCCGGGACAATATCGAGCCACTTGCAATTTCCTCGGAGAGAAAAACGCTTCCACATGTTACTCCGTGTCGTTGTAGCAGAGCCTTCGAACTCGGTGTTATGAAATTCTTTACCGCGATCAACGTGCAATTTTTTCGGTACGCGACCCTTCTTGAAAACAGAGTTCATAGCATTTGTCACATCCTTTCCACTCTTGGTCCTAATCGGCACTGCCCAGGTGAATTTCGAAAAAATATATATGATCGTCACTACTGTCGGCGCAAAAAGGTTTGGCCGCTCTGTTTGAATGATCATAACTTCTACAAAAAAATTGATAGAGCATCGAGTCTGGAAAAATTGTGAAGCGCCAAGTTTTCTGCGTCTGATGGTTATTCACAAATTACTGTGTAAAAATCGTGGCAACCGTTATAATCTCCGAAAAATTAAACTACGTAGATTTTCGGAATCCATCGCCGTACGTCAACTTAAACTCGTCACCGTTTGTCTGAACTAAGTTTCAAAAATCTGTAAAAATTCAGAAATATTCCCTGAACATTGACGGACATGATAGCGTTTGGTAATTTCAAAAATATTCAAAAATCTGGACGCCAGGTGCAAAAAAGGTCCAAGGGTGCGATTCGTGGAACGGATTGGTACCGGCAAACCTGAGCTAGCTCAAATTTTCGTCAAGATATACACTTTTTGATTCCGTAATCAGTTTTTGGTTTGCAAGAGTCAACTTCCAGTAATCGACGGCAACAGCTTGTCAAATTCGCGTGGGGCCGCGTGTGTCCAAGTTGCGATATTCGTCGCTGCATTTACATTGTTAATTGCATTAACAATTAAGTCTTTGACGGGGGCGGCAAGAGGAAAATGCAGCAACGAATATCGGGGCTGGGACACGCGCGGCCCCGCGCAAATTTGAAAAATTTTTGAATTCGATTACTGGGAGTTGACTCTTGCGAACTAAAAACTGATTACGGAAACAAAAAGTGTATACCTCGACGAAAATTTTGAGCTAGCTCAGGTTCGCCGGTACCAATCCATTCCGCAAATCGCACCATTGGACCTTTTTACACCTGGCGTCCGGGTTTTTGAATATTTTTGAAATTACCAAGCACTATCATGTTCGTTAATGTTCAGGGAATATTTCTGAATTTTCGCAGATTTTTTTCACTCATTTTAGACAAACGGTGACGGGTTGAAATTGACGTACAGCAATGGACTCCGAAAAAACTACGTTGCTTAAGTTTTCGGAGATCATAACGGTTTTCACGATTTTTAGAGAAATTTGTGAATAACCATCAGACGCAGAAAACTTGGCGCTTTACGATCTTTCCTGTCTCGATGGTGTATCAATTTATCTGTGGAAGTTATGATCACTCAAACAGAGGGGCCAAACCTTATTGCGCCGACAGCAGGTATTTGTAACCATTGTTGTATTTCGCGTAAGCAATCATATCCACGAGATCAGCCTACCAGGTCTCATCTATCCCTTGCATAATAACGCGGCGACGCGGATAATTCCTTCGTGCAGGCTTATGAAGTTCCTGCACCAACGCTTTTTGTCTTCCATCCTCCAGTCTGGTCAAATGCTCGTCCAATTGCACTATTATTCCAGAATTATGAACTGCCAAGTCTTGTCCGTTTTTGTTTTCTGCTTCGAGACGTTTCAGAGTTGCGTTCACGCTCGATTCCAGGCTTCTTATCATAAAATTGGTTTCACTATCATTGATTTTCTCCGATGTTGTCAGCTTCTCTTCCAGTTGTGTAATGCGTTGAGAATGGTGAGTGGCAAGATTTTCGAGAGATTCGATCCTCCTACCAATATTTTCCACGTCGTTTCGCAAAGATGATGTGACTTGGTGTAAGAGTTGAGCTTCTTGCCGTACAGCGCTTTGCACCACTCTCATGGAGGCTGCATCATTTTCTTCCACAGGATCCGCAAGGTTGCTTAATCTCTTGTTATCTATATCGTACTGCCCGTCGAGAGTCTTTTTGAATCCATAATCAGGAGGACCGCGGTTTCCCGACAGCCTACCACCCTTCACCCTCGTCAATTGCCTACCAAACACGTCAACGCTCATTTTAAAACTGAGCCTGACAATTGTTGAAGAAGTCTAATATACAATTCCAGCCTCACGCAACTCTTCAATGATGGAAATAACCTCATTGGAGTGACTCGTGTTACCGGCCGCCTGGGATGCGTAGAGCAATCGAAGTCGTTCGACTAGCTCATTGGGATCGTCCCAATACACGTAATCCATTCGACTCTTCTTGCCTCCGACGATTTTGAGACGCGGTAAGGCTTCACCCTTCTTCTTCTGTCCCACAGAGGTGGGAATTTTAGAAATAATTTTTCTGAATTTATCGCTATTCTCAGAACGAATAGCTGTATCACTTCGGTAAAACTTTCGATGCGCATTTGTGTTGACCACGATTTTATTGTAATTCTCCAAATCAGTCTGGTTCACTGTGATGTCACTGGGTGACTTTTTGAACAGTAGTTCGAGTGAGCCTGGTGTTGATTGATAACTCATGCTTCCAATATGAATTATATTCTTGTCAAAGGTCAATTTAGAGTCTCCAACCTTGAGAACGTTACCCTTCAATCTACGAACACCGTACGAAGTATCCAAGTCTCTCGCTGCGTTTGTTTCGAACATTTGGAGATACGTTTGAGACAAATCGTTGCCAACGGTAGAAGATTCATGCTTCGAGGGGGTAACAGGTTCATTCTCGTCGGAGGATTCTTCGTCAGTCGTTACAAAAAAGTACTCTTCCGACTGCCTCGCAGTCTTTTTTTGCGGGAATTCCAGTTTCGTAGGTGTCTCTTGAATTTCGCTTCCGATGGTCTCCTGTTTCAGCGACTGATTCACCAGCTGCTGGAGAGGTTTTGTTAGAGGTTTGAAAACTTCAATCATAGCCTTTTCGTTGGTATCCCGGCCCATCTTCAACATTTTATGCTTGCGTCGAATAGCATCACTCGCCTCCGCAATTTGATGCAGCACATCTTTCTGTTGATGCAAATCAGCATTTTGCATGTCGATGCTTCTAAGTTTAAAATATGACTGCTGTCGTCACAACGCTTGCCTCATATTTATGGTTACGAAGCAACCAAAACCCTTGCGGTACCTACCCCCGTTGAGATCGCTATCTTTATCTATCATAACGAAACCGTGTTTATTATCGCTCCAACAGGCTGAGCATAGGGCCCTGAACTGCGTATACATGTTGCGACGTGGATTTTTATTGGTCCTCGGAGCTAGACCGGATAGCTAGACTCCGAGGTCCCTCCACTCTACAATTGGCCAAACACTGAGAAGATGAAAAGTTGGGCGCCAGGCGGATAACCGCCGCTTACAAAAATCTAAACAAAATATTACTAAAATTTTACCTACGGATGCTCGAAGCGTCGGCTAGCTACAGTACCGCGGAGAGGGGTCGGGATCAAGTGAAGGATTAGCGGGGCGTTAACGAACGACTCGAAATTTAGAATTTAATAACAAAATAGAATTTATTGGATGATACAAAAAAATAGAATTAACAAATCATGTACCCGGGGGTACTTCCCCTCGGGTATAAATCGGCTGCAGGCCGTGTAAAGGCGACCTGGCCGCGTTTGCCGAGTTTTACAATAACAAACAAACTACGAGCTTCCACGTGGGAGAGCAATAACAAGGAAAAAATATGACAAAATTAAAGAACTCGACAAATCGGGTCCTCGGGAGACAATAAATTAGCTAAAACACTAAATACTCTCCACGAGGAGGAAATCACAATAACTTAACAAATAACAAAGATATAGCCTACGGCTCGACCTACATTAAATTTACAAAAAAAAATAAATGCCTCGCGGCTCAAAAATTTGACTTGAACAAAAGACGTTCCTGATCGTGTATAGGCGATCGGTACGCCCCCGTGAGGCGAAACCTCACGGTGAAGGACGAATATAATTATTTACAATTCTTTTAAATTTACCTAATTCTAGCTTAATCTAACTCTGCGGCTTGCGCGATTAATAATTTAAATAATACTAACGATTCCAATCGCGAACTGTGACTCGAACGCGAAATAAATAAAGGCTCCGGAGTAAGCCTCGAGCTTCGTCTCTCCCCGCAGGAGGAAGAGAGAGCGACAGTGACCGACTATCACTATCTCTGTCGCACTCGTGTACGACAGGTATTGACTCAACGAAACTACTAAAATATGCAATAAATTGACGTATAACAAAGACTCGAACTTGAACTCTAATACATGGGGACACTGGTGACGGCCTACCTCTCGGGGATCGGCTTAATTCAATCCCACAAATTCTAATTAGCCTCGTGGCTACCCTTAGGCAATATGGCAGACGGCCGTTGCCGGATTCAAATTAGCATGGGTAAGAATGGCTAACGTTTACCGTCTTCCAGCCATCGCACGAAGAGGACCTTCTCCCTTCCGGAGTTCATTCCTCACTCACTCTCGGTTTCACGAGTGCACAAAAAAAAAAATAAACGAAAGCAAAACCCACGGGGTTCGAACGCAACAAAAAAAAATACAGAAAGGGCGATATTAGTTTTCTATAACACACGAACTGTTCGGGACGCTAGTCTAACGCAGAGTGACAAGACCGCATGGCGCCGGTAATCAGCGCCCTCGTGTTACGGCCAAATATCGATTTTCGCATCGAGTGCGAGATCCCTTAACTATGGCGAACTGTTGTCGCTACGCGCGCAATTTGAAGTCCACCACAGTGTTATTCGCTCGTTGACTCGGAGGACCACGGGTAGCAGGTTCTTCTTGGTGGCGGGAATCTCTTCCACCACCGATTTCCCTCGATGTAGAGTACCCTAGGCACTCCCCCGTGTCCTCCTTGTCGATGTTGGAGCTAGCGGTTGTCGAGAGGGATCTCTACAGGCGATATTACGTCTCGTGCGTCCGTCGGGGTGCGTCTCTGTCGGAGTGTTTTAGCCGTCAGCTGGACCTCGTCTCCCACATGTCAGAGAAAAGTCGGAAAGAAAAACAAAAGAATAAATAATATGTCCCATAGGTCTAAGTCGGTCACGGTCGCCTCTCGGAATTATGGTCCGGCCTCGGGGCCACCCTATACATGCATACATTCTCGTACACTCCGCCAAGGTCGTCAAAGGGGTAAGGAGCGCCTAGTAACATGCAATGTTACAATGTTTCAAATTCATTTCATCTTGTCGGAAGAGTATTAACATATTGGCATTGTCACGTACGAGATGTTTGGGAATACGAGCATAAGTTTGACAAAGATAGAAACAGTCGACTTCGTTGTGTCTCCCCATACAAAAGAAGGCTCTGATGTTATCCTGTTTTTCGCAGGCTACGTCATCGAAAATCTTGAGAGAGTGCGGTCGCGCGTCTTCCGGTCTGATCACTTGCTCGTGTTCGCTGAACGGAAAATATCCAACACCCTTGATCGAATCGAGGAGCCTTTTGAGAAACTGGTACTTGGGCTGATTGAGCGATTTTGAATAAGCGTAGATATTGGCAAATTTTAGAACATCCGGATGTATGATCAGGGATAAGAGCGTATTGGTCTTGCCGCAATTGTATGGTCCGCAAATCACTGCGCGCACGCTATTCGGTAGTAGCGGACTGTGACGTTTACCCCGTTCCTTCACATTCGTTTGTGTCAGTTTATCGAAATTGATCACCGGTAACTTGGTACTTTGCTCCTTGAACTTCATGATGCTTAACCCAGGACGAGGGGTGCAACCAAAGACCGCTTTCCGCTGATAGTAGATAGGGTGGAGTATGGCTCCTATTTTATTGCCCCCCATAAAACGGCCCCCCGCTGGGAGGGGGGGGGATTTTTCGCCGCAGTTTTTTTTTTTTGCTCAACGTAGCTAAAGCTGTGGTTTCTGACCTAACTGAGTTCTAATGATTATAACCTAACTGAATTCTACCAATTTCAACCATAGATATAGTGGCCTATGCTTCTCGTTGCTTCGGCAGGATGGGTCCGCTTTCTTGACCTGGTGTATATAGATATAGAGGCCTATGCTTCTCGTTGCTTCGGCAGGATGGGTCCGTTTTCTTGACCTGATATATATAGATATAGAGGCCTATGCTTCTCGTTGCTTCGGCAGGATGGGTCCGTTTCTTTGATTTGGTATATATAGATATACCTACTCCTGGCCCCAGTCGCATCGAGTTACATAAATATAAGTGAAGGAATAGTTACGGGTCGTAAAAGAAGTACAATTGCTTATCGTTTGAACACGTGTTTATTCTTATAGATAGGTTATTACTTGTACAATACAAATTTAAAATTATACATAATAAGGCTTATTGCTACTTGAATTTCGTATAACATGAGATAATACCATTAAGGGAGAACAAAAGTTACTTATTTCTAATGGTTTTACATGAAAAAAAAAGAATCAGACATGTTCTAATCATTTAAGCTTTCTTACGACAACAGCATTGTATACAAGCTATTTCTAACGAGGATACAGCAACAAAAAAGAGAGTGACAGCGGTTCCTATCTTCTCAAAGCCCTGGTAGACTCTAAAACAGCTTCAATCTCCTCGGCAAGTGCACGGGTGAACAAGGCCTTCATTTCGAGCATTGTCAGTTTGAAATAGTTTTTCACGAAACTTGATTTGATAACATCCTTGACGAACAGCTGTTTCTCATCGAAGTTCTTTGAGACCAGATCCGTGTACTGCTCAAACGGTGCGTCTAGAAGATCATGGGAGTTTGCCAGTGTAGCGAGTTCTTTGACCAACTCACTTTTACAGCGATTCGTTGTAGAAGAGCGATTCGAGAGGTTTGTCAAATACTCTGTAATGCAAGGCTCGACAGTAACAACACCGTCAAATGTCGTCTGCTGCATCACGATGAAGGAGGATGATGTCGATTTTGACTTCTTAGCCAAGGGTTCGAGGTTCGGTGCTCGAGTGTGTTTTCGCCATAGTCCCTCTGGCTCGGTCAGAATAACCACTTTCAAACCGTAAGCCGTGGAAAACGATAGGATCGATCCCTCCAGGTCCAATGGATTGTTCCTTGAGGCCTCGTCACCGGCACACTCCGTAGATTCAAAGTATGCAGAGATGGTTTCGAAATTCCGTTTTAAATTCAGCCATGTTACCATTCGTAGGGTAACACCGCTAGCACCAGCTCCGTTAATTTGTACAACAGGTTCGAAACTGTAGTCACTGGTTAGTTTATACCCGACTACAGCGGTTTTAGAGAAGGAACTATTTAGACCGTACACGGTAGACAGCAATAGTAACCTACGCTGTTCCAGGTGTTTACCGGTTACCCCGGCGGAGTCGGAGGTATCGCGTACAGATTCGTTAGCAGACATGGTTATTACACTTTACTCAGCTGACAAGTTCAGAGATGTTCTCGTCTCGAAGTTCGAGGTGTTTTTGAATAGCGGCTGAGGAAATAGGGCCTTATTTGGAGGGTTTCCACCTCCAGGCTCCGGTACGAATCGGTCAGGTGGGAGAATGGTGGTAATTTTTTTCGACAGTTTTTTGAGTTAAAAGCCGTGTTGCGAAGATTGTTCAGCTTTCTAGAAGAGGGTACCGCGACAAGTCCTATCCTGCTCGAGTACCTCCAGGCTTCGGCTGACCCATCACTATCATCTCAGGTACAGAGAACAACGTTTTGAGCCGCTTGTAAAATATGTATAGCGCAGAATAGTGAGAGCGGAGCGGCGCCACTCCTAGGCAATAAAATACAATTACTCTCCGAATATCCCGTCTGTTTGAGGAGTTTCCAGAATTATGGTCCGGTGAAAAAAAGGGTCAATACACGGCTAGACCCTATCGCACCAAAGGACAAGCCTGAGTAGGTACGGCGACAAGTCCTATCCTCTCGAAGAACCTCCCGGTTACTATATTTCACCAAACTTATCCCAGGTATGAAAAAAACTCCTAGACACTGTATTATACAGAACGGTGTGGACCGAGCGACGCCATTCCTAGACAATGAAATGCAATTAGTCTGTGAATAACCCACGCCTGTTTATGACTTTTTCGAAATTTCAACTGATTGAAAAAAAGAGTCTAGCGTACCCCTAATCCCCTGGTGCCGAGGAAGAAGAATCGAGTCGTCGAATGAAATGGTTTCAGCTTGCACTTGCAAGTCTCGTCGTGTTTAATGACTGTACATAGGTAACTTACTATGTCTAAAAAGGGATTCAGCCTATAGTCACCCTGCAATGGTCTGACCAGAGTTTTGAACCCTCACCCGCAAGTAATCATGCTGTTCTATGAACTGTCGTATACCTGGGGATCGGTTCCGTACAGCGAGTGGGTCACGGTGTAAAGGTATGCCCTCACTCATGCGGCACAGAGCAATTTTGCACTCTGAACAATAGGAGGAGGTTTGCTAATTAAAACTCCTTCCGTGTGTTGAAAAGAAAAGAGTGTGTAGAGGATTAGCTAGCGGACAGGCTTAGTCACGGTTGATACAATAGAGCGAGTCTGAAAACAATTAAGGGTAGTTAGCTATCAAAAATCGACTAGCACCCACTCCCCCCAACCACTTGTGCTAGGTGGTGGTGGGACTGACCGATAGGGTGGATAAAGAGGAGTGTCAAATGCGAACTTGCACCAGATTCGAAGAGACCTCAGAGTCGGAAACTCTGTTCGTTGTTTAAATCGAATTTTGGAATTTTACCTCGAGTCTAGCTGCTTATACTTTGTGGAAATGTCGCAAATCGTGGCCGGAATCAGGAGAGCTGCCTTGACGGTACTGCGCTACCTGATGAAGCAGCACTCTGCGCTCGTGAATAGGCGTATAGTTAGTTTTTTAAGAGTGATACCGCGGACGACCTCTGTCGAACAGTTGATGGGGATGTTTTGAGAAATAATAAGTGCGTGTCGGGTGGATGTGCTAGCTGCTATTCACCGTGACAACTGTTTGAGGAGCAACCTGGCTTGCATGCAAGTGTTACGGGCACAGGTACGCTACTGGAACGCCGAGGAGGATCGGGTAATTCAGCCGTTTCTCCAGAGCGTCAGAGCTTTAGAGGAGAGCCGTTCTACTGTGTCCGGTAAGTAAAAACAACTAGTCGATTTTCATATTATACTACACCGTAGCGATAACCGTATCTCATCCAAATCTGTTATTTCCAGAGCTAGTCTCCTTCCAGCAGGGGGCTAACGATGATGACTTGGTTCTCGAAGCAGTCGAAGCATATGAGCTGACAGAGGTCTGCGGTGAGGTAGAGGGTGCCAGCGGTGAATCTTCCTCCTGTGAGTAGCTCTTTTGCACTAAAAACTCCTCTTTCATATCGCAGGGCTGTGTATAATAAGAGAATCATAATGCTGCAGCGAACGGGAAAATGGATGTGGGTAACCACGTAGCGGATACCTCCGTTACGAGTGCTGTATCCGGCGACCGTGGAATACTACCCCGCATAGCTTCGCAGGTTGAAATCCCGGAAAGCGTCGAGGCAGTGAGCGAGACCATCGAGCGTCTCTCACAGGTCTCCATACTCGAGGTGGAGGATTCAGAAATAGCAGAGTCAGAGAGCGGTACGACGCAACCGAGGGCTCAGGAAGAAGATGAGTACACGACGGATGTGTCATCGCTCGCTTCCATCGTCCTTGTCTCTGCGGAACGTAAGTGAATCTCGTAATCCTGAGTAATTAAGTTATTATGCAACTGTTTGATAAACTCTATAAGTGGCTCCTAATCTCTTATTTTTCGCGTTCTATACCGTAACAGCGGAGGAGATTGCTTCAAGAGAACAGGATGCACAGGTCTGGCCTAGCCTATCACCCGCCGATCCCAGTGTCTTTAGTCAGCTGGAATGTAAGTACTCCTAACCTCGTATAATAATCCTACATTCGCTCGTCCCTGATCTCCTCTGACGATATTTCTCAATCATCTTTTTTTCCATCAATTCATTCCGTAACAGCGGATGCGATAGAGAACCCTGCTGAGGAGTATCAACTCTCCATGCTTGTAAACTCCAGTTCGGATATTTTCCGGGAAAATCCTCCGTCGGAATTTGATTCGTTGGAAACTTTAATAATACCATCCCCGTATGGCGAACTTCCGACTGGGTTTCTAGCAGCTTCTGAGGAGGAGTAGTTCTGACTGTACGGCCCCTTACCCTAGCGCATAGTTTAATATATATCGATTCAACGAAAAAAGATAACATAACGTTTTTACTTAATCTCAGCAGGTGCTCAGCCAAGCGTGAGGGTTCGCTCGCCTAGCTGGCTATTCGGGGTAAACAATGCCGCCAGTACCTCGAGGGTGCAGACGGGAGGGGCTGCCTCTTCAACGGTAAGACGCGGCGGTCGCACGGCTGACGAGGCTCTCCACCCGGCGGATGACGAGACCCATGACGACGGACCGGCAGAGGTGGGAAATCCGTTAAACACTCAGCGCTTCGAAATAACTAGGCGAATAAATCGGCGATACAATCGTTTCGGTCTAGGCGGGTATCAGGTAACGGTTAAAATCGGCGTTCCACCCGAATCGGCGAACCCGATCGCCTGGTTAGAAGAGGCCTTTCGTGAGCTGTACAGATATTTCACCTCGCTTTGCACTCCAAACGATATTATAGGTATTAGTTTTATCACAGAGGGTTTTACAAGGGGTTCTGCGGGGTTAAGCTTTCGACCGGCTCGCGATTTTCGCTTTGAGGATTTATGGGGTCTTGTATTTCGAGTTACTCAGAGCGCGAGTGAGTTTTCAGTTGATCAACCGTTCACGATAAACGTAACAACTACCACTGTTCCGGTAGGTCGGGGAAAACGGCTAGTCCTGAACGGGGAACAACTAGTCGGTAAACGCTCCATCCTGACTATAACGAACAGTGATAATTTATGTTTACCGAGGGCGTTGTTCGTCGCTGGAGTGCATGCGAGGAAAGGATCTGTACGGGATGGGCCGTTACAATCCGAGTGGAACAGGGCTAGGGCGTCAAGGAAGAAATACCAGGCTGAGAGAGCTCGTCAGCTGGCATTAGACGCGGGTGTCGTCATACCTGAGGAGGGCTGTGGTATCGAGGAAGTTGCGCAGTTCCAGCAATATTTGGCACGGCATGGCTACGCAATTGCAGTTTACGACAGCGAGACGATAGGTAAAGGCGGCCGGCCGCTTTTTGACGAAGAGCCTATTGTACTGGGTATGGGCCACCGCGACGTAGTACACAGACTTAATATTCTTTATTATACACGCACTGGTCACTATGACACTATTTTAAATAAGAGAGGGGCCGCTGCCTCTGATTTCTTTTGTCGGCCGTGTTACGTGGCCTACGCTCACGGTAACGAGCACAGGTGCTCCAATAAATGCAATCGCTGTTTCTCGACTCCTGCATGCGACAGGGACGCCGCAAAAGTCGAGTGCGGAGAGTGTTATCGTGATTTTTACGGGGCAGAGTGTTATAGACGACACGCTCTGCAGGGCTCGTTCAGCGGTAAACGAACGGTCTGCAGTACCCTACGGGTATATGGAACCTGTAATATCTTCACGGATACTTCGAAGGGAAAGCATATTTGTGGGCGAACATACTGCAGGACTTGCCGCTCGAGCCAAGATATTAACCACCGCTGTTTCATGAGACCGGTAAAGCGGAACACCGGCGAGGCCCCGAATCATATCTTCATTTTTTACGACTTCGAGACACGACAAGACGAGACGGTAGACGGTGACGAGACAGTAAATATACACGTGCCAAATTTGTGTATTGCGCAACGGACCTGTACACGTTGCATAGCGGCGAGTATTCTCGATCCCTGCCTCGGGTGTGGCGTACAGCGGGAATTTGTTTTTAGGGATGACCCGGTTCGCGAATTAGTGGAACTCGCTGATAGGAAGATCGAGGGCTACCGAAAAGTCATCTGCGTCGCGCATAACGCGAAAGGTTTCGACGGGCAGTTTATTCTCCGTTACTTAGTAGAGAAAGGCGGTGAGACGCCGCAGGTAATATTGAACGGTAGTAAAATAGTATTGCTAGAAACGGCCAATATCCGTTTTCTGGACTCCCTCGCGTACATGCCGATGGCTTCATCCGCGTTGCCAAAGGCTTTGTGCCTACCTGAGGCCGCGCAAAGGGGACTATTTCCACACGTCTTCAATACCGCTGCCAACCAGGGATATGTGGGAGTATTACCTGCGGCTGAGTTTTACGCGCCGGACTCCATGGCAGTAGAGGGTAGGCATCGCTTCTACGCGTGGTATGAAGAGGCCGTGAGAGAAGGCTACGTTTTTGACTTCAGCAAAGAAATCTTTGACTACTGCCGGTCAGACGTCACGATTTTACGATTAGCCTGTCTCGCGTTCCGTGAAATATTCTTACGTACCGGCGATGTCTGCCCTTTCACGGAGAGCACGACCATCGCCTCCGCATGCGCGATGGTATTCCGGAAAAACTTCCTTCGCGATAACAGTATAGGGATTATACCGCCCGCTGGCTACCGACTAGCCGATAAACAGTCCTCCAAGGCCATTCAGTGGCTGGTCTGGAGGGAGCACGTTCTGGGTCACGAGATCTTACACGCGGGTAGGGCTCGGGAGCAGCGCGTGCTAGGCCGTAGAGTAGACCGCTACTACGAGTCGGCGGACGGTTCGCGCCACGTGCTCGAATTTCACGGGTGTTATCGGCACGGTTGTCCCCGCTGTTATCGCGTAAATAGGGATAAGGGTATTGCGGGGGGCTTGAACATGGATAGGCAGCTCGAAGAGACTCAAGCAAAGACGCGTCGTATGCGGGCCCACGGTGTCGCGGTAGAGGAGATGTGGGAGTGTGAGTTTTCACGATTGATGGATGCAAGGGTAGATGTGCGGGCTCATCTCGAACGTAGCGGATTTCTACCGAGTGTGGAGAATGCTAAGCTGAGCCCGCGTGATGCATTCTACGGTGGTAGGACAGGCAACACGTCGAGGTTTCGCGAGGTAGACCCCAGACTTGGTGAGGAGATCCGTTATGTGGATGTTTGCTCGTTATACCCTCGCATCTGTAAAACCGGTAAATTTCCGAAGGGTCATCCCCTAGTATTAGTAGACGAGGAATGTAAGAATCTGACCGGGGCCAGAGGAGTAGATCTGTCTAGAGTCGAGGGTTCGATTAAATGTAAAGTACTGCCGCCCCGGAATCTTTATCATCCGGTATTACCTCTTCGTATGCATGGCAAACTAATGTTCCCTCTCTGTAACTCATGTTGCCGTGACATGGAACAAGGTCCATGCCCTCACAACGACCCCCGTGAGAGATATCTAAGCGGGACATGGGTCTCAGACGAGGTGAAAAAGGCCGTAGCAATGGGTTATAGGGTGATATCGGTGTCAGAGATTTGGCAGTACGAGGTGACGGTGTTTGATCCCTCTACCCGGGAAGGTGGGCATTTTTCCGAGTATATTGATACTTTTTTAAAAATAAAACAGGAAGCTAGCGGCTGGCCCGCTGGCTGTGGTAGTGAAGAGAGCCGGTCTCAGTATATCGAAGAGTACGCCCGGGTAGAGGGTATCAAGCTAGATAAGGCTAAAATAGAAAAAAATCCGGGGCTGCGTTCTGTGTCGAAGCTATGTCTCAACTCGTTCTGGGGCAAGTTTGGCCAGCGAGACAACCTCTCGAAAACAAGCGTAGTCAAGAGCAGAGAGGAACTACTAGGTCTGGTAACAAGTCCGGCAATTCTGTTGGAGGACCTAGTAGCCGTAAACGATGACGTTCTGTACGCTCGCTGGTCATACAAAGATGAGAGCGTGGAAGCTTCGAGCCTCGCGAACGTAGTCATAGCTGCGTATACAACGGCACAGGCGCGGCTCAAACTGTACAGCTATCTAGAGAAACTGGATCGTAGGGTGCTATATTATGACACCGACTCTGTCATCTACGTACGGTCCGGTGCGCCTGGAGAATACGAGCCGCCGGTTGGCAGTTTTCTGGGCGACCTGACCGATGAACTAGAGCAATATGGCGAAGGCAGTTACATACGGGCTTTTGTATCTGGTGGGGCAAAGTTTTACGCTTTCATAGTAGTATGCCCAGATGGGAGGGAAATAGAGACCTGCAAGGTTAAAGGCATTACCCTCAACTACACCACGCGGCTGAAAATAAATTTCGACTCTATTCGCCAAATGGTGGTTGAGGAGGGGGAGAGTATTAACCTTGAATATCGTGCGATCCGACGAACCGCAATGCATGATGTGGTGACTCGCGATCAAACAAAAACATGTCGACCGGTTTTTGTGAAAAGACGTTGCTGCAGGAATAGTTTTGATACCCTCCCATACGGGCATTCAGAGGCGTAGGTCCGTATGTGCGAACTGCCGAACGAGCCAGAAATCACCACACTACATCCAGTTTCGGTTTAAGTTAGTTTTTAATGTATTTTAACTGTACAGCCTTTGTAAATTTATCTGCTTAAGTTATTCCTCATACCCTATACCTGTTATATTAGAAGTAGAATAATCTAGTCTACGTTATGTATTACCACAATTGTATACCTACTCTGTGGAATAAGAAAGTGAATGTATAGCAAAAGGTGTTAACATGATTTAGTTGTCAGTATATGTATCGCCTGACATGCACCTTTTATGCTCCAGGAGTATGTATACAGTACGCATTGTTTACGATAACTACAATATTCGTAATAAAAAAATTTTTGGAGCAAAATGCTATAATTCTACCTGATTAAATTTCCCCGCATACACTCTGCTAGCCCAATCCCAAGTCTGAATAAAGCTATTATGAAATTAATTAACATTTCTCTACCTCCGTATACCTTTATTATTACCTTCCTCAAAATACTTGCCAGCAGGTTACAGAAAATGGTCTTTATTCGGAAATAGAACTTGGTAAAACTTTTTTATCTATTAAAAAAAAAAAAAAAAAAAAAATTAAATAAAATAAATAAAAATATATTCAAAAATAGAACGAGTAAAATAAACTTCAAAACATCGCTGATTTCAGTTAGTTGAATAGCCGTTGAGTTGTTACACGCTGTGGTTAGCTCAGTCATGCTCGGCCAGCCAGCCAGTGTTCGAAGCCTGTAAGTACTCATGCTCCTCACGCTTTCAATTGCGCAAAATCAGCTAGTTCAAGCGCATAGTCCAGATGAGCAGCTCACACGCTGGTTATCAGCTGATCACTGCCCGGAATGCTGAGTTCATGAGCGCGCTCAGTATTAGCTAAAAGATGGCGCGCACCGCACCACCGGGTCCCCCCCCCCCCCCCCCCCCCGCCGCGGAATAGCAAATCTCATCTAGGAAGTAGTAGTCTTTTTTATTCCGGTCTCAGCATACTTGTCGCGTAGTTCATGGGGAAAGGTCGAAAACTTTTGCGTTCTATTCATAACAGGAAATGGATACCCGTTGAAATCACCCGTTTTTAGCGATAATAGCCGGCCCCTCTGGCTGTGGAAAATCAGTTTTTGTAAAAAATTTCCTTCGTCATATCGATAGTATGTGCGACACTCGCTTCAGTCGAATAATATGGTATTATGCAGAGCAACAATCACTCCATAGTATTGAAAAAGGGGCTAGCGCAGTTCTTAGCCAGATCGAATATCGAGAAGGACTACCTCAAGAATCTGATTATGATTCAAACACACTACCCAAGTTGCTTATAATAGATGATCTTATGCGAGAAGCCTCCAATAATATAATCGTCGATCTTTTCACTAAGGGCTGTCATCATAAGAACCTGAGTGTATTTTTCATCACGCAGAACCTGTTTCACCAGGGTCGTGGACAGCGTGATATCTCGCTTAACGCGAACTATATTATATTCTTCAAGAACCCGCGAGATCGCGCTCAGGTACAACATTTAGCCCGTCAGGTTTACCCCGAGGATCCACGCTTTGTTCAGGAGGCCTACCACGATGCTACAGCTCGCCCTCACGGTTATCTCTTACTTGATCTGAAACAAAGTACCCCTGAAAACTGCCGCTATCGTAGCAATATATTTCCCACCGACAAGCACCAGTACGTATACGTACCGAGAAAGGATATAAAGTCACGCGCTCAGCAGGGTCTACCCGTCATTCGTTTGTAATGCCTCGCGTCGTGCAATCCGACAGTGTCGCGGGCTCCGTCCAAAGCAGAACTGGTCCCAGACGGGGAGCCGCGGCTCGTAGACGATTCGGAAGCGTCAACACCGTGACCCTAAAGGCACTGTGCAGCTTGAAGCCTGAGCAGAGGTTAGCTCTACTGCGCACAGCTGATAATTCGCTCGTGAAAAATATCTGCGAATGCGCTTTGAACACCGTCCGCGGAAACGTCGTACTCAGTAGGAAGGAGAAGGCTCGACTCGCTAGACATAAGCAGCTTCTTCGTAAACTGTCTACCGGCAAGGGCAGCTGGAAGGGCAAGAAAAAACTACTAGTTCAACACGGTAGCGGATTTCTACCTATGCTGTTAGCGCCTATCCTTGGAACGCTTTTTACTAACCTGTTTGGACAATAAATACAGGCTGAAGAATGGAACATGCAAAGAAGATGGTTTTAATACCTTCGGATACCGTAGAACGGTTTCAGCGCAATATCTCCTCATCAGCAGCAGCTTCGGAGGACAATAACGAGAAAACCGCTACGCTTAGATCTACACTCCGTTCCTGATATAACTAATTCTACGGATGGGTCGGGTGAGAAGGGAAATGAGCTTTCTAGTGACAAACAGCAGATGATAGCAAAAATCGCCTCGACAGTGCCGAAAAAATACCAGTCAAAGGCGGGGCTTCTTCTAAAACATCTGGCTCAGTACCTTCACGGTTTTCATGGGACAGTCAAGGCGGCGTAACCATAGACAACGTAGCTATTCCCGGGACAAATATTGTTGATCTGGTTAACGATAGTGTACGTTCTAGAAAAGGTTTTCAACCTCATGGCAGAGCTGCGTACGCACGCTTGCTTCAAAGTATCAATGTACCAAGGGAATATATTGGAAATGACAATGTCTGGAGGAGTACTCAAGCGGCTTCACCCTCGTCTCCAGTAGTCAGCGAGAGACGGAGTAGGTCTAAAACATGTCGAACGCCGCACGGGAGCAGAAAGGTCGGAAGCAGCAGGGGATCAACCAGCTCAGTAGACGATTCCTTCTCACCACCGAAATATCGAGGAGCATCGAAGACACCTGAAAAAACCGCTCAACAGTCGTCTAGCTGGCTGACGTTTGGAATACGGAAATGAAAGAGTTGGAGCGGTTATACTTCGACCCCTCCTGCCCAGCTGGCTACGCGGGGGCCAAAAAGTTGAAAAAAGCCTGCTCGGCAAGTAAACGATGGCGCAATAGAAAAGTGGTTAGCTAGTCAGGACACCTATACGCTTCATAAACCGGTGCGCCGAAAATTTCCGAAACTGCGGTACAACGTGTCCAACATAGACGATCTTTGGGAGGCAGATTTGGTTGAACTTGCTTCTATAAAGGATCATAATGATGGCTTCCGTTACTTGCTGGTAGTCATTGATGTCCTGAGCAAATTTGTATGGGTGGTTCCGCTCTATCGTAAGACCACCAGTGACGTGGCTGATGGGTTTAAACGAATATTATTGTCCACGGAGCGTCGACCCGAGACACTACAAAGCGACAAGGGTAAAGAGTTCGTGGGGGGTCCGTTTCAAAAACTACTGGCTGAAAATGATATACGTTTTCGTGTGACACGTAACCCCGACATAAAAGCCGCCGTAGTTGAGCGATTTAATCGTACTCTGAAGGAACGTATGTGGAGATACTTTACGCATAAAAACACACACCGATACATCGATGCTTTAGAAAAACTCGTTAGATCGTATAACAACACCGTGCATTCGAGCATCAAGATGGCTCCTTCCGAGGTGACACTCTACAACGCGGCAGAGGCACGGGCGAATATTCAGCGTAGACTACCGTTACACAGACCTAGAAAGCCGAAATACAAGATGGACGATCTCGTGCGTATAAGTAAGACAAAAGGCACCTTCGCTAAAGGCTACGAGGCCAACTGGAGCGAGGAGTTGTTCAAGATTCGACGAGTTGTGACGGGTTCACCGATAGTATACGAGATAAAGGACCTTTCGGGGGAGGAGATCGACGGGTATTTCTATGAACCCGAGCTACAGCGCGTGAGCAAGAACCTGGAAAGTACTGCGTTCCAAATTAATGAAATCATACGCAGCAAGGGTCGCGGTCGTAGTAAGAAGCTTCTTGTCAGCTGGAAAGGTTATCCCGACAAGTTCAACAGTTGGATTCCCGCAGCTAGTCTTCAGGATCTCGACACATGATGAAGTTACAGTTCTACATAACCCTGCCGAGTAACAGCTCAATGCAAATTTATCCGGATAACAAGACCTGCTGCTATATCACTCAGCTGCCACGCACGATCGAGCTGCATGGCGAGTGGGAGGTCGCTATTGTAGAGATACAATACCCCTTAACATACCTACCTGACAGGAAAGAGGAGCTGACGCAGCAACCAGCCGAAAGCGGGTATACTGCAGAAGCCATCATGAACAGACTTGCAAATGGGGGCGGAATTTTTGAGCCCCATGGTACGCCAGAGGTACTCGTAATACCTGACAAAACCAGTAAAGAGGTACAAAAGATACCGTCACTTATGTTCGTCTATTGTGACATCATAGAACCACGCATCGTAGGCGACATCTATGCACCTCTTCTGCGCATACTACAGGTTAGGCAAAGGGCCGATTATCTGGATACAGAAGTAAAAACATTTTCACCTCCACACTATCTGCCTTTACTTCTCTCGAGTTTTCGAACAATCGAAATATCTATAAGAGACCATCAGGGTAAACCTATGCCATTTGATCATGGAACGTTGACGGTCACACTGCACTTCAAGAAGATTTACTAGTCCAGTGCATGTGGTAAAAATGGCGCACTACATAGAGCATTACGAGTCACAAATAGGGGGCGGAATCGATCGCGTTTTTGTCGGAGCACCCAATCAGCGGGGCCACGGTATCGGTAGTTTCCTGGGAGGTCTATTTCGACGGGGCTATCCCCATGCTGAAACGGGGTGCACGGGCGGTCGGCAGAGAGGTTCTACGCAGCGGCTTGAATTTCGCCTCTGACCTCGATAACGATGTACCGTGGAAACAGGCCTTTAAAGCACGAGCCACCGAAACGGGGCAGACCCTAAAACGAAAGGCCCATGAAGGACTTGAGAAGGTTATGAGAGGAGAAGGCTATAAGCTCAAGTATGGGCGAGGGTATGATCAGTCTAGTCTTGTTCGTGCGCCGCGCCTCAACATAGCAACTGCTTCGTCTAAATCTACTAGGACTCGTAAGAGGCTCAAAAAAACTCAGAGAAAAAAGAAGAAGAAGAAGAAGACAAAGAAATCTACAAAGGTTCCAGCCAAAAGTAAAAAGAAAAAGTGTTGCAAGAAAAGAGCTGTTTCGGATATTTTCGGCCCCTTATAAAAACTGAGTGCTTATACTGTTGATAATCATAACTGGGAAAATGGCCTACCTACATGCACATTCCTGTGAATGCTTGAAATCCGAGCTGGACCTCTTCACTCTGCCTCCTACACAGACTTCTATCGAAGGTGGACAATGGGTACAGTACAAACCCGTGTCTGCACTAGCAGATGACTCACCGATTGAATTCGTCGTGCCGGGCCAGGGTGACGAGTACCTAGATCTCTCACACACGATGCTTAGGGTATGCGCACGTGTACTCCCTGTCAAAGCACCTTCAAATGGTGCAGACTCGCCAACAACAGCAATAGTAGCCCCGATGAACAATTTCCTGCATACTCTCTTCAACCAGACGGATGTATACTTCAATCAAAAACTGGTGTCCCCGAGTAACAACTCATATGCATACAGAGCTTACATCGAAACACTGCTAAACTATGGTGATGCAGCTAAAAAATCGCATCTCCCAACTGGCTTATGGTATTCCGATACTCCCGGCTATTTTGAGGAGACCACGGGTGTTAACAATACGGGTTTCGAAAGTAGATGTAAATCTTTCTCTAATAGCAAACCCGTTGACATGCTTGGTCGTCTGCATTGCGACGTCTTTAATCAGGAGAAGTTTCTGTTGAACGGAGTGGAACTCAGATTGAGACTAGTCAGATCCCGGGACGCCTTTTGCTTGATAGAGGCTAACGATCATCATAAGGTTGATATTATGGACGTGACCTTATTCATACGGCGTGTCAAAATCAGTCCAGGTATTCTCTTAGCGCATGCAAGAACCCTAGCCAAGACAACCGCGAAATACCCTATGACGCGCGTAGAGGTCAAAACAATGACAATACATGCGGGCGTGCAGGCTGAAACCCTCGATAATGTTTTCCTTGGTCAACTACCGAAACGGTTAATTATCGGATTTGTCGATAACAAAGCCTATAACGGTGACAAAAAACTCAATCCGTTTAATTTCTCATCATTCGGGCTTAACCACCTATCCTTGTATATCGAGGGTACTCAGATTCCCTCGAAGCCCTTACAACCTAATTTCAAGAATAAACTATTTGTGGATTCCTACAACACTCTGTTCACGGGGACCGGTATACACTTCCTCAACGAGGGAAATTCAATTCCCCGCGAGGACTATGCAAACGGGTACTGTCTCACTGCATTCGATCTCACGCCCGACCTATCAGCCAGCGATAACGGTCACTGGAACCTCATCAAGCACGGCAGTGTTCGTATCGAGACACGCTTCGAGACGGCCCTGACCGCGACTATAAACTGTATTGTGTATGCCGAATTCTCCAATGTAATCGAGATCGATTCTATGCGTCAAGTTATTACAGACTTTGGTAATTAACTGCGTAGACCAGGCAACCGAAGTACCGTATACCTGTCGGACCCTGTACGTCATAATCCTGCACTTGAGTCAACCCTCTTGGCAGACGACCTGCACCTACCATAAAACTTGCTGAAGCCTGTTCATCCCTTTCTCGACAAGCGACCTGTGCCTGCCATAAAACCTGCTAGAGCCTGTTCTTCCCTTCCCTGACACTAATTGCGGAGAGGGGATGTAGGTGGCACGAAACAGGATAGACTAAATTCTTCACGCAGTCTAGTCCTCGTCTCAGTCTACCGACGGTGCTTCGTATCCTTAGGAGTAAAACTCACTCAGTGCCTCAAGTTACCATGAACTATATCATCGATATACAAGGCTTCTGTGGAGAGAATGGCCTCTTCATGCCAAAAGAAGTTGCCGTTGTCGCCTACGAGTCAAAAGCTATAGCCCACTGGCTTATCGCACCGCCGTACTCCATCGCTGAACTCTCTTCATCAAGACGAACGCAGAACAATTGGCTGACAAGTAATCACCACGGAATAGAATGGTTCGAGGGTGAAGTGACGCATAAACAACTGCATGCGAATCTGCGTGCAATTACACTCACGGCCAAGAACATCTTCTGTCGCGGCCTACAAAAGGCTAGATTTCTTGAAGAGGTGATGTCGCATGAAATTGTCAACCTGGAACGTGGTGAGTGCGAGTGTCCAGCGTTCAAGGACATGTCATCGGATAAATCGTGCCTCATGCACACTGGCGAACGAAAGAACTTCAACTGCGCATTACGTAATGCTCTGAAATTGAAAAAGTGGCTAAAGTCTCGTAGAGTGTCCGAAAAGGAGTTGTCTTCGATGCCTTTTCGCACTATGCTACTAAACTCACTCGAACAGCCCGTCGGTAACGACGATGAAGATAACCCTCTCAAGTTGGGCGAGGATGTGTGCGGATCCGGACCCACGGGAGTAGAGGAGATGACAGCACGCATGAGAACTGCCTGTCGAAGCGTTTGACTAACGATCTCACAACTGCTTGGTCGTATCTCTCAGTGACTTTACAACCAACGAAGAGGATGGATAGTCTTCAAATACACAGTGCTTTGGAACTGCTACCTGCTCGGACCAAGGGTGTTTTCCCTGCTGATCGGATACCACTGATCTGGTCGTACCCCTCCGCTATCGTGGCGAATACAGATGTTCATACACAGCCCGGGAGATACTGGATAGCTTTCCACGTCACAGCAAGCGGTCAAGGCGTCTATTTCGATAGTTTTGGTCTGCCTCCTATTATACCGCATCACATCCGTCCTCTGCGACGGAACTGCATAGCCTATCGTTGGAACAACATACAGCTTCAGAGTTCCTCGTCCCTGGTATGTGGACAGTTCTGCATCATGTTCCTATATTATATGTGCCATGGTTTCACTCTAGAGCAGTTTACAAGTAATTTTACCATGAATCTTAAGGAGAACGATAATCTCGTCAGTTCATTTTACAAACGTTTTACTCGGAATAAGTTGAAACGCAAAATACCTGGCAGAGTAGGAAGTGTAAACTGTATACAATGCTGTTGTCGTAAGAAAGCTTAAATGATTAGAACATGTCTGATTCTTTTTTTTTCATGTAAAACCATTAGAAATAAGTAACTTTTGTTCTCCCTTAATGGTATTATCTCATGTTATACGAAATTCAAGTAGCAATAAGCCTTATTATGTATAATTTTAAATTTGTATTGTACAAGTAATAACCTATCTATAAGAATAAACACGTGTTCAAACCATAAGCAATTGTACTTCTTTTACGACCTGTAACTATTCCTTCACTTATATTTATGTAACTCGATGCGACTGGGGCCAGGAGTAGGTATACCTATATATACCAGGTCAAAGAGACGGACCCATCCTGCCGAAGCAACGAGAAGCATAGGCCTCTATATCTATATATACCAGGTCAAAGGAACGGACCCATCCTGCCGAAGCAACGAGGAGCATAGGCCTCTATATCTATATATACCAGGTCAAAGAAACGGACCCATGCTGCCGAAGCAACGAGAAGCATAGGCCACTATATCTATGGTTGAAATCGGTAGAATTCAGTTAGGTTATAATCATTAGAACTCAGTTAGGTCAGAATCCACAGCTTTAGCTACGTTGAGCAAAAAAAAAAAATAAAAAAAAAAAATGGCGGCGAAAAAATCCCCCCCCCCCCCCTCCCAGCGGGGGGCCGTTTTATGGGGGGCAATAAAATAGGAGCCATACTCCACCCTATCTACTGCTGATGTATCTTGACTGCCTCCAAAAACTATAAATACTGGCTATTTATAGGATTTGAGTCAGTTGTGCCGGAACCATGATCGTACACAAACGTGACGGAGAACGCAAGCGACCAAGGGGAAAAGGTCTCGTCAACAGAATCATCAACAAGCTTCCCATTGAATTGCATATACCGGGCTACCAGTACTGCGGAGCTGGCACCAAATTAGCGAAGAGACTTGCGTGCGGTGATCCGGGCATCAATCCTCTCGACGCTGCGTGTAAGGAACACGACATCGCGTACTCGAAAGAACGAGATAATCTTGCTGCTCGACACGAGGCGGACAAAGTACTTACGCAGAAGGCCTGGCACCGCGTGCTCGCCAAAGACGCGAGCGTTACGGAAAAGGCAGCCGCCTGGGGTGTAACCAACGCAATGAAAGTGAAACGAAAGTTAGGTATGGGGATGCGGGAGGAAGCTCCACGAGGAAAAAATCTTGTGACAAGAAAAAAATCTCATTGAAACAAACAGCAAAGGCGGCAAGAGCTTCTATGGGGTCGAACAGTGCCAACCCCGTCAAGGCGGCTCTCAAAGGAGCACGCGAAGCTGTCAAAAATGCGGGTGGTAGGGACAAGGTGCAAGCTCCACGCATTCTCCCTGTACCAAAAAAAATTGGAGGTTCCTTACCCTTTCTCATACCCCTATTCGCCGGTTTGAGTGCTACCGGAGCTCTAGCAGGTGGGGCTGCTGGTATTGCAGAAGCTGTGAATGAGGCAAGCGCAGCAGAACGCGAATTACATGAGCGGCAACGTCACAACGAGACAATGGAGGCGATCGCTTCGGGAAAGGGGTTGTACCTGAAACCCTACAAAAAAGGTTTAGGTCTTCAGTTGAATCCAAAAAACATGTAAGGCTACCACATCGAGCACTCACCGATTTCGATCTGCTGAAGTACGCTGAGATTATGAAAATTCCGGGGTTTCGCGGAGTGTACATGAGAAACGAAATGCCGAAAGGTGGACCGAGGAAGTACGAACCTGCCATAGTGAATCTTGACAATAAAGAAGGTCCTGGCACACACTGGGTTGCGTACAGAAAGAAGAACAACAAAGTCATTTACTTTGACAGCTTTGGTGATTTACAACCACCCAAAGATCTCATGACATATCTCGGTGGTGGTAGCATTGTAATGTATAATCATAAAAAATATCAAGACTATGATACGGTGGTGTGCGGGCATCTGTGCCTCAAATTCCTCAGCAGACTGCTATAAATCGCTTTCCTCCGTTACGCAAAACATCAGTTGAGCGCGGATCATCATGGGTGATTCTTTTACGTTAATACTATCGGGCACGTCATCCGTACTAGAAGCCTACTATTTCCCACCCATCGAGCTATCACCGTTAAAAAATTACACGTTAGGACTTGTCGAGTTGCTAACCTTCAACTCGATTCCCAACATCGATGAGGGCAACAACAAGCTTGACATCGATGGGATTGAAGTTATAACCATACCCACCGGAAGCTACGAAATTGAGGACATAAAGAGTTATGTGAAAAAAGTATTAGCCGATCGTGACATCTCCATCGACCTACGAGCAAACAACAATACGCTGTGTAGCGAAATCAAATGCAATCGTAAGATAAATTTCAAACCCTCCGACTCTATCGACCGACTATTGGGTTTCACGCCACGCACCCTTGACGCAGATGTCACACATACATCTGACTTGCCTGTGACTATTCTCAAGGTCAACTCCCTACGAGTCGAGTGCAACATCACTACGGGTGCATACCTCAACGGACAACAAGTGCACACCATTCACGAGTTTTTCCCCGTTGTCCCACCTGGATATAAGATCATCGAAGTACCATCGAACGTCATTTACCTTCCGATCACCGTTCAAGCAATAGATCATCTTCAGCTCAGACTAGTCAATCAAGACGGAAAATTGGTTAATTTCCAAGGTGAAGTGGTAACGATAAGACTGCACGTGAAATCGTGATGAGTATCGTTTCTGAAACTAAAGTCGGACGGAGTTATAAAATAGAACCGGCATGTCGGGGGTCGGAAACATCAAGTTTCTGAAGAGTCTGGGACTCAGAGTTCGTGGAAGACGATTTTCCGGAAAGTAAGAGTACAATTCTGCTGAACCGCGGTCGTCTGCTTCGTACCATGGAGGAGATCCTAACCATACAAAGACCAATTGTCTTTGACGAGTCCGTAGCGCACTATGAGACTCATGCGCATCAACCCTTCGCATCAACGAGCTTCGAAAACAACGATGAAATTCGGATCGCCCTTCAACATCAAGATTTATGCCTGTTACCGAGTAGGAGCTCGCTGCACGTATACGGTACATTGACCAAGGCTGATGGACGAACTCCAGTCACTACCACAAAGTTAGTCAACAATACCATCTGTCATCTGTTTGAGGCTATACGCTACGAGCTGAATGCTGTTGAGATCGATCGAAATAAGAACGTCGGTATCACAACCCTCATGAAGAATTACATATCACAAAGTCCCAGCCAAAGGTCTCTGCGAGAGAACGCCGGTTGAATCGACAACGACAATGAAATAGTTGATGAGAACGGTTACTTCGATATCTCCATACCGCTGGGTTGGTTGCTGGGTTTCGCTGAGGACTATCGCCGAATAATCGTCAATGCCAAGCACGAGTTGATTCTTACAAGAACAAACACCGACACGAATGCAATTATACAGACAGCCGCCGATGGTACTGTGGAACAGTTTAAAATTTCACTACTCATAGTCGAGTGAATGATTCCGTACATCAAGGTCTCCGATCAATGAAAAATCCAATTGCTGAACCATATTGCCAAAGACGCACCCTTCCCTATCAGCTACCGCTCGTGGGAATTATACGAGTATCCACTACCACCCGCTACCTCGAAGCATGTCTGGGTCGTGAAAACCTCCACTCAGCTGGAAAAACCTCGATACGTTTCAGTAGGCTTTCAGGCGGATCGAAAAAATAATGCTGCTAAGAACGCGAGTCATTTCGATCACTGCAGCATCCGAGATGTGAAGCTCTTTCTCAACTCGCAGAGTTATCCTTACGGAAACCCAAATCTCGATGTTGCTCGCAACCAATACGCTCTGCTATACGATATGTACGCAAACTTCCAGACATCGTACTACGTCGAAGATCCCGAACCGTTATTTCACAGGAACGAATTTCTGAAATACGCACCGCTCATCGTCATCAATTGTTCGAAGCAAAACCATTCTCTGAAATCCGGACCCGTGGACATTCGCCTTGAATTCGAGTCAACGTATCCCTTTCCGCCGCGAAACTTCAGTCTATTGTATGTTTTTACACGACTGTATCATTGAGTACAACCCAATCAGCGGTGGTGTAAAGAAATTAACTTAAGGAAAACTAGGTCATCCTACGTTTTTATGATTCTATAATCTATAATTCACAAATAACTGTACTCTACTCTACCACGATTCAAAAATATAACAAAAAAGATGTTTAGTTTATTGTACAATATCGTTTTCACAGTTTCAGCTATTTGTACGGTAGCCGTTAAGAGGGGATATACGATATAAAAGTGAGGTTGAAAACTTTTTGAAATCAGTTAACGCTCGATTTTTCTGGAATCCACATCGTACCATTCTAGAAAAAATAAGTTGTTACAATGGAGATGATATTGGATGTAGAAGGTTTCCAACATCCTATCATCGAATTCGTACTGAAAGAACTCGCTGCAATTACCATTTAAGCGTATGAGACAGGCGAGCAAGGCCTGACGCGCATTCTCTTTAAACCACCGTGTGCTTGGAAAATCTTATCTGTTAAATGTAGAGCTGTCAATGCTTGGTTGATGCGGAACCATCATGGTATACCATGGAATGCCGGCAATATGTCTTATGACAAGGTGCAAGAAGTTGTACGAAGAGTTGTCGAGAATGCAAGTTATATCTACGTCAAGGGAAAGGAGAAGAAAGAGTGGATTAAAAAAATTATCAACGACGAGTCTAAGCCTGTCATCGATTTAAAAGAATTGGACTGTCCAAGTTTTCGACGGATGCGAGACTACGAAGTGACTCATTGGCACGAGGACTGGCACGGAAACCTTCCCAGATATCATTGCGCCTTCGAAAACGTTCAGCGATTGAAAATTTGGTATTTGAAGGAGTGCAAACCATCACTTTATAAATCATTGATCATGTCCATTGAAGTAGGGGGTTTGAAACGGATGAATGCTGGAGACATCGCCTGTTTGACCAAAGATTTCATTCTTATTTACGGCTGGAGTATCATCGATGAGGTGTGGGACAAACTGTCGGAGGCTATGAAGAAGGATGCAGACATCGCAGGCTGTCGGAGATGCCGAATACATTATGGATCGCAGAGCGGAGAATTCGATGAATCTACTCCTATGATCAGTGACTGCTCACAATGTCAAATGATTCAATAAATTTTGAGCTTTCTGTAATTTGTATGATCTCTAATTTGAACAATAAAAAAGAATTCACTGTAAATTTTACAGTCTATATGAGGTATATACACACAATCATTTTTAATTCCTTTCCGTAGCTTATCTAACTCGTTAGCATTTGTAGTGCGCTAACTTAGTTGGGGTGCTATTTTTGCTATTTAATATGTTTATGACAACACTGAGGCTTGGATATCAATTTCGTTCCAGCATCATGGGTTAAGATAATGATCACTTCTAGGTATTGAATTCTATCGCTGTACATTAGTTTTTAGAAGTCGCATACTAATGAAGGGTTACGTATACCGAGTTCATTCGCGGCTCAGAGTTTGCAAGTGAAACATCGAAAGTCTCTTACTCTAATTGTCAGTATAAAAAATCATAGAATATCTCAAAAAGTGTGAATAAAAAGTGTGAACAAAAAAGTCGTCGAATATCTCAAGAAGTGTGAATAAAAAAATTTCTTTTATATTCTTTTGAAAATCATATCAAAAAAACTTTGCAATAAAAATGTGTGAGTATCATTGTGAATTTGTGATTTAGTGAAAATAGTTCTTTGCGTTATTAAGGTTTTATTTGTTGATTTTTTGGTTTATTGCAGCACTGCCAAATATCTTTTTAACGCCATGCGTTAAACAAATCATCACGCTGGTGGAGGGGTGGGCGATGCCCCCGAAGGAAACCTGGGTCATGCGAGAGATCGCAATGCTCGGGGCCTTCCGTACCCACGCAAGGTGTTACGCAACCCTCGTCCTTCGAGAAAATGCGTCGACTTCGGGCTTGTATTGTGAGGGTTGCGTAAAAAAGCGACCCGGACCGTGGGGCATTGAAACAGACCACCACCTGCTGCCCAGCAATCACATGCCGGCGATTTACTTTTGCGAACACTGCGGCACGGCGTTAGTTAAGATAAACTGGAAGAAGTGTCATCGGTGTAAGGCAGCATTTAGATTGTATCTTACCGCCGACCGAGAACATCATTACAACGAGGATGGCAAAATTAAAAAATCGCAGGAAGCAGTTAACCCTAACTCGCGAGAGGGTGAATCAGATCAACAAAATGAAGAAAAAACCGAAGTACTCTCCCTCGACTTAGCTCAAGTGGTGGCTATGGCATTGAATGTCGAAAAGACACAAGGTAAAAAGCTTCCAACTAATTAGTATACACTAAATTCAAAAGTATTTTTTGTTCAATTTATTAATTATTATCATTGGTTTTTGTTTATAGAAGCTGCTGCGTCAGCGACCAATGTGGTACCCACACAGCAGAAGAAAAGGAAGCGGAAATGTTCATAATTCATATACGTTATTTATAATCGATAATATAATTGTTTAAAATTATGTACGTCATTTTTTATTTTGAAATTATATATAAATCAAATATATGAATTATATATGAATTATATGAATTTATTTATCAATAATATAATTGTGTAAAAATTATGGTATAAAAATTATTTTTATCCCATAATTTTTTAAAAATGGTATAAAAATTATTTTTATCCCATAATTTTTTAAAAATGGTATAAAAATTATTTTTATCCCATAATTTTTTACCCTCCTAGTTCTAAAACTTTCAGTCTGTGGACTTTTTTTATTCCAGGATATTGCAAAACAAGCATTGTGTCAGATACACGTCATCGGGATCGACGGTCGATGAAAGCGCGCGCTCACGGGTGGGTAAAGTAGGTCTTGACGACGACGACGCGTCGATTCAGACACGAAGCTAGCATCGATCGAGCTCGCATCGATCGGGCTTGCATTATTTCAGAAATCAGATCAGCATCATTTCAGAAATCAGCTCGCATGAATTCAGAAATCAGGTCGCATAAATTCAGAAATCAGATCGCATGAATTCAGACACGGGGCGGTACTTGCGGGTCGTTAGAATTGCGAAAGAACCCATTAAAATTGCGAAATCATCGGATCCCGTTAGAATTGCGAAATCATAGATTACCGTGAGGGTTGGGGGAGGGTGAGGGGGATGTCCTTACAGCAAGTAGGGAGGGGCTTCGACCAATCAGAAAAATCATCGGATCCCGTTAGAATTGCGAAATCATCGATTAATCGGATCCCGTTAGAATTGCGAAATCATCGATTAATCGGATACCGTTAGAATTGCGAAATCATAGATTACCGTTAGGGGGATGTCCTTACAGCAAGTGGGACGGGGCTTCGACCAATCAGAACACAGGGGGGGGGGGGGGGGTCTGGGGCAAATTATTTGACCTAGATTGTCCCAGAACCCCCCTTGCCTATCTACTCCCCTAGAGTGTCAACGTGAACGAATCAGCCATGACTGATAACACATCAACGATACGCATACATTTTGTAGTTGTCCGCTGAGAAACTTGAGACACAAGTGACCGCAAATTGCTGTGTTATATTCTTGATATCTGTTATGATTATATTTTACGCTACCAATACCGAGATATTTCATGAGATCTCCAGGTGGTTGTGAATCACCAAAACTATCGAAATACACCGCATCGTTACCGTTTTTCGTGTATGCATCCAAATGCGTCCCTGCACCGTCTTTATCATCGAGATTTATAATTAAAGATTCACGCTTCCTAGGCTCTGAACAGGGTAAATCATTTCGCATAAAAACACCTCGGAAATGTGGAATTTTCATAGCTCTTTCATAGTTGAGCAAATTAGCATCTGTGAGGGCTCGGTGTGGTCGCTTTATTAGTTTTTTGCCGGCTTCAAATACAGTCCCATACCCTTCTTATACGGTTTCAGGTATAAGCTCCTTCCCAAAGCAATCGCCTCCATTGCTGCGTTGTGATGCTTGGATTCTTGTAACTGATGTTTGTTTGCATTAGCTTCATTGACAACCTTCGCTATGCCCGCAGCACCGCCCGCTAAAGCACCTGTTGCGCTAAGGGCCGCAAATATTGGGATCAGAAACGGTAATAAACCACCAATTTTCTTGGGGACGGGTGAAATACGAGGCACGCGCACTTTTCCATTAGACATGGCTGAACGGGCACCAGCCAAAGCAGACTCAATAGCTTTGGGACCAGGCTTCATGGATTTGTTGCAACCCGAGTATCAAGGTGTTGCAATCCAGATGTTTGAGCCACACTTTGGTAATACTATGGAATGTGCAAGTACGAAGCCTTAACGCAACTAACAACAACTGCAGACGCAGCGCGACCTCCTTAACGTAATAAATAAGCAATCACTGTAACACTCAGAGTCAGAACATCAAGACCGAGATATTAGGGCAGGCTATGCCAGATCTCTGCTAGACGTAGTGAAGCTTTGTAAAACTCTTCATATAATAATAAAACCTTATCACTTTTGTACGACTGAGTTCTAACTCTTAATTCGACAACGAACCTTTAATAAATTGTAGTTGTAAGAAAGATCTCAGGATCCCGATTACAACAACTGGTGGCAGCGGCGAGGATGGTCGAATCGTACAAGTGAATCAAGTATCGAGCCAGTAAATCAGAAGAATAGTGAGCGTAGCACCGGAAGCTGGCATCGTTGAAGAAATTACCGTGACGTCACATGTCAAAAAAAGGGATAGAACGATCAGCATCCGTAGACTCTCCCACTAAACCCAAGTTACAAGGAGAAGTGAGCTTTGCGGATAATTCACCGTTATTTGGCGTACTACCTCCCAGCCAGAGGCACGCCTTGCATTCATCACAGGTTGCAGCAGCGCAGGAAGCTTCGGGAAAACAGCAAATGCCGTTGAACTGGTACACGGTGGAAAAACGCATTGCAGAAGGTAAAACCGCGTGGATTCAAGAATTACGAAGAGATCATCTTCCCGAAACCTGTGAGCACTTTCATATACACGTAACCAAAGAATATACGGTCGACGAACTTCGTGCGGCATTGCGCGAATTCGTTAAAAGTAAGGCTCAAGAGCAAGTAACACCACCACAGATTCAGAACACAGTAGCGAACCAACTTCCAACTGACATGGCCGAAGACACCCTCACTGTAAGACAAGTTCTGAAGGACATCGAGATCTTCGATAGCAGTGACCGAGGAAAGGTTTGTGATTTTATACGCTCTTGTAAATATGCACGTGAGACAATACGGCCTGCGGATACGCAAAACCTGCTAAAGGCTGTCTTGAGCACGCGGATCAAAGGTGCGCCGGCACGAGCTTTAGAATACAAATCAATTGACACCTGGAATGCACTGGAGGAAGAGCTGAAGTCGATGAGCATCGATACACGGACATTAGCTTCGTTACAAGTAGAATTCAGTAGCTGTAGACAACGTCCGAACGAGAACGCGAAGTCATATGGAGCACGAGTCGAGAAACTAACTGAACAAGTAATCGAAGTGACGATGAGGGAAGCCGCAGAAGAGGATTCGAAATCGACGCTGGAACGTCAGGTCAGAAAACAAGCTGTCAATATCTTCGTCAGAGGCTTGAATGACAAGCTGAGGATATTGGTCAAGAGCCGACGATTTCAAGATCTCAGGGAAGCCATATCACTCGCGATAGAAGAAGAACGAGATTTAGGCCCCACCCATCGATCGGATCGGGAACACAATCAACCGCGCAACAGCAGAGAAGGTAACAGAGGAAATAATTGCTACAATTGTGGGAAGCCAGGACACCTAGCACGAGACTGTCGCTCAGCGAAGACAGGATCCAGTAATCCTCAACGATTGCCGACACCAAGTAACTACGTAAGAAAAATTCAGGTAATTTGTCATTTTTGTAAGAAACCAGGGCACTTTATACGAGACTGCAGAACGAGATTAGCTGAAGAAAACAGGCGAGGTTACGAGAGGAATCGGGGACCCCCTAGAAGAGAGGAACGGGCCCAACCAGGTCCTTCTAGAGACGCCAGCAGGCGAGACGAAGAGACTTCGGGAAACGAGGAGCAGGCGCGGCGGACAGGCAACCGTATCGCGTCGTACCAGTAAATTGCCCAATAAATGGATCAAGACAGAAGAATCACGCAATGATCGAGGCAGATGAATTCAAGACAAGATACGGAACTATGCTATTAGATTCAGGAGCTGAGGTAAGCCTAGTAAGAGTTGGAAAAATTGACGGCGAAGTTATGGCTGAAGACGGTGTGATCATGCTCAGAGGGATAGGCGGAACACCGGTTGCGACCTTGTGTAAGGTCAGGTTGAATATAAGGGTTGGTGATAGGCACATATCGCACCCTTTTTACGCAGTTAAAGACGATTTTCCACTAGAAGCAGACGGTCTCTTAGGAGGCGACTTCCTCGAGAAGCATGACGTCGAGCTTAGATCTGGGAAGTACGCAAGATTGTACGGAACGACATGGAATCTAGGAGCCACAGGAGCTCACATATCGCTTGAACGAAGAAGCGAGAAGATAATCCGTGCACAGACACGCGACGACGCGGAAGGCATCGTCGAAGGAATCGAGTTACAGCCTGGAGTATACATGGGGAGTTGCATCACTAACGCAGTCGACGGTGAGTGCAAAGTCAGCATTCTTAATACAAACGATTTCGAAGTAGAACTGGAACAGCCGTGTGTACGAATCGTAGCACTAGGCCAAGAGCACACAGATATTACGCAAGTTTATGCATGCCGGACAATGACACCGAGTAACGCGAACCGAATGCAACAACTGAGGGACAACCTACGTACTGGTCATCTGAATCGAGAAGAAAAAGAGAGTTTGTTAGATATTTGTGAAAGATTTCACGACATATTTCACTTAGAAGGAGACTATCTGGATTACACGAACGCAGTTAGTCACAGGATTACTACAAATCCGGATATCGCACCTATAAATGTAAGACCATATAGACTTCCGGAAAAACATAAGCAGGAAATAAACGAGCAGGTAGATAAAATGCTTGCCGACGGGATAGTCAGACAAAGCAAAAGCCAATGGAACGCGCCACTGCTGGTGGTACCAAAGAAAGCGGACGCATCAGGAAAAACGAAGATGAGAGTCGTAGTAGACTTCCGTAAGGTGAATGACGTGACTGTAGGAGACTCCTTTCCACTGCCGAATATCACCGAAATATTAGACCAGTTGGGTAAAGCAAAGTATTTCTCCACATTAGATTTAGCGTCAGGATTTCACCAGATTCCGATGGAAGAGGAGGATAAGTGCAAGACGGCATTTTCCACTCCACACGGTCACTACGAATATAACCGCATGCCTTTCGGATTAAAGAATGCACCCGCTACGTTTCAACGATTAATGAATACAGTTCTTTCGGGGATACAAGGCCTTAGATGTTATGTCTATCTCGACGACATTGTCATACATGCTCCTAGTTTGCAGGAACATAACAAACGACTGGAAGAAGTGCTGGAACGCTTACGACAGAATTCATTGAAGCTACAGCCAGACAAATGTGAATTTCTGAGAAAAGAGGTCAACTTCTTGGGACACGTCATCACTAGAGACGGGATAAAGGCAGATCCAGAGAAGATCCGAGCAGTAGAAGAATTTCCAATTCCAAAGACTGTAAACGAAGTTCAAGGATTTCTGGGTTTGGCCGGATACTACAGACGATTCATACAAAATTTCTCGAGTTTAGCAAAACCACTAACACACTTGCTGAAGAAAGAGGTAAAATTTCAATGGACTTCAAGGGAGCAAGAGGCTTTTGAAAGTTTGAAGAAGACGTTGACGACAGCGCCGATTCTACAGTATCCAGATTTTGAGCAACCGTTCATCGTGACGACAGACGCATCCGACAAAGCCATCGGAGCAGTCCTGTCGCAAGGAATAATAGGAAGGGTCTTGCCAATAGCGTACGCAAGTAGAACTCTAAATTCGGCAGAAGGCAATTACAGCACCACAGAAAAAGAATTGTTGGCAATAGTCTGGGCAGTAAATCATTTCAGACCGTACGTGTATGGTACCAGATTTAAGATTGTTACAGATCACAAACCACTCACATGGTTATTCGGAGTCAAGTATCCAGGATCACGACTCATGAGATGGCGTTTGAAGCTGGAAGAGTACGACTATGTGATCGAGTACAAGGCGGGCAAGGCAAATACCAACGCAGATGCCTTGAGTCGCATGTACGCAGTGACCAGAAGTCAGCAGAAGGAAGAGGATGAATCGAACAACCCGCAACAGGAATATTCGGAGGAAGATCGGAACAGGATCATCTATGAATACCACGACACGCCATTAGGAGCACATCAAGGAGTAAACCGAACAATTGAACGAATTCGATTGAAGCACGATTGGCCAGGATTACGGAAAGACGTAGAAGAACACATCTCGAGATGCGAGAATTGCCAGAAGAACAAACTCAGTAGGAAGACGAAGGTACCAATGGTCATTACCGACACTCCAAATCAACCGTTTGAGAAATGTGCATTAGACATCGTAGGACCACTGACAGAAACAGAACAAGGAAACAAATATATCTTAACATTTCAAGATTGTCTAACTAAATACAGCAAAGCAATACCCATTCCGAACCAAGAAGCTAACACCGTAGCCAAGGGATTTGCGACCAGGATCATATGCGAACACGGAATACCACAGAGAATACTCACCGATCAAGGTACAAACTTTCTGAGTAACGTTTTCAAAGATACTTGTAAACTGTTAAAGATCGACAAAATCCAGACGACGGCTTATCATCCTGAATCCAATGGAGCCTTAGAACGATCACATAGGACGTTGGCTGAATATCTGAGACACTACATAAACGAAGAACAAAGCAATTGGGACGAATGGTTACCATATGCTATGTTTGCATACAACACGACACCCCACACTGCAACACAATTTACGCCATTCGAACTGGTGTATGGGCACCCAGCCGAACTACCAACATCGCTGAAGAAGGATCCAGAACCAACGTACACCTATGACGACTACGCGCGAGAATTACGAGAGAGATTGCGGGCCAGCAATCTCATAGCCAAAGAAAATCTGCGACAAGCCAAGTAGAGGTCAAAAATTGAGTACGACCGACGAACCAAAGAAAGAGGGTTCAAGGTTGGAGACAAGGTACTACTGTACGACGAGACTGTACGCAGAGGACGATCGAAGAAGCTCTTATCTCAATGGATTGGTCCTTATACTATTCTAGAGGTAAACTCAAACGTCAACTACACCATAAAGGTTAATAGGAAGAATCTCAGAGTACATGTAAATCGATTAAAACCGTTTATTGAATAATATGACTTGAGTATGAAATTTGGAACAATTTAACTGATGGAAAAAATGATATAGAAATAGGTTATACTAACTTAGATTAAGAAACGATTATATTAAAACATTATAGACGAGATACATTATGTAAATCACTAACCTAGACATAGCATAATAGACGAGCGTACGCACGACGACGCAAGCCAGCAGATTTAACTGATTTCAGGAGAAAATCCTAAGGGCTTTTCTTCCTAAGGGGGGAGGGATGTTGCAACCCTAGTATCAAGGTGTTGCAATCCAGATGTTTGAGCCACACTTTGGTAATACTATGGAATGTGCAAGTACGAAGCCTTAACGCAACTAACAACAACTGCAGACGCAGCGCGACCTCCTTAACGTAATAAATAAGCAATCACTGTAACACTCAGAGTCAGAACATCAAGACCGAGATATTAGGGCAGGCTATGCCAGATCTCTGCTAGACGTAGTGAAGCTTTGTAAAACTCTTCATATAATAATAAAACCTTATCACTTTTGTACGACTGAGTTCTAACTCTTAATTCGACAACGAACCTTTAATAAATTGTAGTTGTAAGAAAGATCTCAGGACCCCGATTACAACAGATTTCTTTGCCGCCTGTATGATGAATTTCAATGTCCTTTTCTTTTTCTTGAGCGCTGCCTATGTCTACCCTCCTCATACCCATACCCAGTCGGGATTTTGCTTTCATGGTGTTGGGGACCGCCCAGGCTTTTCCAGCTGATCTTGCGTCTTCAGCCAAAACCCGATTCCAAGCCCTCTCGACAAGCACTTTATCGGCCTTATGACGCTTCGCAATATTATCGTCATTCTTGGAGTATGCGATATCGTGCTGTTTACATGCAGCGTCTAGAGCATTGGATACCTCGATCACCACGAACCTTTGCCAATTTTAGGGCCAGGTCCACAGTAATGATAACCAGGACCATGTAATTCTACGGGGGGATTATTGATGATTTTATTTATTAATCCACAATCGCTCCTTTGTCTACGTGTGTGTCCAACCATGGCTGACCATGAACTAACATGAATTCTCTAAAAGCGCGTATTTCATGCATGAATATAGTAGTTCGCACTGCGACGTTTGCCAAGCATCATGAAATTTCAAGATAAAACAATTAAAATACCCATTGCAAATTTCGATAAATTGGTTGGGCGAAAAAAGAAGAAGGGGGACGACACGGAGCCCTACTACCAAATAGTGTGAGGGCTGTCTTTTGCGGGCCTTCGAATTGCGGTAAAACTAATGCCCTTCTCACGCTACTCACCCACGCTATGGCCTACGATTTGAGAATGTATACGTCTATTCAAAATCCCTCAATCAGCCAAAGTATGAGTTCTTGAAGAAGTTGTTGGAACCGGTCGAGGGGATCGGTTATTTTCCGTTTAATGAGCACAAGGAGGTTGTAGAGCCGAAAGATGCGCATCCCAACTCGATTATGATTCTTGATGACGTGTCCTGTGAGAAGCAGGATAATGTCAGAGCCTATTTCTGCATAGGGTGGCACAGAGATGTCGATAGTTTTTATCTTTGTCAAACATATGCCCGAATTCCGAAACATTTGGTGCGTGATAATGCAAACTTGTTGGTTCTTTTTCATCAAGATGAGATGAATTTGAAACACATCTACGCTGATCACGTGAACACCGATATGACCTATCAACAATTTAAAGATTTATGCCTGGCGTGTTGGAATGACGGTGGATTTAGTTTTGTAACCATCGACAAAGACAGCGAGATTAACGCTGGACGATATAGGAGAGGTTCCGACTGCTTTATAAGTCTGAATCACCAATAAACCGCATACAGTCATAACATATCGATCAAACTAGCAGCATGGAGAGCTCCGAGATACGTAAGCAAAACGATGTGCTGCGACAAATAGCAAGGGCTAGCGACATCATTCGACGTAAACACAAAATGATCAAAATGGGAAAAGACACCAGTGAGCAGGTTATTAGTGAAATCTTCAAACCTCTGGTTACACCACTGCATAAGTTGGTAGACTCATCGAAGCAGCAGCAGCGGCTACTAATAGAGCGAAAAGTGAAAACGGCGCCGGGTTCGGTTAAGACAAAGAAGACGAAAGATTTTGTGAAAACAGAAGATTATGATGATGATGACGACGACGATGATGATGCATATAAAAGTGCGGTTGAGGGAGGCTTCGCAATTAACGCTGCTATTGGAGACAATGCTACAACCGTGACCGCTATCGATGATACGGCTGATGCCTATGATGATGATGACGATGATAACAACCAAGATGGTGCGTTTGCAGTCGCTTCTACAAGTACACTGGTATCGCAAAAAGAAGTCAAGATGGCGCGCTATTTGAGCATGTTTACCTCGTCCAAAGAGTGCAAGAACTTAGATACGAAATATGGTTCAAAAAATTGGTCGGTGGAATGAAGATTGGTGATTTGGATATCGTGTTTGGCGATGGTCGGATACATATAGGGGATAAGAGCTATGAGAACACACCGGGATTGCTCGAATTGCTATTCAATAAGTTGCCCGATTCTGCGATTGTGAATAAAAGCGACAGATTAAATTATGTCAGAATCGTGAAAAAAAACGAATGCACATCGAAGATATTACAAAGCTGACAAAAGCCTCCATTATGATAGAGAAAAAAGTTCAAAATATAGAGATTTCATTGCCCTGTACATCGACCTGCCAGTGAAAAACCCCTGAGAAAGATCCGGTAAAGGTGTATTTATTATCCACCCATAAAATTGCGCGCGGCCAAAGCATGGATTATGTTTATTGGGATGATCCTAATGAGCCCGTTGATCGTCTCCGGTTACTCATGGCATCTCAAACAGCCGGTAATACTGAACATACCAATGAAATATCTTCTATTATTGAGGAGCTACGCGAGGCGGGGATCAATTATTAGCCTGAGATTATTCATAAAATGATCATTCGGTCATAGATCGTTGAACAATGAGCATAGACATATTTATACAACAGCTGGCGAGCAACAGTCACCAAAAAGGTGTTATTCGAGGCCCTCCGGGTGTCGGATTTAAATTGACTGCTGATAAGCAGTACGATCTAGACGGCACACGATTATGTAATATAGCTGATCCACAGGAACCTAACGACGTTGTTTCTCTGGAAAGTTTCGAAGATATTACATGTCGAGCCTTGGGTGTTCTCGAGCATTCTATGAAAAAAACATTTGCAAACTCCACGCTACAAGCACTTCACGAGTTTGAATCTCACTCACTGTTCGACTAGATCGAGAGCATACCAACAATTTCAGCGGAAATCAACACATTCAGACTCTTATGACAGAAGAGATTGACGCTCTAACGGTGAAAAAGGAGATTCTGGAGATTCGCCGTAGGATCTGATCTTGAAAGGTTCAGTCATAACGAACTACTTCAAGGAATTCGCTTCGAATCGAGCTAGATCATTCAACAATGAGCATAGACATATTCGGTCGTCGGTTGGCTAGCAGAAAAATCAAAAGTGTGGTTAGTCGCGAACTTCCCGGTGTTGGGTTTTAAACCACCATCGATAACCAGTATGACATAGACAATAAACGATTGTGTAATATTGCATATCCACAAGAACCAACTGATGCCGTTTCCCTGCAAAGTCTTGAGGATATTACACAACGATCATATATTGCTCTTGAGCGATCTATAGAAGAGACATTCGAGCATCCATGCGACACGCTCTTGATGCTCTCAAATCTAAACTTAATGCCCGCATAGATCGGGAACACATCAAAAGTATTGAAGAAGATCAAGATATTTGGGTCCAGGCAAAAGAAAGGATTGTAAATCTCTGGAGAAGCGGTTGGAGATAGCGGAGAATAACATTGAAAAGCTCAGGCAGCACTACATCCACGGAATTTCCATTCCAACCAACTCGTTGAACAGCAAACAGAATGAATACACTAAACATTAGGTGCGAGTAGAATAGGGCAGCTTTGAGGCGTCACAACAAACCGCCCTTTCCCCCCTGCCGCTCCCCCTGGCGCCATGCTTCCCCCCTCAAGGTCGTCTGGGCCTCCCCCCTCAAGGTCGTCTGGACTCCCCCTCGAGGTTGACCGTTGACGAGGGCGTGTCTCTGTCCCCCTGCCCCTCACTATTTCTGACCCCTCTGTCCCCTCGCTGTATTCTCATGAGGGGTCGTCTCTCGCTGAAATTTTAAATAGGCTACCCCCTTCTTACGACTATAAGGATGGGAGGATCGGGTGTAAGATTACAAAATGCAATGACACGGCAATGTTCACATAAATACTATTTTCATTCAATTCTCAAGTATATACGAACAGGAATGAGACAACTTGTTTTCTTAACTCTATGAATACATACAATTTCATGCAAATTTTAGGTTACATATTGGACTAAGTGCTATCTTAAGGTGAAGTGAAACGTTTGTCAGAACCTCGAGTACGGGAATCGTGAATTCTCCGAAACTACTGAATCAATCGCAATGAAACTTTGAGCGATTACACATAATTGTGGCAAAAAGTGGCTGATTATTCCACTTTTTCAAAATTTGACAAAAATTTTTACAGATTGACGTACCGACCATATAAATCTCGAGATTATTCACTGTTCCCGCAGATAATCGCATTTCCCCGACAATCAGCCACTCCGCAATGAAAAACCACACACTTTGAGCCTATTTCCGTGTCATTTGATAGAGAAATGACTGAAAATTGACGATTCTCCGTCACTCATAACTAAAAAACCGACATTCAGTTGAGGTGAGAACCTGTACCGACATCGCGACCAGTATACTTGTGAACCGAGCGGTGGCGCTAGTGAAGGTTTCTTCTGTCGCTTCACGTAAGATGTTTCTGCTGCTCCTCCTGACCTAACCTCACTCGACTGACAGCTAGTCACTCTATTTCAGATTTGAGTTTCACCTTAAGGTGAAGTGAAACGTTTCAAGGCCACGGCCGGGTGCTTTTCACCGTGGTAAGACAGAAATACCGAACATTCGGTACCTCTGCCTACCGCTAGATGGCGCAGTGCACATCTTCCGACGCTTGCTACGCCAGTATATACGTATAGCAATGCTCGCGATTACTTCGAACTTCGAAATCGAACTTTCCATAACCTTTAATATGAAATGAACTCCTATGTTAGGCTAGCTGTCAAAAGTCTGAGGTTATGTCGTCCTCTTGTATTATTCGGATTCTTGTCCAACAAATCGAACTTTCCATAACCTCAAATCTGAAATGAACTCCTATGTTAGGCTAACTGTCAAAAGTGTGAGGTTATGTCGTCTGCTTATTTTATGTGGATTTTTGTCTAACGAATCGAACTTTCCATAACCTCAAATCTGAAATGAACTCCTATGTTGGGCTAACTGTCAAAAGTGTGAGGTTATGTCGTCTGCTTATATTATATGGATTTTTGTCCAACAAATCAAACTTTCCATAACCTCAAATCTGAAATGAACTCCTATGTTGGGCTAACTGTCAAAAGTGTGAGGTTATGTCGTCTGCTTATGTTATATGGATTTTTGTCCAACAAATCAAACTTTCCATAACCTCAAATCTGAAATGAACTCCTATGTTGGGCTAACTGTCAAAAGTGTGAGGTTGTGTCGTCTGCTTGTAAACGTCATTTGAATGTATTCTTATTATTTCGATTTTCGACCAACTAATAGATTCCTCCATAACCTCAAATCTAAAATGAACTCCTACGCTAGGCTAGCTGTCAAAAGTGTGAGGTTATGTATTATGTGAGAGCTTGTGTTATTTGGATTCTTGTCCAGTAAATCGATCTAGCTGTCAGTCGAGTGAGGTTAGGTCAGGAGGAGCAGCAGAAACATCTTACGTGAAGCGACAGAAGAAACCTTCACTAGCGCCACCGCTCGGTTCACAAGTATACTGGTCGCGATGTCGGTACAGGTTCTCACCTCAACTGAATGTCGGTTTTTTAGTTATGAGTGACGGAGAATCGTCAATTTTCAGTCATTTCTCTATCAAATGACACGGAAATAGGCTCAAAGTGTGTGGTTTTTCATTGCGGAGTGGCTGATTGTCGGGGAAATGCGATTATCTGCGGGAACAGTGAATAATCTCGAGATTTATATGGTCGGTACGTCAATCTGTAAAAATTTTTGTCAAATTTTGAAAAAGTGGAATAATCAGCCACTTTTTGCCACAATTATGTGTAATCGCTCAAAGTTTCATTGCGATTGATTCAGTAGTTTCGGAGAATTCACGATTCCCGTACTCGAGGTTCTGACAAACGTTTCACTTCACCTTAAGACGTGTGAGTGTTTGCCGAGTGAGGCGAAAGATTCTTTTGAACTGAAAGAACCGTTATGCTTACTGACCATTTGAATTACACATTTCACTAGATGATTTAAAGGAAAACACATAAGCACAATGTAATTAATAATGCTCAAATAATATACTACCTCTTCATCGCTGTATTCATCGACAACATTCATGTATGTTGTAATTTTTGACCTTTTTATTCCACAATGGGAATTGACTACATTCATCATATCATCATCACTGCTACTACTTTCCATCACTTCGGAAAAAAGCATCAAAATATCGAAATTTCGCGCCATTTTTCGGGTGCATGGGCGGCGCACTGCCAAACAGTACGGGGCGACGAAATGCGATCCGCGATGCGCCACGGAGCAAAATTCATTCGAGTCGAACATAGATTTGTGTTCCATCGTCGAGCGGGCGATGAGTTTACAATAGACGCATACGTTCCCGTTCCCGTTTCCGTAGAAAATTGAAATATACGAAATCTGTAGCATCGTGTACAATTGAACGCGCACGTAGCGCACTCGTCCCCGTTCCCGTAGAATATGCGATATTCCAATTTCTTCACGCTTTTTTTGTCATAAACGTTCGACCAATCATGTGCGACTCTCTATACAACGTACCAGTACGAACGGCACGCGGCAAGATTCAAACCTTCAAGCATCACAAACATCCGACATTGTTTGGCAACATGGATTTTTTCGACCAAAAATTAATTTCTATGGTAGAATCCCTTCCCCATATATACGACAAAAAATTACCGGAATACAAGGATAGGAAAATACGAGAAAATGCGTGGACGTCAATAGGACAGCGTTTGAATATACCTGGTTAACCTTTAAATTTATTCTATTGAAACCAAAAGGTCGTAGAACTAGAGTTAGAAGGTCGTATCCGCCAAAAAAAAAAAAAATAACTGCTATTTTAATGGATATACGCGTTTCCATAAATTTCATGGTGATTCCTTTAAAAAAATCACAGATACGACCTCCTGGCTTTAATTTTCCTGATTTTTTTTCGAAAACGAGAGCCAGAAGGTCGCATGTACTCGCACGCACGACATTCTGCTTTTAATTTTCGATTCTTACAATTTCAATTTATTTGCACGTTATTGGCAATTCTGAAGCGAACCCTGAAAAAAAATTATACGACCTTCTGTTACTAAAATCGATTTTTTGGCGCTGACGACTTTATGCCATTAGTAACGCTTTATACGTACAAGTAATAGTTGAAAATACAAAAATCTAGTACAGTCATATGAACCAATTAGCTGGTGATGCCGAGCGAAGATGGAAGGCCATCCGTGACCGTTTCGCGCGTATAAAGCGCGCCAAGAATATGATACCATCAGGTTCATCAAGCTGTGTAAATGGCTCGCAAGACAACTGGAGCTTGTACGGTAGCTTGCGGTTCCTTGTGCCGCACGTGCAAGCAAGAAAGTAAGTATTCCACACACACCCAGTATATACTTTAGACAAATCATCGAATTAATAATTCAGATACCTGAGTTGCATAATTGATAATTATATTCATGTAACTAGGGAATAAACTGCGTACTTTATTCCCAGCTGCGCGCACAACCAACGCGCTTTCTGCCCTTGGATGAATCGAATATCGTTTGCACAATAGTGTAAAGTGTTCTTCTAGACGACTGTGAATGTCACCCTCGCTTCGCCCGAGCGAAAAAGCCCACACTCGTCAAAAAGAACACTTTATTCATTAGGTGCATAATAATATAATATAAATATAATTGGCACTTCACTACATTCTCAGATCTATTGGGAACATTGCGGACGATTCGTTGCAGAGAAGTATCTTCGTAAACGATAATGATTGTGAAAATTTCAATGCCGGAGATGATGAAGACGAAGTAGAATATATTGATGAAGATATTCTTGAGTACCTCAATTCCACTCATCGGCCAAACAGTTCAAATCTCTCAAAATCTCAGCCAAGCAGTTCTAATCTCTCAAAATCCCAGCCAAGTAGTACTAATCTCAACAAATCTCATCAAAGCAGTTCGAATCCCATCAAATCTCAGCCCGGTCAGCCTCAGCAGAAAGGTTTGAAGAGGAAAGCAGAAAATGTTGAAGATCAGGTAGTTAGTGCTTTAAACAACATGCACAAAGCCTTAGGGGAAGCAAGTACATCCATGAAGGACGATGTCGAATGGAACTTCTGCGTGAGCGTGTATGGTTCATTTAAAAAAATGGATAAGAAAAGACGAAAACTTTGCCGATTCCGGATCTCACAAGTGTTGTTTGAGCTGGAGTCTGGATCTGAGTGAAAATGAAGAAAATGAAAAATAAAATAACAAAATGAGAAGAAAAATGAAAAAAAAGATACCGGTTGAGGAAGGGAGGGGAAGGGAAGTGAGAAATACTCGTGTAGAGTTTCGAGGGAAGGAATATATAAGAAGAGAAATAAGAGAAGTGAAAAAGAAAACAAAATGAAGAAAACGAAAAACGGGAGAGGCCGGCTTTATTCTTTTATGCTCTTTTCTTCTTCTTCTTGTTCTTCTCCTTCTTCTTCTACTCTGTCTCATAGATTTAATCGCTTATGTAAGGGGGTCCCCCCTATAGCTGCACCAAGTCCCGAAAGGAAGAAAGATAGCTCTGTGTTATTTTTTTTCCTTCCACTTTTTCGTTTTTAGTTACTCGTTAATTTGTACCTTCTTTTTCGAAGTCAGTGTATAATAATTCACGGTTGAATAAACAATAGGATTAGAAAAAGTTATTTAAATTTTATATAAACGTACTAATGTTTCCGTTAATGTTTTTATGTTTCTTAAAATACATCAACGTTCCAGATTTATCTTTTTTTCTCATCCATGCTTTAAATTCTACTGTTCAAAACGACCCCTATTCACATAGGCATACTGCCAATCAACTTCTCCCTCTGTAGAAACTAAATAGTTAGCCAGAGTATGCCTCTGGTCAATAACATTACATTGAGCATGATTTGTACCCATACGACCTATATCTTGCAGCTGTATATCTATACCTATATCTATTCTCCATTCACCAGGAATCACGTGACCTTGGTTATCGTATCTATCTACGAAACTATCATGACAATAACGCACATTGCATGTATTCCTGTTCAGGTCTTCAATACTTTTTACGAAGTTATGCAAAGTGATCGTAGCACATACAATTCGTTCAATGGTGCTTACTTCAGCTATTATCGTTGTACGGAGCACTCTCCATCTATTCACTAAAATACCAAAAGTGTTTTCGATGACTCGTCGTGCTCGAGATAATCTATAATTGAAAATGTTTTGCTTTTGGGTTAGTTGGGATCCTGGGTATGGTCGCATCATGTATCTTTTAAGAGGAAAGGCTTCATCAGCAGCGAAAAAATATGGAAAGGAAAGCTCTGATTAAGGCAGAAATGAGTTGTTCGGTACCTCTAGTGCATTGGCATCCAGAGCTTTGCCAAACGAAGATTCTTTGAAAACTCCACCATCACTCTGTGACCCAAATGCACCGATATCAACAAGAGTGAAATTGTAATTTGAATCACATACAGCCATTAAAACGATGCTGAACGATTTTTTATAATTAAAGTATAGCGAACCGGACTTTTTCGGAGCTTGAATTGTCACATGCTTTCCATCCATTGCTCCAATACAATGGGGAAGATTCCAACGTTGCTGAAACCCTTCAGCTATATTTTTCCATGCATGCATTGTAGGCCGCTTTAAGTACATGGGGGACAATATATCCCAAATCGCTTGACAAGTTTCTTGAACGACGTTACTGAGTAACGATTTTGAGACATAGAAGCTCCATGCGGTCAACTGCATGCTACCTCCATGAGCAAGATAGCTGAAATGGAATTGTCATTGAAGTACCTAAAGAGAACACCTACTGGATCATTTTATACGCATCCTAAACTGTTAACGAAACTACTGAATGTTTAAAACGAACAGATTGTAGTGGTAATCCCTTAAAAAAAAAGAATACATTCAATATTTGAAGGATGGCACGGCAAAACGGTGTAACTGCCAAAAAATCGAGAATACGTGTTTTTTTTTGAAAAATAAAAAAAAAATCCGTACGCACGTCTTTGCAAAACAATATGGCTGACAAAAATTCATTTGCAAAGTTATCAAAAGTTGGCACGGCAAAACGGTCTAAGTGCCATCATTATCATTCTACCGAAGAGCAAAAAAACTGTCCCAAAACTTGATGAATCAATTTTTTCTAAAATGAAAAAGTACTTTCTACAATTTTTCCAGCTCTTTCGAATGGTCCAACTCCCGATTCAATAAAGCAATCTGTCTTCGATGAAATAAACATCGAAAATTTATTTTTTTCCGTGCCAGTGTAAGTCCGCGGTTAGTGCCAACTTTTGTTTTCCGACTTTGGATGCTGATTGAACATTAACATACTTTTCTACTCTTTTTCATTAAAATTTCACGATTTTGTTAGCAAATTATGTTGATCTCTGCACTTATTCTTAGTCAGCATCCGAAGTAAAAAAAAAGTTGGCACGAACCGCCGACTTACACTGGCACGGAAAAAATCGATTTTCAAACGTCATTTTCTCGGAGACGGATTGCTATATTAAATCGGGGTATGGAATTGAGAGTAAGAGTAGAGCAATTGAGAGCAGGCAAGGAGCAATTGCTTCATGATTTTTTCAGCATTCATCGTCAACTTAATTGATAGCTCAGCGAAATTCGAAATGAGCTGTCATATCATAGGGAGGTTATGTTGATCGAACTCGCACTAATTATTCAAATGACCTAAAAACTAAGAGGGAGCAATTGAGAGTGAGGCTGGAGCAATTAAGAGCAGATGAGAATCAATTTTTCAGTCTCTCAAAGAACATTGTATTTTAATTCGTTCAATCGTTGACTGAATATTATAAAGACAGCTCCCCTTATGGACCTTTGTTAGCCGACTAAAATTCGTAGCCAGCTAGCGCCCCCTCAGTAATTCTAGCGGCATATTCAGGAAGCGAGTGAGAAATACTGAAACTCGCTGGATCCGTGTTGCAATTACCGACTGGAATAAACCGTTTTCGTGATGATATGTCAAAGCGGTTAGAGTAGATAGTTATAGGAATCGCAAATATCCCCGACCCCACGCGCGTGTTTTTACCGGTTCCGTCGCATTGTAGCTCACAGAAATTAAGTAAATAAAATAAAGATGATTGATAGTGACTTAATTTGAATTGATAAATAATGCGAACTGGAAACACGTTTTCACGCAATCCCGTGCCTTCCTACGTAGACATTATGGTAATACGACGAATTGGCTCCAAAAAGAGTCACTGAGGCGTAAGTATACAATCAATCGAATTCGTTAAACTTCGCGGCAATTGAATAAGGTGATAAGAAGAAATGCTTTAGTTTGAACAAATATGTTTTGCACTGTATAAAACACATTCGAAGCAAATGACAATCATGCAAATGACCAAAAGAGATATATATGGCTGTTTCTGGTATTGAGGAACTTCGATATTTTTGGCATCGCGGAAATACGCGCTCGAAACGTTCCTTTCGTTTCCTATACAACACCTGTTTTCAATTAATTACCAGAACATCGCGGATTGGAGATCAATATGGAAAGTGCTGTGAAGTTTACAGGTGCTTGTTGAGGACAACGGGAGAGTATGCTTCACAAAGTCACATCTCACAGCTCTTGAATATTTTTCCATTGTAATTGCCCGCCGCACACTAGCGTATGCAGTTTGTGCTTCTGCATATTCGGACTTACACTGAATAATACGAGTTATTATTATTCTTCGAAGTTTTCGCAATACGAATATATAGGGCAAACCACGTAAACTCTTCATTCTCCGATCCCCACCATTACCGAGTTTCTCTCTTTGTTTTTATGTTTTTATAGATCGGAAATAAAGAAACACGTCCTCTTTATCTTTCTACGTTTTACGACCCCTTCCGATTCTGCGGTTGCTTGAAATTATGCATTTCTTCGAATTATGAAAATTTCTCAATGCATTTATATATAAGTATATATGGCAAGCTCTTCCCCCTGTTATACCTAGGTATCTATAAAAAATGCAAAGTAAGAAGATAAAGTTTGAATGAAAAATTAGGCCACTCAATGTTTATTATTGATTTTTGCGGCTTAACATAATGATACAGTTTCCAAATGAGTTCGTTTGAAATTCTGCATCAACGTTATACATAATGGCTGGCCACCCGCTTCTTTATTTATTTCTGGACGAATTGATGCTTGCAGAAAGCAACTTACATACCGGAAGATTTTTGAATTGGAGCTTTCGTTTTTATATACGGATTTCTGGTAATTGAGGGGACGGATGCAATAAGGGGATATAACTTTTTCTCGCTCCCCAGAGTTGGCCCCCGAGCAGTTAGAAAAGAAATCACGAATTACGAATTTTCAAACATGCATTCTTGTAGGAAATTTTATCCCGAACTTTTTTTCCCTTCGAAAAAAGTTGTAGCTTTTGTCGTTTTCGGGATATTACAAAAAAGGTTTTTTTTCCAAGGTGAATTTTTCCCGCCTCTTTGACTTCAACTCGCTCTCGCTTACCCGATTTTTAGAATTTTTGAACGTAATTTGCAGGAATCATATATTATAGTGTTTCATGACTGATTAAAAAATAAAAAGAATAATATTGTTGTTAAAAAAAAAGTTATTAATTTTTTTCCGAGATATTGCAAAAATCAGTTATGGATATCTTCAAGCGTTTCGGAAGTCGAACGAATTTCGAGCAACTGAAAACTTCCAGTGAGAAAGCAGCTCGATAAGGTCCAAATAGGTCTTCTGGAAAGTTTCACTTGAATCGAATGAATGGTTAAAAAATTGTTAATGTTTTGAAGCACCACCGCCTGGTTCTCTCGCGCGTAAATCGGAGCGAGAGTATAATGAGAAGCGACTCGCACTTTGCAAAAGATGAAAACTGCACAATTAAGACTCGTTAAAAACGAATTTACATAAATTAATGTTAGACAATTCATCGAATTTTCCGAATTTAGACCTTCAGAAAAGGTGGCCACGTATCTGCCCAGGATAGAGCCGCCAGGCGCCACTGAAATCTCTACTCGCAGCGCCGCTGAAGACAATTCAACGCTCGTAGTTGATCATCGCGGCTTATGTTAGTTGAATCGAAGTAATAGTATATTATGTGGCATGCCCGTAAACCAAGTGTTTTTAGCCTTTAGCTCGTACTGAAATCATTATTCGAGTCAAAAATGGTTCACGGGTGCGCCCCATACTTTCTTTTTTTCGGAATAGGCATGAAAAGTCACTTTGACGCCAGTTGAAATTCGTAGACGGAGAGTGAGATTACGGTGCGATCTGTTGCGCACTTCGAACCGTACATCAAAACTGCGGTACGGAGATTTTATACGGCAGTTTTGGAATGTGCACTTCGAACTGCGCAACCAGACTGCCGTATAAAGACTTTATAGTTTGTTTTACCTAAAGTTTTACCAAAGTTTATGATTACCTAAATTTGCGTAGATAGAGCGATTGAAAGTAGTCAAACGTTGTTTGTGTAATTATTGAAAAAAAATGGATACTTTTTTTTATTCCATAGTAGATGAATTTCAATCACTTCACCAGCTTGAGAAGAGTTAGACACATAATTGCTTCAAATCTAGAGTAAAAACTTCAAATAAGAGCGCGTTTAAGTGAAAAAAGATGAACATTTGTTTGAGAGGCGAAAAAGATGCGATCAAATTGCAGATAAGGATGTTCGTTTGAAGAATTGGAATTAAAATTTGTTTATTGCAAAGTAGCCAGGGGCCACCTCGAAGCGCAGAAATAATTTTATACGTTCTTCTACGATCCAGAGGTCCAATTATACGACCGATTCCATTTTCACACCCCATTTCCCGTAATATGGATGATGGACAGCTTTTTTTTCGCTCTAGGTATACCTATGGTGATCCATGTGCTTATATTATCATAAATATTTATTTTCGAACGCAAAAATACATTTATTAATCATCACATTGAAATAATAACATTTTCTGTGCAGAAAAAAAGAAGTAGTGAAATTCCCTGTATAATAGAAAAAAGAAAATTAAATAGTAAGTTTTTATTCATATAGTTTGCTTAAATAATCTTTCATTTTTTATCAATAACTACCTCTAGATGTGTTCAATCTGTAATATAAACGATTTTTCACCGTCCTATATTCACTATGCCAGCCGGTCGGTATAACCAGATAATTTTAAAGTCGCAGATAATTGGACTACCTCATATTAATAAATAATAATAATAATAATCACTACTGTTGGCGCAGAAGGGCTTGGCACCTCTGTTTGAGTGATCATAACTTCTACAAAAAGAATTGATCGAGTCAAAAAAGATCGTAAAGCGCCAAGTTTTCTGCGTCTGATGATTATTCATACATTTCTAACCAATAATCGTGAAAACCGTTATGATCTCCGAATGGTTAAAAAGCGTAGTTTGTTCGGAGTTCATTGCCGTACGTCAACTTCAACTCGTCATCTTTTGTCTAAAATAAGTGTAAGAAATCTGGAAACATTCGTAAATATTCCCTGAACATTACCGAACATGGTAGCGCTGTGCAATTTTAAGAATGTTCAAAAACCTGGACACCAGTTGCAAAAAGGTCCAATGATGCGATTTGGGGAACGGATTGGTACGCGTGAACCTGAGCTAGCTTAAAATTTTCGTTAAAACATACACTATTTAATTCCGTGATCAATTTTTGGTTCGCAATAGTGAGCTTCTAGTAAACGACGTTAACAATTTTTTAAATTTGCGAGCGTGTCCCCAGCCGCGATATTCGTCCCTACATTTACCCCCGGCCGCGCCCGGCGCAGACCATACATTGTTGCTCAAAGCTTTCATGCTGTGGAGAAAGCGTTCGGAACTTCTTGTCTCTTTATAATTACGTGAAATATTTAACAATTCCTGTATACTTCGATACTGACGCCAGGGGCTCACCGAAATCGCGTTTCACTATTAAAAAATTATAATTTACATCGATTTAATTTGATTCATTTCGATCGTAGTTTTTTTTTTTTTTTTTCAAATCATTATTTACGGTCGCATACACATTGTATATCAGTGGCCGCATAAGCGATCAACAATTGAGTCAGCGGCGGGCGCGGCCAGGGGGAGGTGCAGCGACGAATATCGCGGCTGGGTGACACGCGGCCGCGCAATAGGGCGAGGGGAGCAAAATGGGCCCTACCGGGCAAAATGGGCCCTACCGGGCAAAATAGGCACCCCCAAAGAGTTTTCGTACTTTTTCAAAATTGAAAAACATTTCGAATTTCATTATTTACATTACTATATCTCGACAACTTAGGGAGAGGTAGACAAAATGGGCAAAAAAATGAATAAAAAGTAAAAAAGTAAAAAGTATTCCAAAGTAAATACAAAAACAAATTCATTTTTTAATTTTGAAAAATTTCGAAAAATGTTTAGGGTGCCCATTTTCCCCCCAATTTTCGAAAATGTTTCAGGTAAGGGTGTTCAACACTCGACATCGTTCAGGCCATCGTTTTTCGGTAAAAATTCAGAGATCCATTAGTAGTGTACATATGAGAGTTCTGGATCCAGCCTTCTTTACCGGCCATCAGGCAGTAGGTAAGTTACCGACCGCGCCGATAAGTTATCGACGATCGGATGGTAACGATTACCGATCTTTGTTACCGATAGTCTGATGGTAACGATTTTGGATTGCCGATCTTATGTTACCGACAATCGAATGGTTGCGATTTTCCGCCATGCGATGGCGCCACTACCGATCCGTTTCTTGGATCATGGTAACGATGGCCGATCTTTGGGTTACCGATAGTCTGATGGTACCGATGTTGAATCATGGTAACGTGAATCATGGATTGGCGATGTTCCGTTACCGGCAATCGAATGGTTGCAATTTGCAACTGGGCGATGGCGCCACTTTCGTTATCGGTAGTCCGACGGTAACGATTCTGAATCAAAGATTGCCGATCTTCTGTTACCGACAATCGGATGGCTGCAATTTTTTTTTTTTCGTCTCGCGGTGGCGCCACTACCGATTCGTCTTCGCATCATGGTAACGATTACCGATCTACCGACAATCGATCCATGATGGCCGCTCTGAAATATCTAATTCCTAGCTTACATATATATGCGAATTATACCAGCTGAAATGCTCAAAGAGTGGCAGGGTATGTTATATGCAAGCAGTGACGCGGATCATCCGATAATATATGTTTTTTATTTGGTATTTCTTAAGTCTAACCTATTCTAAAGTGACAATTTTCTTAAAACTAGCCTCAACTATATTTCTTAAGTCTAACATATTCTAAAGTAAAAAAATTTTTTCTTAAAACTAACTTAAGCTATATATTTACAAAAATTTCTTAAAAACTAACTTAAGCTATATATTTACAAAGAGGTGGCGATCATGCACCGAGGTTCACACATATCTGAAACATACAGGTGTTGCAATAACCAATCGTTATGTGATGAAAAATGATATTAACTTACCGAATAATGAGTTGAGGTGTCACCTCGGCATTCCACCACCACCTTCTCCTCCTACTCTCCATCCTTTTTATTATTCTCCTTGTTCTCCCTCTTCCTCCTCCACCCGCTCCTCATCGTCATCCTTCTCCCCATCCTCGTCATCATTGTTTTCCTCCACGTTATCTTTCTTCTCCTCCTCCGCATCGCCTCGATTCTCCTCATCGTCATCATCCTTCTTTTCCTCCTCGTCCCAGTTCTCAACATTTCCCACGTCCTCGTCCAACTTCGGTGGTTTTCTCACCCTTATCCACATGGGCTCACCATCGTCGTAATACACCTCTATATACCGAGGTATGTGATCCTCGTCGTCACTCGAACTCGCATACCAGGTTTCATAGCCATTATCACCCTCATCGTCGCTATGCAGACGCTCATCCCAAAACTCGGCATCAAACACATCGGCGGGGTTTACAATTTGATTATTCATCTTGACACTTGGTTTACTAGTTTGACTGCTTCTCTCAGTTGTTTGCGGAATGTCTAAAACTCGGTGCAAACCCCGCTTTTATACCCAACTAGAAATCTGAAATACACCCCAATATTGGTAGGGGTTGGCCAATGGTAAACTCGAATAATATTTTTCACGAAAAGGTGCAAACCCCAGGTACAAAACCCCACCCGGACTATGGTTGGAAACGCTTGAATTTTCATGGTATTTTGAATGGTGGTGGGGTGAAGGGCGTCTGCATATAAAACCCCAAAGCTCATGGTGGGTGTGAACATTTGCAAGGTGTGGGTTTGAATGCGGAGCTGTAAACTCATTGAAAAAAAATGGACAACGTCAGGTATATGAATCTTGTCGAGATGATGGAAGATGCATACAAGTTATTGTGTACACTCCCCCCAGGAAATGCAAGTGAAGATATTTTTATTCGCTGGCGTGATATCGCACTTGAAAATGTTCGATTCTTGAACAACATTTTGATGCAATCAAACCTAAGTGTGAGTGAAAAACAGCGACTACAACATATAGTATCACTCCTCCAATCGTGGGTGGTGAAATTTGAACGACACCACGCGACTATTGTTGGAGGTAATATTGGCGATGATATTCAGAATCGCGTTCGATGGGATGATATGGAAAGTGCCTTCAAGTGCCGTATACACACTGGAGCCGTGACAAATCTTCGACATAAGGATTTGGCGAGATTTTTGGCTGACGCTGAGGTGGTAACGATGCAACGCTTGAAAAATGTGCTACGTGAACAGGGATGTATTAAGGTGAATGTGGGGGTTTCGTGTAAATTTGAGAACGTGAAAAACGATCAGATCAGCTTGGAAGTGAAGAACTTCAATACACGCAACGCTACGATTCTTCCATCAACGAACCTGGAGACCTGGTTCAGCGATAACGTAACAAATCCTCTGCTGACCATGGTGGAGGATTTCGAACAACGAGATTCTGGTTGGAGTATGATTGAGATCATAAATGCAGTGGTTGGCATAAACCGATACGAGCCTCTTCGCGGTAGACTCTCAACATATACAGTGCTACCTGAGGATATTCGGCAAAAAAAGGCGGTGGTCAACGTGCAGAATGATGATGATCGGTGTTTGCTGTGGTCCGTTGTCGCAGCTCTCCACCCCGCAGACGTTAACGCAACCAGACCACACAGCTATCGACGGTATATATCAGAGCTAAATTGTACAGGTATTAAATTCCCAGCGACCCTGCATAGTGTACAGAAATTCGAAAAATTGAACAATTTGAGCATTAACGTATATGGAATCGAACCGGAAAATTTTCAGAGCGAGAAAAAGTCCAAAAATAGTGTAATTACCCCGCTTTATTTGAGTAAGAATATAACTAAGAGCAACACAATCCACCTACTCATGATAGAGAGTAAGAGCGAAATAGAAGATGATGATGATGATGATTTAAATAATTTCAAACCACGATTTCACTTTGCTTGGATTAAGAATCTTTCGCGTTTGATTAGCAAACAATTATCAAGCCATAACGGTGAACAATTTTTGTGCGATGGATGCCTGTGTCACTTTAGCGTGCACGGTGCGTATGAAAGTCACAGGCAAGATTGCATGCGAATGAATAGAATCCGAATGGAATTTCCAGAGAAAAAAGATTTGGAATTTTCAAATTTTCAGAATAAGGGAACTGTGCCATTCGTTGTTTATGCCGATCTCGAGTGTATGTTGAAACCAACCGCAAATGAATCTCAAGAGCATATCCCACACAGTGTCGCCTATTATGTACATTGCTCATATGACGGAACATTATCGGGATATGAGAATAAACGCGGACCCGATTGTGTTGAATGGTTTATCGGACAGCTTCGCGAATTATCCATTAAAGTAGAGTCACGCATAAAAAATATAATTCCAATGGAATCTCTGAATCAGGCACAACGCGATCATCATATGCGCGCGAAAAATTGTCACATCTGTGAGAAGCGATTTTTACCCAAAGAAAAAAGATGTCATGATCACTGCCATTTCACGGGTAAATATCGCGGTGCCGCCCATAATCGGTGTAACTTGAATTTCAGAGAGAGACACACGATTCCGGTGGTGTTTCACAATTTGTCGGGCTATGATTCGCATTTCATAATTAAATCTTTAGCTTCAAATTTTTCGGGTAAAATCACACTATTGCCCATTAATAAGGAAAAGTATATATCATTCACCAAGAGGGTTGATGGGACTATGATGAGCTTGAGATTCATAGATTCGATTCGATTTATGGCCAGCAGCATTGACAAATTAGCATCATACGTGCGCGATGCGGATAAAAAAATAACTCGAAATTTTTACAGTGATCAGGGAAAATTCGATTTGATGATTCGCAAAGGTGTATTCCCCTACGAATACATCGATTCTTGGGAAAAACTCGATGAGCCGGAATTACCCATTGAAAAATATTTTTATTCGAGACTTAACGATTCCCATATTTCCAATGAGGATTATGAACATGCGAAAAATGTTTGGGCCAAGTTTGAGCTGAAAACTCTGGGTGAATATTCCGATTTATACCTGAAAACCGATGTGCTTTTATTGGCCGATATATTTCAAAATTTCCGTGATAGCTGCTTCAAAACGTATAACTTGGATCCTCTGCATTATTACACCGCACCGGGGCTTGTTTTTGATGCTATGTTAAAGCAAACGAAAATTAATCTTCAACTTTTAGACGATCCGGAAATGATATTATTCATCGAAAAAGGCATAAGGGGTGGTGTGGCACAGTGCTCAAATCGTTATGCCAGAGCGAATAATAGATTTATGGGTGAAGATTTTGATTCCTGCAAGGTGGAATCATATTTAATGTATTTCGATGTAAACAATCTCTATGGTGCAGCTATGAGTGAGCATTTGCCGAGTGGAGCGTTCGAGTGGGAAAATGATGCCATTGATGTATTGTCCCATCCGGATAATTCATCAACCGGTTATATTCTAGAGGTAGATTTAGATTACCCCGTAGAGCTGCATAAACAGCATGCGGACTTACCTCTCTGTCCCGAGCATTTCATACCGCCAGGTAGTAAAATTCGAAAACTCGCGACAACGCTTCTACCCAAGGAAAAGTATGTTCTGCACTATCGTAATTTGAAACAATGCATTAAATTCGGTTTGAAGCTCGTGAAAGTGCATAGGATTTTAAGGTTCGCACAATCACCATGGTTAAAATCATACATCGACCTTAATACAAATATGCGAAAGCAGTCAAAAAATGAGTTTGAAAAAAATTTCTACAAGCTTATGAATAATGCTGTATTTGGCAAGACCATGGAGAATGTGCGTAACCATAAGACCGTAAAACTAATCACAAAATGGGAGGGTAGGGGTGGTGCGCGTGCTCTCATTGCAAGACCCACATTTCATAGCTGCACCATATTTGATGAAGATATGGTGATTATTGAGCTAAATCGCACCAAGGTATATTTCAATAAGCCAATATACATCGGCGCAGCGATTCTCGATCTTTCGAAAATCTTCTTATACAACTTCCACTATGATTATGTAAAAAATAATTTTTCAAGTAGTGAGGCAAAATTAATGTATACCGATACAGATAGTCTGATATATAAATTTACCGTACCAAACATCTATGAAATCATTAGACGGGATGTCGTTACCATGTTCGATACATCGGACTATCCACCAGATAATGTCCATGGTATTCCACTAATGAATAAAAAACGTCTTGGTCTGATGAAGGATGAGAATAATGGGAAAATCATGACTGAATTTATCGGTCTGCGTGCAAAACTCTACACGTTTAGAACTCGTGGCGATACCGATAAGAAACGCGCAAAGGGTGTGAAGGGTTCCACATTAAAATCTATCACGTTTGATGATTACAAGCGATGTCTTATTGGTCATCAAAATTTAGTTGAGAAACAGTGTATGATAAGAAGTAGTCGACATGCGGTTAGCACTATTGTACAGAATAAGTTAGCTCTAAGCTGGTGTGATGATAAGCGGAAATTGATACCCGGTAAAACCGATACTTTACCCTGGGGTTATCAAGATTCCGCCAACTAGTAAATGTCTTCAAATATTTGAAGAGAGTTTTCTCACATTTTCTCACATTTTCTCACATTTTCTCACATTTTCTCACATTTTCTCACATTTTCTCACATTTTCTCACATTTTCTCACATTTTCTCAAACAGAATAAAATAATTTCCCATCTACTTTACATGTCAATGTGAGAAAATGTGAGAAAATGTGGGAAAATGTGAGAAAATGTGAGAAAATGTGAGAAAATGTGAGAAAATGTGAGAAACTGTGAGAAAATGTGAGAAAATGTGAGAAAATGTGAGAAAATGTGAGAAAATGTGCGATGATGTGTGGAAATGTGAGAAAAATGTGGGAAATATTTCTTTCCCTCGATGATCACGCAAACTAGCATTAAGATTGAGGAGGGTTGAGGAACAAATGTAAATATGTTGATAATAAATTTATTCATAAAATTATATTACACATCCGATTTATTTATCCAACTATTATGTGAACTGCCGAATCCCAACCATTTTACATAGAGTCGATCACCACGCCTCCGCAAGACCTTTTCTACAAGATAGCCTTCGGGATATTGCACCCTGCTGAGCTCCTCCTCGTAAAAACCACCCTCGATGGGTTGGTTCAGGTAGTCGATGAGTTTGTATGTTGGAGGGTTGGTATTTTTTACGGCATCAACTGTAAATATTTCCGTTGTCCAATTCGGCGTATACCCCTTTTCGAACACATTTTTATATTTGCTAATGCGAACTTTATCGCCAACCTTAAATTTGCGTTTTCGTTCGCTTCTTTTGATTTGACGCGGCTTATACACACGTCGATATATCTGTTTTTCATTAGCTATAGTTACATCTTTCGGCTTCATTTCAATCGTACGGTGTTTGGTGGTATTATACGATGCGATCAAATCTGGTAGAATGTTAATCCATATATGAGAGCCTTGAAGAGTAAATTGCTTCCACATTTTATTCTTCAGTGTTCGATTGAAGCGTTCGCATATCGATGCCTTCAAGTTGCTGAATGTCGAGTACATGTTGATCCCATTATGCTTCATAAGAGTGTTAAATTCTTTGTTGTAAAATTCCTTGCCCTGATCAACGTGTAGATGTTTCGGTATGCGGCCTAGAGTTAGCACAGATTTCATTGCCGCTGTCACGTCTTTGGCATTTTTACTCTTGATCGGTACGGCCCACGCAAATTTTGAAAATATATCAATCACTGTGAGCAAAAATTTTGAGCCCTTGTTGACGGATGAATATGCGGTCATATCGACAAGATCAGCCTGCCAGGTCTCATCCAAACCACGAATATCGACATAGCGTCGGGGATAATTACGTCGAGCGGGTCTATGAAGTTCACTCGCTATTACCGCCTTCATCCTTCCTAATGTTTAGTGTATTTATTCTGTTTGCTGTTCAACGAGTTGGTCGGAATGGGAATTCCCCGGATGTAGTGTTGGCTGAGCTTTTCAACGTTATTCTCCACTATCTCCAACCGCTTATCCAGCGATTCACAATCACCCTTCAGCGCTTCAATCCTTTCTTTTGCCTGGATCCAAATACGTTGATCTTCTTCAAAACTTTCGCTGTGCTCCCGATCCATGCGGGTATTAAGTTTAGATTTAAGAGCTTCGAGAGCCTGCTGCATGGATTGCTCGAATGTCTCTTTTATGGATCGTTCAAGAGCAATATATGATTGCTGTGTAATATCCTCAAGACTTTGCAGAGAAACGGCATCGGTTGGTTCCTGTGGATGCGCGATATTACACAATCGTTTATTGTCTATGTCGTACTGGTTATCGATGGTGGTTTTAAACCCAACACCGGGAGGTCCGCGACTACACACACTTTTGATTTTTCTGCTAGCGAACCGACGGCCGAATATGTCTATGCTCATTGTTGAATGATCTAGCTCGATTCGAAGCGAATTCCTCGAAGTAGTCCGTTATGACTGAACACTTCAAGATCAGATCCTACGGCAGCCAGCCGAATTTCCAGAATTTCCTTCTTCACCGTTAGCGCGTCAATCTCTTCTGTCATAAGAGTCTGAATGTGTCGATTTCCATCGAAATTGTTGGTATGCTCTCGATCTAGTCGTGCGGTAAGTTGAGATTCAAACTCGCGAAGTGCTTGTAGCGTGGAGTTTGCAAATGTTTTTTCCATAGAATGCTCGAGGACACCCAAGGCTCGCCATGTAATATCTTCGAAACTTTTCAGAGAAACGGCGTCGTTAGGTTCCTGTGGATCGGCTATATTACATAATCGTTTGCCGTCTAGATCGTACAGCTTATCGACGGTGAATTTGAATCCAGCACCCGGAAGGCCACGAATTACACCTTTTTCAATGCCGTTGCTCGTCAGCTGTCGTCCAAATATGTCTATGCTCATGGTTCAACGATCCATGACCGAATGAACATTCTATGATTAATCTCATGCTAATAAATGATTCCCGCCTCGCGTAGCTCCTCAATAATGGAGGATATTTCATTGGTATGGCTAGTATTGCCGGCTGCTTGGGATGCCATGAGTAGTCGAAGACGATCAACGAGCTCATTAGGATCATCCCAATAAACATAATCCATGCTTTGCCCCTGCGCAATTTTATGGGTGGGTAATAAACCTCTACCGGATCTTTCTCGGGGTTTTTCCGCCGGCGGGTCGATGTATGGGCCAATGAAATCTCTATACTTCGAACTTTTTTCCCGATCATGATGGGGACTTTTTTCGGCTTTGTAATATTTCCGATATGCATTCGTTTTCTTCACGATTTTGATATAATTCAATTTGTCGCTTTTATTTACAATCGAGGGATCGGGAAACTTTTTGAATAGCAATTCAAGCAATCCTGGCGTGTTCTCATAGCTCTTATCGCCCACATATATCTGATTTTCGCCAAATACGATATCCGAATCGCCGATCTTCATTCCACCGACTAGCTTTCGAACACCATATTTCGTGTCCAAGTTCTTGCGCTCTTTGGATGAGGTAAACATGCTCAAATAGCGCGCCGTCTTGACCACTTTTCTCGACACCGGTGTGCTTGTAGAAGCGGCTGCAAACGCACCATCCTGGTTGTTATCATCGTCATCATCATGGGCATCATCTGTATCACCGACAGCGGCGATGGCTGTAACATTGTCTCCAATAGCAACGTTAGCTGCCAGGCTCCCCTCAACCGCACTTCTATATGCATCATTATCATCATCATCATCATCATCATCATTATCTTCATCATCATCATCAGAAGCATTCTCATAATCTTCCGTTTTCACAAAATCTTCCGTTTTCTCTGTCTTAACCGAACCCCCCGGCTCCGTTTTCACTTCTCGCTTCATTACTAGCCGCTGCTGCTGCTTCGATGAATCTACCAACTTGTGCACTGGTGTGACCAGAGGTTTGAAGATTTCACTAATAGCCTGCTCACTTGTGTCTTTCCCCATTTTGATCATTTTGTGTTTACGTCGAATGATGTCGCTAGCCTTTGCTATTTCTCGCAGCACATCGTTTTGCTTACGTATCTTGGAGCTCTCCATGCTGCCAGTTTGATCGATGTGCTGTGACTGTATGCGGTTTATTGATGATTCAGACTTATAAAGCAGTCGAAACCTCTCCTATATCGTCCAGCGTTAATCTCGCTGTCTTTGTCGATGGTTACAAAACTATATCTACCGTCATTCCAACATGCTAAGCACAAATCTTTGAATTGTTGATAGGTCATATCGGTGTTCACGTGATCAGCGTAGATGTGTTTCAAATTCATCTCATCTTGACGAAAAAGAACCAGCAGGTTTGCATTATCACGCACCAAATGTTTCGGTATTCGAGCATATGTTTGACAAAGATAAAAACTATCGACATCTCTGTGCCGCCCCATGCAAAAATAGGCTCTGATATTATCCTGCTTCTCACAGGCCACGTCATCGAAAATCATAATCGAGTTGGGGTGCGCATCTTTCGGCTCTACAACCTCCTTGTGCTCATCAAACGGAAAATAACCCATCCCCTCGACCGGTTCCAACAACCTCTTCAAGAACTCATACTTGGGCTGATTAAGGGATTTTGAATAGACGTACACATTCTCAAATCGAAGGCCATCAGCGTGGGTGAGTAGTGTGAGAAGAGCATTAGTTTTACCGCAATTCGAAGGCCCGCAAAAGACAGCCCTTACACTATTTGGTAGTAGGGCCCCGTGTCGCTTCCCCTTCTTCTTTTTTCGCTCGACCAATTTATCGAAATTGGCAATGGGTAGTTTAATTGTTTGATCCAGAAATTTCATGATGCTTGGCAAACGTCGCAATGCAAACTAATATATTCATGCATAAAATACGTGCTTTTATAGAATTCATGTTAGTTCATGGTCGACCATGGTTGGACACACAAGTAGACAAAGGCGCGGTTGTGGATTATTAAATAAAATCATCAACAATCTCCCCGTCGAATTACATATTCCTGGTTATCAGTACTGCGGACCTGGCACGAAATTGGCAAAGAGGTTAGCTCGTGGTGATCGAGGCATCAATGCTCTGGACGCTGCATGCAAACAGCACGATATCGCATACTCCAAGAATCACGATAATATCGCGGAACGTCATAAGGCTGATAAAGTGCTTGCCGAGAGGGCTTGGAATCGGGTTTTGGCTAAAGACGCAAGTGCAGCCGAAAAAGCTGTCGCCTGGGCGGTCACCAACACCATGAAAGCAAAATCCAAACTGGGTATGGGTATGAAGAGGGTCAAGACACAGGCATCGCTCAAGAACAAAAAAAGAACATTGAAATTTATTATACAGGCGGCAAAGAAATCCATGAAGCCTGGTTCCAAAGCTATTGAGTCCGCTCTAGCTGGTGCCCGTTCGGCCATGTCGAATGGAAAAGTGCATGTGCCTCGTATTTTACCCGTCCCCAAAAAAACTGGCGGTTTATTACCGTTTCTTATTCCAATATTCGCGGCCCTTAGCGCTACAGGTGCTTTAGCGGGCGGTGCTGCGGGCATAGCGAAGGTTGTCAATGAAGCTAATTCAAACAAGCATCAGTTACAAGAATCCAAGCGACACAACGCAACAATGGAGGCGATTGCTTTGGGAAAGGGCTTATACCTGAAACCGTATAAGAAGGGTATGGGGTTGTATTTGAAGCCAGCAAAAAACTAACAAAGCTACCACGCCGAGCTCTCACAGATGTCGATTTGCTCCACTATGCAAGAGCTATGAAAATTCCACATTTTCGTGGTGTTTTTATGCGAAATGATTTACCCTGCTCAGGGCCTAGAAAGCGTGAGTCTGCAATCATAAATCTTGATGATAAAGACGGTCCAGGGACGCGTTGGGTTGCATACTCAAAAAACGGCAACGATGCGGTGTATTTCGACAGTTTTGGTGATTTACAACCGCCTAGAGATCTCATGAAATATCTCGGTGTTGGTAGCGTAAAATATAATCATAAGAGATATCAAGAATATAACACAGTAATTTGCGGTCACTTGTGCCTCAAGTTTCTCAATGGACAACTATAAAATGTATGCGTATTGTTGATGTGGTATTAGTCATGGCTGATTCGTTCACGTTGACACTCTCCGGGGAATCGTCGGTCTTGAGGACTCAATATTTTCCCCCTATCGAGCTATCACCGACAAAGACGTATGTTCTCGGACTGATAGAGCTCTTGACATTCAACGCAATACCCAATATAGATGAGGGGTGTAATAAGTTTTATGCATCGCCCGACACAATAATTACCATACCCACTGGGAGCTATGAAATTGAAGATATCGCAAATTATTTGAAAAGAGCATTACCTGATGATATAAAATTGAGTCTAAAAGCTAATAACAATGAGCTACTCAGCGAAATCAGATGCAATCAACAGATAGACTTTCACCCAAAAGATTCCATTGGTCATTTGCTCGGTTTCACCCCCGATGTTCTCCAAGGTGGTATTACCCACAAATCCAAGTCACCCGTTCGCATACTCAAAGTCAACGCTTTGCGGGTTGAGTGCAATATTACCACGGGTGCATATATCAACGAGCATCAAGTACATACGATTCATCAATTTTTCCCAACCGTACCACCCGGATATAAGATCGTGGAAGTGCCGACAAATGTCATTTACCATCCAATCACCGTACGGTCAATACATGATATACAGTTGAAAATAGTCGATCAGGACGGGAAATTGATCAATTTTCGTGGTGAAACTGTAACTATACGATTACACGTGAAATCTTTGAGATAATATGGAAATTGTGTTTGAGGGGGCAAGAAAATCTGGTAGTAGTTATAAAAGCTCGATAACATGCCCAAACATCATCAGTCATCGTGCAGCTCCGATTCGGATGACACATCAGAACGCTCAGTTTCTCCAGAGCCTAGGACTTCGACTTCGTTGTGGTGGAAAATAAGAATTCGTTGCTATATCTGCATATGCCCGGCACGAGAATGATAAAAATCCAAACACCTGTAACCTTCGACGAGTCGATTGCCCACTGTGAAATACATGCGCATCAACCGTATGCCGCGTCTACATTCAAAAATAACGATGAGATCCGCATAGCTGTGCAGAATCAAGATGTGTGTGTGTGTGTGTGTGTGTGTGTGTGTGTGTGTGTGTGTGTGTGTGTGTGTGTTTGCTACAGAATTCAAATTTATTGTATGAGCCTCCAAGATAGAGTATCTGCAAGCGTTCTTGATCCGCCTCGTTGTTCAACTGATCCAGCTGAGTAGAATCATTCTCTACCAAATTTCGTTTTCACAAGCCTCAGTTTTGTGATGTCGTACTTTTGTCCAATCTCAAGCTCCGACATCTTTTTCATCTGCATATCATTGTCCATACGGCTAGTGCTGTTCAGGCTGCTGAAGTCCATCTGCAGGGAGGTGAATATTACGGACTTAGTTTTTATATATATTATAATTGAATATGATTATCATGTAATAGGATTCTTACCTTGCTCGAGAGAGTTTGCGGGTTCGAATATACGTGGAAGATGCGTTAATGGCGAGAATTCTAGACGTACGAATGCGGCTCCCTGCGAGCTCTGGACTTTTAAGCCATCATCCCCCGCCCTCGAGACATGTGGGGAGGGTTTTTTATGGCCCTCCTCCAAATACCAGTTTTTCAACCGTTGAACGTTCTCGAAGGCGCAATGGTAGCCTCTCGGTACATCGCCATGACAGTCTCCATGCCAATGAAATACATGCGATTCCAATCGTAGTATTCGAAAATTCGGACACCCCAGCTCATCCAAATCAATCACCGCTTTTGAGTCGTCATTGAGGATTTTTTCAATCCAACGTTTCTTCTCCAATCCCTTCACATAAATGCAACGCGCATCATGCATAACCTCTCTCACAGTTTTCTCCGCATCTCTATACGGCGTCTCTCCAGCAATCCAGGGTATTCCATGATGATGCCGTGTCAACCACGAATTAAGATTTCTGTACTCGCTTGAGAGAGTCACCCAGGAGCATGGTGCTTTGAAGAGGATGCGTGTAATACCCTGTCTATATTCCTCATGCGCGCGAATGCTTATTGCAGCCAGCTCTTTTATCACAAATTTATCACTGAATCGCCCAAACCCTTGTACATCCAATATTAGCTCCATATTAACAGCTCCGTGTGTGGTCTCAGGCAAAGCCGAAAATTGACTGAGCTGCTGATTTATTGCGTGGGATCGGTATGCATGCAGCTGTGCAAGCAGGACCGTGTGAACGAATGCGGAAAACCCATATTTTCTTATTGCCGTGTTCATCTTTGACAGATCTTATCTTAGAGCAGCGAAAATCACATTGATTTATTGCTCGAGTCTTGAGACTAACCGATTTTATGGTGTGGGAGGATGTCTTGAGAGCTGTTCTCTGGTTGGTTGGGCCTCATTTTATTTCGGGGGTGGTGTGCAGCCAATAGGATGCAACCCAACTCCCCCAGCCAGGTCAGTTTGAGAAGAAGGCGGTTTCCAGTTTGAAAAGATCGGTGAATAGCGAAAGTTCATAGAATCGGAGTAAAGCATCAAGAAGAAGAAGAAGAAGAAGAAGAAGAAGAAGAATTTCCGAAACTAAAAACGCGTAGAAGAAAAAAAAAAAAAAAAATAAGGTATGTTGTTGGTATTGAATATACAAATTTTAACGGATTCTAACATAAGAATGTGTGTTAAATCCAGATGAATCAGACTCACGGAAGAGTTGCACAGCGGGCAGCGCAACTGCGGCGAAGGGCCGAGTTGAGGGCGCGATTCCTTCAGAACGCGCAGGTGGTGCTGCGTTTTTTGCGCGACAGTCATGTGGATGAGAACTTTATCAATGAAACCGCGAGCGTGCACTACGAAATGATAGAAAACATCACGCGGCAGTATCAAATTAATGATCATTGGGCGATGCGTGCGGCCACTACTGAAAATGCCACAGCATCGCCCATTCAATGCTTTGATATTTCGTCTTCCGTGCGGGAAGATGCGGCGGGTTCGGATACGGAGACGATCCAAATAAATATGGAACGAGGCCGATCGCCATCACCCAGTTCGGCCTCATCGGAGTATTCACGATCGAGTACGAGCTCGCCGTCATCGTCGTCGAGGTCATCATCCCCCGACATACCGCCACCGCAACCGATGATGATTCCGCTCGAACGACAATATCCCCTAGTTTAAGTTTGTGTTAAGAAAATTTTCTACTTTAGAATAGGTTAGACTTATGAAATATAGCTTAAGTTAGTTTTTAAGAAATTTTTGTAAATATATAGCTTAAGTTAGTTTTAAGAAAAAATTTTTTTACTTTAGAATATGTTAGACTTAAGAAATATAGTTGAGGCTAGTTTTAAGAAAATTGTCACTTTAGAATAGGTTAGACTTAAGAAATACCAAATAAAAAACATATATTATCGGATGATCCGCGTCACTGCTTGCATATAACATACCCTGCCACTCTTTGAGCATTTCAGCTGGTATAATTCGCATATATATGTAAGCTAGGAATTAGATATTTCAGAGCGGCCATCATGGATCGATTGTCGGTAGATCGGTAATCGTTACCATGATGCGAAGACGAATCGGTAGTGGCGCCACCGCGAGACGAAAAAAAAAAATTGCAGCCATCCGATTGTCGGTAACAGAAGATCGGCAATCTTTGATTCAGAATCGTTACCGTCGGACTGCCGATAACGAAAGTGGTGCCATCACACGGTGGAAAATTGCAATCGCGAAACGGAAAAAATTGCAGCCATCCGATTGTCGGTAACAGAAGATCGGCAATCTTTGATTCAGAATCGTTACCGTCGGACTACCGATAACGAAAGTGGCGCCATCGCCCAGTTGCAAATTGCAACCATTCGATTGCCGGTAACGGAACATCGCCAATCCATGATTCACGTTACCATGATTCAACATCGGTACCATCAGACTATCGGTAACCCAAAGATCGGCCATCGTTACCATGATCCAAGAAACGGATCGGTAGTGGCGCCATCGCATGGCGGAAAATCGCAACCATTCGATTGTCGGTAACATAAGATCGGCAATCCAAAATCGTTACCATCAGACTATCGGTAACAAAGATCGGTAATCGTTACCATCCGATCGTCGATAACTTATCGGCGCGGTCGGTAACTTACCTACTGCCTGATGGCCGGTAAAGAAGGCTGGATCCAGAACTCTCATATGTACACTACTTCCATTGATTCAAACCTCTATTTGAAGCGTTAGTTTTTTATGGTGCCCATTTTGCCCCCCTCTCCCCTGCATATAATTTTATAAAAACTTTCAGAGCTAAGTCACCTTAATTATTAATCTGCGAATTAATGTGGAAGGTCGCGAGAGTATGCAATTTGTATGTATCAGAACATTTCCCGTAAACATCACAGCTGCTACGTGCAGGTTTTCGGCATAGTCGATAGAGTGGAGAAAAAACACGTGCAGTAAAACAGTGTGTCTGATACAGTGTGTCTGACACGTGCAGTAAAACGGTGTGTCGGTGAACCGTCTTTAGAATATTCAGTCAACGCCCTGGGTTAATTTGTGAGCCGACCAAGTGGGCTTGAAGTGGGCTTGGCGTTGAAAACGGTATCTGTAATACCGACTGAAATTTACTGTTTCAAGCAGCTGCGAGCTGACTCGTGGGGTAAATTCAGATTGATAACAGTAGGTATCTTAGATACTATCAGACACACTGTTTTACTGCACGTGATTTTTCTCCACTCTATCGACTATGCCGAAAACCTGCACGTAGCAGCTGTGATGTTTACGGGAAATGTTCTGATACATACAAATTGCATACTCTCGCGACCTTCCACATTAATTCGCAGATTAATAATTAAGGTGACTTAGCTCTGAAAGTTTTTATAAAATTATATGCAGGGGATAGGGGGGCAAAATGGGCACCATAAAAAACTAACGCTTCAAATAGAGGTTTGAATCAATGGATCTCTGAATTTTGTGCCGAAAAACGATGGCCTGAACGATGTCGAGTGTTGAACACCCTTACCTGAAACATTTTCGAAAATTGCGGGTAAAATGGGCACCCTAAACAATTTTCGAAATTTTTCAAAATTGAAAAATGTTGTGAATTTGTTTTCGTATTTACTTTCGAATACTTTTTACTTTTTTACTTTTTAATTTTCATTTATTTTTTTGCCCATTTTGTCTACCTCTCCCTAAGTTGTCAAGATATAGTAATGTAAATAATGAAATTCAAAATGTTTTTCAATTTTGAAAAAGTACGAAAACTCTTTGGGGGTGCCTATTTTGCCCGGTAGGGCCCATTTTGCCCGGTAGGGCCCATTTTGCTCCCCTCGCCCTATTGCGCGGCCGCGTGTCACCCAGCCGCGATATTCGTCGCTGCACCTCCCCCTGGCCGCGCCCGCCGCTGACTCAATTGTTGATCGCTTATGCGGCCACTGATATACAATGTGTATGCGACCGTAAATAATGATTTAAAAAAAAAAAAAAAACTACGATCGAAATGAATCAAATTAAATCGATGTAAATTATAATTTTTTAATAGTGAAACGCGATTTCGGTGAGCCCCTGGCGTCAGTATCGAAGTATACAGGAATTGTTAAATATTTCACGTAATTATAAAGAGACAAGAAGTTCCGAACGCTTTCTCCACAGCATGAAAGCTTTGAGCAACAATGTATGGTCTGCGCCGGGCGCGGCCGGGGGTAAATGTAGGGACGAATATCGCGGCTGGGGACACGCTCGCAAATTTAAAAAATTGTTAACGTCGTTTACTAGAAGCTCACTATTGCGAACCAAAAATTGATCACGGAATTAAATAGTGTATGTTTTAACGAAAATTTTAAGCTAGCTCAGGTTCACGCGTACCAATCCGTTCCCCAAATCGCATCATTGGACCTTTTTGCAACTGGTGTCCAGGTTTTTGAACATTCTTAAAATTGCACAGCGCTACCATGTTCGGTAATGTTCAGGGAATATTTACGAATGTTTCCAGATTTCTTACACTTATTTTAGACAAAAGATGACGAGTTGAAGTTGACGTACGGCAATGAACTCCGAACAAACTACGCTTTTTAACCATTCGGAGATCATAACGGTTTTCACGATTATTGGTTAGAAATGTATGAATAATCATCAGACGCAGAAAACTTGGCGCTTTACGATCTTTTTTGACTCGATCAATTCTTTTTGTAGAAGTTATGATCACTCAAACAGAGGTGCCAAGCCCTTCTGCGCCAACAGTAGTGATTATTATTATTATTATTTATTAATATGAGGTAGTCCAATTATCTGCGACTTTAAAATTATCTGGTTATACCGACCGGCTGGCATAGTGAATATAGGACGGTGAAAAATCGTTTATATTACAGATTGAACACATCTAGAGGTAGTTATTGATAAAAAATGAAAGATTATTTAAGCAAACTATATGAATAAAAACTTACTATTTAATTTTCTTTTTTCTATTATACAGGGAATTTCACTACTTCTTTTTTTCTGCACAGAAAATGTTATTATTTCAATGTGATGATTAATAAATGTATTTTTGCGTTCGAAAATAAATATTTATGATAATATAAGCACATGGATCACCATAGGTATACCTAGAGCGAAAAAAAAGCTGTCCATCATCCATATTACGGGAAATGGGGTGTGAAAATGGAATCGGTCGTATAATTGGACCTCTGGATCGTAGAAGAACGTATAAAATTATTTCTGCGCTTCGAGGTGGCCCCTGGCTACTTTGCAATAAACAAATTTTAATTCCAATTCTTCAAACGAACATCCTTATCTGCAATTTGATCGCATCTTTTTCGCCTCTCAAACAAATGTTCATCTTTTTTCACTTAAACGCGCTCTTATTTGAAGTTTTTACTCTAGATTTGAAGCAATTATGTGTCTAACTCTTCTCAAGCTGGTGAAGTGATTGAAATTCATCTACTATGGAATAAAAAAAAGTATCCATTTTTTTTCAATAATTACACAAACAACGTTTGACTACTTTCAATCGCTCTATCTACGCAAATTTAGGTAATCATAAACTTTGGTAAAACTTTAGGTAAAACAAACTATAAAGTCTTTATACGGCAGTCTGGTTGCGCAGTTCGAAGTGCACATTCCAAAACTGCCGTATAAAATCTCCGTACCGCAGTTTTGATGTACGGTTCGAAGTGCGCAACAGATCGCACCGTAATCTCACTCTCCGTCTACGAATTTCAACTGGCGTCAAAGTGACTTTTCATGCCTATTCCGAAAAAAAGAAAGTATGGGGCGCACCCGTGAACCATTTTTGACTCGAATAATGATTTCAGTACGAGCTAAAGGCTAAAAACACTTGGTTTACGGGCATGCCACATAATATACTATTACTTCGATTCAACTAACATAAGCCGCGATGATCAACTACGAGCGTTGAATTGTCTTCAGCGGCGCTGCGAGTAGAGATTTCAGTGGCGCCTGGCGGCTCTATCCTGGGCAGATACGTGGCCACCTTTTCTGAAGGTCTAAATTCGGAAAATTCGATGAATTGTCTAACATTAATTTATGTAAATTCGTTTTTAACGAGTCTTAATTGTGCAGTTTTCATCTTTTGCAAAGTGCGAGTCGCTTCTCATTATACTCTCGCTCCGATTTACGCGCGAGAGAACCAGGCGGTGGTGCTTCAAAACATTAACAATTTTTTAACCATTCATTCGATTCAAGTGAAACTTTCCAGAAGACCTATTTGGACCTTATCGAGCTGCTTTCTCACTGGAAGTTTTCAGTTGCTCGAAATTCGTTCGACTTCCGAAACGCTTGAAGATATCCATAACTGATTTTTGCAATATCTCGGAAAAAAATTAATAACTTTTTTTTTAACAACAATATTATTCTTTTTATTTTTTAATCAGTCATGAAACACTATAATATATGATTCCTGCAAATTACGTTCAAAAATTCTAAAAATCGGGTAAGCGAGAGCGAGTTGAAGTCAAAGAGGCGGGAAAAATTCACCTTGGAGAAAATACCTTTTTTGTAATATCCCGAAAACGACAAAAGCTACAACTTTTTTCGAAGGGAAAAAAAGTTCGGGATAAAATTTCCTACAAGAATGCATGTTTGAAAATTCGTAATTCGTGATTTCTTTTCTAACTGCTCGGGGGCCAACTCTGGGGAGCGAGAAAAAGTTATATCTCCTTATTGCATCCGTCTCCTCAATTACAATCAAAATGTCCCTCGAATGCTCGCTGACTCGAATCTCGCAGGCGACTGAAGCCTAGGTTGGCCCACTACGCTGGCGTGCAATACAGCTATAGCGCGAGGTATGATTTCTTTTGTTTCTCCAGTTTACACACCGATGACAAGTCTGTAAACATTCTTAAGCCTTGTGAATATCTTATTTGCATACCACTTTTCCGGATCTCTTGATTGCAAGTACCTTAAATCTTGCACCCAAGTATTGTTAGTTAATATTTTATGAACGATTTTCAATGAACAATTGAGTAGCCGAATGCGACAAGAGATATAAATTTGTTTCGCCTCGCAAAAGTGGCCTCTGACCGTTTGTAAAAAAAGTTACAAATTTCGAATCTTGAAGCATGCATTCCTATAGGAAATTTGATTCCGCATCTTTGTTTCCACGTAAAAAAAAGTTGTGGCTTTCGTCGTTTTAAAAATATTTACAAAAAACGTGTCCGTTGTAAAATTAAAAATTTCCACCGTCTTTCACTTCAACTACTGTTAAATTAACCAAATTTTGGAATTTTTCAACGAAATTTTCAGACATCATGTATTATGGCGTTTGACTATTGACTGAAAAAGAAAACGGGGGATATGACTGTTAACAAAAAAGTTATTGATCATTTTCCGAGACATTGCAAAAATCAGTTATGGATATCTTCAAGCGCATCCGGAGTCGAACAAATTTCGACCAACCGACAACTTTCAGTGAGGAAGTTGTTTATCAAGATGAAAATAAGTTTTCTGGCAAGTTTGACTTTAATCGAATGAATGGTTAAAAAATTGTTAATGTCTTAATTTACCACCGCTTGGCCTTCTCGCGCTTGGATTACAGCTTCGAAGATACAGGACAGAGAGGTTTCCGTAAATGAATAAAATTAATTAAAATCATTTGATTTATTTACTAACAAGGTTAATTAGATGAATTATCCTCACTTACCTACTTTGCTTCTTATTATCATTATCATCATTATATTCGTGTTGTTGTTCATTTTATTATTATCATCGTTATTATTGATATTTTAAAAATTGTTAAACATAATAAAATTAATTAAAACTATTCGATATACTCGCTAACAACGTTAATTATATGAACTATTTTCACTTACCTACTTTGCTTTCTGCAAGCATCAATTCGTCCAGAAATAAATAAAAAAGCGGGTGGCCAGCCATTATGTATAACGTTGATGCAGAATTTCAAACGAACTCATTTGGAAACTGTATCATTATGTTAAGCCGCAAAAATCATGAATAAACATTGAGTGGCCTAATTTTTCATTCAAACTTTATCTTCTTACTTTGCATTTTTTATAGATGCCTAGGTATAACAGGGGAAAGAGCTTGCCATATATACTTATATATAAATGCATTGAGAAATTTTCATAATTCGAAGAAATGCATAATTTCAAGCAACCGCAGAATCGGAAGGGGCCGTAAAACGTAGAAAGATAAAAAGGACGTGTTTCTTCATTTTCAATCTATAAAAACATAAAAACAAAGAGAGAAACTCGGTAATGGTGAGGATCGGAGAATGAAGAGTTCACGTGGTTGGCCCTATATATTCGTATTGCGAAAACTTCGAAGAATAATAATAACTCGTATTATTCAGTGTAAGTCCGAATATGCAGAAGCACAAACTGCATACGCTAGTGTGCGGCGGGCAATTACATAATGGAAAAATATTCAAGAGCTGTGAGATGTGACTTTGTGAAGCATACAAGTATAATCTCCCGTTGTCCTCAACAAGCACCTGTAAACTTCACAGCACTTTCCATATTGATCTCCAATCCGCGATGTTCTGGTAATTAATTGAAAACAGGTGTTATATCGGAAACGAAAGGAACGTTTCGAGCGCGTATTTCCGCGATGCCAAAAATATCGAAATTCCTCAATTCCAGAGACAGCCATATATATCTCTTTTGGTAGTGCTTTTGGTCATTTGCATGATTGTCATTTGCTTCAAATATGTTTTATACAGTGCAAAACATATTTGTTCAAACTAAAGCATTTCTTATTATCACCTTATTCAATTGCCGCGAAGTTTAACGAATTCGATTTAATCTATACTTACGCCTCAGTGACTCTTTTTGGAGCCAGTTCGTCGTATTACCATAATGTCTACGTAGGAAGGCACGGGATTGCGTGAAAACGTGTTTCCAGTTCGCATTATTTATCAATTAAAATTAAGTCACTAGCAATCATCTTTATTTTATTTACTTAATTTCTGTGAGCTACAATGCGACGGAACCGGTAAAAACACGCGCGTGGGGTCGGGGATATTTGCGATTCCTATAACTATCTACTCTAACCGCTCTGACATATCATCACGAAAACGGTTTATTCCAGTCGGTAATTGCAACACGGATCCAGCGCGTTTCAGTATTTTTTACTTGCTTCCTGAATATGCCGCTAGAATTACTGAGGGGGCGCTAGCTCGCTGCGAATTTTAGTCGGCTCACAAAGGTCCATAAGGGGAGCTGTCTTTATAATATTCAGTCAACGGTTTTGATCTGTTTTCCCGTTTTTCCCGCCGAAATATTAAATGATCAGACGGTTGTATCGAACTTCGATATCTGTGGGTTGAGTATCGATAGTTATAAATATCGGTACATGATATATCGATAGAAAAGTATCGATATTAGGAATATCGATACTGTATCGCCCATCACGTTGACTGAATATTATAAAGACAGCTCCCCTTATGGACCTTTGTGAGCCGACTAAAATTCGCAGCGAGCTAGCGCCCCCTCAGTAATTCTAGCGGCATATTCAGGAAGCAAGTAAAAAATACTGAAACGCGCTGGATCCGTGTTGCAATTACCGACTGGAATAAACCGTTTTCGTGATGATATGTCAGAGCGGTTAGAGTAGATAGTTATAGGAATCGCAAATATCCCCGACCCCACGCGCGTGTTTTTACCGGTTCCGTCGCATTGTAGCTCACAGAAATTAAGTAAATAAAATAAAGATGATTGCTAGTGACTTAATTTTAATTGATAAATAATGCGAACTGGAAACACGTTTTCACGCAATCCCGTGCCTTCCTACGTAGACATTATGGTAATACGACGAACTGGCTCCAAAAAGAGTCACTGAGGCGTAAGTATAGATTAAATCGAATTCGTTAAACTTCGCGGCAATTGAATAAGGTGATAATAAGAAATGCTTTAGTTTGAACAAATATGTTTTGCACTGTATAAAACATATTTGAAGCAAATGACAATCATGCAAATGACCAAAAGCACTACCAAAAGAGATATATATGGCTGTCTCTGGAATTGAGGAATTTCGATATTTTTGGCATCGCGGAAATACGCGCTCGAAACGTTCCTTTCGTTTCCGATATAACACCTGTTTTCAATTAATTACCAGAACATCGCGGATTGGAGATCAATATGGAAAGTGCTGTGAAGTTTACAGGTGCTTGTTGAGGACAACGGGAGATTATACTTGTATGCTTCACAAAGTCACATCTCACAGCTCTTGAATATTTTTCCATTATGTAATTGCCCGCCGCACACTAGCGTATGCAGTTTGTGCTTCTGCATATTCGGACTTACACTGAATAATACGAGTTATTATTATTCTTCGAAGTTTTCGCAATACGAATATATAGGGCCAACCACGTGAACTCTTCATTCTCCGATCCTCACCATTACCGAGTTTCTCTCTTTGTTTTTATGTTTTTATAGATTGAAAATGAAGAAACACGTCCTTTTTATCTTTCTACGTTTTACGGCCCCTTCCGATTCTGCGGTTGCTTGAAATTATGCATTTCTTCGAATTATGAAAATTTCTCAATGCATTTATATATAAGTATATATGGCAAGCTCTTTCCCCTGTTATACCTAGGCATCTATAAAAAATGCAAAGTAAGAAGATAAAGTTTGAATGAAAAATTAGGCCACTCAATGTTTATTCATGATTTTTGCGGCTTAACATAATGATACAGTTTCCAAATGAGTTCGTTTGAAATTCTGCATCAACGTTATACATAATGGCTGGCCACCCGCTTTTTTATTTATTTCTGGACGAATTGATGCTTGCAGAAAGCAAAGTAGGTAAGTGAAAATAGTTCATATAATTAACGTTGTTAGCGAGTATATCGAATAGTTTTAATTAATTTTATTATGTTTAACAATTTTTAAAATATCAATAATAACGATGATAATAATAAAATGAACAACAACACGAATATAATGATGATAATGATAATAAGAAGCAAAGTAGGTAAGTGAGGATAATTCATCTAATTAACCTTGTTAGTAAATAAATCAAATGATTTTAATTAATTTTATTCATTTACGGAAACCTCTCTGTCCTGTATCTTCGAAGCTGTAATCCAAGCGCGAGAAGGCCAAGCGGTGGTAAATTAAGACATTAACAATTTTTTAACCATTCATTCGATTAAAGTCAAACTTGCCAGAAAACTTATTTTCATCTTGATAAACAACTTCCTCACTGAAAGTTGTCGGTTGGTCGAAATTTGTTCGACTCCGGATGCGCTTGAAGATATCCATAACTGATTTTTGCAATGTCTCGGAAAATGATCAATAACTTTTTTGTTAACAGTCATATCCCCCGTTTTCTTTTTCAGTCAATAGTCAAACGCCATAATACATGATGTCTGAAAATTTCGTTGAAAAATTCCAAAATTTGGTTAATTTAACAGTAGTTGAAGTGAAAGACGGTGGAAATTTTTAATTTTACAACGGACACGTTTTTTGTAAATATTTTTAAAACGACGAAAGCCACAACTTTTTTTTACGTGGAAACAAAGATGCGGAATCAAATTTCCTATAGGAATGCATGCTTCAAGATTCGAAATTTGTAACTTTTTTTACAAACGGTCAGAGGCCACTTTTGCGAGGCGAAACAAATTTATATCTCTTGTCGCATTCGGCTACTCAATTGTTCATTGAAAATCGTTCATAAAATATTAACTAACAATACTTGGGTGCAAGATTTAAGGTACTTGCAATCAAGAGATCCGGAAAAGTGGTATGCAAATAAGATATTCACAAGGCTTAAGAATGTTTACAGACTTGTCATCGGTGTGTAAACTGGAGAAACAAAAGAAATCATACCTCGCGCTATAGCTGTATTGCACGCCAGCGTAGTGGGCCAACCTAGGCTTCAGTCGCCTGCGAGATTCGAGTCAGCGAGCATTCGAGGGACATTTTGATTGTAATTGAGGAGACGGATGCAAGAAGGAGATATAACTTTTTCTCGCTCCCCAGAGTTGGCCCCCGAGCAGTTAGAAAAGAAATCACGAATTACGAATTTTCAAACATGCATTCTTGTAGGAAATTTTATCCCGAATTTTTTTTCCCTTCGAAAAAAGTTGTAGCTTTTGTCGTTTTCGGGATATTACAAAAAAGGTATTTTTTCCAAGGTGAATTTTTCCCGCCTCTTTGACTTCAACTCGCTCTCGCTTACCCGATTTTTAGAATTTTTGAACGTAATTTGCAGGAATCATATATTATAGTGTTTCATGACTGATTAAAAAATAAAAAGAATAATATTGTTGTTAAAAAGAAAGTTTTTAATTTTTTTTCCGAGATATTGCAAAAATCAGTTATATGGATATCTTCAAGCGTTTCGGAAGTCGAACGAATTTCGAGCAACTGAAAACTTCCAGTGAGAAAGCTGCTCGATAAGGTCCAAATAGGTCTTCTGGAAAGTTTCACTTGAATCGAATGAATGGTTAAAAAATTGTTAATGTTTTGAAGCACCACCGCCTGGTTCTCTCGCGCGTAAATCCGAGCGAGAGTATAATGAGAAGCGACTCGCACTTTGCAAAAGATGAAAACTGCACAATTAAGACTCGTTAAAAACGAATTTACATAAATTAATGTTAGACAATTCATCGAATTTTCCGAATTTAGACCTTCAGAAAAGGTGGCCACGTATCTGCCCAGCACGGAGCCGCCAGGCGCCACTGAAATCTCTACTCGCAGCGCCGCTGAAGATAATTCAACGCTCGTAGTTGATCATCGCGGCTTATGTTAGTTGAATCGAAGTAATATTATATTATGTGGCATGCCCGTAAACCAAGTTTTTTTAGCCTTTAGCTCGTACTGAAATCATTATTCGAGTCAAAAATGGTTTACGGGTGCGCCCCATACTTTCTTTTTTTCGGAATAGGCATGAAAAGTCACTTTGACGCCAGTTGAAATTCGTAGACGGAGAGTGAGATTACGGTGCGATCTGTTGCGCACTTCGAACCGTACATCAAAACTGCGGTACGGAGATTTTATACGGCAGTTTTGGAATGTGCACTTCGAACTGCGCAATCCAGACTGCCGTATAAAGACTTTATAGTTTGTTTTACCTAAAGTTTTACCAAAGTTTATGATTACCTAAATTTGCGTAGATAGAGCGATTGAAAGTAGTCAAACGTTGTTTGTGTAATTATTGAAAAAAAATGGATACTTTTTTTTATTCCATAGTAGATGAATTTCAATCACTTCACCAGCTTGAGAAGAGTTAGACACATAATTGCTTCAAATCTAGAGTAAAAATTTCAAATAAGAGCGCGTTTAAGTGAAAAAAGATGAACATTTGTTTGAGAGGCGAAAAAGATGCGATCAAATTGCAGATAAGGATGTTCGTTTGAAGAATTGAAATTAAAATTTGTTTATTTCAAAGTAGCCAGGGGCCACCTCGAAGCGCAGAAATAATTTTATACGTTCTTCTACGATCCAGAGGTCCAATTATACGACCGATTCCATTTTCACACCCCATTTCCCGTAATATGGATGATGGACAGCTTTTTTTTCGCTCTAGGTATACCTATGGTGATCCATGTGCTTATATTATCATAAATATTTATTTTCGAACGCAAAAATACATTTATTAATCATCACATTGAAATAATAACATTTTCTGTGCAGAAAAAAAGAAGTAGTGAAATTCCCTGTATAATAGAAAAAAGAAAATTAAATAGTAAGTTTTTATTCATATAGTTTGCTTAAATAATCTTTCATTTTTTATCAATAACTACCTCTAGATGTGTTCAATCTGTAATATAAACGATTTTTCACCGTCCTATATTCACTATGCCAGCCGGTCGGTATAACCAGATAATTTTGAAGTCGCAGATTAATGGACTACCTCATAATAATAAATAATAATAATAATAATCACTATTGTCGGCGCAAAAGGGCTTGGCACCTCTGTTTGAGTGATCATAACTTCTACAAAAAGAATTGATCGAGTCAAAAAAGATCGTAAAGCGCCAAGTTTTCTGCGTCTGATGATTATTCATACATTTCTAACCAATAATCGTGAAAACCGTTATGATCTCCGAATGGTTAAAAAGCGTAGTTTTTTCGGAGTTCATTGCCGTACGTCAACTTCAACTCGTCATCTTTTGTCTAAAATAAGTGTAAAAAATCTGGAAACATTCGTAAATATTCCCTGAACATTACCGAACATGGTAGCGCTGTGCAATTTTAAGAATTTTCAAAAACCTGGACATCAGTTGCAAAAAGGTCCAATGATGCGATTTGGGGAACGGATTGGTACGCGTGAACCTGAGCTAGCTCAAAATTTTCGTTAAAATATACACTATTTAATTCCGTGATCAATTTTTGGTTCGCAATAGTGAGCTTCCAGTAAAGGACGTTAACCATTTTTTAAATTTGCGAGCGTGTCCCCAGCCGCGATATTCGTCCCTACATTTACCCCCGGCCGCGCCCGGCGCAGACCATACATTGTTGCTCAAAGCTTTCATGCTGTGGAGAAAGCGTTCGGAACTTCTTGTCTCTTTATAATTATGTGAAATATTTATCAATTCCTGTATACTTCGATACTGACGCCAGGGGCTCACCGAAATTGCGTTTCATTATTAAAAAATTATAATTTACATCGATTTAATTTGATTCATTTCGATCGTAGAGTTTTGATTTTTTTCCAAATCATTATTTACGGTCGCATACACATTGTATATCAGTGGCCGCATAAGCGAGCAACAATTGAGTCGGCGGCGGGCGCGGCCAGGGGGAGATGCAGCGACGAATATCGCGGCTGGGTGACACGCGGCCGCGCAATAGGGCGAGGGGAGCAAAATGGGACCTACCGGGCAAAATGGGCACCCCCAAAGAGTTTTCGTACTTTTTCAAAATTGAAAAACATTTTGAATCTCATTAATTACATTACTATATCTTGACAACTTAGGGAGAGGTAGACAAAATGGGCAAAAAAATAAATAAAAATTAAAAAGTAAAAAAGTAAAAAGTATTCGAAAGTAAAAATACGAAAACAAATTCAGAACATTTTTTAATTTTGAAAAATTTCGAAAAATGTTTAGGGTGCCCATTTTACCCGCAATTTTCTAAAATGTTTCAGGTAAGGGTGTTCAACACTCGACATCGTTCAGGCCATCGTTTTTCGGTAAAAATTCAAAGATCCATTGATTCAAACCTCTATTTGAAGCGTTAGTTTTTTATGGTGCCCATTTTGCCCCCCTCGCCCCTGCATATAATTTTATGAAAACTTTCAGAGCTAAGTCACCTTAATTATTAATCTGCGAATTAATGTGGAAGGTCGCGAGAGTATGCAATTTGTATGTATCAGAACATTTCCCGAAAACATCACAGCTGCTACGTGCAGGTTTTCGGCATAGTCGATAGAGTGGAGAAAAAACACGTGCAGTAAAACAGTGTGTCTGATAGTATCTAAGATTCCTACTGTTATCAATCTGAATTTACCCCACGAGTCAGCTCGCAGCCGCTTGAAAGAGTAAATTTCAGTCGGTATTACAGATACCGTTTTCAACGCCAAGCCCACTTCAAGCCCACTTGGTCGGCTCACAAATTAACCCAGGGTGAACCGTCTTTAGAATATTCAGTCAACGTCAAAACCAACGTCAAAACAGATCGGCATACGGAGGAAAAAAAATTAATAATAATATTATTATAAAATTCAGTATGCATAACCAATGTCTTCATAACCTTCTATGAAATATCACGTTCGAATGATGAATTCATTTTCATTGTCCGTTTTTATTTCCATTGCAAGTATCGATACCGATGATATCGATACTTCGCTGCCGATATTCTATGTGTATCGATATACTGACCATCAATACGTATCGATACGGAATATCGATACAATTCAAAAATATCGCCATCACTAGTAGAAAATCCACACTGCCTTACTTACGTTAATTATTTCATGAAAACTAAGAGGGATCAAATAAAATTAAAGGTGGAGCAAATAAGAGCATCAGGAGAGCAATTTTTCAATCCCATGTAGAACGTCGTATCTCCATCCGCTCGGTCGAAACCTAGATTTGAATTTGGCCGGCATTTTACTATGGAAGATCCCCATTTTTTATTTTTTTCAAAAACTGGACGGAAGCAATAAACGAAATTTGCGGAGCAATCAAGGGGGTCGTATACTCGATTTGTTACCGGCCTGTCTATTTTTCCGAATATCTCCGAAACGGGGCTATCAATCGACTTGTCCTTTCGGCAGCCGATGTTTGACGAGTAATGAGTTCGAACTGGTCCGTTTTATCGGATGAAATCGGTTTTTTTTTTTGATCGAAAATGTTTTGGCGTGCCATTTATGTCGACTTATATCAAAGCCGACGCATCAAAAATGCAAAATAGGGGACGGGAGCCCGATTGTATAGGGAATTCCGAACACAACCATCCCAAAACATCTTTGTTTTCGACAACGATGAAGAGGCCAGTTGTATTCTACGTTTTTGTTGTAATTTTAAAGAATTTGTCACTAGATTTAATCATTTATTTTTATTTCACTGAAAATCTACACGCCACGGGCACTGCTAGTTTTATTACTTTTGACCCGGCCCTAACTTGAGCAGCTGTAGGCTCTGTGATTGGTCAACTAAGACCTTCTGTAGCCCGAGAACCATTAGTCCCAGGACTTTTTGGTAAAGGAAAATTAGTCTCAGAATTTCACAAGGAATCCGCCCTTACCAGGTGGTGCGCGCAAAAAGAATCGCCCTGTATATTACATGGAGGGAGCATGGCCTATCTCTACTATGCCAAAATCTTGTAGCAACCAAGTAAGACAAAGCGCGATAGATTTCGATCATCCCCATCTCTTTCTGGCATTCTCCGATTGGCTGAAGGCTCGTCCACTCTCTTTTACGAGAGTATCGTATGATACTCAGGTAGACCCCAGAAATATGGGGTTCCGGTCGAGTTTGTTTACATAGCTATACGTGTGAACTGATGCCAACGAACTAATGTGTCAAACTTGTGTAAAACGCAAATTTTTCAATTTATTGTCATAAAATGCCATATACGTGTCGCGTTCCAAACTGTAAGGCAACTTACGGGACCAGTGAAACAATAGACGTTAGTTTTCATCAGTAAGTACCGCAAAGATGTATTGAAGTTATTGCATTTTGAGGTTAGAATGATGTAGGAAAGTCTATTTAAACTTTCTTATCATTTTGCAACCTGTCTGCTGGTAATAAAATACTTTTACAGTACATCATTTCCAAGTCTTAATGCTAATCAAACTCCAAACATCTCTACATGCCTATTACAGGTTACCAAAGAACGATGAGCGCTGTAAAGAATGGAGAGAAATTCTATGGAACAAATGCAACGTCGAGTTACGCACATCAGATCGATTGTGCAGTAGACATTTTGATCGCGTTTGCTTCAGTGTGGGCCCATTTGGAAAACGGAGACTAAAATCTGATGCTGTGCCAACTATATTCAACAATACTTTGCATGGAGACAAAGTTCCTGAGTAATTATAAAGTTGATATGTAATCTATGGCAACTTTGTATATACACCATTTCATCTGCAGACCAGTACAAGAGGCCATGAAAGTTTCTAGTCTGGATTCATCATCGGTTGAAATTCGTAATCAAAGCGTTGAGTAAGATTCTTCATTTTCACGTATCATGTTCAAGAGTTGAGTTGAGTTGAGTCTCACAACTACAATAGAATATGACTTCTTGTACATGACAAGCAAAGCTAAGAAATTAGCAATATGCTTTGTTATGCTTTCAGGATACCTCTAGAAATAGACTATGGACAATCAACTTCAAATTCTGAATTGAGGAAAGCTTCTGGAGTGACCATTACTGACAGTGATGAGTAAGATTTGTTTGGATCACATCATCACTGATAAGAACATGATTCAACAGTTATAGGTATATTTATACATCATACAAGATTTGTCCATGATGATTTCAGAAAAGCATCAGAACCAGATGCACATCCTCAAAACAGAAAGAGGAAATATAACAAACGCTACTTCACTGACTGGAACCTGGATGAACTCGAATGTACACCAAAAGTACGCAGAGTACTCGAATTGGGTAAAGCAGAAATTATATCACAGCGCCGTAAGATTCGTACTCTGCAAACGTACAAATGTAGGATGATGAAGAAAATTAAAACATTGCAAGGCCTCTTAGAACACTTAACTAAACGCAACTCCATATCTAAAGAAACATCGAACCTACTATTATATTTCTCCAACTAATCTGATAAAAAGCACAGTTTCGAAGAATCAGTGAATGAAAGCTACTTGAAATCAAGAATAATCAATTTGAAAGTAAAACAGTGAAGAATATAATATTTCGATTGAAACTGCAAGTAATGCCAGTTTCTCTAATTAGATACACAATTGTTATTTATCGTTGATATTTTTCTAAATTATGATATTTTACATAGAATGCATCTAGATATTATTTTCAATTTTTTGTACATAGAAGATTTTACACTTATAATTATTTACAATCATTATTTACCTAATATACATCCAAGAATAATGTCTCGATGTTACTAATAATCAATTCAGACATAATTATAGTTAAAATTGTATATTGCACTAAATTAATCAATGTTCATACAAATTGTGATTCATCCAATTTCCTGATGAACATAAATACACAAATTTGAGATGACAGTCGGCTATTTCATTTGTGTTAGGTATCTATGCCCCAGTTAGGAAAAGAGATGTTACAACGATTACTTCATAAATCCAAGAAAAAGTTTCCACCTCCATTACGTTGCTTCGCTACAACGCTTCAGTTTTATTCTTCGAAGGCTTACAATTATGTCCGCACTGTGTTTTCCACAGTGATGACATAAAAATCCACTTAGTGATCATAGATTTCAATTAATCAAGCTTATTGTTCGAACGTATTCGCGTATACGAATAAATCATGAAGAGAAAGGACGTCAAGAGTCTATAGATCGGATACGTAAAGTATATTCTCGAATGATTGTACACAGGCATCAGTAAAAACGAGATTGTTATTCGAATATTTTATGAATACCACTCCTAAATTACCTTCCTGCATGTACTACATGCTTCTAAATACATTTATATCATTTTTCGAAAAATTTTCACTATACTCAGGGCCCTCCACAGTTGCGTTACGCTACTGTTGTGTTAGAAAGAGATGGGGATGATCGCTCTCTGTCTTACTTGCTTGCTACACTTTTCTGCCGCTATGCGCCCTCCATGTAATATATGCTTTAAGGTTGGGAGCGGTAATGGCCGCTAAATGTCAAGATGTTAGTACTCCGAACGCCCGTGAGATGTCGTCGTACGCACATCTTCAGATTATTAGTCAGAGATGATTGGACTACAGGTCGAGTGACGTAGTACCAGGTGTATCAATGTAACAGCCCCCCGCCGCCCTCCCGCCCCGCCCCCACGAACAGTTAAGGAGCAATTGTTTTGTATATGAAAAATTAAAAATAATTAAGTTACCGGCTAACTTTACATAGGTTACAAATCATAACATTATACGTTAATGAAGTAGCACTGGATAATGCACAAATATTAAAAATCTAGATTATCGATCAATGTGTGCAGATCATTTACCAGAACGCAATTCTGTTGATAAAAAAGAGTGCTGAAGTGAAATACACCGAAAAACTTTTTTCGATTGCCGCGCCGCCTACATTCACGGTGCGTCACTGATTCGCTAGGCCATCTTGTCCAATCTACTAACACTTACTATATGTTATATCTATGCCTATCCTAACGTATATTTTTAACCTCAAACGTCTTTGAACCGACTTCAGGTTTGCGCTTATTATCAAATCACCTCATTAAAATATTATTCAATAGATTTCCGAGCAGTATACCAAATAAGATCCATTTTTTTTCCTCTTTTTCTTTCATCTACAGTTGAGAAACCATGGACGAATTCTACACGAAAATCCAAGTCTACCTGATGAAAAAAGACAGAGAATGCGAGAAGTTGAGATTCCTCACATCTCGAACGACTCCATCAAACGAGGCTCACGCTTCCGAAGTCTGTGATACAATGAAAACAATTTTAAAAGATTCGACAAGCTCAAATACAGACGATAAATCAATAAAAAACTTCAAGTTTCTTCTTCTGAACACGAACTTCAGAGTTCAAGAACATCTGTGCGAAGATATTGCTAACGGACATCTGGTCGACATGTGTCCACCCCTGTCTCCCTACTTGTTCATTCAAATACTCTGGGCGCTAGACTACGACGATATCATGTGCAATTCTATCCTCTATATTCCAATAGATTTATGCTCTGAAATATTGGACACAGTGCGCAGATGCCTAGACCTAGATTTCCAACGTTCTGTTAACGTGGTGCTTAAAGTAATTAGCAACTGCTACAAAAAACTCATCTCGATGATTCACCAAGATACCCAAGTCTTGGATGAGCAGGAATCCTTAAAGCGATTCATAGGGAGTATTCAAGAGCTGATATCGCTGCTCGCTGATCTCCAATCTAAGAAGATTGAGGGACTTTCACGGCTGATCAAGTATCAGAGATGTGGCTGGGTCCTTATTAGACTTGTAAACACGATCAGAGACTGCATCGCTACAAGGAGAGAGGCCTTTCCAGTAATTGTAAATGAGGTGTCAGAGAAATTGTACAGAGTAACATTTGGGAGAGATTATATGGCCAGAATCAATCCGGACTTTGTATCAGAGGCTGTTGACATCCTCTCAAAAGAATTGATCGACTTGCTACTCAATAATGTTAAGAAAATAGACTGTTATGTATACATGGGATGGGCAGAGCTTGATTATGATGATGATAGTTCAATGTCTATGCAGCGAGCTGTTGGGCGAAGTTGTTACAACTTTGTAAAATTTTTAGGGGCCGATGAGAGGCCCGAGGAATATTCCCACGTCATAGAATGCCTTGAGCAATTATCCAGCAAGCCTGATGCACCGTTTTCAATGAACTTGCAGGAGTTGTGCAGCGAGGTGGATAAGGGAAATAGAGAATGTTTGCGGAAATTGATCCAGAGATTTGAAGAGTGGGATTCTACTGCGATTTCATGCTTAGATGCAAACCGGACTATCATAGATAAAGGCGAGTGTTCAAGCCTGCTAAACAGCGCTGTCGAATTCTTGGAGATTTCTTCCAATCATGAACTCTGCACTGAGGTATACGGCACAGTGATGAAAATATTGCTCGGTCAAAGGCTGATCGATTTGGTAGAAATAATTGTGGAATTTATTCTGATGCATAACGCAAGTAGGACACTAGAATCGATAAACTTTCAACCAGATTTAAATAGCTATGTCAATAATGGGCTGGCTTTATACTCGAGTGAAACTTCAATAAGGATTATCTTGTGTTTTTTCATTCAAAATCCTCGGGAGGTCTCAAAGACGCTGATAAGAGCTGCTGTTGGCTACCCAGAATATACTCACAGCGTGATATTGCCCGAAAATCTTTGCGAATTATCAACGGTCATGAAAAGTCATGATTCCAATGAATTCTCGCTGTTATCAAACTCGCTGAGAGAAATTTTCGCCGACAATGTACCTTGGAATGGTAAAAAGTTCGTCAATCTTACGCGTGTATTTATAGTTAAAAGAGTACTGTCTGCCGACGACCTTGTGAACGATATTTTCATCCCTGGTTTGCGAAATGATATCATTTTACAGAATATTCAGTCCGTTATCACTTGCTTACGAACTATTAAAGGCGATATCACTCTAAAGATGAAGAAGCAAGAGTTACTGCATGTTCTCGCCTTACAGATGAGTTATTTGCGGAAAAAAAACGATCTTTCTATCCATAGCCAAGAAGAGGTGCTGCATATGTTGATTAGAATAGTTCAGCGGTTTTTGAACGATACAATAAACCCTACCGTTGATTACGGAGAAGATCTATTCTCCCAAAAATTAGAGGCCAGCCTAGAGCCTTTGGACAAAATCTACTTTGCTTCAAACTGGGGCTGGGTAAGGAATGAAATTAGCTTGGATCAGGTTATACCGGATTACAAGAGGCGATGTGCTCACGTTATTAATGGGACAAAACCTGTTGAAAACCGCTTTGCGAAAATGGAAGATGTCCTTGAGGCGCATGGCTTGGAAACCGGCGATTTTTTACAACATTTAATACTCCAATTTACAGAATTTGAATACTTGAGGTTCGCTAAAGACGTGTTAATAATTCATCCAGACTATTTTGGATGGAAAAATGAGTTAGATGCTTATGCCCAATTTTCTCTAGCCACGATAAAAGCTTGCCATAATAACTTGGAGTCATTTGTCCCGATAAATTCCTGGGAATATTCAGCCCAAAAGTTTTCATCCTTAATCAAAAGCCTGGCAAAACTCACTACCTGGTTCATCAGCATTGATGCAATGACAAACTATGGGTCCGTGCATAAAAGTTTAGTCCATGCAATGAATGTTTTAAATCTGAGCACAAATTTTTACCAAAAATTTAAAACCAGCCTAAGTCTATCCACAGACGCTGTTTATTCCTACCAAATGGTCACAGACCTAGTTCATAGCGTTGACAAATATGGAGATCAAATTTCCCACCACTTTGGTCAACCAGTTGCGAATACAGATCCTAGATCGCTATCTGCGCTCAAATTTCACCTAAACTCAACATTCATTAGTATCTGTTTGAACTGGCCGATGGAAGAGAACAGTCTCTTGTTATCCAAAATTGATAAGAAACTATATTCCAAACGTTAAGGTGGTGTTCGGACAAATATTGCTTACTGATTGAACAGTTGTAAAATGTGATTGTTAGATATCATGTTTTTCTGATACACCGTACGATATTATTATTATTCAAAATAAAATATTTGTTAACAGAATGTGTGAACGGTGAAACTTTATTCCTGAATTCATGAAGAGGAAATAAATACTTGCAGCTAATGAGTTGATAGTATTGGAAACCACTATGCTATCAGCTGTCGTTATCTTATCCATTATCTGGTTTCCTTTCCCAGTACATTCTGAGGTGGTCGAGATGGAAAGTGCAATGCCTACTAGATCGGTAATAATAGACTGTTGTCGGGGTATAACATCCAGAAATTTGGCCCATATCTTGACCTAGAATCTGGCTTTTATTAGAAGTAATCAAATTGAACTACCTTTACCAGCTGATTGATCCCGACCGACCTGGCAGTCAGTTTGAGAAAATGACTGTTTAGAGGAACTGTGATTACTGGGCTGATAGGAGCCAAAGCTGCAGGGTTTTTTCATTTACTAATAAATGAATTTAGCGAGCGGATAATCGTTTGTATTGCTTGATCAAACTCATACACTAGTTGAAATAATTAATTCTAATGGAGGGATATGAGAAAAGGCATTCTTGCATAAGGTGTGACTGGATATTGGATAAAAATTTTCCAATCACTGCCATTCTTTGTCTGTTTCATTCAATATTATATTTGTGCGATATTGCCAAATGCCATTACAATGGTTAATAATAAAAAAATGCGAAATATTTGCGCACAGTAGATAATTGTGCACTCAATAATAAACAATAATAATTAACGGATTGATCAGCGTCCTGAAATATGATATTAGGTATGCTGTAAATACTAATCAGTAAAGAAGAAAATCTTCACCTATAAAAAATTGAAACTGCAGCAATAATTTGTGTAGTCCAATTCAATTTAATTTACTTATTTTTTGGTAAAAGTCTCACCCAAATATTGACGCCCTAAGGTCTGTTCAGACCAGGCAGAACCTACCGGAATTGAAGAGAACGGAAGCGCGTGGAAGTGCATGGAAGCAATCAGAAGTTTTCAATCGTACGCGTCAGGGGCGAACGATATTCATTTAGTCATTTATCGTATTTCAGTTTTGTAGAATATTCGATGAATGACTAAATGAATATCATTCGCCCCTGACACGTATGATTGAAAACTTCTGATTGCTTCCACAGACTTCCACACGCTTCCGATCACTTCTGTTCCATTCTCTTCCGTTCCAGTAGTTTCTGCCTGGTCTGAACAGACCTTTACTTGACTCAACTGTAAATCCCCTGCAATTCGATTGTAATAATCTAATTACAATTAGGGTCAATATATGTACAATCTATGAACATTTTTAAATATTCCACCTGATATTGTTAGTCTAAAATTAAATAACCAAGTAAATAGGGAGACGATGAGAACAAATGCTAAATAAACGAAAACAGTGATCTATGAAGAAGAAATATGACGAGAAAAAAAGAGAAACTGGGCCATAGCTGCAACAGATCATTAAGATTGTTTTTTTCTTTGTTTTCTCGTCATTTGTTGCGTTAAAAAGATTACTGACAATGAGGTAGATTTTTTTTTGCTAACTGCTAACCAGCATTTCCATATAGCAATAAAATTCTGCAAGGTTTTCAATGGAGTGAGATAATGAAAGAGTGATTTTTTTTCACTCAAAAACACATATGTTCAATGATACCAAGGATGCGTAATAAAACTTTAGTGCACAATGTTTCTACCGCGGGCTATTATTCACTGTCGTCTTTCCACATCTGAGATATAATTACTTTTTATTATATTTATATATATATTTATATATATATATATAACTTGACACTATAATATTTACAGATTCTTCACATTGTAAAAAATATAACATATTATTTCGTACTCAATATTATACGCAGGTAGTACTGAAAGGCCGATATATATCTAAATTGTGGTGTTTTATTTATTTTTTATTTTTATTCTTTTTATGTTTCATCTTTTCTTTCCTTTCAATTGAGTAATTAATAAATTAATCAATTGATGTGATTCAGTTGCGCAACAATAAACGTTTACGTATCTAATTATCAATTACGAACTTTTCATTCATTGTATGTTTGTTAATTCATTAATTGATGATTTAAAAATAAGAAGGAAAAATAAGAAGGAAAAAAAAAAAACAATTCTGGTCCATAAGGTGATATGCTGGCTGACGCACGCGAGGTTCTATAATTAGGACATTCAATAACGCCGATAGCTCCCCAAGTACGA